>JADMNL010000035.1:75352500-75962500 GCA_016271365.2 Neoceratodus forsteri
GTCAAATTCTATGTATCTATGTATATCAAAGAAGCAATTTCCCTTGGAGGACGGTCTTCCTAGTATGCTTCACAAGCTATCCCAGCACTTGGCATACCTCTCAGCTGTCCCTGACTTTCAGGGACGTCCCTGATTTTGTCT
Source organism: Neoceratodus forsteri (assembly GCA_016271365.2). Lineage (NCBI taxonomy): Eukaryota > Metazoa > Chordata > Ceratodontiformes > Ceratodontidae > Neoceratodus > Neoceratodus forsteri. Next base: position 75,352,642 of record JADMNL010000035.1, read on the forward strand.
CAGTAATATCATAATATTGTAGTTTCCATCACTAAAAAGTAGGAATTTGAACCATAAAACAATGTCAAACATTAGTCTTACTGTCTAGATTTCTATCAGAAAATTATTTTTTATATATGGCATACATTGCAGTAGGCGTTACGAGCTGACATTATCATTTTTATGTTTGCTTGCACGCATGTGCAAGAAACATAGTGCCACCATACAAGTTTTCGTAGATGTGCCTCCCCCACTTCTAATGCCCTGCTGCCTTTTGCAGGTGCGGCCACACCACGCCAATGAATGTCAGAGCTGTCTATGACAGCCTTCAAATGCAGTGGCGTACAGTTGAAAGCAAAAAACCGCTGCAATCAGCGGTGGTAACGTGTAGGCAATTTGCATACTGCCATCGGCAGGTAATTTACATACTGCCGCGGGCAGTATGCAAAGTGCCTACACTCTGCTCTGCATCTGTACAGCTGTCATAGACAGCTTCCTTTGTGTCTACTCTCCCCCCCACCAACACCCAAGCAGCACGTTGGGAGCCCACCGCAGCGTGCTCATGCGCTCCCCGCCCCGCACACCATATGTCTGACGGGGGTGCCCAATCCCCTGTCGGCTTCATTGCTGCCCCCCAAGCAGATTTTCAGGTGCCACGCTGGGAGCCCACCCCAGTGTGGCAAATTTCCATATGGCCGACTGGGGTGCTCAATCCCTGTTGGCTTCACTGGTCCCCCCTACAAAAAAAACAGAGTTCGACGCAGCACGCTGGGAGCCCACCCCAGCGTGGTAGAAGTCCGTGGGGCCGATGGGGGTGCCCAATCCCCCATCGGCTCCACTGCCCCCCCAAAAGCCTTCCAGTTGCCATGCTGGGAGCCCACCCAGCGTGGCAAACGTCCTGCGTAGTCTCAACAAACAGAAAAACACCTGGAAAAAAATAAAATGGTCCCTTGTTGACTGTCTCACCCCCCCTCCCCCAACCCACGCCCACTCTCTGCGCACCCACCTCCCCACACCTCTCTGACCCCATACTTACCTCCGGAGGCCGGCGCAACGATCTTCAGTGGACCGGGAACATGTCTGCACTCTTCAAAGCCGACCGCGAACTGAAGAAATGCCGGTAAGCTGTATAATGGCATGAATGGTTTATTTTTCAGCTTTGGTGCATATCTCGGCCATTTTTGGGAACTTGTTCACCAAATTTTCAACATGGGGTTATTTGGGCCCCTCCTCATGAACTCAGTCACTGTCATTTTGTTATTCGGTCTGGAAAGGTGATTTTCTGGTCACTGCATGGAACCACCTTTCAGGACTGAGTAACAAAATGACACTGTCACAGTTCATGAGGCCGACCCCCAAAAACTCTATGTTGAAAATTTGGTGGAAAAATTCCCAAAAATGACTGTTTTACAAGGGTGCATTGCACAGTTTCTACACAGGCTCGTAACTTTGAGAATTTTTAATATTTTCACTCCAGATTTTCCACATTGCCATTTTACTACACCTCCTTATGAACAGTCCAGCTGACATTTTTCATATCTCGCCCAAAATGTGTTTGCATGCATGTAGCGCACATTAGCGCGATCAGTGTGCGAAATCAATGTTCGGGACACAGTAAGAAAATCACAGTGATCCTGTTCATGAGCAGAGGTGTTAAAATGGCTATGTTGAAAATTTGGTGACAAAAGTCCATAAAATGACTCTGTTACGAGCGTACATTGCGCAGTTTCCACGCACTGTAAGTTCACGAATTTGTAATATTTTCCATCCAGATTTTCAACATTGACATTTTTCTACACCTCCTTATGAACAGTGCAGCTGTCATTTTCACAATTCCTGGTCGTAGTCAAAAGCTGACGCAGAATAGCACGTGTCGCTGTGGGAAAGTAGGTTCGGGACAGATTATGAAAATACAGTGACACTGTTCATAAGTGGAGGTCCAAAATGCCTATGTTGAAACTCTACTGTAAAAATCCCCAAACTACTTACATTATGGGTGTATGTTGCGCAGTTTCTACGCACGCTCGTGTCTACACAAGTTTTTGTATATTTTCACTCCAGATTTTCAACAATGCCATTTTTTTACACCTCCTCATGAAGAGCACACCTGTCACTTTTCACATCCTGTTCGAAATGTGTTTTCACACCTGTTGCACTCGCTCTGCAAAATCACCTTTCCTGTAACAAACTGATAGTGTCACTGTTCATACAGTGGGGTCACAAAAAACCCATGTGGAAAACTTGGAGTAAAAATACCAAGAAACTCCCAGGACGTTAGAGTTTTTTACCATAACGCCCTACCTTGTAGGGACTGACAGGCGTCAGAGATGTGGCTTGGGATTGTTGACAGTAATGCTCATGCCATTTCACCCTCACCCCCACCCTGCAGCCATTGACAGGCATCGAGGTGCACCTTGGACCCTTTGCCCCCAGAGTTCACCCCATTCTCCTATACTGTGCCCATTTTAGCATATTTCCTTATGGAATGAGGTGAATGTAAAGCCCAAACACCCCAAGGCACACCTTGACACTTGTCAGTGTCTGAAGGGTAGGGTGAGGTGAAATGTCATGACCATCATGGGCGATGACCCAAAGGCACATCCCAATGCCTGCCCATCTCTGCAGAGTGAGGGTGGAGTTGGCATCAGTTCAATACATCACTGTCATTCCTATACTGCATCTGTCTAACTCCAGCACTTCCACTGCTAATGCCAGCAAGCAAACATTCAACATTGACAAATACTTGTTTAAGGTGTGTCCCTGATTTTGGTCATTTGTGCCTGATTTTTTTAAGTCCTATTCCTGATTTGTAAGGCAGTAAGTTGACAGGTAAGAAATCTGACTCCAGAGCTGGCCTGGTAGTGCTGAGGGTTGAGGCACTGGATGCCACACCTCGTGCCATGCCAGTTACCCGGGTTCGAGAACAAACCCGGGTTGGCAGGGGGAAGCCGTGGGGACAGAGTGAGCAGCCACAAGGCAGCTCTCCCCAGGTGGGGACCTTGCCATGCCTGCTGCAAGGCTGTCCTCGGGTGGAGGCCCAGAGGTAGTGCAGTCAGGAGTGACTAGAATAGGGAGGGTGCCGTGGGTCACTGTGTGCACATGCCTCCACATGTATGTGAGCAACTGCAACAAGGGGCGGGGAGAAACCCAGTAAAACTGGATCAGGCAGGCTCAATGGTTGCCTGGCAGCACCTGCACCAGCCCCCTGGAGTCTAGATGTTGGTATCCAAGGGGAGGGACAGTCGACACCCTTCACCTTGGCCCTGCTACGGGGGGGGGTAACCCGTGGGGGATTGCTGGGAGGGTCATGGGTGGGAAAAAACAGAGACCCTGAGACTGGGCCCCTCAAGGGAGGGGCCAGAGCCATCTGCAGGGTCCACCATGTACCCCTGTCACCAGGTAGACAGGAGGTGGCCACAGGGGGTCAAAATAGCTGAATTAAAAAAAGAAACTTGGCTCCAGCTGCCTTCCAAGTTTTCTGCTCTGCCAATATGTGTTATCATAAAATATTTCATTGGTAGTGTATCAATCAAGACTTTCAGTCACTGTCCCTTATCTGGGTCTGCCTGACTGACACACATATTCATAATGGATTTTGTGGCTGTAGCTAATAGTATTGTTCAGATTCTCAGTAACAATGAATTTGAGCTGTCAGCCTCCCATTCCACCCTCAGCAACACTTTTAGGGGATCCAGATCCAGGTTGACCCACGAGAGTTCTCCGCTATCTATCCAGAATGGGAAGAGTTTGGGACAAGACCAAAAACAGTGTATACATGTGCACAGCTCTAGCTGACGCCTACCATATGCTGGGGATATTTCTGCATGGAACATGTGGACAGGGGCAGGTGGCTAGAACAGTCTGTTTGGAAACTTACATTGATTTCCTTCAAATGGTTGCAAATGAAAACCCCATGTGACCTGCCCAGATTTTAGCCCATGCCTAGTCCAGTTTCATTTAAACTTTACACCTAAATATTTGTCCCAGTTCCCCTGACACTTAGTGGAAGTGTCTGGTCTCCCTCTCAGAAGTGTCTGGTATACCTGAGCCACCGCATCCCTCTGAACCCACCTCCTCCTCCTCAGCAGCTGGGCTACAAACTCACTGGGGTCTTGAGCTTCCTGTGCTCGCCTCTCATTCATCACATCTAGATAATTTGCAGCTCGAAAGTGGGTATAAAGGTGATTTCATGGCAGAACCATCATCTCCCTCAGATCCTCAAAGGTTCTCATACCCTCCTTTGTCATGAGGTCCTCCCAGGCATAAATGCCAGCTTGTTCCTACAAAGCAAATCCCCAGCCCTGAAGGCCCGGTATGACTTGCTGGCATCAGATATGAGAATGCTGCAACCTTGCCTCTCTTCTGTTGTATCTTGTGCCATGTCTCCAAGGTTGACATAATCAATGGGGTGAAGTTCAGTGAAGCTTTGTTTTTCTTCATCCTCCCTCTCCCAGGTATACTGCCAGGGCATACAGGGTTCCTTCTTGTTCTACGTCCTCCATGCCACCTTCTGACACCCACTGCTCCGACCCAGTCAATAATATATTGGGTCTAACATGTCCTGTGAAATGTCAACATCATGGAATCCCACTCCTTCTTGCCGCCATGGGACCATGACCTTGCCAGACTGGTCTGGACCTCTGCCCTCCTCACCCAAATAAACCTGGAAAAATGTTGGTTCAAACACTTCCTGTCTGCACCTGTGATTCAGAAAGCATTTGCAGTGGACATACAGTAGTAGGTTAGGCAAGATGTTCATTTTGATTAATTTCAACATACTTAGCCAGAAGATTGGGAAGCCTGACCATCTATTATAATCTTCCAGGATTTAGTGATTATTGCAATGTAGCTCAATTCGTATAGGACTGCTAGATTCCTGGACACGCTGACCCCTAGTTATGTAGTATCCCATTGTGCTACTTGATATGGGGATTTTTTTCAGCATATCTGGAACCTGCCACCTCCCCACCCAGAGCAACTCTGATTTTGAAACATTAATCTTGTAGCCTGAGAAAACAGAGAATTCCCATGTCACTGCCAGGGAACAAACCTCTCCAGACTGATGCCCTACAGAAGAAAATTGTTGCCATAAAGTGAAACATTGTGAATTCCCTCAGTTGCAAATATCAGCATTTATTCTAATAGCCTTCATGAGTGGTTATAGCACCTGGGCAAACAGGACTAGGGAGAGCTGGCAAGCCTGATTTATACCACGCTGAAGCCAGACTGTCATTGACTTCCCTCCATTTGTAGAAATGGCTGCTGTTACTGGAGTCATATATAACACCTGTATCAACAAAATAAACCCATCCCCCACACGAAATTCACACAGTGTAGCAAACAGGTAGTGCCACTCTACTCAGTCGAATGTCTTTTCAACATCCGTACACAGCGTATATGGACTTCAGTCAAGGCCCCCGCCATGCACAACCTTCAGCAGCCTCCTTGCATTGTGATATGTGTGCCTCCCCATGACAAATACCGTCAGTTCCATTCAAGCCACCTTGGGCAATATAGTCCCTAATCCGGTTGACAGAATTTTGGCATACATTTTAGCATCTGCATTTAAAATAGATATGGGGGAATATGAAGAAGATAAAAAATTCATCTTTCCTTTTCTAGGTGAGGAATATAATTGTGGCATAATTACTGGTCAGTGGCAGGTTCCCCCTCTCCATTGCTACGTGACATATCATACGTAATATCAGGGTCGCCTCCTTCCGAAACAAATGGTAGAACTTGGGTACAGGCTCACTACTGTACCCTTCTGAAGTATTTATTTCTACAGCGTTTTGTATCTTCTGCTCTATAATCATCTGAGCAGAATGACCTAGTTTACGTTAATGCAGCTCAAACCTAGAAATGTAATACTGTATGTGGGAGGCAACCTAATTTGTCTTGTACTAGTCTACGAGCAAATCTTAATCCCAGTTTATGGAACCTCACCTAAATCCCGTAGTATTGTAAATTTTTGTTGGACAACAACAAAATACAAGACTTAAGTTATTCCATTGTCATTTATTTAAGCAATATAGACTTGTAAAGGAAAAGATGTTTATGTCAGCAATTAGGAAGAAACCAAGCAGGAAGAGTGGTACCCATCTGTATACCTTAGTATAACCGTATTAGTGACAGAGGTTGTCTCTTGGCAGCTTGTAGCAGTTTCTAGTGTTATTTCTGAGAATCACAACATCACTCAAAGTTGGTATGAGGCTGTTTATAGAGCAGTTGTAAAACAGCCTCTGTAGTGGATGAAATCTGGCACAGACACAGGCTGGAAAGTAACAGTATAACAACCTTTAGCTTTCCAGTGCAAGGTAACATTTAGACCTAGTCCCATTCTCTTGCCAAAAATCATGATGTTGCGTAGGTGTTAGCTTTACGCTGTGTTCTTTGGCAAGAGCTCACAGTCAGTTATGAAACATTTAAATTACCTGGTTCAGTTTATAATCCAATTAAATTTTATTAAAGGAATGTAAGCCTTGAGGCAGACACATTTGCAAAGTCTTCTTTCAAGTACAGAAATGACATATATAAAAGTTTCAGTTACAAAAAGTCACTTCGTAAATACAGTACACTTCATACTATACATTTAGTGTACATGTGTAAATATGTTAGAACTGCGACACATTCGGATCATTATGTAATCCTTCTTCTGTCAGGGCAGCTGGTACAATTCTTGGGCGTTGCCCGCTGAAACCTTACCTTCAAAGCCTGATAGGGGGACCCTTACCTTGAATAACACGGAACTCTGCTGGCAAGGAGTTCCATAGCTGGGGAATAAAGTTACTGTATGAAGAGGTGGATCTTTGGGTTCTAACTCTTGGGGCCTGATTCTGAATGGAGTCCTTGGAGTTGATGCAAGTTGCGCTGCTCCATGGACTACTGCAATACAGGGTGTGCCAGGAACCCTGCGCTGTATTCTGAGAAAAAGCAGGGTCCCTGCACCAAACTCCCTGTGACTTCTGCAAGTGCAGTACAGTGTCCAGCCAGCAGCACAGCTGCAGCACATGCTGCAAGGATCTGGCACCCCTCCTGCTGGCACAGGACAGGTAGCACTGGTGGGGATGGTGAGGGGGGTACACACGTGCCCAGCAGGGGTGAGGGGGAAATAGGGGATGGAGGGTGGGTTGGTGTGCCAGCAAGGAGAATGAATAATGGTGCAGCACCCAGCAGGGTGCATATGCCCATGACCTATATATATAGAGGCATACTCACCCTCCAAGTGCCAAGGTAATCCCTGACATCCCGGCTGCCACACCAACCCTCTCTATGCCCCCTCTGTGCCCCTTCTGTCCACAGATCCCACTGGTAGCCCACCCAGAGTAGTGTCCCACTCAGTTGTAAGAGGCTTAGACAACCTCCAGGCAGGTCTAAGTGGAGTCCCTTACGATGACCACAGCAGGGCTTTCAGAATGGGAACTGTGAGCCCCGCTGTGGCACAAGCCCCCTTGTGACCTGGCATAGTCAGATGCAGGTGGTAAGGGGGGGTGCAGTGCCCCTTCAGCGCAACAGAGTCCCTCACCAGCACAGACCATGTACTGGAATAGGGAATGCTGCAACAAATGACGCAAGGTGCAACTTGGGTCATTGCTGTTTGACTCAAGCACTTTGCGTCTGCGCAGATCCCTTTCAGAATCGGGCCCTCAGAATCGTCATCTCTAAAATGACTACTTTATAGGCACACGCATTGTCTGATCCCAGAAGCTCTTAGTGTGGCCATTCGCAGCTCTGTGGTCTCACTCATTGACTGCAGGCTTGCTATTTATGGGGTAGCCTCGGACACTGCCCTCCATCGCATCAAAGTTGCCCTAAACAAGGCATGCCGACTTCTAACAGGATCCTCAAGACTAACCCACACCTGTGACCTCTATGCTCAGGCCAGCTAGCTCCAATTCAAGAACAGACTCTTCTACCAAACTTGTTTGTTAGCTAAAAATCTTGCCTAAGCCTAGTCCCCGTTGGGGTCCAGAAGCTTCTTATTCCCGTACGCCAGCTGACATCAAACCAGAAGCTCTGAAAGCCTGGTCTTCAAGACACCCTAGTGTCAGACTTTCCTAGGTCAAAGGTCCTTTGCCTACTGAGCTCCACTCTGGTTCAACTCCTTACCAGTCGGCATATCCTCTGCTCCCACACTGGGTTCCTTTAAGCAAAAGACAAGGCAACACCTTGCTGCTGCCTCTAGCTGTGACTGCTTCTACTAGCTCACTGCATTGCCTTTAACTCTGACAGACCCACTGACCTGACGTCGCTGCTTCCCTCTTTCTTTCTGCCCACTTTGCACTGCCTACCCTCCGAACCCTCTCTCAGACCTCTACCAATCCTTTCACTCCTCTCTCCTGTGGATTCTCCTCCTTCCACCTCTCCTTACCTATCCCCCACCTTTTCATCTTTGTTGAGGCCATATGGACTGACTTCTTCCCCCTCTCTCATTTCCTGTGCAATGGTGTTCACCTCAGCACTCATTTGACAAAGCCCCAGGCTGCTCTCTACTCCCCTGTCTGTCCCGCCCTTGCTTCTTGACTAACTTTTTACATCTGCAATGTCAACTTATCAAAAGCACTTCTAATACTTTGTCCTTAGTACTTCTCTGTTAGTGTTACTCAACCCACATGTATCGTACTATTGCTTTATGACAGTGTTAGTCCTGTACTGTCTACCTTGTACCCACGATGTGGAACTTATGTAAAGAGCTTATAGCCCAAAGGTTTTAAGCCAAGATTTAAATAAATAAATTAAAGTCCTGCATTCCTTAGGGATGCTTTTTATTTGTGTCTGATGCTTAAGCATTCTCGTAAGTAGTCTAGGACTAACCCATAGACTCTTTTAACAGCAGATAGTTTTCTATAGTTGTCTGCAGTTTTGGAGTGACACCCACCGTAACATTTTATACAGTTCACAGTGCTGAATTGTTCTGGCCTAATGCAAGATGAACCTTGATAACAGTTCCGATAATAAAATGAGTAATCCTTCTGATATGGCTCAGACCAGGTCTTCATCAGTATTCTCAGCTGTTTTTCAGCATCTGTCCATTGTTAGATATCACCTTGTTTGTGACTATAATGAACTAACATTATGCAGTAGATGCTGGTCCCTGAATGCATGGGACAACCACTGTACAAAAACAGCGGAGAATACAGATTGAAACATGCTTCAAGCCATATTAAAAGAAATGTTCTGTTTAATATTTTAAATGTGAAAAAGTGCTAAAGCAGGCTCAGAATGTGGAAAAAGACATCATACAAGTCAGGAGATAGGTGGAAATCTAAACTAAAATAAAAAGTATAGGTCAACATTTTGACAGCTGTCATGCAGTGCTACTTTAAATAGCTTTAAATCTGCCATTTGCAAGTAGTCATTGCTGTTCGTTGACTAATATGCTTGTACTGTTTCAGAATGATTTGTGTGACCAGCAATTGTTTCGTATGAATGAGTGGAATGGGTGCTATGTGACAAAGGCGACTGCAGGACGGTGATCCGAGCGCAAAACCACCAGGGCTTAATTGAAAACAGTATGTTACTTAATGTGGGGATTTGCCCCCTCGCACACCCCTACTTAGGATTCCTACTGGGGGCACAGCTTGGGAAAGAGGGAAATCCAGGTTGCTCACATTGTCTGCATCATTGTGCCATCGCCCTTACGACCAGTCGCCAACATACAGTCGCCCACATCACAAGATACCTGTGGAATATACTGTATGGGTACCTGAATAGCTTCTATTTCCCTAAGACCCCTTGCAAATGAAATATTTTGATCTCAAGGGGTTATCATATTAGTGTATAAAAATGTAGTTAATGGACAAAGAGATAGCCAGCGCATCAGCACAACAATGCCACCCATACAGCTGACAGCTCAGGTGTGGAAACCAATCTGTGACCTCAGGGCCAGTTAGAGGGAGTAACAAACTCTCCAGACAGATGAGACACTCCAACAAATGACTCCAGTTATGATATTTCAAAGTGAGGAGTTGATGGGGACAGCCAGCAGTTAAACCAATAAAAGTGAGGGTGCACCGCCACGGGAGAACTGTCAAAAACAGTGGCACCACAGCTGGGATACACTGGCATGAAGTCCATAACTCAGATTTGAGCACATTTCATTTTATGTGTCTAGACCCCCCCTAAAAACACATCTCAGAGGCAGTAACAGAACAGAAACATTAGTTTAGAAAGCAGACTTATCTACAGAATGGGAGCACTGAGTTCACAAGGACTCAGTGATGACTGGGACCGCATTCATCTCATATATTTTTAACTTCATGGAGTTCATTTGCTCTCACTAATACTACTTTTGTCATTCTGACCACCTGATAATGTCCTTATTAAACTCCCCCCAAGAAAAAGCCTTCCCTCCTCTCAAATACCTCCCTTCCCCAGTTCCCTCCTCCCTTCCCCTTCCTTTCCCATAACCACCCCCACGCCTCACCATTTGTTAGCCCTGTCTTGCTGTATATGTCTGCTTTATTTGCTTCATAATATACATTCTTATGTGCTTTATGTTTCTGTTTTGGAAGTATGGATAGTACACTTTTTTTTATACTGTACACCTCATATATATCTTTTTTATAGCAATATTTAGAAAATGCTTGTTTTTTTCTTAAATATTGACTCATTTTTACATTCGCTTGCGCGCATGCGCAAGGAACGTCTTGGGAGAATGGGACACTTTGGAGGTGTGCCCTTCCCCTGCAATCCCCTGCTCCATTGAGCAGGTGTGGCAGTCCTGCACCAATCGACGCGGTGCTGTGTATGACAGCGGTAGTCTTCTCTTCAAAACCACCGCTGTCATACACGAGAGCCACGCGCTCTCACCCTGTGGGCTTTGCTGCCACGCTGGGAGCCTACCCCAGCGTGGCTAACGCTCCAGCATCGCCTCTGCCGATGGGGTGCCCAATCCCCTGGCCGGCTCCAGCCCCCCAGCCATCCTTCTGCCACGCTGGGAGCCCACCACAGTGTGGCAAACGCCCCAAGGCCATCAATTGTAAAAAGAAAACCCTGTAAATTAAAACTGTCCCACGCAGTCTCCCCGCCCCGCCCCTCCCACAACCCACACCCACCCACTGCACACCCCGCCTTCCCCACACCCCTCACCCCATACTTACCTCCGGAGCTCGGCGCGATGATCATCGGTGGACCGGGAACACGTCTGCACTCTTCAAAGCCGACCGTGAACTGAGGAAATGCCGGTAAGCTGTATAATGGGCTAGATAGGGGTTTTCAACTTTATTGCATATCTCAGGCATTTTGGAATTTTGCACAATTTTTCAACATGAGGTTTTGGGACCCCTTCTCATGAGTGATGTCACTGTCATGGCGTTGGTCGGGCCTGAAGGGTGATTTCACAGTCACTGCGCAGTCACTGCGTGAAATCACCCTTCGGGCCTGAATAATGCCATGACAGTGACATCATTCATGAGAAGGGGTCCCAAAAACCCCATGTTGAAAATTTGGTAAAAATTCAAAAAATTACTGTTTTATGAGCGTTGCTGTACAGTTCCTACGCATGCTCAGATGTTTGCGATTTTCAATATTTTACCCAGATTTTCAACATTGCCATTTTACCACACCTCCTCATGAGCAGTACAGCTGTTATTTTTCACATCCTGCCCAAAATGTGCTTCCGCCATGTAGCACACAATGGCGCAGTGCCGGTGTGCAACTCAATGTATGGGACATATTAAGAAAATCATAGTGACACTGTTCATTAGCAGAGGTCTTAAAATGGCTATGTTGAAAATTTGGTGAAAAAATTCTAAAATGACTGTTTTACGTTTAAGGTTATGCAGTGTTCCTACGCGACGCTAAAGTTCATGAATTCTTCAATATTTGCACTCCAATGACTTCCAGATACCTAAACAGCACATAGAAGCAAGCAACATTCAGCATTGACAAATGCTTGTACTTCTTTGTCACTGATTTTTTTAAGCCATGTCCAAGTGCCAAATACCGTTGCAAATACCTGCAAGCAACGCTCGGCATTGACAAATGCTTGTTTTTTGCAGATACAATATATGAATTAGGCTGACTGATTCGGATTCCTGCTCAAATACAATTAGCAAGATTTCATGTCCATGCTTTGATCTTGAAAAATATTTACTAGCCATTTCTAATCTAGTAAAGAAATGACTTTCATAATTAAAAAAAATATTAACTTATTTGGGCTAGATTATCTTGAAACCATTTACTACAGTTTTCCTGCCATTTTAACACCTTTGGGATTGTTTTATAGTATGCTATATGTCACTTTACGCACTTTGATATGCTGTCTGATATTTTGAACAGCTTGGGGTGCACTTGGGCTTAAGTGTATTATTTCATACTGATATATTATTTCATATTATATCGAATTACTGTGCATTTAATGTTCAGGATTTTAATAAGGCATGTGTAACCCCTTTAGTGAGAGTTCGAAACACCGGGTAGCGGTGTGTGCAATCCAGTTTGCTGTCTGACACAATAAACTTCTCATGTCACAATAAACTTTTCATGTCACAATAGACTCCTCATGTCACAAAAAAACTTTTCATGTCACAATAAACTCCTCATGTCACAATAAACTCCTCACTTTAAAATATCCAGACTGGATTCATTTTTTGAGAGCCTCATCTGTGTGGTGAGTGTGTTGATTTCATTTTTCTTGACAGTCTCCTCTGTTTTAACATGTGCTGAGCCCCTTGGTAGTTTTGTCCAGTTAGAGGGAGGAAGACTGGGCATCTCTCAGTGTGCTTCCCTCCTCCTCTGTGAAGGGTGCCAAGGCTCACCAAAACACTGCTACCAGAGTGTCCATGTAAGGCAGTGCAGTGAAGCCTCCAGCAGCAGGGAAAGCCAATGGGTTGACACTTCAAATGGCGTGCACATGCCCGCACACATTGTTGCCATCCCAGAGAAGTTGGGGCAGGTGAAAATGATGGTCGACCCTATGTGAAGTAAGATGATTCTGGGATCTCTTGACCTCCATCACAGTGGCTGGGGCTGTTCTTAAGGAGCCACTCAAGAAGAGGGACAAAACCATGAAGGGCTTCCTCACTCTAGTCTGGAAGGCTCACCCACTGGAGGAAAGCTGTGGATGCAGGGTAAGTGCCAGAGAAGCTTGCAGATTGGGCTGGGAGTTTCTCAATGGAAGGGGCAATAACAGTATACAAGGAGTATAATATGCCCTTATCATTAGCAACAGATGCAAAGCTGTATAAGAGAACTGACTAGTTGATGACCTGCCATAGTGGATACATCGATAGTCTACCTAATTGGAAACCAAGACTGATAAGAGTTGGTATTATTACTGCATTCAAATGCATACTGCTTAAATGGAAGGATACCACACCACCCCGAACCCCCAAATTATATTACATGGCTAAATTTCATGACAATACATGGAATGGAAAAGCGCACTAAACCATAAGGAATTAATTAAATCTGTATCAAAAACTGTTGACCCCTTTTAGGCAAATGATTGAATCAGAGACCATACGAAGTTATTTGACTTAAATAACCCCATATCCCCAGATGTGGCTGTAAATCACCACAATAAATAAATAATGAATGAAAGGTTAGGAATTTGCGTATGTAAAATCAGAAAACAATTAATGTCTTATATCATGGGCTACCCAAATGAGTGCAATGGGACATGGTGCTCAGAAACATAGAAACATAGAAGTTGATGGTAGATAAGGACCTCAAGGCCCATCCAGTCTGCCCATTTCTTTTTCTACCTTATAAATGTGCCATCGGCCTTAGCTCTGTCAGTGGCCTATCTATACATAGTCATTTGTATTGCTCCCTTATGCCTATCCCATGCCTGTTTGAAGCCCTGCACTGTACTCATAGCCACCACTTCTTGTGGTAAGTCATTCCATGCATCCACCACCCTTTCTGTGAAAAAGAATTTCCTCACATTACACCTTAATCGGCCCCCCTCTAATCTCATGCTGTGACCTCTTGTCCTGCTATTTTTCTTATATTAAAACATGTTAGACTCTTTCACCTTGTTAATGCCCTTAAGGTGTTTGAATGCCTCGATCATATCACCTCTCTCCCTCCTTTGCTCACGGGTATACATATTGAGCTCTGTTAATCTGCCTTCATATGTCTTCTGATGCAGTCCCTGCACCATTTTGGTTGCCCTTCTGGACTGCCTCAATTTGGTTAATGTCCTTGTGAAGGTGTGGCCTCCAATACTGCATGCAGTACTCAGATGGGGCTAACCAGTGTCTTGTAAAGAGGGATTATTACCTCCCTCTTACGACTTTGTGATACCCTACTAATACACCCTAACACCCCCTAGCCTTACCTACTGCTTTAGAGGTCTGCTTGGATGATTTCAGGTCATCAGTGATGATGATGCCCAAGTCTCTTTCTTCCTTTGTGACTGCTAGCAACTCCCCTCCCAGCCTATAGGTGGCTTCAGGGTTTCTCTTCCCTATGTGCATGATTTTGTACTTCTTTGCATTAAATCCCAGTTGCCACTCTTCTGACCATTTTGCTAGTTTATCCAGATCTCTTTTTATTCTGCCCACCCCATCTGGATCATCTACTCTGTTGCAGATCTTGGTGTTATCTGCAAACAGACAAGCCTTACCCTCTAGTCCATCTGCAAGGTCACTAATGAAGATGTTGAAGAGGACTGGCCCCAGAACTGATTCTTGAGGTACCCCTCTTGTGACGTGCATCTCTTCTGACTGTATACCCTTTACCACCACTCTCTGTTTTTTGCCCGTCAACCAGTTTGCCACCCAGTTGACCAACTTCTGACCCACTCCGAGCCTACCCAGCTTATTTATCAATCTTCTATGTGGAACAGTGTCAAAAGCTTTGCTGAAGTCAAGGAAGGCGACATCAACTGCTCGCCCTTGGTCCACCACTCTGGTTACCCAGTCAAAGAAATCTATGAGATTAGTTTGACAGGACCTTCCTTTTATAAACCCATGCTGTCTTGGATCCTGTGCCCCTATGGATTCTAGGTGTTGCACTATCCTTTCCTTAAGGAGTGCCTCCATAATCTTGCCCACTACTGAGGTAAGACTGACTGGTCTGTAGTTCTCCGCCTCCTCCCTGCTACCATTCTTGTGGAGCGGGATCACATGAGCCCTTCTCCAGTCTTCTGGGACCTCTCCTGTGCTCAGAGACTCACTAAACAGTTCTGCTAATGGCTCTGCTAGTTCCACCTTTAGCTCCTTAAGTACCCTGGGATGTATGCCATCAGGTCCCATTGCCTTATCCACCCTGAGCTTAGCAAGCTCTTGTAGGACCCTTTCTTTTGTGAAGGGAGTAGTGCTCACCTCCTCCCCTGTGTCCATGATGCTGAGCTGTGGGCCCTGCCCTACCTTCTCTTCAGTAAATACTGAACAAAGTATCTATTTAGGATAGATGCCTTTGCAGGGTCCTCCTCACATGCTCCTTTTCTCCATTAAGCTTAGCAATACCCCTCTGGACTTTCTCCTTTCACTAATGTATCATAGAAAGTCTTGTCACCTTCTTTACTGTTCGTGTTAGCGTTTCCTCAGTTTGGGACTTTGCCTGCCTTACTGCCTCCCTGCTTCCCTTAGGGCAGTTTGGTATGCCTCCCTATCTTCATCCACTGTGTTCCTTATATTTCCTGAAGGCCAGCCTTTTGGCTCTGACCTTTTCTGCTACTGTATTTGAGAACCAAAGTGGTTTCCTTCTTCTTTTGCACTTCCTTTTCTGTCTAACACAATGGGATGTTGCTTCAAGTATTGCATCCTTAATGCTTGCCCACTTTGCCTGTACCCCTCACCTGTGTTTCTTTTGCCAGGGCTAGCTTAACTCTGTTGGCCATCTTATCAAAGTCAGCTCCTCTAAAGTCCCATATTTTGCCTTGGAATGGGATGATTTAGATGTAGTAGCCAAATTGAACCATACCATGTGATGGTCACTGGCCCCCAGGTGACCTTCTACCTGGAGATCTGTGATCCCTTCCTTGTTAGTCAGTACTAGATCTAGGATAGCACTGTCTCTTGTGGGTTGCTGTACCAGTTGTTTGAGGCCCTCCCGCAGCAGGGAATCCACTATGTGTCTAGTTCTGGCAGATGTTCCTGCTGGTATTGACCAATCTGTATCCGGCATGTTGAAGTCTCCCATTATCAGAACCTCCCTTTAGCTGTCATGTTTGTATATCTTCTAACAGTAATGTGTCTATGTCCTCCCCTGGTCTGGGGCCTGTAGACAACCCCAGTTCTTATGGCTGTCCCATTTCCTGTTTCTAGGGTGACCCACAGTTCTTCTGGCTCCTTATGTGCATTCTGAATTTCTGTAGCTTTGATGTTTTCATTGACATACAGGGCCACTCCTCCCCCGCTTTTTGCACCTCGGTCTCTTCTGAACAATACAACTGATAATAGCTAACCAGTGAGTTTCGGCACACACAGCCTTACAAATGGGACATCACTAGAAACAATATCTTCATATCCTTAGTTTATTTTCAATTAAAGACAGACACGGAGTCCTGCTTGATGTGTTTCAGATGAATCAGGTCCTTTATCAATGGCTAAGGACTCATAACAAACAACATATTTAAATAGTAAAATTGCACCATATGATGTATGACATCAGACTTGTTCCTCCACCTCATTAGTTAAAATACTAGTTCAAATATTGAATATCACTTGGCTGGGAATTATATTATATAAGAATGTTATATATTCCACTCATTGGCGCAGCAGTTGGATTTCCGCTTGCAACACCGGTGACCTGGGTTCGGGAATGAACCCGGGTCATGGGAGGGGCAGCTGGGGGGAGAAGGATGGAGCATCCCAAGAACTGCTCTCCTTCTGCGTGGGAAGGGATGGGAGAACACCCGGTGCTTGACAGACCCCTGGCAGAGGCTGGGAGTACTGCAGCAACTGGCATCTGAGTGTTACGGGGGGGCAGGGCAGATGCTGGATGTCATTGCACATCCCCACCCCCAGAAAAACATGTAAATTCAAAGCCAGCCACTCAGGATGATGCTGCCCAGCGCCTGGCCTGCATAGCTCTCTGCCGCACCACTCCACCAACTCATGTCAACTCCGCAGGCACCACCACAGGTCCTGAACCCCACCCTGGGAGGGAACCAAGGAGGCAATGTTGGCTCTGCCGGCACCTTTCCCATTATAGACAGGCAAATCTTGGTACTGTGGCCCAGCCCTGGGAGGCAAGTCAGGGAGTACCAGTAGCAGTGGAAGGCAGTCATTGGAGAGCAAGGCAGGCAGCTGAGGGGCTGATAGTAGAGCAAATGGGAAAAACGTATACTAAATAAAAAAAATGTTGTATTTTTAGTATTGTATCTTAGCAATTTAAATGTATTGTTTGTTAAGAGTCCTTAACCTTTGATAAAGGACCTGATTCATCTGAAACACATCAGGCAGGACTCCTTGTCTGTCTTTCAATTGAAAATAAACTAAGGATGTGAAGATATTTTTCCTAGTGGCGTCCCATTTGTGAGATTGTGTGTGCCGAAACTCACTTGTTTGCCATGTCTTGTATCATGTATCCCAATTGTGTCTCATACGATATGCGTTTTGGTTTCACTAGATGTATAGTATTGTAAGATCTCTTTTATGCTGCAAATAAAAGGAAGAAGGAGTATAATATGCCAATAAAAAATAAATAACAGTTCTGAAAAGTGTGCTCAACATTTAGATTTACTGACTAAGTTGGCTCTGCTTGGTAACCCTAGTGATATCTTCATGTAAGTCTGTACTGTATGTTGGAGTCACCTACCGTACATTGTGGCGTCCTGTAATGAGGTAGTAAAATCTCCGGTGCACAGTATTTTCCATGTGATTTTCCATCTGCTTCAGTATTGAGTATCAAGGTAGGTGGTGCACAGTTTTTTATTCCGTAGTTACAGTATTTATTTATGCATAGAACAAAATGTCATTAAATATGACTGGCAAAAGATACACTTTAAAAACTGTCTTGGGCTAAATCACTTTATCCAGGGAAACATAGCACTGAAGTTAAATGAGGACTGTCTCTTACCAAAATAGATAAAACACAAAAAAAAGATTATTTTATCACTGCCGGGGAATTTGTTCAATCATTGACAGTTTTTTTTTATGGAGCCGAAAGCAAGGAAATATTTTCTAGGAACAGCAGTGATCATAAGTGCAGAGGACAGACATGTTACCGATGTTGTACGGTGACAGCTGTCCTCCATCATAGTCCAGATACACACTGGCCTTCCTGATGCCCACATTCATGAAGTTGCCAAATCGGTAGCCATCTTCTGGAGTCCGTGATATAGCTCTCTGCCTCTCTGCAGACTCTCTGGCAGCTCGCAGAAATCAAGACACCCCTTCCCTTTATCATCACCTCCCAATAGTGTCTCCCTAAGGTGACTCCCTCACAGCTCAGCACAAAGGAACAGATATTAAACTTCTTGGGATTGGCAGAGACTATCTGCTGTGTGTCTTCAAACTCCATGTGTCTTCAAACTCCATGGCAGTTAGACCTTACACACCTTCAGACAGGATGAGGCTGTGTCTGGTCAAGTGAGAGAGGAGATGGAGCTTTCAGCATAAAAACAGACAATATAAAACTCACAGTAAACCTCAAAATGACATTATCTCATTCCAGACGTCTAATGTTTTAGAAAACATACCTCTACTATTAGATAGGACAGGTGCAGTTTTAATTGTTCAGCTCTACCAAATCAACATTTTACAGTTGACTAGCAAATTATTGCCATAAAAGGAGATTTTCCAGTTTCTAGCCAATAATTTACAAGTTAGCATCAACGGAGTTATGTAATATTCTCCCAAAATGCAGATTAGGATCTTTCATCCTTGGACTCCTTCTGGTGCCATAGCTTATACCTGTGCTGAAGTCATATTCTGTTTATGACATCACAGACTGTCACCATTGAAATTATTCTGATATCACAAGCAGAGGTCTTTGAGACTTTATGGCAAGAAGAACAGCAAGGGCAGATAAAGTCAGACGAGCAAAGAGGCTATGTTCAGGCAAATGTCATTCATAATGAAAAAATTCAGATTATTCGGAAGTATTATAAAGTTGAGCCCTGCTGACTATCCTTTTTACGGGAAATTAAAAAACACTGCAAAGAAGCTGATCAAGATTTGAAACACCGGTTTTCTTCGAAGGAGACTGAGGGTAAGATTGTAAAAGGGATCTGTCTAGAGTCCATCTGCACATATTTTCAGCTAGAGGATTGTGGCAGTGTCTACATGGAAACACTAGATCATTTAACATTTCCACCCATTTGATCTAAAGTCTGTCCAATTCTACCAGGTCCTAATCTCGCGGATGAAACTGCGCACATCAAGACCGCGCTGTCAGTAGTGCGTATGTGCAATATCATTCCATTTGTGTCTGTTTATTGATAAAAATTGCTGCAAGTTTTAAGTTTAGGACTAGTACTATTTAGATGCAACTTCTTATACAGATTTGTACACACTTAGTTGGTACTGGATTGGGTTCTTTTGAAAATCTACCTGAAACTCTTAAAATGGTACACTTTGGGTAAGAGGACTGACATTGGAAATTGCTTAAGCAGAAGCAAAAATAATGGGTTCAGACTAGAGGCCGTTTTCTCACTAACAACTCACAAATGGCTATATTTTAAACATGCATCTAATACAATTTTATATAACAAATCTCACACAGACACATCACAAGACACTTTGTAGTGGAGAAAGATATGGGAACATCAGAAAAAAGAACACAAAGTAGAGTTATAGAAAAGCACAAATAAATGGGGAGGAGAAGGAAGAAATCGGTATATACAATGCTACAGGTGTTACCAATTGTCATAAAACATAACTGACAAAATGAATATAAATCAAAGGTATGTGGCTGACTTTTCATTGGTAAACAAAGAACACTTTATTTATTTACTTATTTATCTATCTGAATTTGGATAACCAAGTGGTCCCTCTGAGAGAAATATGTCACTTTTTTAGGGGCGACCCAGAGTTAATTACATTCAGTATACATAGTGTCTGATAGTCAAAGATTAGTACACCCGCTAACAGGATTAGCAGGTAATTTGCACTGGCACTCCCACCCGGCTCATATCCTGAAGTCCTGGGAGTGCTAGCGCAAGCCTGCAGTGCCAAAGTGATATAATACTGCTGCACCTGTGCAAATGATGGGGTCCCCTCATGCAAATAGGTTCAGCAGCATCTTCAAAGGTTTGCAGAAGAGGTAAACAAACCCTAGAGGAATGCTATTTACCACTGCCAAATACCACCTCTTAAAGATGCACCTCACCCCCCAGGCAGGCCAGCTGTACTGCAGCCACCCACCCATATACCTGGTTACCAAGTAACAAAGATCACCCTGCCATCTAGTGGCATCCTCCACCCCAGATCATCTGTGACTGTGTAACATAGATCTCCCTGGTGTTTGGTGGCACCCCCAACCTCCATCTCCCATTTACAAATATTGCCTAAACCCTGGTATCCAGTGGTTCTCCCCCACCCCCGATCACCATTGCCAAAAGTAAAAGGAATCAGGGGTGGTGCAGTGTTCCCCTTCTTGACCCACCCACTCATATACCACAAGGAGAAAGATTACTGCAGAGGATGAAGAGTTGGCAGGGATGAGTTCAGGTAGATAGAATGGGGCAATGCCAAAAAAACTTTCAGAAATATGTAGGGCAGTCTTCTAGTGGATGAGGTGTTGGGTAGAAGCCATGGAGGGACAGTGGCACAGTATGTATCCATCTGTATAGAAAAAGATGGTTGTCCAGATGGTATATAGTAGACTCTAGTCTGAGCATAAATATTTTTTGTCCCTGTGCACCATGACATACAGTACATAGGCTATTATGTAGCTCACAGGTATCCTATGGACACTTCATGGAAGCCAACTTCACTCCTACAGCTGTGTAAGCAGTGATGCCCTGACTAAGTGTGGCATTCTGTGGTTGTGGTAGGGCCAGGTGTAGCCACATGTAATACTCCAGCACTCTATGCATGAAGCAGGGCATGTAGTGCTTTGGGAATATATCATGGTGCTGCCACTGCACAACGGAAAAGCAGCTATAAATGCTGTGTGGCCCCTGGCATGGTGCCTACTGAGTATCATGTAGCCCTGCCAGTTAATGTCAGGTCATGCCAAGCCCCCCTCTCCCCACAACTTGCCATACAGGATTGGAATTCTCTTGGTCAGTGACTGTTTTGTGTACTTTTTTTGATGAACTAAAAAGGGGATAAAGCAGTCCTGACTGCAAACGGCTATATCCCATAATAAACAGAAGAGAGAAGAAATAAGTGTCCTAGCTGGGATTTGAATCCAGGCCTCCCGAAATATTGTTCCAGTTGCACTACCAGTTGCACTACTAAGACAACTGGAAACCTGGGACATCCAGAAGCACATTACTCTTCCTCTAATGCACAACCTGGTGCTGTACAGATGATTACATTTTCATTCACAAGGGTGTGGTGTGCACATATGTGGAACCAAAGCAAACAAAACAGAGAAAGAAATAAGTGCCTTAGCTGAGATTTGAACCCAGGCCACCCAGAATACCATTTCAGATGTGTACCAGCTGCACCACCAAGGCAACAGAAAACTGGGAATTCCAGAAGCACCTTACTCTTTCTTTCATGCACAACCTGGTGCTGCACAGATCATTATGTTTTCATTCACAAGGGTGCGGTGTGCACAAATATGGAACCAAAACAAACAGGAGCAACATTTATTTCTTTATGTCTTCTCTTTGGGCAGTGCATATTGTCAACAAGCAACAGAATAGACAGGGTAGAAGTCAATGCCTATGCTGTACTCACAGTTCAGAACTGACTGTACATTATATAAATGGTAACCCAAGGGCAGCACACACATCCAACCATACAACGTCTACCCAATGGTAACTCACCACAAGTATCAATCCAGGGGTCATACAGCTAATGAAAACTGGACAACAAATGCCTCAGGGGTAGACACTGTATGGATGTCTATTATGTTGCCTGTTGACAATGGGGGTCTAGTCACTAAAGTTCAGATTGCCTGTGTGCCACATATCAGAGGTATGCAGGCAAACCTACACTGGAATGCCATGCAGCAGGGGTCCAGTGGACTCCAGCAGCATTCACAGCAGGTGTGTGAGCCCAGTGCACACCGGATCCCCTGGCTGCCCACACAGCTACATGCACCTCACCGGTGGTCTGGGGGTATGCCAGGAGGTGTACCTGCACTCTGCACCATGCACTAAGGCATGTAGTTGGCATGGAGTGCTGGGCAAGGGGGTGAAAGTTATGTGAAGGGAGACCTTGCTATAATTGTTACATGCCCCCACCAATGACACCCACCGGCAACAGAGGGATATGAATTTCCCCCACAGTGCTTCGCCAGCCCACCTAGCTGTATGGTAGGGCTGGGAGCAATCATTCGGGCACTTGCCCATACATGCAAAATTCTTCGGACATGTGCCTACTCAGAATCCCCTGCTGACGCAAAGCAGAAGATCCACTATTGGACCCAGGCCAGGAATCCCACTGGATGCCTGCTTGTCCCCCTTGATCCAACCTCCATGCAGCTATGATCCACCCCCCCACACACAACTTTGCACCAGGGGGTCTAGCCGTGGACAAGTGCCCTGCGGGTGCTTGTAGTTGTGAACCTCCATGCACCCTGCTCCTATCCAGGGCCATGTAGTTACATGGGCGCTATATGTGCATTTCATGTGTATAACCTGAACCTTAGTTAACAGGGTCCTATATGCATGGCCTGTGGGGTACTTGCTAAGTTATCACTACATGCTGCCCTTAGGGTGCTGTTTGTGCTGTTTACGCTATGTTATGCCCTTGGGGTGCATCAACAGGGAACCACATACTTCATATCAGTAACAAATGACAAACTGTCCTGTGGGCAGCAACTTCTTAGACATCCCCATTGAGTGCCACAAGGGATATCCACAGTGCCAAGTGAGCAACCAGTACCCCAGAACGAGCTTCTATGGTGAACTGGGGTTAGGGTGCAGCACAAACAAAAAACTGAGCAAATGCTGCACCAAAGTTACATGCAGGATCATTAACAACAACCACAGTTACTAAGCGCACAATAATATAATATAATTGAAAATATTCATATTTTTTATTTTTTGAATACTGGGCTATTATGGCAATTAGGAGAGAAGGAGACTAGCAGCCAGAACAGAACAGGCATGACATGGAAAAACCAAAGGATTGACAGGGGGATTAAGATGCTTAACATAAAAAAAATTACATTGAATAAGTCCTCAGCAATCGTGTCACTTGATTTAGGCACTTGGGGGCAGGCAGACCATCTGTCATAGGGACAGCGCTGTACAGCTGCAAGCAACTGGCCAATAGCATTTTGACATCTGTGTGTTTGACATTCATGGCACTTCACTGGAATATATTTCCCATTTTAAATACCTTGGTATCACCTTCAATCCTGCCCTTTCCTTCCATGGACACATTACCGTTCCCTGTTCCACAGTTAATGCCAGAATTGGCCTTCTCTACAGAATTAAATCCTACCACACCCGTGCGCTTAGACTGGCCATCTCCAGCTCTGTTCTATCCCTGGTAGACTATGGTATAGCCATCTATGGGTCTGCCTCAGACTTTGCTCTGAGAAAAATTACACTTGTCTTAAACAAAGCCTGCTGTCTGGCCACTGGCTGCGACAGGTTCATGCATACCTGCGATCTCTATCAATGCTCGGCCTGGCTAAAAGGGTGTCTTTCTCTACTATCAGACTTGCCTACTAGCAAAACAAATCTGTATGAGCCACTCACCCCTGGCTGTAACCTTCTCCTCTCTACAGTGCAGCACAGGTGGGTGACCAGACACTCTGACAAAACTGCCTTCCAAGTCCCCTTCTATAGACCCACCTCCTGTCAAAGGTCCTTCAGATATAGGGCCACTTTATGGATGAACTCCATCTCCTGTTCCCTTCTATCCATACCCAGGTTGGACCCTTTCAAAAAAGAACTGTGGGACCACATCCTGGTTTCATCAAACTGTGACTGCCCGTAACACTGTCTTAAACCCTCCAACTATTTCCTCTTCTGCACCTTGGCCACACTACAACGCCCACTGTGTGGCTTTCTGGTCTCTACTTTTTTCCCAGCTCTACTTTGGTCCACTTCCTGGGCCTGTTTCTCACTTTCTCCACCATAGCACCATTGCTCCTGTCTCGAATATTTATTTTTTCTCCTCAGACTTGTTTCTACAATTTTTGTTACTCCCATGTCAATTGACAATGCTTATAGTAATGCATCATTATTAGATAACTCCCTATTGTATAATTTTCTCTTTGTGTGTAATTACTGTCATTGTTCATGATGTCATATCTGTAACACTTGACTGCCACACTTTGTACTGACGTGGCGCCTTTGTAATAGCTCCTATTGCATAATATTTCTCTTTGTGTATAATTTATTGTCATTGTTTCATGATGTCTGTAACACTTGCCTGCCACACTTTGTACTGATGTGGAGCCTTTGAAAAAGAGTCCCTGACTCAAAGGGTTGTAATTCCTAGACCTCAGTAAATAAATAAATTTGTGGGCCAATGAGAAGACAAGTCAAGAAATCTATTGTATCCATTTGACAGAAAGAGGAGACAGGATGAACATACTGCCCATGGGGCAGCGTTGCCCTCAGGTCAACACTGAGGGAAAAAAATCTCATTTGTGTCCCTTCCGTATTGTCTTCCATTGTCCCAGAAGGAACCCCAGTCCCCCACAAACTTGTACCATTTCTCAACACACATCCCTTTAGCAACATTCTAAACTTCAGAATTCTTTCCTTCCTACTTTTCCCTGCACTTGCCCCTGATAGTACATTTGAGAAGGTTACTGCATCTACAACTTTCCTCAGTTTGCTCCAAAGCTCTCTGAAGCTTCCCTGAACCTGAGCTACACTACAGTATGCGAGATTATTGGTTCCTAGGTGAATCACAATGTCAGACCCCCCCCTCCTCCTACCACAGTCATACTCTATAGTGGCATTACTGTCACTGATGTTACCCCTGCGAGGTGTATTACTGATCTTTTACCAGGTGCTGAGCCACTGACCAGCCACCCCATCCCTCTAACTTTACAGTCCCCAGTGACTATCACCATTTTCCACTCTTTCTGACCTTGATTACTGTGCTCCCACCTGTCTTACCTCTCCTCATTGGAGCCTCTTCCCTGGGATTATTGACAGCCCCCAAGTGGTTTGCACTGTCTTCTATCATCTCCTCTTTCAGAGTGATGAAGCAGTTCTGAGTGTGCACTCCTGGGAAAGCTATTCTGACTGAACCAGCTAGCTTGCTAGCCTTGCTTGTAGAGCAGAAAGCAGCTAACTAAAAGAAGCTACATTTTCTTATTAATTTAAAACTTATATCTCAGCAGGAGTCAGTGTCTGTTAAGATTAAGTAGACAGATAACTTTATTAGAAGTAGAAGGGGTCTTATTAAGGGTTAAAAAGAAAAGAAAGAAACTCAGTGTGTGTTCTGTGCAGGAAAGGTACTGTATCAGCTGACTTTGCTAAACCAGTAGGAGGAAAGAGAGCTTACCTGGGGGTGTGGTTTAGACATTATAAAAGCAGGTGAGTCAAATTACAACTTCCTGTTGCTAACCTTGCTTGTAGAGCAGAAAGCAGCTAGCTAAAAAAGCTACATTTTCTTATTAATTTAAAACTTATATCTCAGCAGGAGTCAGTGTCTGTTAAGATTAAGTAGACAGATAACTTTATTAGAAGTAGAAGGGGTCTTATTTAGGGTTAAAAAAAGAAAAGAAAGTCAGTGTGTTCTATACAGGGAAGGGTACTGTATCAGCTGACTTTGCTAAACCAGTAGGAGGAAAGAGAGCTTACCTGGGGTGTGGTTTAGACACTATAAAAGCAGGTGAGTCAAATTACAACTTCCTGTTGCTAGCCTTTTTCTTACTAATTGCCCTCCATCCCACCCACCCAAAGCCAGTTCTACTTTTATAGCCTCTGGATTTGACTGTCAACAGGAACTTCCTGTTTGGCAGTAGGAAGGAAAGGATCATAGAGAAACATTGGTTTTGTCAACCCTAAAGGAAAAAAGTAGCTCACTCTCCCCCCCTAGCTGCTGGTGGTCTGATATTGAGCAAGGAAGAAGGAGGCTACTGAAGAAGATAGGAAGTTGCTGTCCCAGAACAGGAAGGGTGAGAGTTGTAAGGAGAGGAGAGAATAAGCATCCAGAGAAACAGTAGAGAGGACACAAATAAGACATGATAGAGTGGTGCAGTGCAATGGCTGTGGGGCAGCAGTGTTCGGGAAACATTCTGGAGGCTGCGATGCTGCCCATTTGCAGGCACCTCTCTGGTCTGAGAGAGGAGGTTGCCCGCCTCCAGGCTGACCTGGCTAGGATTGGAAACCTCCTCCCCACACAGGGACCACCAGGGCCAATGCCACTACCTCAGAGGTTGCCAAGAAAGAGGAGAAGCTGGACCAGGGTGGGCTCAAGGAGGGAGAGGGTGGTGAACAGAGTTGCATCCCTCCAGCTGTACCTGTCCACAATTCATTCGCTCTTCTGGTGGATAGTGGTTCCTCCTTGGAGGCACCTGCAGTGGAGACCAAGGAGGATGCTGGGAACCTTCACAAAGGAGACCCACAGGAGGGTGGCATGGGACCCCACAGGAAGGAAACAACTCCTGGTGGGGACCCAATCATTAGGGGTAGAAATGGGGAGGAAGGGAGAGGGAGGTAAGGTGCCTTCCTGCGCCACAGCTTGGAGGGACAGGAAGCGAATCCTCAGGATCGTGGGAGGAGCTGCACGAGGGAGGAGCTGGATGTCATTGTCCACCTAGGGACAAATGACCTGGCTAGGAATGGGATCAGAGCAGTGCAAGAGGAGTTTGTAGAGTTGGGAAGGGGCCTTAGACAGGTAGCGCTTACGGTAACCTTGTCTGAGGTGCTGCCTGTCTATGGCAAGGGAGATGCTAGGGCACTTCCCACCAGGGAATTCAATGAGTGGTTGACAAACTGGTGTGGAGCTCAGGGTTTTGGCTTCATTGGGGACTGGGGAGCCACCTGGAGGGATGCAGACCTATACTGGTGTGATGGTCTGCAACTGTCAAGGGGGGGAACCAGGATCCTAGGTGAGAGGTTTAAATGCTTCATTGGCAAGCATTTAAACTAGCCAAGGGGGGGAGGCACTGAAAAGGAGCAGGGAAATCCGAGCCTCCTCCCATAAAACATGGTGATTAGTGAGGTAAACACCAAAGTACAGAAGTTATTAGGGAGCAGAACAGATTTAAATGTAAAAAAAGGCAAAGGCAGTAAGGACAGAAATGGGGCTAAAAGGGGTAAGGCTATCAAAAAGTGGAGGGTGATGAGTACCAATGACCGTAGTCTGTGTAACAAGCTCCCTGATCTAGTGGCCTTGATGGAAGAGGGTTGTCTGGATATTGTGGCAGTCACAGAAACATGGTACACAGAGAACCATGACTGGGATGTCAACATACCAGGATACACAATCTACAGGAGGGACAGGGAGGGTAAATGAGGAGGAGGAGGACTAGCTCTCTATGTAAAGGAAGGGATCAAAGCAACAGAACTAAAGAGTAAACAGGGAGCAGATGAGGCACTTTGGGTCACACTGGAGAAAGGAAATGGCATCACAATCCGCATGGGGGTTGTATACAGACCCCCATCTCAGGGGGAGGGAATGGACAAGGAAATGATAGAAGGCTTTCTTAGAATGGCAGAAAAAGGGGAGATATTGTTGATGGGGGACCTGAATATGCCAGATGTTAACTGGAGCACCTTTGCTGCAGGCACATCCAAGAGCAGGGTCATTCTTGATGCCCTACAGGGGGCATGCCTCAGACAGCTAGTATTGGAACCCACTAGGGAGGGAGCAATCTTAGACCTGGTACTCTCAAATGTGGATGGAGAAAGAATCTCAGATTTAGAAGTGGGTAGCCATCTGGGAACAAGCGACCACCAAACAGTGTGGTTCACGATAAACACAGCTATACAATCAAGCCATACAAAAGCAAGAGTACTGGACTTTAGGAGGGCTGACTTTGGGAAAATGAGAGAGTGCCTCAGAAAAGCACTAGCAAACAGGCAAGAAGGAGGGGTGGAGGAACAATGGGGAGTAATCAAAACAGCCATCACAGAGGCAACAAGCCTTTGTGTAAAGCAAATCAATAAAACACAACAAAGGAAAAAACGCTATGGTTCTCAAAAGAGGTGGCAGGGAAGGTTAAGAAGAAAGGACAGCATTCAGGAAATATAAGGAAACACAGAAGGAGCAGGACAGAGAACTTTGTCAGTTAAAGCAGAAAGAGGCTGGGAAGGCAGTCAGAATAGCAAAGGTCCAAACTGAGGAAAGGATAGCCAATTCTGTTAAGAAAGGGGATAAGACCTTTTATAGGTATATTAGGGAGCGAAGAAAGACCAAAGGAGGGATATTGAAGCTTAATAAAGGGAAGGGAATGTGGGTAGAGGGTGACAGTGAAAAAGCAGGGATACTGAATGAATATTTCCGCTCAGTATTCACAAAGGAAGAGGAGGGGGAGTTACCTAAACCAAACAAGAGAAACACTCTGAAGACAGGGGTTGATACCAGTCCATTTACAGAAGAAAGGGTTCTGAAAGAACTAATAAAATTGAAGGTGGACAAAGCAATGGGGCCTGATGGGATTCACCCAAGAATTCTAAAAGAACTAAGGGAGGAACTAGTGACACCACTGACTGCTCTCTTTAACAAATCATGGGAGGATGGGGTGGTACCCGAGGACTGGAGGAGGGCAGATGTGATTCCTCTTCACAAAAGTGGGAGCAGGACAGAGGCAGGAAACTACAGACCAGTTAGTTTGATCTCAGTGGTAGGGAAAATGATGGAATCACTTCTGAAGGAAAGAATTGTTGAGCACCTAGAGGCCAGTGGGGCACAGGACCCAAGGCAGCATGGATTCACGATGGAAGGTCATGTCAGACAAATCTAATAGATTTCTTTGACTGGGTGACCAAAGTAGTAGACCAGGAGGGGCTGTGGACATGGCCTACCTAGATTTTAGCAAGGCATTTGATACAGTCCCACACAAAGATTAATTCACAAGATAGCCAGCCTTGGAGTGGGTCCCAAGGTGGTAGCCTGGATAAAAATTGGCTAGACAACAGGATGCAAAGGTAGTAGTAAATGGAGTACACAGTGAAGAAAGGAGAGTTACTAGGTGGGTACATGATGGTTCAGTACTGTGACCGGTCCTTTTAATATCTTTATAAGTGACATTGCAGAGGAACTGAAGGAAAAGTATGTCTCTTTGCAGATGACACAAAGATCTGCAACAGGGTTGATACACAAGATGGAGTGGAAAGGATGAGAAGGACTTGGCAAGGTTGGAGGAATGGTCAAATGTATGGCAGCTCAGATTCAATGCAAAGAAGTGCAAGGTAATGCACATGGAAACAAAACCCAGGGGAAGCGTACACAATGGGGGGTGAGATACTGACAACAGTAAACTAGAAAGGGACCTGGGGGTAATTATATCAGATGACCTAAAGGT
Source organism: Neoceratodus forsteri (assembly GCA_016271365.2). Taxonomy (NCBI): domain Eukaryota; kingdom Metazoa; phylum Chordata; order Ceratodontiformes; family Ceratodontidae; genus Neoceratodus; species Neoceratodus forsteri. The sequence continues at coordinate 75,382,087 of JADMNL010000035.1, forward strand.
GGGCAAGCAATGTGAGAAGGCAGTAAGGAAGGCTGGGGAGATGCTGGGATGCATAGGAAGAGGCATCAATAGTAGAAAACAGGAAGTTGTTATCCCTCTGTACAGACAGTTGGTGAGACCCCATCTGGAGTACTGTGTGCAGTTCTGGAGACCCCATCTCCGTAAAGACATAGACAGAGTGGAGGCTGTCCAGAGGAGGGCAACCAAAATGGTGCAGGGTCTGCACCAGAAGAAATCTAAGGACTAAAGGAGCTTAATATGTATACCCTTGAGGAAAGAAGGGAGAGGGACATGATAGAAACTTTCAAGTACCTCAAGGGAATTAACAAAGTCCAAGAGGGTAGCATCTTCCAGAAAAGAGATGTGCAAGAACAAGGGCACAATTTGAAGATAGAGGGGACGGCTCAGAGGTAATGTGAGGAAGTATTTTTTCACTGAGAGGGTTGTGGATGCATGGAACATTCTCCTGAGGAGGTCGTGGAGTCAAGAACAGTGGGGACTTCAAGAATGCATGGGACAGGCATAAGGCAGTCCTAGTGGGGGTAGGAGGAAGTAAGCTGTTGGTTAACTAGATCTGCAGCTTATCTGTTAGGTAGGAAAATGGGCAGACTAGGTGGGCCAAGCGGTCCTTATCTGCCGTCAAATTCTATGTTTCTATGTAACCAGCCCACCTCCCCTCCCCCCCACTACAGTTTATCCCCCAGAGTGGTCCCTTGGGGACATCTGGGGGTGAAGGAACAACAGCTCCCTAAGTCTGACATGACTGTTCCCCCCTCAGGCGCTAAATATAGCTCTGAGGTGCACAACTTCAGCCATAACATCCTCTCCAGCTCTCAGAGCATCCCCTGGAAATTGGTTGCACCGCATGTCCTACAACTGACTATCCCCTCCCACCCTCCTAACTGCCTGAACATAGCAACCACAACCATCGACTGCTAACCAGATGTGGAAAGCTTTGCGCTGAGTTCCCAGCCTTCATCTCTGTCTTCTCAAGACCATGCAGTACAGCACATAATTTTATGTCCTTGAGGGACTTCATCTAGGGGCCAGACAGATCACTATTGCTCAACTAACTATAGCCATAGACTGTACCTTTTTATATTCAGTTCCTGTCACTTGGTCAAGAACTGCTTTTTGCTGTTTCTTGTCTAGTCCCCTATTTAGCTCACACACTCCATCTCCTCAGCTTCAGTAGCACACATCTTGTAAGACAAGTAACATTACATTTGTTTAGTAGGTTGGTCCACTGAGGGTGTTAGGACCTAGTCCTCCACCAATCAAGGCTCACCAGACCAGCTTCTCTCTGCATCACACCAAAGCAGCTGCCACAGCAAATGACATTTTACGCCTCTAGTTGTGACCGTTTGTTGTACATGGATTTTTTTTTAAACAGACATGTGGATCCAGATGCAATTGTGTGGTTTCCAGATACAGCACAAAATTGCATTTGCTGCCCTCTTTTGACTCATCCAATATTAAACAATTCAAATCTGGGAATGGAGTAGGGCAGCTGTTGTATAGTGTGTGCCCCAATATTAATCAGTTCACATCTGGGCATAGAGAAGCAACAGCTGTTGTGTAGTGTGTATCACAACACCAATCAGCTCACATCTGGGCATAGAAAAGGGACAGCAGTTGTGTAATGTGTGTCACAACTCCAATCAGCTCACATCTGGGCATAGAGAAGCGACAGCTGTTGTGCAGTGTGTGTCACAACACCAAGCAGCTCACATCTGGGCATAGAGAAGGGACAGCTGTTGTGTAGCATGTGCCTCAATATCAAGCGGTTCCCATCTGGGCATGAAGAAGGGACAGCTGTTGTGTAGTGTGTGCCTCAATATGAACCATGGTGTGGCATGGCACGGCATGGTGTGGTTAGGTGTGGTTTGGCATGGGGTGGTGTGGTGTGGCATGGCATGGTGTGGTGTGGCATGGCATGGTGTGTAATCCTTATGGATTTCTATATGTCTCAGTTACTCATGGCTAGTAGGTGAATCTCAGATGTGTAATTCCTGTGGATTTCTGCATGTCTTAGGAATCTGTTACCTGGTAAGTGAATCTCAGGTGTGTATTTCCTATGAATTTTGTAGAACACAGTAACCAATGGCCAGTTAGTTAAATCTCAGGTATGTATTCCCGTTGTATTTCCTTATGTCTCAGTAAGTCATAGCCAGGTAAGTGAATCACAGGTATGTATTCCCCATGAATTGCTATTTGTCTCAGTAACAGAAGGCCAGCTAGTTGAATCGCAGGTGTGTATTCCCTGAAGATTTCTGTGTCTCAATAATTGCTGGCCAGATAGATAAATCACAGGTGTGTATTCCCATTGGATTTCTGTATGTTTCAGTAACTAGTAGCCAGGTAGGTGAATCTCAGGTATGTATTCCCTGTGGATTTATGTACATCTCAGTATCTGATGGCCAGGTAGGGGCATCACAGGTGTGTATTCCCTGAAGGTTTGTGTACATCTCAGTAATCAATGGCCAGGTGATGGCATTGCAGTGTGTATTCCCATTTCTGTTTGTCTGAGTAATCGAAGGCCAGGTAGGTGAATCGCAGGTGTGCATTCTCTGTGTATTTCTATATGTCTCAGTAACCAATGGCCAGGTAGGTGAGTCGCAGGTGTGTTTCTCCTGTGGATTTCTGTATATCTCAGTAACCAGTGGCCAGGTAGGTGAATTACAGGTGTGTATTCTTTGTAGATTTCGGTATGTCTCAGAAACCGATGGCTATGTAGGTAAATCACAGGTGTGTATTCCCTCTGGATTTGTACATCTCAGTAATTGATGGCCAGCTGGTTGAATCTCAGGTATGTATTTCCTGTGGATTTTTGTACATCTTAGTAATTGATGGCCAGGCAGGAAAATCTCAGGTAGGTATTTCCTGTGGATTACTGTACATCTCAGTAATCAAGGGTCAGGTAGGGGACTCACAGGTGTGTATTTCCCATAGATTTCTGTATGTCTCAGTAATTGATGGCCAGGTAGGTAAATCTCAGGTATGTATTCCCTGTGGATTTCTGTACATCTCAGTAATCGATGGCCAGGTAGGTGAATCAAAGTTGAATATTCCATATGGATTTCTGTATGTCTCAGTAACCAGTGGCCAGGTAGATGAATTACAGGTGTGTATTCCTTGTGGATTTCTGTATGTCTTAGTAACTGATAGTGAAGTAGGTTAATCACAGGTGTGTATTCCCTGTGGATTTCTGTACATCTCAGTAATCGATAGCCAGGTAGGTGAATCAAAGGTGTATATTCCCTGTGGATTTCTGTACAGCTCAGTAATTGATGGCCAGCTAGTTGAATCACAGGTGTGCATTCCCTGAAGATTTCCGTATGTCTCAGTAATTGATGGTCAGGTAGGTGAATCTCAGGTATGTGTTCCCTGTGGATTTCTGTACCTCTCAGTAATCGATGGCCAGGTAGGTGAATCAGGTGTGTATTCTCTGTGGATTTCTGTATGACTCAGTAATTGATGGCCAGCCAGGTGAATCTCAGGTATGTATTCCCTGTGGATTTCTGTGCATCTCAGTAATTGATGGCCAGGTAGGTGAATCAGGTGTGTATTCCCTGTGGATTTTTGTATGTCTCAGTAATTGATGGCCAGGCAGGTGAATCTCAAGTATGTATTCCCTGTGGATTTCTGTACATCTCAGTAATCTATGGCCAGGTAGGTGAATCAAAGGTGTGTATTCCCTATGGATTTCTGTATGTCTCAGTAACCAGTGGCCAGGTAGGTGAATCACAGGTGTGTATTCCTTGTGGATTTCTGTATGTCTTAGTAACCGATGGTGAAGTAGGTGAATCACAGGTGTGTATTCCCTGTGTATTTCTGTACATCTCAGTAATCGATGGCCAGGTAGGTGACTCAAAGGTGTGTATTCCCTGTGGATTTCTGCACATCTTAGTAATTGATGGCCAGCTAGTGGAATCACTGGTGTGCATTCCCTGAAGATTTCTGTATGTCTCAGCAATTGATGGTCAAGTAGGTGAATCTCGGGTGTGTGTTCCCTGTGGATGTCTGTACCTCTCAGCAACTGATGGCCAGGTAGTTGAATCAGGTGTGCATTCCCTGTGGATTTCTGTATGTCTCAGTAATTGATGGCCAGCCAGGTGAATCTCAGGTGTGTATTCCCTGTGGATTTCTGTGCATCTCAGTAATTGATGGCCAGGTAAGTGAATCAGGTGTGTATTTCCTGTGGATCTCTGTATGTCTCAGTAATTGATGGCCAGGCAGGTGAATCTCAGGCATTTATTCCCTGTGAATCTCTGTACATCTCAGTAATCGATGGCCAGGTAGGTGAATTGCAGGTGTGTATTTCCCCATGCATTTCTGTTTGTCTGAGTAAACAATGGCTAGGAAAGTGAATCTCAGACGTGTATTCCCCTTGGATTTCTGTATGTCTCAGTAACCGATGGCCATCTAGGTGAATCGCAGATGTGTATTTCATAGATTTTTGTATGTCTCAGTAATTGATGGCCAGGTAGGTGAATCACAGGTGTGTATTCCCTGTGGATTTCTGTATGTTTCTGTAATCAATGGCAAGGTAGGTTAATCACAGGATGTGTATTTCCTGTGGATTTCTCTATGTCTCAGTAACCAGTGGCCAGATAGGCGACTCGCAGGTGTGCATTCCTTTTGGATTTCTGAATGTCTCAGTAACCAGTGGCTAAGTAGGTGAATCACAGGTGTGTATTCCCTGTGGATTTCTGTATGTCTCAGTAACCGATGGCTAGGTAGGTGAATCACAGGTGTGTATTCCCCGTGGTTTTGTGTACATCTCAGAAACTGATAGACAGGTAGATCAAGTTCAGGTGTGTATTCCCCATGGATGTCTGTATGTCTCACTAATCAATGTCCAGGTAGGTGAAACACAGGTGTGTATTCCCTGTGGATTTCTGTATGTCTCAGTAATTGATGGCCAGGCTGGTGAATCTCAGGTGTGTATTTCCTGTGGTTTTCTGTACATCTCAGTACTCGATGGCCAGGTTGGTGAATTGCAGGTGTTTATTCACCATGGATTTCTATATGCCTCAGTAACCAATGTTCATCTAGGTGAATTGCAGGTGTGTATTTTGTAGATTTCTATATATCTCAATAACCAGTGGCCAGGTAGGTGAATTGCAGGTGTGTATTCCATGGATTTCTGTATGTCTCAGTAACCGATGGCCAGGTAGGTGAATTTCAGGTTTATAGTCCCTGTCGAGTTCTGTATGTCTCAGTAACAGATGACCAGGTTGGTGAATTGCAGGTGTGTATTCCCTGTGGTTTTGTGTACATCTCAGAAACTGATAGACAGGTAGTTGAAGTTCAGGTGTGTATTCCCCATGGATGTCTGTATGTCTCACTAATCAATGGCCACGTAGGTGAATCACAGGTGTGTATTCCCTGTGGATTTTTGTATATTTCAGTACCTGATGGGGACACAGTAGAATTTCTGGTGTGTAATTCCTTTGCATTTCTGAATAGGAACCGATGGCCATGTAGGTGAATCACAGGTATGTAATACTCGTAGATTTCTGTGTATCTTAGTAACTGATGGCCAGGTAGGTGAATAGCAGGTGTGTATTCCTTGTGGATTTCTTTATGTCTCAGTAATCAGTGGCTTAGTAGGTGAATCGCAGATGTGTATTCCCTGTTGAGTTCTGTATGTTCCAGTAACTTATGGCAGGTGTGCATTCCCCATGGATTTCTGTATTCCCTGTGGTTTTCTGTACATCTCAGAAACTGATAGACAGGTAGGTGAAGTTCATGTTTGTATTCCCCAAGGATTTCTGTATGTCTCATTAATCAGTGGCCAGGTAGGTGAATCACAGGTGTGTATTTCCTGTGGATTTCTGTATATTTCAGTATCTGATAGAGAGGCAGGTGAATTTCTGGTGGGTAATTCCTTTGCATTTCTGTATAGTATCTGATGGCCATGTAGGTGAATTGCAAGTGTGTATTCCCTGTGGATTTCTGTATATCTCAGTAACCAATGGCCAGGTAGGTGAATGACAGGTATGTATTCTCCGTGGATGTCTGTGTATCTTACTAACCAACGGCCAAGTAAGTGAATAACAGGTGTGTATTCCCTGAGGATTTCTGTATGTCTCAGTAATCAATGACCAGGTAGGTGAATTGCAGGTGTGTATTCCCTGTGGATTTCTGTATGTCTCCACAACTGATGGCTAAGTAGGTGTGTCGAAGGTGTGTATTCCCTGTGGATTTTTGTGTGTCTTGGAAAGCAGTGGCCAGGTAAGTGAATTGCAGGTGTGTGTTCCCTGTGGATTCTCATGCTTGTGCCCCCCCCCCAAAAAAAAGATAATCCCAATGTAGACAGGGCTGCCTACACATCTGGACTACCTAGTACACTTACTCTCAAATCAAAAAAAAACTTACATATTAATCTTTTGTGTGGGTCTATGTCAAATGCTTTGTTAAAGTCTAGGTAAGCCACATCCACATACCCTCCCTGGTCTACTACTTTGGTCACCTAGTCAAAGAAATCTGTTAGATTCATCTGACATGACCTTCCCACTGTGAATCCATGTTGCCTTGTGTCCTGTGCCCCGCTGCCTCTAGGTACTCAACAATTCTTTCTCTCTGGCCAAAAGTGCTACATTGGAGAATTAGAATAAGCATACCCCAATAAATCCCATACCAAAAATTAGGTTTCTATGTTACTTCATTTTAAGGTTATGAGCTATTTTGTAACCCTGATTGCACTACCTGTTCAAAAAAGCCAGTTTCAGTGAAGAGCTGATGATGATGTCATCTCCTGAACTGACAGTCTAGTCCACCCTGTGAGTAAGCTTATATAGTAGGAACGGTTTCTTCAAAGTTTAAAGTGATTTATTGAAGGTTGCCATAGCAAATGGACATAGTAACCTGCAGGAGTTGTGAATCAGTCTCCTACCATTCAAACTGCCAAAAAGTACTGTTTTCCTTTTATTTCAGTGCTTCATTTCATTTGCATAGCCCTGCCCCCTTTTTTCTCAGTGCTGCAACCCTCAACCTTTACATCATGCAAGGAAATAGTAAATGGGAGTAGTAAACTGTACTAACCTGTAAGAGTTGTGATTCAATCTCGTACAATTCAAACTGCCAAAAAGTGCTTTTTTCCATTAAATAAATGCTTTTATTTCTGTGTTCTGCCTCATTTGCATAACCCAACCCATTGTTTTTCTCAGTGCTGCAACCCCCGTGCATGACATCATGCAAGAGAAACAAAGTTTATAAGCCCTGTTTTGAAACAGAGACCACTGTTGGACAGCCTTGGTATTGCACACATCTACACTACCAACATAGGAGACTACATCTCTTAGTTAAAGGGATATGGTAAGAACCCCTTAAATATCTTTTTCCCATAGTATGTCATTTCTAGCCATACTTCAGATGTTGAAGCTGCAATTTGTTTCACAAAAAAATCTGTCACAGTCATTTTTTAATGTTTTATCACTACTTTTTTCTGCCTGCTCCTCAATTTTTTTGTGTGTGGCTACACCCCCAGATTGATGTCATGGAAGGGATGTTTTACATACAACAACAAGGAATTCTGGGTAAATTATAAAGGCGACATGAATGTTCATTACACAGAGATGCAGCCCCTTATTTTGGTAGTGACCACTGCAGTACAGCACCTAATATGTAGACATATTTATTTATGTATTTTTTTAAAGGTTTCATTTGGAAAAACATACTAAGCAGACAAGCTAGTTTCCAGATGCATCCTGGGGGAGAGGGGAAAGGGGCACGCAGCAGGTACATATGTAGCAAAGCACTGTGGGTACAGTATATAGCTGATTTTTCTGTCTCCCTACTCCTATTTTGCTAAAATGCCAAGACTGACCAAAAGAGGTCTCTGTTCCGAACCAGCTGGTGTTTACGTCTAATAAACAGAATACAATTGTATTTATTGTATTTTGATGTGTTTGCAATTACTTTTTACTTTAATGATAAAATATCTGTTAGTGCAGTGACACAAGTGGATTTTCACCTTTGGTTCTTAGACTGCTAGTAAAAAAGAATTCAGCAGACTTCTGGTATTGTCATGTCAGACCTGCCAGCTACTTAATTTTATTCTTTTCTGAGTAGCAATTGGTGACATATGAACAAGATTTTGGAAAAGTAAATAAAGAAACAAATAAAAGAAAATGGAATGACTACAGAGGCATCTAAAAGTACCAAACCTTCATTCTCCCTTACTAAGCATTTGCTCTTTAGAAGCTTTGTTTACCTGGTATGATGTCACAGTTGAGGGCTGTGGCACAGAGGGAAAAAAGGGGCTTGCTATGCAAATGAAGCAGAGCAGAGACAGAAAAAAAAACATTTTCTCATGGAAAACAGCACTTTTTGGGCAGTTTGAATGTTAGGAGATTAAATCACAACTCTTACAGGTTACTATTGCCATTTGTTATGGTACATGTTGGTAGATCCCTTTAAAATCTGGTTGGAGGATGGCTTTCAATTGGGGGCAAGGTTGACCCCTCCACATGCCTATGTTCAGGGAAGGACTTCACAACTGGACACTACTCCAGGTGCTGCCTCACTAATGATCTGTGGAGAGGTAGTAACACTTCCATTCTTCTCCTGTCAGTACTCCTCCTGATGTACCCCATCTTCCCGTTTGCCTTACTGAAGGCATTTTTACTTTGGCTAGATTGTTTAAGGGAGCCACTTATAATGACCCTAAGTCTCTTTCCTCAGGCGTAGTGCCCAGCCTAACCTCTTCCATCCAGTACTCTGTCCTGGGGTTCTCATTCCCTATATGCATCTCCTGTCACTTTTTTGCATTGAATTTCAACTGCCAAACCCTTGACCACCTCTCTAATCTTTGTAGGTCCCTTTGCATCTCCCTCATCCCCTCCTCACTGTCTACCCTGCCAAAGAGATTAGTGTCATGTGCGTCTTGCCCTAAATCTTTCTCCTGCGTTGCCAATGAACATACAGAAAAGGACTAGACTGACTATTTATCCCTGTGCTACCCAGCTGGTCACCTCCCTCTTCTGAGATTTGACGCCATTAACCACAACCTTATGTGGTTTCCCTTAGAAACACAGAAACATAGAAGTTGACGGCAAATAAGGACTGCAAGGCCCATCCAGTCTGCCCATTTCTTTTTCTACCTTATGAATGTGCCATCGGCCTTTGCTCTGTCAAGAGCATATCTATTCATACTCATCTGTACTGCTCCCTTATGCCTATCCCATGCCTGTTTGAAGCCCTGCACTGTATTTATATCCACCACTTCCTGATGTTGGCCGTTCCATGCATGCACCACCCTTTCTGTGAAAAAGAATTTCCTCACATTAATTGGCCTCCCTCTAATCTCATGCTGTGTCCTCTTGTCCTGCTATTTTTCTTATATTGAAACATGTTAGACTCTTTCACCTTGTTAATGTCCTTAAGGTGTTTGAATGTTTCAATCATATCACCTCTCTCCCTCCTTTGCTCCAGGGTATACATATTGAGTTCCGTTAATCTGTCCTCATAGTTTTCTGATGCAGCTCCTGCACCATTTTGGTTGCCCTTCTCTGGCGTGCCTCAATTTGGTTAATGTCCTTGTGGAGGTGTGGCCTCTAGTACTGCATGCAGTACTCCAGATGAGGCCTAACCAGTGTCTTGTAAAGAGGGATTATTACCTCCCTCTTCCGACTTGTGATACCCCTACTAATACACCCCAACATCTTCCTAACCTTACCTACTGTTTTACTAGTTTGCTTGGATGATTTCAGGTCATCGGTGATGATGATGGCCAAGTTTCTTTCTTCCCTTGTGACTGCCAGCAACTCCCCTCCCAGCCTATAGGTGGCTTCAGGGTTTCTCTTCCCTATGTGCATGATCTTGCACTTCTTTGCATTAAACCCCAGTTGCCACTCTTCCGACCATTTTGCTAGTTTATCCAGATCCCTTCTCATTCTGCCCACCCCATCTGGATCATCTACTCTGTTGCAGATCTTGGTGTCATCTGCAAACAGACAAACCTTACTCTCCAGTCCATCTGCAAAGTCACTGATGAAGACATTGAAGAGGACTGGCCCCAGGACTAATCCCTGAGGTACCCCACTTGTGACTTGCATTTCTTCTGACTGTATACCATTTACCACCACTCTCTGTTTTCTGCCCGTCAACTGGTTTGCCACCCAGTTGACGAACTTCTGACCCACCCCGAGCCTAACCAGCTTATTAATCAATCTTCTATGTGGAACAGTATCAAAAGCTTTGCTAAAGTCAAGGTAGGCGACATCAACTGCTCCCCCTAGGTCCACCACTCTGGTTACCCAGTCAAAGAAATCTATGAGATTAGTTTGACAGGACCTTCCTTTTGTAAACCAATACTGTCTTGGATCCTGTGCTCCTATGGATTCCAGGTGTTGCACTATCCTTTCCTTAAGGAGTGCCTCCATAATCTTGCCCACTACTGAGGTAAGACTGACTGGCCTGTAGTTCCCTGCCTCCTCCCTGCTACCACTCTTGTGGAGCAGGATCACATGAGCCCTTCTCCAGTCTTCTGGGACCTCTCCTGTGCTCAGAGACTCACTAAACAGTTCTGATAATGGCTCTGCTAGTTCCACCCTTAGCTCCTTTAGTACCCTGGGATGTATGCCATCAGGTCCCATTTCCTTATCCACCCTGAGCTTAGCGAGCTCTTGTAGGACCTTTTCTTTTGTGAAGGGACTAGTGCACCCTTCCCCCCGTGTCCATGGTGCTGAGCTGTGGGCTCTGCCCTACCTTCTCTTCAGTAAATACTGAGCAGGAGTATCTATTTAGGATCGATGCGTTTACATGGTCCTCCTCCTCACATGCCCCCTTATTCCCTTTGATCTTAGCAATACCCCCTCTGGACTTTCTCCTTTCACTAATGTATCTATAGAAAGTCTTGTCACCTTCTTTTATTGTTTGTGTTAGTGTTTCCTCGGTTTGGGCCTTACTGCCTTCCCTGCTTCCCTTAGGGAAGTTTGGTATGTCTCCCTATCTTCATCCTGCTACGTTCCCTTATATTTCCTGAAGGCCAGCCTTTTGGCTCTAATCTTTTCTGCTACTGTTTTTGAGAACCAAAGTGGTTTCCTTCTACAGTACTTTTGCACTTCCTAACACAATGGGATGTTACTTCAAGTATTGCATCCTTAATGCTTGCCCACGTTGCCTGTACCCCCTCACCTGTATTTCTTTTTGCCAGGGCTAGCTTAACTCTGTTGGCCATCTTATCAAAGAATCCCTTCCAAGCAGTTTCTCCCCCATCTAGCTGTGTTCTTCCCAGCACCCAGCTTCTTTAACAAACAATTCTGTGGCACTGAGTTGAAAGTCATGCTGAAATCAAAGTAGCGTAAATTCACAGCATTACCCTTATTCACTACCCTCATTACCCAGTCAAAGAATACTAGCAGGTTGGTCTGACAAGACCTCTCTGTCATGAATCCATGCCGTTTACTGTCCTAAAGGTAATTTCTCTCCAGGTAGTTCACTAGATACTCTTTGATGAGTGCCTCCATCAGTTTACCTACAACAGAGGTAAGACTGACAGATCTGTAGTTTTCCAGCTGCTGTTTGTCCCTTCCCCCCACCCTTGTATATCAGAACCACATCCACTACCATTCAATATTTGGAATTACTCTGTCTGAAATATTTGTTACTGAATAGCCCTACCTGGTGTTCCACTAGTTCTGATGCCAATTATTTGAATACCCTTGGATGCAGCCCATCAGGCTCCGAAACTTATCTATTTTGGGGGTTGCTAGCCCTTTTTGGACCCTTTCATTGTTAAATACCTGCTGCCTCATCCAAGGAATCCCTCTTACAGTCACCTTATTACCACTCTCTGACAGAGGCTCACTGTCCTCCCTTATGACTACAGAGCAGCAGTAATTGTTAAGAACAGCTGCTTTTTGCTCATCCTCCTCTATTACCCTGCCTTCCTCTGTTATCCTAATGAAATCTTCTCCAATCTTTCTTTTTCAGTAATATATTTGATGAACTTTTTTCCTCTCCACAATATGCAGCTCTGTGTCTGCTTGTGTATCCCTGACTGCTCACTTTACTTCCCTAGTTCACACCTGGTACCCCCCCCCCATTTTTTCTTGTTCTTGGTGAAAGCCTTCTATTTGCCCTTCACGTCCTTCCTGACCTTCTCAAAAGGGCACGGGGTCATAATGTCGCAGACGGCACCATGCAGATGGAGACATCCTGTGGCAACAACAGATAGTTGTTATTTTGTTTTGCAGGGGATGACACCAGACATGGTGGGTTTCACCCCTCCCCCCCCCACACCACCTGGAACTAATATAATCAACTCCAAGGAGGTGTGGACACTGGGGCAAGGAAAAAAAATAAAACTAAGAGATTCCCTAGCAGGGAATCAAACCACAATTCCACCAACCCACGCACTGCAGGGGCAAGTGCTCTAGTCACTCCACCATGGGAGTGGCTTGACTGAGCACCTGACCAGCAGTGGCTACATACACTTCCTCCTCCTTCCTGGTGAGTGACAGGGGATAGCAATAGTATTGTATCACCGATATTCCCCTGTCGCTCTACTCCCCTATGCACTACCTGTAATGTGCTCCTGCTCTGCATGGGTTAGTGTGCGTGGTTATGACCTGGTACCTCAAAGAACCTTGTTGGTCTCTTCTGCCTGTTTCTTTTGGTCACCATTTTCACATGAGAGTTCAAATGAACCAATAAGTTTAAAAAAAACCTTCTTACAAAACTGATGTTCCTTCAGGGTTGCTACTTCCATCACAGCTAGTACTCACATACACTGGTCACCTCCATCCACAGTCTCAGAATTACGTAAGGTGATAGTAGCCACCCTGAACCCAGAGCTCTGCCAGGCCGCAGGTTTTCCAAACAGAATCCCAGTTCAGTCCTCTAGTTGATACCCAGTGCCACATAAACTGGGGATCCTTGGATGTGGTATTCATACCAGGACAGCTGTATCCCTCTGAGAAGATATCTTCTTTTACATAAAACTGTTATCATCTGTCACCTTCTAGCTCTCCATGCATCACAAAGATCCAGAATTGCTGCACACCATCCACCATCTACATAAAAAACACACAAAAACAACAGTGTTAGCAACTAATTATTGTATTTTCAAATCCACTTTGTGAGATCCCCTAGCTCCTCTGCTTTCTGCCTTCAAGAGGGCTCTCACAAAGTGGATTTGGAACTACAACAATTAGTTGCTAACACTGTTGTTTTTGTGTTTTTTTTATGTAGATGGTGGATGGTGAGCAGCAGCTCTAGATCTCTGTTCTAATTTTTGGGCTAGCCACCCTTTTGCTGCGAACCCCTCTCACACTGAGCATGGTCTGAGTCTCTTTAAATCCATGCATCACAGTAGGGATGAAGCATCATGTGTGTGGGAAGTACTGAACCCTTATAGCCACAGGAGGATGTGGCAGTGGGAACTGTTATGTCAGGGGCCCTCCCAACACCACCAGTTCTGGTTACACTCTCCCAGTGCCAGAAGCATGTAACCGGCTTCAGGAATGCTACTGCTGCTACGGAGCATGGCCCTGCCAAGCCTGCCTCCCAGTCTGGCCAGCTAGCAGTCGGGGAACTTGACATCTGCATGGAGGGGTAGTTGGAGAATACCAAAAAGCCCAGCTCATATTTGGAGAGGCACCTCCAGCAGGGAATCAAACCACAATTCCACCAACCCATGCACTGCAGGGGCAAGTGCTCTAGCCACTCCATCATAGGAGTGGCTTGACTGAGCACCTGACCAGCAGTGGCTACATACACTTCCTCCTTTCTGGTGAGTGACAGGGGATAGCGATAGTATTGTATCTCCGATATTCCCCTGTCACTCTACTCCCCTATGCACTACCTGTAATGTGCTCCTGCTCTGCATGGGTTAGTCAGCTCTCCTTACTAGCTCTGAAGTGCATATAGGGTTTGAAATCCTGGACCTTCAATGGCATGTGTTCACTTCTAAAATAGAACATTTACTATATTCTCTATTGTGTTTTAATGAGCTTGTAATGACATTGTACTTTTATAATTCGGTCTCCCAGCACTTTATCCCTCATTTTCAATTCAGTGTCTGGATGCTTTAAATTTTACCTAATTTTATTGTCTTATGTAACCAAACTGTTGTATCTGGTGTATTTGGTCTTACTACCTCAATTCCTTGTCAAAATTACTACTGTTTATATATAACTTGCATTATGAATCATGATGTTCCTTTTGAAGTTTGTCTCTGTACTCTCCCGGGTCGTGCCTGAAAATAGTCTTTCTGGCTCGTGTACCTACCCAGTAAACAAAAACTAAATAAAATAATAAAATATTTTTGTCAGAGAAACAAGTGGGTTTTCATTGTTACTTTTTTATCATGAACCTTTTTATTAAAGAGTAGCTGATGCCTTTGGGAAAACTTTGGAAAACATAATATTTAGACACACGTCACCTTGCATTTCATATACCTTCCGTAGATTTCTCCTCTCCATAATTTATTACTATGGAAATCCCCACACAAGCAAGATTTTTATCCCTTAGAGTTCATCTGCCTCTACAGTTTATTCCCTACTTGAAATAATAATATATTGTTGTGACATCGCAATCTGTTGCCATGGGAATAACTGTGATGTCACAAGCAGAGTATTATGACATCAGGTTGGGAAGAAGCAGTAGGAGCTGAGGAACCCTCAAGGAACAGCTCTCCTGTTTTCAAGTATATGACCCTAGTAATAAATTATGGGGATAAGAAACACAGAGCTAATAAGAAAAATGAGCAGCTTTTTGTCCAGTTATTATGTTTTTTAAAGTTCTTCTTGAGGCATCAGTGGCTCTTTTAAGGTTTTCAAATTACAAACTCAAGAAACAAACAAACAAACAGTGTAGTGGAAATATCAAAACAAAAAAAACAGAGACACTAGGGGCCAGTTAAAATACACTCAACAGTTCCAAATGTCATTATTAGCAATGCATAGTGAATGTCAAAACCTTGTTTAAAAAGCTAAAAAAGATATCCTACCTTGTGGGAGACCAGAAATGTTAAACAGAAATAGCAACCACATATTATGGCTGGAAACCTTGTGTAAGGGAATGGGAAGGGAAAGGAAGGACAGGACTCATGAGGATGCCAATCGCTGAGGGTAGCGGATATTGAGAGAGAGAGAACCATAATCTTGTCAACTAGGTGGGCAATGGGGGTTATGACGTTGGGGAGTGGGGACAGAGCACAAGTGCGAATGTAGAACAGGAGCCTATTTGTTATCGCAGAAGTCATATTTACCAACAGCAACAGAGGACAACCTTTCAAAGTCAGCCAATTTGGAGAAGTCTGAGTACCAGGTAAGCAACAAAGGGTGGGTGGGGGCGTAATAACGCTCCATGACATTAGGAGAAGACATTTAGCCTCCATCGGCGTTGCCAAAAGCCAACATTGCCAGGGTTTATATAATGAGGAAATATATGTAGAGACCCCCAAATTCATTCTGGAGAGTATGATATGGACATGCCCGATATCCTAGAACAGTCGGGGAGCATATCACACTACCGATTTGTAAGTTTTGGGCAGGTCTAGAGGATGTGGAGAAGTCCTGCCTCAGGTTGGGAACACCTCCAGCATGTGTCTGGTGATATGGTCATAGAATGCAGTACTTGGGGGATTCTGTATCATCTATGAACAATGTTTTGGTGAATCAAATGGCTCCTAGTATCCCTATAGGCATGGCGTGCCATTAAAGCACCTGGGACCCAATATTCAATGGTTTGCGCAGTCACTAATGGGTCATTCCCATGCAAACCAGAGTTTGTACTGGAGCTCCATATTCAAAAGTGGCTGGTGCATGGGCAGAGAGGGTTAGCACCAATGTAAAACATAATGTATGTGGGCAGGCAATGGGAGGGGCATGGCCGTGAATAAACATGCTACCCCATTTTCAGTGGCTTTGCGCTGCTCAGAAGTAGCATGGTCCTTTTACGAAGTGCAAATATGACAAAACAAAACCCCCACTTACTCAAGGCAACCCTAGTGGCTGCCGGAGGTAATGCAGCCACCTAGCCAGTTGGCTGCTCAGGGAGAACACCCACCCTCTGTTGTCTCTGGCACCCCACCACCGATTGCCACTGTACAATATGGAAATAATGTCCTTGGTGCTAGTGGTCCTCCCCCCAATTGCCAATCCATACAGTGTAAACATATAGTGTCCCTGATGCTAGTGGTGCCCCCCACGATCACCAGCCTGTACAGTGTGAACACTGTATCCCTGGTGCTAGTGGTCCCCCCTTGATTACTAGCCTGTACAGTGCAAACATTGTATCCCTGGTGCTAGTGGTGCCCCTTGATCACTAGCCTGTACAGTGTGAACATTGTATCACTGGTGTTAGTGGTCCTCCCATTGCCAACCCGTACAGTGTGAACATAGTACCCCTAGTTCTAGTGGTCCCCGCCAATCACCAGCTTATACAGTGTGAACATAGTATCCCTGGTGTTGGTGGTACCCCCTATTGCAAACCCATACAGTGTGAACATAGTACCCCTGGTGCTAGTGGTTCTTCTGATCACCAGTCTGTACAATGTAAACATAGTATCCATAGTGCTAGTGGCCCCCCCTTATGATCACCAGCCTGTACATTGTGACCCTAGTATAGCCTGTACCATGTGAATATAGTTTCCCTGGTGCTAGAGGTCACCCCCTCCGACAGCAACCCACACAGCATGAATATAGTATCCCTGGTGCTAATGGCCTCCCCCCAATCACCAGCCCCTAGTAACATGGAAACCCACCTTGGCATCCAGTGATTCACCCCATCCACCCGCCAGCCACCAATCCACACTACTGCCACTTGCAATGCCAGAATCCCTGACCTCTAGCAGTCCCTCTACTGCATGACTGAACACCCACCCCCAAGTTACCTTACCAGGACTCTCGGTGCCATGGGGGCATATGGTGACCGGCACAGCCTTCCTCACACCTCCTCGGCCAGCAGCCATATGTCCAGGCAGGGAGCATGTCTCTGATTTATAGGACAGCCTGTAGTTTCAGTACCACCTTGTAAGGTGATGAGTGCTAGGGTTTGTGGTGTATACATTGTATTCAGTATCCTTAAGCACCCCACCCCAGAGTTAATTCCTGGTTTGCGTTATATTGCTTTATTTAACCCGCCCTTGGCCAGGCAGTGGAGAGCTCTCACTATTTCTAGCCTGCATGCTCCTCACCTCCCTCGATTACCATATAGTTGCACTGGACTATGAATGCATTGTATTATGTATAAAACAAGGCCTCCCTGAGATGGCTTACTACCAACTCATAGCATGCATTGCTTTAGCTACCAATTGTATAAGTCTTAACCGCTCATTAGGTAAATATGTCGATAGCTCTGCCCTGTTTTAGCTACCAAATGTACAGGCATTAACCCGTGCTCATTGTATTTATACTCTGTATGACTGCTCACCCACATTTATTTTATGTATGTACTGCATGAATGTCTATGTTTTATTCTGACGTGGAGCCTTTGGAAACGAGTCTATGACTCAAAGGGTTGTAATTCTGATTTCCTAAATAAATAAAATAAATAAATAAATTTAAGAGAGGGATCTAAAATAATAATACTGATGCATTTCTCATACTCAAATAGGCTAAAAACAGGTCTAAAAGTCATCAGAGTAACTCAGAGTAAATCAGAACATTTTTTAAATGAATCAGAGTTGGAATCAGAACCGGGTTACAGCCGACCCTCCCATCTCTAATAAAAAGGACTCTAGAGTCACTGTGACATCTATGATGACTTGGCGGCACAGTGAGGTAGCAGTGTCCCGGACCCTTAAGGCATCCTGGGAGGACACTCAGGGGAGATACCGCCAAACACAAGAATTTTACCTTGGTCTATCACTGTGGTCCATGTAAGCAACTTGGTTTATCAAGTATCCCGTGAATAGGGAGAATGCAAAATAGCAAGGGAATAATAGTGAGTCAAAAATAATGAGTGGTCTGTTGGCGACATGGTTTAAATAGCACCTGGGCACATGAATGAAAGTAGGGCCCATCAGCAATGTAGGGAGGAAGCAGTAGAGGATAATGTGGTTTGTAGTGTGAGGCTAAAAAACATGCTGGATCTGTAGGCTTGAGGTTAGACGCACTGATATTGTGTGTAGTAGGTTTGTTCATGCATGGGCTTGAAACTGGGTGCTGCTCCCTTCATTTTTATTTTTGGATTCAAAGTTTTGTGCCCGCTTTTGTACCAGCACCCCCCCATGACAAGATCAAGTATTCCCCCTCCCAAGCTTCTCCCCCTTCCTGAGATGCACCCCCCAGTCTGAATATGTTATCTGACCCCCTCCTTAGTGTTTCCCATCCCTGAGTTATGTGCCTCCTGGAGATTGTTATATTAGGTTTGTGGGGGGTGCTGGGATGAAGCCCCCTGCAAAAGATCAGTCCAGTGGTGTTTTAGCGATTTGCACTGATCACCTTTATTGGCAGTTGCCAGATGTGCACTCAATATTTTGGATTAGCTGTTATTGTCGGTGTTGTTTTTACTTTACTGTTATCACACAGAACCATTTATCAAGTCTTTCTTGAGGCAAAGAGAAGTTCTCATTGCAACTACTGTATTTTTTTTCTGAACGGTTTTATAATGAATTATCAGACTACTTATTATCTTTTAGTAAACCTGCAGGTGATGCACTAAGTTTACATTAAACTACTACTGTACTAGTTAGCCAATAACCATTGCTAGAACAGGAAGGGGAAAGTGTGTCTTCATACACTCAACACTTTCTGACTGGAACAAATATTCTCTGGACTTAAAAGGAATGGTGAGTTTAAATTATTTTCATCCCTTTCAGGTACTCATTGTAAATTGATAAGAAGTCTTGTTTTGCTGCATCTGTGTTGTTTTAATGAGTAGTGACAGCAGTTTTCTATAAATGAGTAGAATGTAACTGAATGGTTTCTATCTCCCCTAGGACCACCTTGCAAATTACATGTTTTCATCACAAGGGAGTATAATTGAAGACAAAAATTAAGTTAATAAAAGTATACAGCCAATCTGCTGGTACCCATTAACCTGGGACTTGGTTTAGAAACAAGCCCAGGATGATATGAGCCAGACGGGGACAGAATCATACCTCTCAGATATCCTCATTATGAGGGACATCTCCAATTTTACCCCTCAGACATGCTTTGTCCTTCATCTGTCCCACGTTGAAAATGTGCCACCCACAAAAATGAGGTGCTGTAAACTCAGACTTTGAAGCAGACATTTTTAACATTCTATAATGCTAAAGCAAAATTATCTTTGACCAAACTGAGGCATTGATTTCCACAGTACTTTGAGCTTGTAGCTTCATGTTTGATGATGCATCCCACATTTCGAGGGCCAGTGTCCCACATTATTCTTCATTTTGAGTGCCCCCCCAAACCATGGTAGGGTGCCATGGTTTACTGCAACACTGCCATCTGGGTGTCCTCTTGTGGCAATGCAGCTACACCAGCTCAGCCGGTAGGGGGAGAAAGACAGGTCGGTACAACCTGTAGCATTCACATACCCACAGACTATATCAGCATTCCAGTGGAGAAGAGGTGGGGAAAAAAACAACAGAAAACCCTGGTGTGGAGCAGGGTGATTCTGGACTGTCTATGGCCCCACCACAGTGACCAGCATCCTCTTCAGAAGCCCCACAGAAAAAGTGACAACAACCCATGGGGCTTCTGCCCCCTAGCCTGGAAGGTTGCACCATGAAGGGGGGGGGCAAGCCATGGATGCAGGGTCAGTGCCAGACTGTCATTTCAACAGATTCATAGGCTCCTTCATCCACTAAATGTTACATACTCTACATAAATGCTAGGGAACCCTTTTTTAAGGGTTCTTAGGGGTTGCAATGGACACCATAGGTGTTGCAACGAAATCATAGGAGTCTCAATCATAACCTCTGCTTACCCCTTAAATGATGTCCCTGGTGCCAGAGAAGCTAGAGGATGGGGCTGGAAGTTGTTCAGAGGAAGTAGGCAGCACCAGTAAATAAGGGGTATAAAGTGTGAATTAAAAAAAAAATAATGATTCTAATATATGAACATGAAACTTAGATTTCCTAACTATTTTGGCTATGCCCACCTGGTAAATCTACTGACATAATAATATAAGTTTATCTGTTGAAGTCACCTATGTGCGAAGCAGTGAAATCCCAGGTGTACACTATTTTCCCCATGATTTTAAAATATTTCAGTAGACTGTAGTGAGGTAGGTGTGTTGCGTTTATTCTGTAGGAATTTATTGACACCTATGAACAAATAAAATATAATGACAGCAAGTGACTGGATAAAAATAAATACCATCTTTGGTTAAAGCTCATTGTTGGGGACATGTAGCAGTGAAGTTCAGTGAGAAGTATTTCTAAAAGATGAACAAAGTGGATAATTTGATACCTTTTATTGGATCAACAAAACCTTTACAAAACACAAGCATTAAGACAACACAGAGCCCTTCATCAGGTAACGGCAGTTTCTTCAAAAAACAAACTTATATATGTCACAGATTCACTCAGCAAGTCAGGCCCTCTACTCCCAAAGTGCCAACTTCTGAGCACAGTCTTGTGAACAGTGTAACAGACAAGATAACCCTCTTGTCTGTTTTTCTGAGTTCGGATCAACCTTTGGTCTCAGTTCTGGAGGGATTCAAACTGTAACCTCTTGCTAGCATACCCAATGCACAGGCTCAGATATAGCTGTCTTCGGGGGGCCAGATAGCTTTGCCTACAGGCACCTAACCAGATATTCAGAGATGAACCCTTAAAACTTATAAAGACCTCAGATTTAAAATGCTGCTATTTCCAGTTTGGTACCACCATACAAGCTATATGTCTGCTGAACCATAAATATTTCTTAGCAAAAGAAAGCAATTCAAAGACAGACCAGGTTTGCTCTAAAATTAGAGTTTTTACTAAAATATATAATAATATGTCAAACATACAATACAGAACTCATAACACAAGACATACAGATCTTTAAACAAAACAAGGTTTAAAACAGTGCAATTCCTACAACTATATCTAGCTTTCTAAATACCCATTTTCAATGCTCAGATGTTTCCTTTGTCAGTGTCAGATACAAATGCATCTCTATAGTGAAAGAGAATTATCTTTTCAAGCAGTATTGGCCAACCCCTTTTTGATGAAGTCATCCAGCCCCTCCTCTGGTCAAATATCTAACAAAAATATATTTTTATACAATCACAGGATGTAATTTTATTAATCTATACCATACAGCTATACAGGATGTATTAATTCTGCAACCTTAGCATAACTCAAGTTTCAATGACACCTCTTTTTATCTCATGCTGTACCCTCTTCACACAGGCTTCATAGGGTCATTTACAACCTTACACCTCTATGTAACATCCTAGCTTCCCTTATTTTAACGTCATAAACCTAGTTTATGATTTCTCTCTTAACAAAATTAAGTTAGCAACTCTGTAATTAGCTCAGAGAAACAGGATCCTTAATAAAAGTCTTCCAGTAACACACTGTCTCTAAAAAGACTGAGTGTGTGATACAATGCTGTCAGCAGTTCTCTTGGCCTGCATCTGTCAGCTAAAATCTAGGGGGGGATGAGAGAGGTCATTCCTAGAGCATTTGAATTTTCAGCAAAGACATTAATACATTTTGTATTTAAAAAATATATCCAGCACTCAGAACTGGCTGTCTACGTCACAATATACATTGAGTAGAGCTGATAAATAAAAGTCTACACATGGGTGTAACAGTTCTGTTGAGCATTTCTAAAGAAACAGAAAAAATTTCACAGTCATGTTTTATAATTTTAGGTGAAAGACTTCGATTATCAATGGTTTCCTTAGCTGAAAGAAAGGAAATATTTTCTCAGAGAAGGAACAATTATAAGTTTGGATGTGAAACATATTCTCAGCATTGTAAAATGACACCCATTCTCCTTCATAGTCCAGATAGACTCCAAGCTTTGTGACTTCATTAGCCAGTGCTGTGTTCAACACGTACCAGTATCCAGCTTCAGGTGTCGTTGAGGTGCTATTTTTCCTTTCTGCAGACTCTCTTGTGACTCCAAGTCTTATAAAGCAAGCACTGTCAGCCTTGATGTTCACCTCCCAATAGTGTCTCCCTGTGGTGAATCCTTCAGAGCCTGCCACACTGTACAGTATGTCAAACCTCTTGGGATTGTCAGGGAGTTTCTGGTATGTGTCCCCGCACCTTACGACAGTCAGATCCTCATTCAGGATGAGTGCGCAGTGAGCTGTGTCTGGGTCCAGGGTGAGAGGAGCTGGTGCTGTCAAAACAAAACCAGAAGACACAAAACTCAGAGTAAACCTCAGAATGTCATAGAAGAAACATAGAAGTTGACGGCAGATAAGGACCGCAAGGCCCATCCAGTCTGCCCATTTCTTTTTCTACCTTATAAATGTGCCATCGGCCTTTGCTCTGTCAGTGGCCTATCTATTCATAGTCATTTGTATTGCTCCCTTACGCCTATCCCATGCCTGTTTGAAGCCCTGCACTGTATTCATAGCCACCACTTCTTGTGATAAGCCATTCCATGCATCCACCACCCTTTCTGTGAAAAAGAATTTCCTCACATTCCTCCTTTATCGGCCCCCCTCTAATCTCATGCTGTGTCCTCTTGTCCTGCTATTTTTCTTATATTTAAACATGTTAGACTCTTTCACCTTGTTAATGCCCTTAAGGTGTTTGAATGCCTCGATCATATCACCTCTCTCCCTCCTTTGCTCAAGGGTATACATGATCTTTGTAATCTCTACTATTGACATGGAAACTTTGTAAAAGAGCACTGGCATGCAAAGGTAGTCTCCAAAAGTTTCAATCAATCAATCAAATTCTTTATTTATCCAGGCGAACACCATTGAGCAAGCTCATTTACAAGGTGGACCTGCATTACACAAGTCAAGTAACAACGCATTTATATACAGACAAATAGACAGTAGATGCAAGAGTCCAACAGTACAGATAGGCCTGCAAAAGATAGGATAAGTAAAAATACATTTGGGTTCAGGTAAAAGACAGTTGGTAAGGGAATACATAACAATAGGGTAGCAAGTCAGTAAAAATTTATACCAGATACAACAACATACATGGTTTAGTATTCCTGTAAGGTAAAGGCATTAAAGTCCAGCGAAGAGATTAGTTGAAGTGGATGCTACAAGTGAAGATTACATACATAGTCAGTTTAAAAAGACCCAGGCGTATCAAGGGGGAGAGATGTGTCAGGAGAAGTGGGCAGCCAGTGGGGGTCTGGAACTGGAATAATACTAGGAGCGAAGGAATGAGATGCTGTGGGTATACAAGGAATAGGTGGATGAGGGAGGGTGATATTTAGGGTGGTAGATAAGTAGGTGGCTCAGGGACAAGTTATGCACTGATACAAGAAGGAAGGAGGATGGGAAAAGCAGGGAGGATCTGGAAGGGGGGTATAAGTAAGCTAGGGTCATTGGAAGCAGTTGCAGGCTTCTGTAATGTATTTTGAGTATAAGGTCTCAAACACAGTGAGACTAACAGGAGTCCTCAGTTTCATTGATTTCTGTAGCACATTCCAGAGCTAGGATCATTGGAAGCAGTTGCAGGCTTCTGTAATGTATTTTGAATATATGGTCTCATCTTTTAAATACATCTTTTAGCCTGCTTTTATTACTGCTGTATAGATAACGTGTCCCTACTGACAGGTAGGGACAAAAGTTTAATTTCACTGTCAAATATTTCATGGAGATTTTCTGGTTTCCATCCATGAGTTTATCAGCTGTTATCAACTCAGTTACAAAAATGTATCCTAAAATGTAAATTTCAGGGACATCCATCTTCTTCTTATTCAAGACATTTTTATTAAATATGATCTTTTTTCTTAGACTCCATCTGTTCCCATAGTTTATACCTACACTGCTGTCATAATCTGTGTATGGTAACAGGGACCCTAGTTTGAATGTTTTTTTTTTTAGTTTTTAAAGCAGTGTTACTTTAATGTACAGTTTTCGTATTGTTTTATTTCACTAATTCATGGTGAAGAACAAGGTATGCATGTAATGGCGAGGACAGCAGTTCCAATTGGACTGCCAGTGAAAGGGGGCCGGTGGAGCGGAACACTATACACAGGTGCTGTAGTCTGAGGGGTGGGGGTGGGGGGTCCTGTACCGGGACAGACAAAAAGGTATATGATGGTAGAGACTAATGTATCTTCCTGAAATGTGTGAGGCTTCTCCTTCCTCCTCAAGTGGAAGAATGAGCTACCAGCACTTTTTTTTAATTCATATTTTTGTTGAGGGTTTGTTTGATTAAAGCACACGCTTACAAATAAGTCATCACCGTGACCTCCCATCCTGGCTGGAGCTGACACAGAAATTATTTGCTCCATGGGTTACAGGCTGTTTCATGTTTCAGAGACTGACTCACATAATCCACAGGGAGGTCTTCAACCCCAATTTCTTTGCTTCAGTTCTTACGATCTTCACCACCCTGCTGTCCTGGTAACACAGTGTTAGCTTAAAATGTATTAATTTATTTATTGAAATTTTTGCGAATACCTTTGAGCTCAAGTGCCCTTTTACAAAGGTTCCACGTCAATAACAGAGATTACAATGCAACAAATGAAATAGACAAGTTCCAGTGGTATGAAGTCAAACAAGCAGAAAAAAATAGGCTGGAATCAGCTGCATACAATTTTACAATAAGGCAGGTAGACAGAATCAGTGTAGAACAAGCATAGTAATGGTACACTGCCTCAGAGCTGGAGAGTCTAACACAGTTCAGACAGTATACAGGAAGAGACTTTAGTTAGGAAGATTAGCACTTACAGTTGCATTGAACTGTTAGGGTTTCCCCCAGTGATATCTTAAACTGGTCAAATTAGTTTTAACCAGCCAGCGACCCTAAGGCGAATGAACGCTTGCCCAGCTGAGTACAGCAGAAAGACAGTTCAAGGACATTCAAGCCATGCTCCTGGGGCAGGATTCACAAAGATTGCGCAAAGTGAGAACAAACATTTGTTCTGCACTCCCTGGTTGCGCTGGTGGGCAATTGTGCTATTTAGAGTCGGATAGCCCAGTGGGCTATCTGACTGTGAATAGGGGCCGTTGGGGGGGGGGGACAGCGCTAATCCAACCAAAAGCAGTGTAATGCATGGTAGCATTGCCCCCACAGCCAGCTAGGAAAATGGCCCTGCAGCTAATGGTGCTCAGGCTCTACTGTGGTATTTACATACAGAGGCATGCAAATAAGCATGCCCATTATGGGCTCATTTGCATGACATTAGTGAGGTGCACCCCCACCAACCCAAGCCCCACACAGCCGCAGTCCCCAAAGCATAGTGGTGCCCACCCCTCCCATGATCGCCGACCCAATGGTGAACAAAAAAAGATTGTGCCATAGTGCAGTGGTCCCCAGTCCCCGATCCCCGTTATAATAAAAATAAATAAATTTTCCTTTTCTGTAGCGTAAGTGGCCCTTCCCAGTCCCAATCCCATTATTAAAAACAGAGGCACACCCTGTTTCTGTAGTACAGTCATTTCCCCCCAACCCCCCACCCACTCCGTGATGTACACACCAACCCACTCCCCTCCACCCTGGTAGGGCCCCGGTCAGCGAGCAGTACTGCCCTCCACACACCTCCACGGCTGTCCGCCAACTGAACTGTCATTCACTGACAGTTTACTGTACTCACTAGAAGCCCACTGGTTGACACTGTTGACCAATGGGATTTCAGTGTATACTGTAAGCTGTCATTCACAAAGGGGAGCGGTGGTAGTACATCACGGGTGGGTGGGGGTTGGGGACCACTATACTACAGAAACGGAGTGAGCTCTTGGTTTCAATAACATGATTGGGACTGAGGAGGGCCACTTATACTATGGAAACAGAGTGAGCCTCTGTTTTCAATAACGTGATTGGGACTGAGGAGGAGGGAAGGGCCACTTATACTAAGGAAAAGGGGTCTGCATTTTAATTTGATATAATGGGGATCAGGACAGGGAAGGGGGCTGCTGAACCTCCACAACCCTCTAGGATTTGCAGCGAGTACCGCCAGGTTTTTCTGATCCATACAATGGCCTTTCTGACCAGCCCTTGCGTGGAGCAAATGTTTGTGAATGGGATTGCAGGGATATGCAGGTCCCCATCTCACTCTTTTGCATTGCCGCCCTCTCCCTATTTTGCCAGTGCACAAACCCAGTTTGCAGGGGCAAACTGGCCTTTGTGAATACCAGCTATTCACAAAGCCCTGTTTGTCCCAGGCAAACTGGTTTTGCACCCAGGCAAAGCTTTGTGAACCCTGCCCCTGGTGTTGAAGAGACTGGCCACAGGGCAGAAGCAGTGAGTTATGGCTGGGGTGTGGTAGGCTTAGTAGTACCTTTTTGGCAAGCACACATGTCTGAAACTTCATTCTGTAGAGGCAATCAATTTGGGTGTAGAGGGTGCAGTTGCAGGTGTGCTTGCGCCTTTAAGTACAACGTGACAAGCCTTATTACAGATCAGATTTATTCTGCTGAGAATCAAGTCACAGGCAGTTGTGTAGACAGGGAGGCCATAGTCAACTAGTGGGAGTACTGAGCTTGCCACAATGAGGCTTCTTGCATCAGCAGTGAGGTTGACCCAGTTATGGTACAAGCCACCCAATCTTCTGTTTACCATAGATACAAAGCGGTCAGTGTGGGGAGCAAAAGATATATATAATATATGTCCCTCATCACTGACGATGATGGAGATACCTTTCTCTTAATTTGTGGGTTTCTGAAGAGCACTGCCTTAGTTTTTTACTAATTTAGAACCAGTTTGTTGTGGTAGAACCATTTTTCAAGGCCATCAAAATGACCCTGGATGATGAAAGTAAGGCTACCAAGGTTAAGAGTTCTTGGAATATAAAATAGCATTGTCTACGTAGAGAACTATATTTGCAGACTGACAGGCATCAGGCAGGTGGTTTATGAACAAGCTAAATAGTAGGGGGCCTACAATGGAGTGCTGGGGAACACCAGTAGATACATCTCAAAAGCTTTCAACAGCTCCTAATGTGTGTAGACCTCACAAGTAAAATCCATAGCAGAGTACTTACTAAATAGAGATAACAGCTAATAATAAATTACAGTTAACTTCAAACAAAACAAAAAACATTAAATGCAGGTGCATGAGATGTGTTTGTGCCATCTGTGCCCTCTTCCTTTTCTGTCATGGTGGTATAACGTGAGGGGAAGATGCAGTAGTGATAATAGTTTTTGGTATCTAATGTGGGTCCCAGATGTTTAGGTCCCACAGTCTAGCCTGGCTTTGCTTCCCTTCCCCCTAGATTTGCTCTATCAGGACTGCTGATTGTTAAATCGGGTCCTCATATGTTGCCCAAGAAGGCTCTCTTGCCCACTGATATGAACAAGCGAGCTCATATCCTGTCATTTTGTGCATGTTATCCTCCCACTCACTGAGGCTGGGTACCTCTTGAGACCTCCACTGCTTAAATAACAGCCTTCTGGTGTCTGCTATAATGGCCATGAACCACAGGTGTCGGGGCCTGTGTGGCACAGGCAGCCTCAAGTGTTGCCCAAAAGAATGAGTGAGGCATCCCTAGGGAGTCGGATTGCCCATGGTTTGCCCTATTCTCACAACACTTGATGATTCCACCAGCCTCACAGGCTCAGACAGAGCCACAAAATGTGAAGTAGTGTGTCTTCCTGCTGGTTGCATCACCAGCACTCTAACTTCTCCAATAAATCCATTTTTTTTCCAAAAAGGCTGATGTGTGGTACCATAAGTGTAAAGTATTTACTGTAGCTGCATCAGCTTTCCCCTAGTGTCTTGGTAGGTTCTGTATGCATTGACCCAGCAACATTCCTACTCTCTGTCTGTAAGTTCATGACACAGAAGTCTCTCATCTCTATTGTACTCTTTTAGCAGAGGGTGTGTACTCATTCAGCAGCCGTCAGTATATTAAAGTTATTTTTGGGGGTAATCTTGATACTGTCCACCTCCTGCAAGTCCAGTGATATCCTCTCACAACCCCCTTGCAGGCAGCAGTTTAAGCTGGGGCCCTGTGTAGGATGTCATTAATGATGGAGTTATACATACCTCCACATACTCAATTGTGTGAGAGAGGCTTGTAGATTCAATTCTGCAATGTCTTTAAATGTCCTAGTAATAGGAGAGAACAATTCCCCTACCCTCTATAGCAGCACTTAAATGGAAGCAGATTCATGTTTCACTATTGCAGGAAACCAGCCTTACTAAAACAGAGCACACAAAACTGGTGGGGGATGGATGGAGACCTGCTATGCGGCACCCTACACATCCCGTAAAAGAGGAGTGGCCATTTCAGTTCACAAGAACTTACCATTGAAGGTCAGTATGCTGGTAAGTGACCACCAGGAAGGAGGCATGTGTATATCAGTGGTGGGCAGCTTCATGGTAAAGGGGTTATCTACAGGAGCATATATACCCCTGAAGTTTTTGATTCCAAATTTTACCAGTGCATACTGGAAGCACTCCACAGAAAGGGCTTCAGCTATGTGATGGATCCATCACTAGGCCACTCTGAGAGGGTGGACAGACTTAGAAATGCACTGGCTACCTGGAAGAAAGAGGGCTCCATGTCATATCACCAAAAGCAAAAAGGTAAAAGTGAAAACAGCACAGGCTTTACAGCAACCAAAATTACAGTGACTGTTGTACTTCGACTTTTATGCACAACTTTGCCATTTTTTGATATTTTGACCGCAAATTTTCTACATGATCTTTAAGGGACCCCACCTCATGAACAATATGACTGTCACTATGCAACTCCCACTCCAATGTGATTTCATCATTGTAGGATGAATTTACCTTTCAGGAGGCATTTAAAAAGTTTTCCTGATCTTGTTCATGAGGTGGGATTGTAACAAGGCTATGCAGAAAATCTGGGGCCACAATATATAACAAGCATGTGTCCATGCCGAATGTTTGCCTGTTGGTATTAGCATTGGAAGTGCATGAGTCAAACAGATGCAGAATAGGAAGGGCAGTGAAGCACTGAAGTGACGCCAACCCCACCCCTACACTGCAGAGATGGACAGGCATTGGGTTGTGCCTTTGGGTCATCGCCTATAACGCACCACGCTGGCGACCCATGTTCGGGAATGAGCATGGGTCACTGAGGGTTGGCAGTGCAGGAGAAGGATTGAGTGTCTGTCAGAGTGCTCGCCTTTCTTCGGGGAGGGGGTCCACAACAGTCTGCGCCTGCTCACCACCTGGCAGAGGCTGGGGGACAAAGCGCTATGCTGTACTCTGGGGTGGAGTCGGGGGCAGATGCCAGGAAGGAGCGCATGCAGAAGCATACATGCTCCCTTCCACTGGCATCCTTGTGCGCCATCGGCACCTGGGAGAGTAATTGTTAAAAATAGAGGAGGAGTGTGTCAGGGGCAGAGCAGCTTGATGGCTGTCCATGGGTGCTGGCTCTGGAGGGCACCAAACTGGATCCGTTATGGGCGGGTGACTATAGGGGGCTCCCCACCACCCTGCTGCAGGGGGCAAGCTGCAGGGAAACAGGCATGACCTCAAGGGAGTGCAGACACCTGGATGGCAGCTGTAATCCCTAGGTGGCTGCCAGAATAGGGGAAAAGCAGCCCAGGCACACAGAAAGATGTAAAAAAAAAGTACATAACAAAAAAAAAAATGGTACAGGGGCTGCAGGAGAAGACCTACTAGGAAAGAATGATGGACCTCTTGCAACATGTACACCCTGGAAGAGGAGTGAAAGGAGACATGATAAAGACCTATAAGTACCTCACAGCGGCAAATGAGGTGCAGGAGGGGAGTTTCGTTAAAATGAGGAAGAGCACCAGGACCAAGGGGTGTGCAGTGAAGCTGAAGGCGGGGAATTTGAGAGAGATGTGAGGAGATTTTTTTTTCACTTAAAGGGTAGAACAGACTAGACTGCCAGTGGAAGTGGTGGGGTTGAAAACAGCAGGGGGCTTCAAGCATGTGCGGGATAGCCATGGTGGTATGAGTGCCCTGATTTTTCTGCCATAGAAATCTTTAAACCAGAAATCATTTTACCCCATGACCTTTTCCCACATGGAAAACATACCAGGCTGATCGAAACATTTCCCAAAGCTTGCCCTCTCCATATTTTAATCATTTCAGTTGCTCTTTACTGCACTTTCTTGATTGCCGCAATATTGTTTTTGTACTGAATTGAGGAGAAGGGCAGCCTTAGCATAGATTCCATATCGGAACTGGTAGGGCAGCCTTAGCATAGATTCCATATGGGAACTGGTAGGGCAGCCTTAGCGTAGATTCCATATGGGAACTGGTTGGGTAGCCTTAGGATTCCACATGGGAACTGGTAGGGCAGCTTAGCGAGATTCCATATGGGAACTGGTTGGGCAGCCTCAGCGAGATTCCATATGGGAACTGGTAGGGCAGCCTTAATGATTCCATATGGGAACTGGTAGGGGCAGCCTTAGCGAGATTCCATATGGGAACTGGTAGGGCAGCCTTAGCATAGATTCCATATGGGAACTGGTAGGGCAGCCTTAGCGTAGATTCCATATGGGAACTGGTTGGGCAGCCTTAGCGTAGATTCCATATGGGAACTGGTAGGGCAGCCTTAACGTAGATTCCATATGGGAACTGGTAGGGCAGCCTTAGCGTAGATTCCATATGGGAACTGGTTGGGCAGCCTTAGCATAGATTCCATATGGGAACTGGTAGGGCAGCCTTAGCATAGATTCCATATGGGAACTGGTAGGGCAGCCTTAGCATAGATTCCATATGGGAACTGGTAGGGCAGCCTTAGCGTAGATTCCATATGGGAACTGGTAGGGCAGAGGGGAGCAGGGTGATGCAGTAGGGTCTGATTTATGGACAATGAGTTGTGCAGCATACAATTGGAACAGGGACAGAGGGAGTGGGGTGGAGAGCAAGCAGTGGGAGGGGGTGGGAGGGTTTACTTGAACTCAGGTTGCTGGGACAGGGAATGGAGGGAGCGGGGGCGGACAGCACGCAGTGGGAGGGAGCGGGAGGGTTTACTTGCACTCCTGCTGCTGGGATGGGGAATGGTAGGACCAGGTGGACAGCATGCAGTGAGAGGGAGTGGGAAGGTTTACTTACACTGTGGGTGCCTGGATGAGGAATGGAGGGAGCGGGTTGGACAGCACACAGTGGGAGTGAGTAGGAGGATTTACTTGCACTCCTGGTACTGGGATGTGGAACGGAAGTAGTGGGGCAGACAGCACGCAATGGGAATGAGTGGGAGGGTTTACTTACACTGCAGGTGCCTGGATGGGGAATGGAGGGAGCGGGGGCGGACAGCACGCAGTGGGAGGGAGCGGGAGGGTTTACTTGCACTCCTGGTGCCGCAATGGAGAACAGAGGGAGTGGGGCGAACAGTTTTGGCAGGCAAGGCATGCCCTGCAGTGACGGGGCACTCCCTCATTGCAGCAGCCAATTTCTTTCAGGTTGGTGGCACGCTTGCTGAACTAGTGTCAGCAGCAACGTGCCACCGCATTGGATAAAGAGGGCCAAGCCCGCAAATGCAGTGGTGGCATTGGTGGCCACAGTCCCCTACCGCCACAACCTGCTTCTCTCCTAAGCTGTCACATAATGTTTCTTGCACATGCATGCAAGCAAACATAAAAAGCAGTGTGTGCTAAATACTGAACATATCTAAACACATTCAGAAACGTGTCTCACTTTCCATAGTTTCCCTTGTGATATCAGGAGCTCTTTATAGGGGTTGTAGTCAGACAGTCACCTTATTTTAAGGAAGTTACCTTTAAAGGTATATTAGAATAGTCTACTGTCCCCTTTGGTGAGGTGCTAGTAAAAAAATAAGCACATTCCTATAACCTGGTATAGAGTCAACATTCAGGTAAGACTTGGCAAGTTTGTGGCACAGAAATTGTGCCTGACTGTAATAAGTCTGTGCTTCTTTAGTAGTGTTAAGTGGATAAAGCACGTAGTCTGGAGAGAAGCGGAAATGGGAACACAGAATATGATGGCAGAAAAGGCCCATCCAGTTTAACCCTGTCTAATAAATGGGTGAACAGCCAATTATATAAACACTGTTGAGTGTTATGTTTCCATCAGGCATCTTGTGGTCAATAGTTACTGTACAGTACATTCCCAGACCAGTAAGGCAATTCCAGCAAGGCTTGTGGAAACACGTAATCCTGAAATATACATTACAGGCCCTTGCACAGTTTGGCTGAGGGTGAACACATGCTTAAAGGATCATTTTTTTTTTTTTTGCAATTTAGTTACCTAGGGGAGCTCCAGCTGAGTTATAACAGAGGGTGGCAGTATTGTCTAGTGATCAGAGAACTCCGGACTGTTAGCCAGAGGTTCACCCTGTGACCTTGAGCAAGTGACAAACTCCCTGCACTTCACTTCTCCCAAAGCAGGACTCCATGGAAAATGAGATGTTGCATCTCAGTTTGTTTATTTTAGGGAAGTAAATCATTGCAGTGAAAGAAGGCACAATACAGAGTTCAGCTCTTCTTTAGGAAAATACTTTGTCAAAACATTTTAGTATATTTTCAGACTCTCACATATTCCCAATACAACTGTTATATGGCCATGACATAGAGTAACTTTTTCCAAGACTAAGCAGTAGTCATGTAGAAAGAAATAAAAAAATGCATAATTTGGTATTTATGAGACTATATGATGGTATTACCCATAGTGTCAGTCTATTTCTCAGAATGAACTACAAAATACATTTGTTTAAATGTGCACATGATCATTATATTTTTACAGTTATTTACATATTTTAATGCAAAATCCCATCTAATTGATCTTTGTTAATAATTGCATAAATCCTAAAACTCACTCTTTTGTTTCCATTACTTTCTCGCTAATGTATACATCTGACTTGTGTTTCCTCAAAGTTACTGAAAGGAAAACTGTATAATGATGCTGTTTCCCTACCATTTCTCTTCATTGCTCTCCTTTCTCACCAGCTGCTGAAGGTTTTTATTCCGGGTGGGACACAATTTGGAAGCCGTCGGATTCGGCATGGTCAGGCTGGCTGGCAGATCAGGAGGAAAAACAGATGAGTGAGCAGCAGGACTGGATCACCAAATGGATAGCCAGAAAACTGGCTATTGGAGGGAGCAGGGTGGACAGTATGCAGAGGGAGGGAGCAGGCAGGTTATTTTGGATGCTGTGACAGGGAACGGAGGGAGTAGGGTGGACAGCATGCAGAGGGAGGGAGTTGGAGGGTTTACTTGAACGCCGGTTTTTGAGATGGGGAATGGGGGAAGTGGAGTGGACAGCACACAATGGGAGGGAGTGGGAGAGTTTACTTGAACTCCGGTTGCCGGGACGTGGAACAGGAGGAGTGGGGCAGATAGCACAGAGCGGGAGGGTTTACTTACACTGCAAACTGTGGGTGTCTGGACAGGGAACGGAGGGAGTGGGGCGGACAGCAGGGAGTGGGAGGGTTTACTTACACTGGGGGTGCCTGGACAGGAATGAAGTGAGTGAGGTGGACAGCACGCAGTGGGAGGGATTACTTGCACTCCTGGTGCTGCAATGGAGAATGAAGGGAGTGGGGTAAACACAAATGTTTCGGCAGGCACGGCATGCCCTGCAGTGATGGGGCACTCCCTCACTGCAGTGGCAAATTTTTTCAGGCACACCCTGCAACGATGGGGTGCTCCGTCATTGCAGCAGCCAATTTCTTCCAAGTTGGTGGCATGCTTTTGCTGAACTAGTGTCATCAGTAGCATGCCACCGCATTGGTTAAAGAGGGCCAAGCCCTCAAATGCAGTGATGGCATTGGTGGCCACAGTGCCGCACCTCCACAACCCGCTTCTCTCCTAATCTGCCAACTAATGTTTCTTGCACATGCGCTCAAGCAAGCATAAAGAACAGTTCTACATGTCAGCTGTAGTACACATGGTGTGGATCATCGCTTTTTTTGACATGTTAAACATTGTCCCTTTACTTACACTTCACAAATACCCTGATGCACTCAAACCCTTTTGAAGATTATCACTAACCTACTACTTTATGGAGAAAAAAAGTTATATTTAAGGCAGAATATTGTTTTATAGTACAGATCTGTAAAAACAATTATGCATTTTGTTTGTTTTATAAGACACAGACTGGCTCCATTAACAGAAAGACAGATTAGTGAATCTAAGCTTCAAAGAACACATTAAAGCAACAAGACAAACAAGCATTTGTCAATGCCAAATGTTTGCTTGCTGGTATTGGCATTTGTACTGCAAGCGTTAGAGAGCTGCATAATAGGAATGGCAGTGAAGTATTGAAGTAACGCTAACCCCCACCTTGCAAAAACTAACAGCCATTGGGGTGTGGCTTTGGGTCATCGGGCATGAAACTCATGCCATTCCACCTAACCTCAACCCACCCTGCAGGCACAGGCAGGTGTCATGGTGTGCCTTGGGGTCTTCGGCACTTATGCTCACCTGATTCCATAAGGAAATAAGCTGAGATGGGTGCAGTACAGGAGAAGCTGAGATGGGTGCAGTATAGGAGAACGGAGTGAACGTTGGGTGAAGACTCCAGGCACCCCCAATGCCTGTCACTGGCTGCAGGGTGGGGGTGGGGGTGGGGGGTGGTGGCATGAGCATTACCAGACCCTCCAACATCTTACAGATCAAAATAGGTACATGTGTTTGTTGCAGTGAGCGCCCCCAACCCCATCTGCTAAAAGAATGTATCACAACAAATAGGGCAGGGAGGTCTGTACAATAAAACAGCCTGTGTAGTGCTCTCTGGGTTGGAGTCAATGGGTCTGTGGCATGTTTAGAAGTTAGTTAACACACAGTTATTAAAACATTTGGTACATAAATGAAGGCCCAGTCACTGTCCTGGAATACTTCTGTTAATAATAACCACACAGACAGAAGTTTTGTATTTTACACACATTGCGCATAAGATAAACATGCCAGGAACAGACTGGGAGGCTATGACATCCTCTGGGACCAGGGAACAGAGGTTGTTGGATGTCTTTCAAGATGCGTTCCTAACTCAGCAGGTGGGGGAGCCGACCAGGGAGGCGTGGGTACTGGATGTGGTCCTGGCAGACAGTGACCAGATTGGGGGCCTGGAGGTAAGGGGACCCGCTGGCGGGAGTGACCATGCCACGCGTCTGGTTCTGCCTGGACCCAGGAGGGGTAAAGGCTGCACAAAACTGAGGTAACTGACTTCAGGGGCGGATTTTAGGAAATGGAAGGATCCTTATGAGCATTTGATGTGATTGGGTCAGACATGGATGCTGACAGTAGGTGGA
Source organism: Neoceratodus forsteri (assembly GCA_016271365.2). NCBI lineage: Eukaryota > Metazoa > Chordata > Ceratodontiformes > Ceratodontidae > Neoceratodus > Neoceratodus forsteri. The sequence goes on from JADMNL010000035.1 coordinate 75,417,273, forward strand.
AATAATCAGGAGAGGGGTGCAGGATGCTACCCGCACCTGTACCAGAGTAAGACGAAAATGCGGTAGGGCCCGAAAACCCTGCTGGTGGACCAGGGAGGTCCAGGTGGTGGTGCGGAGAAAGAAGGCAGCCTATAGGCAATTCAAGTGCTCAAGGAGTGAAAGGGATCGAGGAGAATATGAGCTGATGGCTAGAAGGGCCACTAGGGTGGTGAGGGTGGCTAAGGCAAGGAAGGAGCAGAACCTGGCCAGAGAAATTAGGAGAGGGAACAAGGGGTCCTTTAGATACATTGGGGAAAAATGAAGGGTGAAGGGGCAGATTAGCAGGATTAAATCAGGGGAGAGATGGGCACAAGACCTGGGGGAGCAGGCTGAGGTACTAAATGAGTACTTCACCTCAGTTTTCACCAAGGAAAATGGGGGTGCTGCATCATACATGGGAGGAGACAGAGATACTGAGGAGGGGGGGACCCTTACCGATCGGCGGGTCTGGGGAGAGGAGGAGGCATCACTGGCAGGAGGGGGAGGGCTAAGCAGGGAGAAGAGGTACCAGAAGTGGAAATCACAGCAGAGAGAGTGAGGGAAGCCCTCAGCTCCCTTAAGACGGAGAAAGCACCGGGGCCGGATAAATTACATCCCAGAGTGCTGAAGGAACTTGCAGATGTCCTGGTGAAACTCTGGCGGAGCTTTTCAGCATCTCTCTGAGGACAGGGTGGTGCCCCAGGACTGGAAGGTGGCACATAGTGCCTATCCACAAGGGGATCAAGGAGGTGGCAGAGAACTACAGACCTGTCAGCCTGACATCGGTGGTGGGCAAGGTGATGGAGGGCATTGCCAAGGAGGCTGGGGGGACCTGGAAAAGTCAGGGTGCCTGGACGATAGACAGCATGGATTCGTCCGGGAAATCGTGTCAGACAAACCTTGTGGAGTTCTATGACTGGGTGACGAGTGCCTTGGACTTGGTAGACCAGTGGACGCCCTCTTCTGAACTTCAGCAAGGCATTTGACTCTGTTCCTCATGTGGGCCTGTTGGATAAGCTGGGAGAAATGGGGGTGGGGAACCAGATGATCAGATGGATAGGCAATTAGCTCCAGGACCAGACCCAGAGGGTCATAGTTGGCGGGATAGTCTCATCCCCAAGGAGGGTCATTAGTGGGGTCCCACAGGGATCAGTCCTTGGGCCCCTCCTGTTCAACGCCTACGTCTCTGACATAAGGACAGGAATCAGAAGTGAGATGAGTCACTTTGAGGATGACTCAAAACTGGGGGCAGTGGTGGATGGGGAGGAGGGGAGGGTGGCCCTACAAGGGGACCTGGAGGCCCTGGAAAGATGGTCTAGAAAGTGGAAGCTGAGGTTCAATGCAGGGAAATGCAAGGTACTCCACCTGGGGGCCAGAAACCCGGGCCAAGTGTACACCCTGTGGAGGGAAATGCTACAAGTCTCGATGGCTGAGAGGGACCTGGGGGTGGTGGTGGTGGATGTCAAGATGAACAACTCGAAGACTTGTAGGAGGGCAGCGGCCAAGGCTAACAGGTTGCTGGGGTGCATCGCTAGGGGGATCACCTCCAGAAGGAGGGAAGTGATACTCTCTCTGTATAACTGCTTGGTGAGGCCACACCTTGAGTACTGCATGCAGTTTTGGAGGCCACACTTAAAGAGGGACATTAAACTCTTGGAGAGGGTCCAGATGAGGGCAACCAAAATGATTTGGGGCTTGGGGGACAGGACCTATGAGGAGAGGCTCGAAGAGCTAAATATGTACACATTGGAAGAGAGAAGGGACCGGGGGGACATGATAGAGGTCTTCAGGTACATGAAGAGGGTAAATAGGGGAGGAACAGTCAGGGTGTTTCGAAGGAAGGAGGAGGGGGCCACTAGAGGGCATGGGTGGAAGCTGGAGGGGAAGATTCAGGGAGAAAGGAGGAGGTGCTACTCACTGAGAGGGTGGTGGAGCCATGGAATGCGCTGCCTAGGGGCTGGTGGAGGCAGAGATGGTGGAGGGGTTCAAGAGGGGGTGGGACAGGTACAGGGGAAGGGTTCTGGAAGCAAAATCCAATGCAGCAAAAATACCCGGAACTGGGAAGGGAGAAGCTAGAGAAGGCGAGGGGGGCAGCAAGGTCAGCACCCAGGGTGGGGGCTGACCAAACGAGCAGACACGAAAGACCATTAGGCCTATTCTGCTGGCATTTTAGTATGTTAGTACTCCAGTCAAACAGCAGTGTGCATGAAATCCTGTTGGGGTTTCCAAGCTGCAACAAATGCTATAGTCAACAAGCACCAGTGGCCACCACCAAAGGATTAAGTTTTACAGCTGTATACAGAGTGTTCAAGACTGTCCCCAACTTAAAGTGCCTTTGTTAATAAATCAAGCTATTAGACAGAGTACAGGCAGTAGGAGCCCACTCCAAAATCTAGGTTGCCTGCACAGTACAGGAAAATGCATTGCCACTTCATCGTTTTATTTTCTTGTTAATTCACTGACCAACACAGCCAGTGTTATGCTTGTGTAACTGTGTTAGTTTTGGTTGTGGCTGTTTGCATTCTCTGTTCCAGAGGAATTACCACCCTGTAGGGGCACGAAGCAAGGAACTCTCAAAGAGGGTTCTGTCCCTAGAGGTACCACGGGATGGTTCCCATGGCTAAAGGTACCTTAGGAATCCCCAAAAGAAATGTAGTATCATCCCCAAAGCAGGCAACATGATGCGTATGAGCAAGCAGTAACAGTGACATAGAAGCAGTAACCGGAACATAGTAGTAGAGAAGAATAGTGATGGCTTGCATTGAGAGAAGGGGATCCCCTAAGGAGAGAGGGAAGGGCAGGACATCCTCCACCTCCATCTAGCAATGGAACCTACCTAAGAAAACTAGGGGAAACAACTATGTCAACTAAGTGTTATGACCTGAGGCAACGGAGGAGAGAAAAAAAACTCTATGAGGAGGAAATCTCTGGGGATCCAAGGCCTAGGTCGCCTTCCCTCCAGGCTTGGGAAAATGCATTTAGTGACAGCTCTGCAGCTGCAATTTGGAAAACCCAATTAAAGGGAGGTGGAAAATATTCCAATTTGGAGGAAGGCTCTCACTCAAACCCTCTAACGGGAACGTCTTGGAAGGTTGCAAGAAAACTCTGCAACAATACGAGCATCCAAGGTGCAGAAGGAGAGCAACAACTGCTGAGGCACTCACCTGGCCTACTCACCCTAAATCAAACCAGGTGAACCAGAGGCAGTCGTGGGGAGAATGCGGTGAAGGTGCCTTGCTAGGGAAACCACTTAAGTCAATGGCCAACCATTATAGTGGAACACTAGAGCCAAAGGAGATTGTCGTAACTACCCTTCACCGCTAGTCTTAAATTCTACACCAGGAGCTGCTGTCGTGTAGCAGGCAGCTAAAGCCAAGCCCAGGACAAGGACATTCACAGCTATGGGTCAGGTGAGAAGGATCCCGCCCCAAGTTGGACACGCTCGATGATGCGGACTAATGCAGAGCGAGACCGTCGGCTGCAGGAACCTGCGCCAGATTAGAATGGCTGGCATGTCCCAGAATTGATTGAGAGCTGTAAAGCTGGTGAGCTGAATGAGCACGGCATGTTGAGATCGTAAGGAGCATTGAGAGCTGAGACCTTGCAAGGTAGGATGCAGATTGAGAGTAGTAGAATCCCAGGTGAAGCCAAGGGGATGGCACTAGGCATAAAGCAATGGTTTGCGTAAGCAAGGAGCAACGGTTGCATAAGCAAGTGGGGACCCGATAGGTCAGTAAGCAGCAGTAGTAATAGGTGGACTGCATAACAACTGTATAGCAAGTAAACAGCACTGAGTTAGGGGCAAGCCAGCCAGACATGAATAGCCAAATCAAGGTGACAAACTCTGAGGATTTTCAGCAGCAAAGACAGGATTTAGAAAAAAATTAATTAACCACATAGGCCACGACCCCCCAAAACACCTCCCAGTCCCCACCGTAGAACAAACAAGGAAGCGATGAAAGGCCGAGAACCACATGCAGATATAAAAGCTAGGAGCTTTGGCTAACCTCAGAGTAAACAAGGTAGAATAGGAATGGGTGTAAACAATGCAGCAGCAGGAAGCAAGTGGGCCTGTGCAGCAGTAGTTAAATGAGTACAGTGTTAAAACAAAGGCACTGGGTACAATAGTAATTAAAGTAAACAGTCAGCAGCAGTGGCTGAAGTTGTAGGTAACTGAAAAGCAGTAGCATGAGCTCTGAGTAGGTTTGCAGTTGCAGTGCAGTAAATTGAGACTTGTAACTGAAAGCAAGCAGAATGAGCTCTGTAGTAGCAGTATGCTAGGAGTTTTAAATATAAAGGCTCCCCCAAAAGAGGAAACCAAAACACAGCAAAACAGAAAACAGGGAAGGCCCCCAAAAAATAAGAAACAAAACACAGGGAAGCATACAGCCAGAGGAAAGATACAAAACAGAAGCAGGAAAACAAACACTGAAGTCCAGTAGACACACAGAAACAGCAGGCTTGGGGGGGGGGGTTAGGCCCCAGCCAGCTCAGAACACAAACCAACATAACCTCCGGCTGCAAAGACAAAATGCTTCACAGTGAGGCTGAGAGGAACTGCTTATATAGCTCAGGAAGTGGGAGTGGCTGGCTGCTTGGCCACTGAATTACAGGCAAGCCTTTCAATTATCTCTATAAATTTTACTCCCTTGTTCCTACTAAGTAGGCACCTTTTTGAAGAACCGTCTAACCCAGAAGCAAGACCTAAACTGTCTCAATGAGTACCAGGTGGCCTACTGTCACTACAACCCACTCTGGGGCAGCCATCCCATCCTACCTTCTGCCTCTCTGAACCAACTGACTCAGCCTTGTATGGTCTGGCTACCAACAACCCCATGCTGTGTGATGTGGGTGGGCCCTCAGTAGTAAACTCCAGCTGTCCTGACCACTGTACTGCTCACTCCATCTTCCTGCCAGCATGTCTCATAGCCTGCCGTGGCTTGCAGGACTTCACTTGTCACTCGGAGACTGGCTGGGAGAGTTATCTCTCCAGACTGCTACCTGGTATCCCACCAAGACTTCAGGCCAGGGGAAAGGGCAAGCCAAGGCTGTGCAGCACTGAGCTGCTTCCAAGGGGGTTCAGTGTCACACAGTGAGCATCGACTTGTGCCCTCTGCTGATGGTGCCACAAAAGGGCAGGCAGTGAGGTGGCAACCATGGGGATCACTGTTGGTGAATCCCCGCCTCAGACTGTCAGTGCTGAGTGTGCCAGCTCACAGCAAAACAAGTATAGAGATTTTTTGGGGAAAATGTAAATTGTTTAAGGATGCAGCAATTCGGAAAACAATTAACATACCTTGTTTGTAATTAATTGTGCCTTTAAGCACTAAGAGTGCTACTAATCCCCTAAAAAGACAGCAGAACCACCAGGACTTGTAACTCAGTTGCTCAGCATCCTTGTTAAACCAGCTTAGCGTGGTTTTCCAAGCTCCAAGTCAGCTCTAGCTACGCTTATGTCCTTCTAAAAGAAATAATAAAACAAACCAGAAATTGCTATTGAAGGGCTCAGGTACTGAGAGTAACCCAAAGGTTTTCTATGATGTGGAGAGCAATGTGAAACGGAGCAACACTGCAGCCATCTTGCTGCTCCGCCCCCCAACAAGTGCCTTAGTACCGACATATTTATATAATAAGGCACAGTCTTTGCACTGGCTACTAGACAATGTGAACAAGATGTAAAAATTTAAGGGGTGAGAAGCAACAATGTGTTGCTAACCCCGCCCCTACCCCGACCCCCGCTGGTCTGCTGCACACCATGGCTACGCCCTGCAATGACGGGGCTCTCCTTGATTGCAATGGCAAATTTCTTTCAAGTTGGTGCACACTTGAAAACAGCTGTCATAGACAGCGTGCAATTTCATTGGTGCCAAACAGATGAGCCTAAAAAAGCAGTGGCAGCATTGGCCACAACACTGCCACACCTGTGAAACCTGCTACTACCACAAGAAGACACAAAATGTTTCTTGCACATGCGCGCAAGTAAACATGACAATTTTAGCTGGCTTTAGGGGTGGAAGGAACCGTATTTTGGCTCCATGGCGCTAAGAGCCTAATCCCTCCCACTTTTCTATTTGGAGACCCCCCCCCCCCAGGCTCTCACATTTTGGGATGCAATATTCAGGAAAATACGAGGACATACTCCATTGACTTCAGTGGAGCTCCTTTATCAGTCATGGTTTTGATAGTCTAAATTCCTGATTTGTACAAATCAGGGTCACCACTCAACTAAGAAAGGCATACAATGTCGATTGTATCATGAGAGGGAGCTGCTGTGCCACATACAATAATAGAGCTTGGTGCTCTGTACAGGAATCGTAGTTGCATCCCTATGACTGTGAGGCGCGAAATTGTCCAGAAAATTACGCTCCCCATCTTAGACTACTGTGATGTAGTCTATGGTGCTGCTTCCAAGTCTTCTCTGACCAAGTTGGACACTCTGTTTAACTCCTTCTGCCGCTTTGCTCTCGACTCACCTTCCCACTCCCGTCACTGTGAACTGTATAGATATCTAACCTTCCTTCCACTGTCTCACAGACACATCTCTCACTGTGCCATACTAACCTCCAAATTCTGGTTCAGGGGGCTCCCCCCATCTCTCATCCTCTCTGTCCACTCCATCTCCATCCACCCACTCTCTCAGATCAAAAAATGCCCGCACCTTGATGGTCCATTGCTGCTCCACCCTCATCGGTCAGACTGGTTTCGCCCATCATTTCTCTAAAATCTGGAATTCCCTTCCCCCTGAAATATGACACTCCTCCTCCAACTACTCCCTTACCTCTGCCCTACACAATTACCTTTCCCTCAGCTGTTCCTGCTTTAACTCTCTTTAATACCTGTCCCCAGATTCTGCCTTCCTACCATGACCCCCCTCCCCTTGGCAGGGTTCTCAACATCCTGAAAGGGGATATCAGGAAATGGCTACCTCTTCTCCTCATATTCAGTTCTTGCCTCTTCCCCTCTCTTCTTCACCTGTCCTTCTGGGTCACCAGTGTGCACAACCTACCCCATCCTTTTTACTCCAACAGCACTTGTGTACTACCTCAAGCCTGCTCCTGGTACACTCACGCACTATAAATGGTTCTATTGCTTTATTACTGTTTTGTATGTTTATATGTTCTTTTGTATGATTTTGGATATGTATTGTAATTTACCCAATGTTCCACTACTGTTTATTGCACAATACTGTGTGTTCCAACTGTTGCACAATCGTACAATGTTGTATTGTTTGTACTACCCACATACAATTGTAACTGATCATCCTTCACAACCCTATGAAACCCTTTCCACCCAGGTCGCACCATCAGCCGAGCAACTTGTTCTTCAGTGTGCCCTCCTGGTGAAACATTTCAATAAATAAATAAATAAACAGAGCAAGCATTTTGTTGATGCTGAATGTTCATTGCTTGCATTGCTGTTGTATCAGGCATTGCACGTATGCATTTTTACTATACATTTACCCAGGGTTGACCAGATGAGATGCAGTATCTCATTTTCTGTGGTGTCCTGCTTTTATACATTTCCAGACTGTATTTACTCAGGACAGGCCAGCTGAGAGGCAAAATCTAATTTTTAGTGGGCCCCCGCATTTTGACCTGAAATTTCCAAGTCTTTTTATGACCTGATGTTAAGATCAAGAAGGGTGGAATTTTTTAAATCCCATCCAAAAGTTGATTTTGCAGTGTGAGTTTGAAAACAAGTTTCAGAGGGGATTTGAAAAATGACAGTCCAAAAGAAGGGTTTGTGCTCTCCAGTGCAAGGCTGGTGCACACCAACGGGTTTGTTATCCCGTGCTGTAGAACACAGAATCCAGAGTGGCCCCCGTTACTCGGTTTTGTTGTGCAGAAAATATATCTAACCAACACTCAATGTTGTTGTCAAAGTTCCAAAAAATAACTTCTCTGAAGTTTTAGGTGGAGGTGTGGCAAGCACAGGATTTCACTTCTTGGACTCCCCCAGACCAATTCTCAGCTGCCCCATTGTGTCATGTGGGGAGAGCTCCCAAATCCACTTTGTATCCAATAAAAACTCTACATTCTCTCTCTTTTTGGATGGTACCACAAGTTTTATGATTAAGTTTGTTCTTTTTGTTAAAGTTTGTCTCATGGATTAAGTGAGAATGTTGAAGTACCAAATGTCAAAACTAATTTTATCATTCAGACTATTTTTTTCTTTTCTCTTATTAAGCACTCAAATGTATTATGAAGTAATGAGATACTATTTTTTGCAACTAAAGGAAGATACATAATTGATGCAATTTGTTTCTCTAAATATCACGTTTTGGTGTTATTTATGCACCCCTGCCTATAACAGTAAAAGTCAGCATGACATCACAGGTTTCACGTCACAAGCTTGGCAGTATTTATGGGCTGTCAATCCACACAGGTACCTGCCCTCTGAGGAAGCTGCACTGATTGAAGTGCCACAGCACCTGTTTGGCGGTGTTGGTTTTCATTTGCTCACTCCAGCCGAGATAAATGCTGTCTTGGAATCTTTTCAAATCAATATATTTGGAACTTTGACACTAAAATTGGGTATCGATTGGATTTATTTTCCACCCAATGGAACCTAACGAGGTTGGGCTACTCTGGATTCTGAGATTTGAAAAATGACACCTGTTATGTTTAGGAGGTGGGGTAACACAAGGGATATGTTGAACATCAGGGTCTGAAATCTGCAGAAATAAACGTAGGAGTAAATGCTAGAATGATTCACCTTTGCTTCATAAGTTAGTTGTTTTTTTAGCATTGTGACCTGAAATTTTCAACATAGTCTTTTTATGACTACTGCTTCTGAAGATGTCAGGTGTCATATATATATATACACACACACACATATATATATATATATATATATATATATATATATATATATATATATATATACATATATATATATATATATATATATATATATATATATATAATACATACTTTTGGATCTGCCAGACTTAAACATAATCAAACCAAAAGAAAAAACTTCAAATATCTCTATAAGTGAAATTGAAAAAAACTTTAAAAGGAAACTGAGAACTAAGTTTGGATTTAATATAATCACAGTAAATGAAGTTGAAAAGGAATTAAAACAGTTGAATATTTCAAAATCGGGGGGTTGGATGAAATTGAGGCCAGATTTTTGAGGTGTGGCGCTGAGACTATCGCTCCTGTGGTGACTTACCTTTTCAATTGGAGCATTCAGTGCTTGACATTGCCACAGGTTTGGAAGATGAGTAAAATTATACCCATTTTCGAGGCGGGAGACACTGCAGCTGACTCTAACTACAGATCGATAGCCCTATTACCAATACTATCCAAAATACTCGAAAAGCTTGTTCACACACAGTTAAGTCAATATTTGGATAGAAATCAGTTATTAACTAAATTCCAATATGGATTTCAAAAAGGGAGATCCACGAACACCGCCCTATTAGACTTCAATAACTTGATAACAACATCTTTGAATCAAGGAAGAAGCACAGGGGTGGTGTTTGTGGATCTCGGTAAGGCATTTGATCTTGTCCAGTATAAAATTCTACTGGAACGATTATATGAATTAGGTATACAAAAGGGACCCCTTAGATGGATAAATTCTTACTTGTCAGATCGGAAACAATGCGTGGCATTAGGGAAAATGACTTCAGATCAGGGAGAAGTCCATCGTGGGGTCCCACAAGGATCAATTTTGGGTCCCCTCATGTTCAACGTATATGTGAATAATCTACCAAATCAAATAAAACACTGTAATATTAGAATGCATGCTGATGACACGGTTATAGTGACATCAGCAGACAGTCTTGAACAATTGACTTACAAGTTGCAACAGGATGTAAATACAATGGAATTATGTTTTAAAAATGCTGGTCTACTTTTAAATTAAAAAAAGATACAATGCATGATTTTCAAAGGACTTCGAGCAGGAGGGGAACTAAAATTGCACATAAAATTAGGAATAAATACTCATAGAAAATGTTGACACATACAAGTAGTTTTACAGGTGGACTCGGGCCTAACCTATGCAGGGCATATTTCTTTACAAGTTAAAAAAGTTCTTCAATGATTAGGGATGTTAAGAATTGTATCTCAAAAAACAATGGAAAAAGTGGTAGGACAGTTATTGGTCCCAGTTTTAGAATATGGATCAGTACCGTGTATGCATTCCAATAAAACAGCGTTAAGTAAAATAAATCAGGTTTATTATAAAATGAGCAAATTTATAACTGGAGGTAAACATGGAGTGCATCATTGTGACTTGTATAAAAAATTAGGTTAGTTAAATCCAAAAGAAAAAAGAGATTATATTTGGTATGTACATTGTTATCAAATTCTAAAAGGAACACCAAAACATTGTTTGCTGGATTATATTATAATCAAACATAATAATGAACTACAAACCCATACAAGATCTCTCAGTCAGAAAATTCCATTAAACAGATCACATAACAGATTTGGTGATATTGTGTTGCAGAATACTGTAGCACATTTTTGGAATAATTGGCCTCATAAACTAAAGTCTATTGACAATTTACTAACATTCAAGAAGAAATTGTGGGAAGACTTGAACTTGGTTTGCACTTGTTTTAATTAATTGTTATATGAAATGTTTTATCTTTGGTGTTATGCATAGTATTGTGTTGTTATTGTGTTAATATTACAGGACTTTGTTGAAAATGGGAATTTGTCCCAATAAATGTATTTCCTGTATAAAAATAAATTTTATCAAATCAAATATATATTTTAGTGACTGAAATGTCATTGTGTGCCACAAGTGTGAAAACACATTTTGGTCAGAATTTGAAAAATGACAGTTGTCATGTATACTGAAAATTAGCAAAGTTACAAGTGTGCATTGAAAATTTGTCAACGTATTCTCATAATTTTGTAGTTTATAAATACTTTTACCCCAAGTTTTCAACATAGTCTTCTTATGACCACACCTCATGAACAAGGAAGGAGAACATTTTCAGATCCTGCCCACAAGGTGATTTTGCACAGCAACCATAAAATCACCTTTTGGGCCAGATTTGCATAATGTCACCAGCCTTGTTCATGAGGTAGGGTCCCAAAAAGGCCATGTTGAAAATTTGAAAAAAAATCTGCAAAATGACCACGTTTATGAGGACAAGTTCAAAGCCTATAGAAATACATTGAACCACATACCTGATTTCCTCAGTTCCCGGTCCAGCATTGAAGAGTGAAGATGTGTCCCTGGTCCAGAGAGGATTATGGTGTTGGATCCCCAGTATGTAAGTAAGGAGGGGTTTGTGGGGCAGTGGGTGATAAGTGGGAGTGTCGGGTGTGGAGAGGGTAACGGCGGCAGTGTGCAGATGGCAACAGTCATCGTTGGACAGTTTTCTTTTTAACAGGGCATATAAAAATATTTATTTCAGGTACTGACATTGGGCCTTGGACAGACCAGTGTTGGTGTTATGCTTGGCAGCACTGAGGATGGGCTCCCTGGTGTTGTACAGTGAAAACAGGCAGCATGGGGGGGTACTAGCCGGTACCGGGGATTGGGCACCCTGGTGTTAGAAAATTAAAAGGTGTGGGTGTGTGGGGTGGGGGGTTCTGAATGGGAGGGTCAGGTGAGGGGAGGTTAATGGCAGCAGAGTGCCGACTGTGGCAACCGACATTGACGGAAGTTTTTCTGTTTTACGGGGTACAGAAACATTTTTAAAAAAGATTACAAGGGATGGTTTCCTTTATTTCAAGTACCAACACTGGGTATTGAGCACGCCAGTGTCAGAGTTATGTTTGGCAGCACCAGCAGTGGGCTTCCCAGTGTCACACTGTGATAATAAGTGGGGTGGCGGGTACTAGCTGACCAGCACTGGGGATTGGGCACCCCAGAGTCAGAAAATTAAGAAGGGGCAAGCAATGGGAGATGGTAGGAATATTTGGTAGAGGGTGGAAGGGGTTGTTTTTACATTGTGGTGGGAGGACCATGTAGGCAGATCATGATGCTGCTCAGCTCTGTTTGCTGAGTGGCATTATGCAGATCAAAGAAAACAGCCGCCGTATGATTTGAGCAGCTCTTTTCTTTGAATTACATAAAGTTTCCTCCCAGCAAGACCAGAAGAGTCATGATCAGCCTAGCTGGTGACTGGTCTGACACTGTCCAGCCCCAAGCAGACTGCCCTGCACTGGACTGACAGTGGCACACCTCTCAAAACCCACTATCATACCAATATCCTCACACTGTGCAAGTGCAAGGGCAAACATAAAATGGCTGAAACTAAACAAGCAGCCTTACAGTGTTATATAACTCTAATAATATTCCTCAAGGGGCAGCAGCTTTGAGAATGAGGATACAGTAAAGACCTCATGTCACATTCAGGGTTAAGAGTTCTTCAAGGTTTCAGTCTTATAGTTACAGGGTACTAATAATGGCCTCTAACTGGGTTTTGCAACCCATCATCTCAGTTGGCAATTACTAAGGAACCTTCACAGTAGATACCTCTTTCAGAAGGTTGGGCCCAGGACTTCTGGTACATTTGGGACCAGTGTATCCCCATACAAACCAATGCACACCACTGCCATCTGTAGGCCATCCGCTAAATTACACATGCAATCCAACTGCCTACCTACCCAGGTTCTTGCTTTAGTTGCCTGTCCCATGTTTCAGTTTCAGACACTCCCCAAAATACAGTCCTCAGCATTAGGGGTGTGTACTGTTCATTTCTTTTTGAGTCACTCACCGGGATGTAATACATTTTTTTTCCCTTTCTTTCAAGTCACTAAGTACTAAGAAATGTCCATGCTGCCTTCTGCAGTCTTGTCTGTTCTAACTACATCATGAGCATGTGCCAGCTGTAATACTAAGAACTTTGTTAATTAACAATAATGAAACTTGCATGCACTCCCGTTGAGTATTGCTCCCTGCTCAATGCCAGTGGGGCAGAGAATCTGAGGTTTCTTGTGGTCCAATATTGAAATCATATGGCCAGAAAATGATGATGTAACAATTATGCTCTGACAGGCCCAGTAACTGAAGTCTCATAGTCCATTCAAAGCTTTGTGCTTTGTCATCACACTTTCCCATAAACACACAGTCACACACACGTACATACATACACACATACACACACACACACACACACACACACACACACACACACACACCTGGTATGACACACGACCCTTAAAGAGCAACTGACACGTCTAAAAAGATGCGCCAGTAGTGCCCTATCCTACCTATGGTACCTCCTGGTACAGAGAGTACTGCAGACGGAGGTGTACTGTAAGGCAGGGTTCTACAGTAAAGTTGCAGCACAGCATAATGTGCACCCCCTGCCGCAGCCTCAGGTCCCCTTCCCAATCCAAGCCTGAAGATGACGTCAGGTCAGGATGAGGACCTGGTGAAATTCCATTTTGCCAGCAAAAGTGCTGCAGAAGTGGCATTTTGCAGCAATTTCACCGGTGAAATGCCACTTTCGCTGGTGAAATGCCTATTCTGCTACACTTTCGCACGTGAAATGGAATTTCACCAGGTCCCCGGAATAGGAAGGGGACCTGAGGCTGAGGTGGAGGGGCGCACATTGCACTCCGCCACAACTTTACTGTAGAATCCTGCCTTACAGTACCTCCATTTGTGGTACTCTCTATACTGGGAGGTACTGTAGGTAGGGTAGGATAGGACACTACTGGCATGTCTCTGCTGAGATGTGTCATTTGCTCTTTAAAAGAAAAAAAATCTCTCAAGCATGTGAACTTGGAGAAGAAAAGCAGATGCTTCAATCTGGTGCCCCATTAGTATTTATGTACTGTTTTTTGCATCCAGTGTGCAGAGAAAAGTACATAGAAAGCAGTACAGCATTATGTGGGAGGCCTTCAAAAACAGAACAAAATGCACTACCCCTCCCTTCCTCCCAATTTTAAGCCATGCAACTTGAAATCATCAACGCAGTGTAACAGGGCATTGGGAAGGGCAAATAAAATGCTAGGATGCATAGGGAATGGGATCAGCAGTGGGAGGAAGGAGGTGATCATGCCCGCATACAGATCCCTTGTTCAGCCTCACTTGGAGTAGCGTGTGTCATTCTGGAGCCCACACTCAAGGAGGCACAGGAACTGGGTGAAGGCAGTACAGAAGAGGGTAACCAAAATAATTCTGGGTCCAGATAAATCCTGCATGGAGAAGTTGGAAGACCTCAATGTGTAAATCACGGAGGCAAGAAGGGAGAGGGGATATGACAGAGACATACAAGTACCTAAATAAAGTAGACTGCAAATAGTTGTTCACACTGAGTGGGAGCACAGACACAAGAGGGCGCTCAGTGAAGCTGACAAGGGTGGTGGGGATTCAGGAGGGACACCAGGAAATACTTTTCCAAGGAGTTGTGGATGGGTGGAACAAGATGCCAAGGGAGGTTGTTGGTGCTATATCAATAGAAGTGTTCAAACACGGGTGGGACAAATATATGACATGTGTAAGGGCAGCAGGCATAGGGAAGGGTGTGGTGAGGGAGTGAGCGACCACTAGGCCCATCACATCCAGCCGTAGGCAGGGCTGGACACATTAGATGGGCCGCGGCACCTTCTTCTGCAATCAATGTTTATGTTTCAGTGTAAGTTTGGAAATGGTGGTTCTCAAAACATAGCCCACCCGATAAATGTGACATGCATACAATTAAAATGATGCCATATGGCTGGCCCGGTGGCGCTGAGGGTTGAGGCACTGAACGCCACACCACGCGCTACACCGATGACCTGGGGTTCGGGAGCGAGCCCAGGTGCTGGAGGTCGGCAGAGGAGGGAGTTGGATTGGGCATCCGAAGGACTGCTCTCCTCTCCCAGGGAGGGATCCAGGGGGTTCCCAGCACATTAGTGGTCCCCAGTGGAGACCAGGGGTACTACTTGTGTGGGATCAAGTAATTAGGGGACAAGCACGGCGGGCGTCTACGAGGGCAACCTGCATGCTGATGCCATTGCACATCTGCGCTTGTGGGGGAAAAGTAAGTGAAAATGCCTCCTACACTGCAGTGAGATTACAATGGCCCCAGAGGAATAACCCACATCCCAATTGCTGGCCCAGACATGCCCAGATCTCTGTCCATGGGCCAACCCACTGACCGCAGATAAGGCACCTCACACTTAGGCGCCAACCGCCAGGGGAGGGCGGAACCAGTCCCGGTGGTGATACTGGGGGTCGAGCCTGCCTGTGGTCATTCAGAGGAGGGGATCCTGAGAGATGAGGGGGGTTCAGTCTGGGAGTTAGGGTGGATTCTGAGTGGGCACTCCTGAAGGATGCCTAGGGGCTATAGGAGTATAAATAGAATTAAAAAATGATGCCATATGCATGGTAATACTAGTAGGAACATAATCTAAATATACATTTGATATACTACATTATAAAATAAATAAAGGTAAAGTAAAACACAAAGCTAATAAGACAGTCTGCTAGAGTGTTGCAGCGCAACTCCCACTCATATCACAAGGAAAAGTTTGCTAAATCTGCCCAACTCTGCACCTGGAGGGTGCTGTTCCAGTTTTTACTGCATAAAATGCTTTGAAAAAATTAACTAAAATAAAAGTTCTATTTTTACAAGCGGGCAAACTGGTATATGTATCATTATGTTTTGGAATATTTACAAATAAACATAAGGAAGAATCACGTTCAACACTACCCCTGCCCTAAGAGTAGAAGTGTTAATGGAGAGGCTGCATCCACCAATGACGAGACTTGCAACAGAAAATCGGATCACTTTCACTACAGGAATTGATCTGCTGCTCCTGCCTCTGCAGTTTGGGATTCAATTCTGTAAGGGAGAATAACGGAAGCATAGCTTCTTTTGTAACCAACAAAATACAGAGAAGCCTGCGAGGATGAAGTACAGTGTCACAGGTTTACTGCATGACAAAAGGGATTAACTCCCATTGAAACTGCATTCTTTGCTGCAGTAACTCTACTGCAGAATTCTGTAGTGCTGCACTTCAGCCTGGTGGGCTTCACTGTACGTACTTTTTGTGCACATGCCAATAGTTAGGGAAAAGCCATTTAAATGTGTGAATGGTCTGTAAAAATTAATGACAGCCAGTAGCAATGATTTTGGCACAAAGACACCAATGAACTGCAAAGTGCTACAGCAGAGCATGAAATGTTAATAGTAGGGTTCTGGGCAGACCTGGATACATGAGAAGGGATCCTAATCCTTAGAATCCCATGCCTTCCAGGAAACAGGGTGTGGGACTACCACAGCATTTGATTATCTCCCTCACTCCCCCGTCTCTCACTTCCTCTCATCCTCTCTCTGTCTCCCTTCCTCCCTCTACTCCTCATTCTATCTCCCTGCCTTACCTCTCTTCCTTCCCTCCCTTCCTCTCTCCCCTCTTCCTTTCTAACTCTCTCCCTCCCTGTATCTCCCTCCTTCCCCTTCCTTCCATCTCCCTCCCCTTCTCCAGCTTCTCTCCCTCTCTCTGCCCTTCTCTCCCCCTTTCTTTTTCCTCCTTCCTCCCCTCTCTCCCCTCCCTCCCTTCCATCTCCTTCTCTCTCACCCTTCCTTATCCCTTTCATCTTTTTCTCCCTCCATCTCTATCCCATCCTTCCCCCTTCCTTCCTTCTCTCTTGCACAAACTGTTATCTCTTCTTTCCTCTTCCCCTCCCCTCCATCTCACTGTCTCTCCTCCTTTCCCTCTCTCTTTCCCACTGTCTCTCCTTCTTTCACTCTCATTTTTTCTCTCATTTCCTTCCTCAACTCTCCCTCCTGCTGTCTCCCTCCTGTTATCAAATTCAAATCCAAAACAGCTTTATTGGCATGACAAGATATACAGGTATTGCCAAAGTTTATACATCAAACTATTCATAAGACTGCACTTGCTATCTTTCTTTCTCTTGCCCTCTCTCCCTCCTCCCTTCCCCTCTATCTCGTTCTCAACATTCTCTTTCCCTTCCTCCCTTCTTTCTTCTCTCCCCCACTGTTTCTCTCTTGCCCACTCCCTCTTCCCCCACCCTCCCATCTCTTTCTCTTCCTTGCACTCACTCTCTCAGCTGTATCACCACTTTGGAAGACCACCTAGGCTCTGGTCCCTGTAGCCTGCACCACAACAGAGAAACAGAATTTGACAGCAGATAAGGACCACTTGGCCCATCTAGTCTGCCCATACTGTAGCGTGAAGTGATTTAAATGTATCATCTTTTCTGCTGTAATTTGCAGGGCTGGACACATTGGATGGGCCACTGCACTTTTTTCTGCAATCAATGTTTATGTTTCAGTGTAAGAGGGAGGTAATAACCTCTCTTTACAAGACACTAATTAGGCCCCATCTGGAGTAATGTGTAGTACTGGAGGCCGCACCTTCACAAGGACATTAACCAAATTGAGGCAGTCCAGAGAAGGGCAACCAAAATGGTGCTGGGACTGCATCAGAAGACATATAAGGACAGATTAACTGAATTCAATATGTATACCCTAGAGCAAAGGAGGGAGAGAGGTGATATGATTGAAACATTCAAACACCTTCAGGGCATTAACAAGGTGAAAGAGTCTAACTTGTTTCAATATAAGAAAAATAGCAGGACAAGAGGACACAGCATGAGATTAGAGGGAGGCTGATTAAGGGGGAATGTGAGGAAATTCTTTTCATAGAAAGAGTGGTGGATGCATGAAATGGCCTACCCTCAGGAAGTGGTGGCTATGAATACAGTGCAGGGCTTCAAACAGGCATGGGATAGGCATAAGGGAGCAATACAGACAAGTATGAATAGATAGGCCACTGACAGAGCAAAGGCCGATGGCACATTTATAAGGTAGAAAAAGAAATGGGCAGACTGGATGGGCCTTGCGGTCCTTATTTGCCGTCAACCTCTATGTTTCTATGTTTCTATGTAAGTTTGGAAACAGTGGTTCTCAAAACATAGCCAACCCAATAAATGTGGCATGCATACAATTAAAATGATGCCATATGTATGGCAATACTAGTAGGAACATAATCTAAATATACATTTCATATACTATATTATAAAATAAATAAAATTAAAGTAAAACACAAAGCTAATAAGATAGTCTGCTATAGTGTTGCAGCACAACTCCTACTCATATCACAAGGAAAAGTTTGCTAAATCTGCCCAACTCTGCACCTAGAGGGTGCTGTTCCAGTTTTTACTGCACAAAATTCTTTGGAAAAAAAAATGGCTTTAAAATAAAAGTTCTGTTTTTACAAGCAGGCAAACTGGTATATGTATCATTATGTTTTGGAATATTTAAAAATAAACTAACATAAAGAAGAATCAGATTCAACACTACCCCTGCCCTAAGAGTAGAAGTGTTAAAGGAGAGGCTGCATCCACCAATAAAGAGATGTGCAACAGAAAATCGGAGCACTTTCATGACGGGAATTGATCTGCTGCTCCTGCCGCTGCAGTCTGGGATTCAGTTCTGTAGGGGAAAATAACAGAAGCACAGCTTCTTTTGTAACCAACAAAATACAGGGAAGCCTGCGAGGATGAAGTGCAGTGTCACAGGTTTACTGCATGACAAAAGGGATTAACTCCCATTGAAACTGCATTCTTTGCTGCAGTAACTCTACTGCAGAATTCTGTAGTGCTGCACTTCAGCCTGGTGGGCTTCACTGTACGTACTTTTTGTGCACATGCCAATAGTTAGGGAAAAGCCATTTAAATGTGTGAATGGTCTGTAAAAATTAATGACAGCCAGTAGCAATGATTTTGGCACAAAGACACCAATGAACTGCAAACAGCTACAGCAGAGCATGAAATGTTAATAGTAGGGTTTCTGGGCAGACCTGGATACATGAGAAGGGATCCTAATCCTTAGAATCCCATGCCTTCCAGGAAACAGGGTGTGGGACTACTACAGCATTTGACTACCTCCTTCCCTGTATATCCCTTCCTCCCCCTCTCCGTCTCACTTCCTCTCATCCTCTCTCTGTCTCCCTCCCTCTGCTCCTTGTTCTGTCTCCCTACCTTCCCTCTCCTCCCTCCCTTCCTCTCTCCCATCTCCCTTTCTAACTCTCTCCCTCCCTGTACCTCCCTCCCTCCTTCCCCTTCCTTCCATCTCCCTCCCTCCTTCTCGGCTCTCTACCTCTCTGTCCCTCTCTCCCCTTTCTTTCCTCCTCCCTTCCTCTCCCTCTCTCTCTCCTCTCCTCTCCTCTCCTCTCTGTCTCCTTCCCACTCTTCCATCTCCCCTCTCTCACTCCCTTCCTTATCCCTTCCATCTTTTTACTCCATCTCAATCCCATCCTTCCTCCCACTCGCTCTCTCTCCCCTCCTTCCTTCCTTCCTTCCTTCCTTCTCGCTTGCACAAACTGGTATCCTCTCTCCTCTCCTCCTCTCCTCCATCTCTCTCACTGTCTCTCCTCCTCTCCCTCTCTCTTTCCCACTGTCTCTCCCTTTTTCCCTCTCATTTTCTCTCTCATTTCCTTCCTCGACTCTCCCTCCTGCTATCTTCCTTCTATCAAATTCAAATTCAAAATAACTTTATTTTCATGACAAGATATACAGGTATTGCCAAAGTTTATACATCAAACTATTCATAAGACTGCACTTGCTGTCTTTCTTTCTCTTGTCCTCTCTCCCTCTTCCCTTCCCCTCCATCTCGTTCTCACCTTCTCTTTCCCTTCCTCCCTTTTCTCTCTCCCCCACTGTTTCTCTCTTGCCCACTCCCTCTTCCCCCACCCTCCCATCTCTTTCTCTTCCTTGCACTAACTCTCTCAGCTGTATCACCACTTTGGAAGACCACCTAGGCTCTAGTCCCTGTAACCTGCACCACAACAGAGAAACAGAATTTGACAGCAGATAAGGACCACTTGGCCCATCTAGTCTGCCCATACTGTAGTGTGAAGAGATTTAAATTTATCATCTTTTCTGATGTAATGTTTGATTAAGCCAGGGGCCCTGCAGCCAATCTACCCAGGAAGGGGATGAGGAAAAAGTTTGTCAATGCTGAATGTTTGCTTGCCAGTATTAGCATTGAAAGTGCAGGAGTTAGACAGATGCCCACCTCCACCCTCTAGATATGGACAGGCACTGGGGTATGCCTTTGGGTCATTTCCCATAATGCTCATGCCATTTCACCTCACCCAATTCTGCAGACACCAAGTGTTGAGGTGTGCCTTGGTGTGTTCAGCTTTACAGTCACCCCATTCCATAAGGACGTATGCTGAAATGGGTGCAGTATAAGAGATTGGGATAAACTCTGAGGCTGAAGAGTCCAAGGCATACCTCGATGCCTGCCACTGGCTGCATGGTGGGGGTGGAATGGCATGAGCATTACAGTCAGCAATCCAAAGGTACATCCCTGATGACTGTCAGTCTGTACAGGGTGGGACGTTATGGTTAGAAACCCCTAATGCCCCAGGCATTTGTTGGTATTTGCAGTACAAATTTTCAACATGGCCTTTTTGTGACTCCTGCCTGATGAAAGCATTGGGACCTCTGCTCATGAACAGTGGCACTGTGATTTTGTTAATCTGTCCCAAACATTGATTTCCCACAACAACTGCACCATTCTGTGCCAGATGTGCAAAACCACAGTTCGGGCAGGATGTAAAAAATGACAGCTGCACCATTCATAAGGTGGAAGAGATGACAATGTTGGAAATCTGGAGTGAAAATATTAAAAATTCTCAAACATACGTGCGTGGATGAAAACTGCACAACGCATGATCGTAACACAGTCATTTTTCTGAATTCTTTCACCAAATTTTCAACATAGGCATTTTGGGACCTCTGCTCATGAACAGTGGCACTATGATTTTCTTAATCTGTCCCAAACGTTAATGTCCCACAGTGACCACGGCATTGTGCGCGGGATGTGTGAAACCACATTTTGGGCAGGATGTGAAAAATGACAGCTGTACTGGTCATAAGGAGGTGTGCAAAAATTGCAATATTGAAAATCTGGAGTGAAAATACTAAAAATTCTCGAAGTTACGAGTGTGCATGGAAACTGCACAATGCACGCTCATAACATGGTTATTCTGTGGAATTTTGTCACCAAATTTTCAACATAGGCATTTTGAGACATCTGCTCATGAACAGCGTCACCGTCATTTTCTTAATCTGTCCCAAACACTGATTTACCACAGCAACCGTGCCACTCTGCACCAGATGTGCAAAAACACATTTCAGGCAGAATATGGAAAATGACAGCTGTACTGTTCATAAAGAGGTATGTAAAAATAGCAATGTGGAAAATCTGGAATAAAAATCTCTAACATTTTTAAAGTTATGAGTGTGCGTGTAAACTGTGCAATGCATGCTGGTAACACAGTCATTTTTTGGAATATTTTCACCACATTTGCAACATAGGCTTTTTGGAAGCCCACCTCATGAACAGTGGCACTGTCGTTTTGTTGGTCCCAGAAGGTGATTCAGTGCAGTGACTGCAAAATCACCTTTCAGGACTAAGTAACGCCATGACAGTGACTAAATTCATGAGGAGGAGTCCCAAGAAGCCCATGTTAAAAATTTGGTGCCAAAAGTCAGAAAGGGCTGAGATAACCACATAGGTTGAAAAAACCCATTTATGCCATTATACAGCTTACCGGCATTTCTTCAGTTCGCGGTCAGCTTTGAAGAGTGCAGACGTGTTCTCTGCCCACCGAAGATCATTGTGTCGGCCTCCGGAGGTAAGTATGGGGTGGGGGGAATGTGGGGAGGTGAGGTGTGCAGAGGATGGGTGCAGGTTGGGGAAGGGGACCCAACAGCGAGGGACTGTTTTCTTTCTTTCAGGAAAAGAAAAAAAAAAAAAGACTTGGCGGAGTTTTTCTTTGCATGGTTGCTTTTCCACACTGGGGTGGAGGCTCCAGTGTGCAACCTGCATGTTTCGGAAGGGGACTTAAGCCGATGGGGATTGGGGCCCCATCTGCAAAGAAAGCCTGTTTGGGGGGCATGATACTGAGGGGGACTGGGTACCCCCCTTGGCACACAACAAATGGGGGGGACATTATGCTAATGGGGATTGGGCTCCCCCATTGGCAAATGAACTGGGTTGGGGGCATGCCGACAGGAGACTGAGCACCCCTGTTGGCTTGTATAGGGACGGTGAGTAGATGGCAACCGTCGCCGCCATGTTGTGTTGAAATGTTATGCCAGGCATGGCACGCCCTGCAATGTGGGTCACTCCCTCATTGCAGTGGCCAATTTCCTTCAAGTTGGTAGCACGCTTGCTGAACTAGTGTCAGCAGCAGCATGACACCACATTGGATAGAGGAGGCCAAGCCCGCAAATGCAGTGGCTGCATTGGCCGCCACAGTGCCGCACTTCCACAAGCCGCTTCTCTCTTAAGCTGCCACAGTATGTTTCTTGCACATGCATGCAAGCAAACATAAAAATTTAAGCAGGCAGCAACAATGTCCAGAATGGGTTTCCTAATGCAGTTCTTGGCAATGATCATTTCCACTTAAGGAACCAACATAGAAATAACACTCTCTAATACAAAAGTTGTATCACTGCTAGAACTGAGATGGGGAGGTGGTACTCATATGGATGTGATGTTCCTTGACATGTCTGTGATGAGCTGTTGACTGTTGTTACTGCTGCTGCCCCCGTTGCCCCCAGTGTCCTGTACCTCCAGCAGTGGGAAGAAGAGGTTGCTGTCAGGGTCTGTGCATATAATCTTGGTCAGGCTATAGATGCAGGTGGATGGGCAAGCAAGCACGGAGGAGCGGGCCAGCAAGTCAAGAAGCAGGAAGCCCCCGAACAGGCAGCAAGCAAACCTCCTCCACAAAGATCCAAAGCTCCACTGACTACTTGGCAAGAGAGGCAGCTCCATCTCCCGCTAGTCACACACGCTCATATAGGCACAGGGGGTTTTGGAGTGGGGGAATGGGAATCTGATAGGGTGGTGGATGATGTCCTCCACAAGAAAGCTGTGTTTCTTCTTTCCCTTTGTGCACTCAGATGCCATGATATTCCAACTGATTAGATGCAAATTATTTTGTAGATTCGCACTGCCCCAGCAGGTTCCCTCCTGCAGCTCCTCAGAAGGAAAGCATGCTTCTAGTATATCACTCCTTCCCCCTGTCCTTAGCACATTGGATATTTGGTGCACCAGCAGCTGGAGAGGAGAGAGACCAAGTTGGGTAGATTACAAATACAACCAGATGATGGCATACCAAAAAGAAGTCTGACTGGTGATGGTGCTGGTGATGCGAAAGTCCCTAAGTCCTACCTACTGGGCAGAATTAAAAGTGACACACCTGAAAAAAATAATACAGAGGCTCTTCATGTGGGTAATCAAAGGGTTTATAAAGTGATCAACATCAGATGTTCTTTTTAAAGAATTTTATGCAAAACATGCTTACATTTTTTTCTTTCCTCACACAAGCAATGTGATCTTTTACTGAGCAATAAATGATATGGGAATAGTAGGTTTGTAGCCATGGAAGTCGTAAATACTAATAAGTTACGGTAGTTAAGGTGAGAGTCTGTTGCTAGGAGTGGAAAACAGCCCCCCCCCACCAAAAAAAATAAATAAATAAGAAAACTCAAAAGTAGGCCACAGCAGCACCCAAACTCAAAAATCCAGCCCACACCCCCAATTAGTCAACATATCAAGTAAACCTATCCAACCTGTCATCCACTCCTACAAGAAGCTGGGAAAATACAGGTCTGGTCAGTAGCGGATTTAATGGGTTTTAGTGGGTGCAGGTGCACGCCACATTGTAATATACTTAGAAACATAGAAATATGATGGCAGAAAAGGACCGCAAGGCCCACCAAGTCTGCCCAGGGTGCCTAGCAGAAGGCTAGGACTTCCTCCAACTACCTATTCATCCCTGTGGCATACTCTTCCTCTCACCACTCCCAATACCAGACCCATGTGGCCATCCCATGCACCTTAAAGCTCTTTATGGTGACCTCCCCTATCACCTCTTCTGGGAGCTCATTCCATTTTTCCACCACCCTTTCAGTGAAAAGGTTCTTCGTGATCTTTCCCCTAAACCTGCCACCCTCTATCTGTAGCATATGTCCCCTGGTCCTCTTGTGCCCCTTTGGTTTAAAAAGTCAATCTTCTGGTTCTCTGCTTATTCTCTTCATATATTAAAAGGTCTCTATCATATCCCCACTGTCCCTTCTGTGCTCCAGTGAGTACATTCCCAGTTCGCTCAATCTGTCTTCATATGTCAGGTAACTAAGACCAGCCACCATCTTAATTGCTCTTCTCTGCATCCTCTCCAGCCTTTACGCATCCTTTTTTAGGAATGGTCTCCAGAACTGCACCCCATATTCCAAATGTGGCCTGACCTGCTGCTGATATAAGGGGATACTAATTTCTCTCTACTTGCTTGCTACAGCTGCATTTCACTTTGTTGGAAATATCTAATATATTGATTGTAAGAAATATACACATATGGCAGCGGAGGAAACGGCAGCCCGATAAATAGTTAAACAGGATTTGCAATTAAAAAAAAACAGGGGCAGCAGAGTCGAGAAATGGGACAAAGTGACTGGCTACTCCAAAAAACTGCAGCGCAAAATAACTGTCTACAGCTGTAGGCACTGCAGTGCACCAGGAGGGAGATGGCAGAAGATATCCTTGGGGAGACCAAAGATTCAAACTGAAGTAGTCAACTTTCGCCCTGGAGGCTCTTCCATACTTTCAGTTCTGTGCAGGGGATTGGCATCAGAAATTCCGTTGAGACTGTGGAGGGCAGTAGTCTGGTAAACAAGCCCACAGACCCTGGAGAAAAAAAAGGGAAGAGAAAAGAGAGAAATTTGGCTACTTACACTGGGGAAACTGGAAAGAAAATAATCAGAGGGAGATGAAAGGGGGGACTGCTAAACCCTGGTGGGGTAGTGCAGGTACAGCAGTGGGGTTAGCAGTGGAAATGGGAGCCCAATCATTAAGTAATTAAACAGGATTTGTAATAAAAAAAAAACAAAGGGCATCAGAATACAAAAATGAGACAAAGTGACTGGCTACTCAAAAATACAGCAGAGCAGAAGAGCTGCCTACAGCTGTAGGCACTGTAGCACATGAAGAGGGGGAAGGAAGAAGAAATCCATAGGGCACCCCAAGATTCAAATTGAAGCAGGCAACTTTCGCCCTGGAAACACTTCCATACCTTCAGTTCCATGCAGAGGATCTGCAGCAGAAATTCTGTTTTGGCCAGGGAGGGCTGAAGTCTGCTTGACAAGCCCTCCGACCCTAGAGAATCAAACTCTGACCAGAGCCAATAGGGCTGCAGGTGATGCAGTTGGTGGTCTGAAGGGTGTGAGCCAGCATAGGTTCATGGGGGGAGATCACGTGAAAAAAATCTGATTGACTTTGACTGTCACTAAGACAGTACACAGGGGCCAAGTGGTAGACATCCTCTATTTTGATTTCAGCAAGGCCTTTGACTCTGTGCCCCACAAAAAGTTGCTCAGTGAGTTGGTGGATCTTGGGGTTGGAGAAAAGAGGGCCAGATGGTTGGAAAACTGGCTGAGCGACAGAACCCAGAGGGTGGTTGTTGGGGAGGTTATCTGGCACCAGAGAGGTAACCAGTGGGATCCCACAGGGCTCGGTGTTGGGACCTGTGTTGTTCAATGCCTTAACCAATGACATTAGGGATGGCATTAATGGCAAAATGTGCCTATTCGCAGATTACATCAACCTTTGCAGGAGAGTGGACACAGTTGAAGGGATACAGGACCTACAGGAAGATCTAGGAAAGCTGGGGAGATAGTTCAGCATCTGGCAGCTTGGCTTCAATGCCAAGAAATGCAAAGTTATGCATATTGGAGCCAAAAATCCCAGGGCAGAGTACTGCCTGGTGAAGTCTGAGTGTCTGCATCAGAGGAGAAGATGGATCTGGGAGTGATGACCACAAGCAACCTGAAGCACTCCACGCAGTGCAAGAAAGCAGCAGCAAAGGCAAACAAGAGTCATATCTAGGGTGATCAGTAGTAGAAAAGAGGTTATACTGCCCTTGTACAGGTCACTGGTAAGGCCACATCTAGGTATGGAGTTCAGTACTGGTGCCCACACCTCAAAAAGGACATTAACCTGCTGGAGACGGTCCAGAGGAGGGCTACAAAGATGATAGTTGGTCGGCAGGGTAAGGCATATGAGGAGAGGCTGAGGACACTGAACATGTACTCCCTGGAAGACGGGAGAGAGAGAGAGAGAGAGAGAATATGATTGGGACCTTCAAGTACTTGAAAGGGATGAATAAGGTTGATAAGGAGAGTCTCTTTAAGCTGAGTGGCAACCATAACATGAGGAGGCACAGTCTTAAGCTGGCGGGTGGGAGGTTTAGGAGAGAGGTCAGGAAGCACTTCTTTACAGAGAGGGTGGTGGACACTTGGAATGTGCTGCCAGAAGAGGTCATCTCGTTGAAGACAGTGGGCAGCTTTAAGAGAAGCTGGGACAGGCATGGGGGAAGGTAAGGATCGGGTTGGGAGGATGGGAGGAGTGGGGAGGGAGGGCTGGGACAGTAGCTCAAGTGGTGGACCATGCAATACGAGCAGACTTGATAGACCAAATGGCCTTTTTCTGCTGGCTGCTTCATATGTTCATATGTGCTTAGCTGAGTCTTTAAAGGGAGCTTTACAGGGTAAACATGAATGACTCAATGTTGTTATGTAGACAAGAAGAAGACGTGAAGCAGAGCTGATCAAGAATTTCACAGAAATGTGATTTAGCTCACACAAAAAGGGTCTGTTGTTTAGATTGCAGACAGGAAATAATAATACAGAAATAAATGATTCCCACAAGCTGGCCTGATTTGCATAAGTGGGTGGATGTGGAACTGCGCATGCGCTAGTTGCGGAATCTTTGTGGACATGCATGAGGAAATAGTCTGGCCATTGTGGGAGTTTGAATCCACAAATGAAGGGTGGCCGACAGCGATCCACAAACTGGAGGGGAACATGTTGCCATTTTAAGGCCTCAGTCATGAATGGTGGAGGAAGAGGGGACCAGGCTTGAAAGGCCATCCGTCAATCAAAATCTTCTTACTTTAAAGCTCAACTTTCCCAAACTCATAACTCCCCTGCATCCTTCTGGAAGTTGACCAACTCCCTTCTCAACCCCCCCCCCCCCGTCTAAGCAAGCATGTCCTGTCCTGAACATCGAGGGCAGATCTGCCTCAGACCCAGAGTCTGTAGCCGAACTTTTAAATACATTTTTTGTCTCCTGTGCTGTGCCCGACTCCCCATGCCCATCTCCCCCTCACCCAACCTCGACCTTACTAAACCTATCTCCCCTACCCTTGGTTTCCTCTTTCCTCCTCTCACACCACTGGAAGTATTCAATACAATCACCACTTTAGACCAATCCAAATCCAGCCCTGATGGTCTGCACTCCAGACTGCTCCGTATCTTTGCCACTGCCATAGTTGCCCCCATGACACACATAATAAATCTTTCTGTCTCCACAGCCACTGTTCCTGCAGCCGGAAACTGGCCAAGATCATCCCTCTGCACAAAGGTGGAGATCCCTCATTACCAGGAAGCTACAGGCCCATCTCGCTCCTCCCCTCCCTTGCAAAGGTCCAGGAATCCCTCATACTGTCCAAACTGTCAGACTTTCTCTCCTCCAACAACTCACTCTCACCCGTGCAGTCAGGATTCAGAAAGCACTACTCTACCATCACCTCTCTGCTGCGCGTTACCTACTCCATCCTCTTGGCCATGGATCATAGCCAAATTTCTGTCGCCATCTTTATCGACTTGGCAAAAGCCTTCGACTCCATCTCCCACCCACTACTAGTCTGTAAACTCAGCTCCTTTGGCATCACCCAACCCGCTGTCGACTGGTTCTGGTCATACCTCCGAAACAGGCTACAGTCAGTTCAAATAGGCGATACCCTCTCCTTTCCTATCTCTAGCCTATCAGGTGTCCCCCAAGGCTTTATCCTCTGCCCCATTCTCTTCTCTCTTTTCATAAATGACCTTCCCTCTGCCTGCCTCTCCTCTAATGTGCATCTCTACGTAGACTACACTATCATCTTCGCCTCTGGCCACTCCTATGATAGCGTCTTTCTCAATCTCCAGAGCGACTTCAACCAAGTCCAGTTCTGGTTCCTGGAAAACCAGCTAAAACTAAATATCAATAAAACTGTCACCATGGTTTTTGGATCAAGACAGAAGCTTGCCTCCTTCCCCGCCCCCCTGCAATCACCACCCTGGATGGCTCTGCCCTTGAATTGGTCCTAGCCTTCAAATACCTGGGTGTCTGGTTGGACAGCCACCTCAGCTTCTCTACTCACATTGAGTCTATCTGCGCCAGACTCCAGCCAAAATTTGCCGTCCTCTGTCGGCACAAAGCCAGCCTACCCCTTCCCACCCGGTGTGAGCTTGTATGTAAAACAATCTTGCCAGTGTTGGACTATGCCGATATTGTTTATGGAATGGCCCCAACCTCAACTCTCTCTGAACTGAACATTCTACTCAACTCTTTCTGCCACTTTGCCACTGCCTCCCCCCACACACTCACCACTGCACCCTCTACGAACCTCTTTCCCTTGCCCCGCTCTCCCACAGAAGAACTATCCACTGCACCTCCCTCAGAGCAAAATTCTGGTTCGGTTCCTTCCCCCCTACCTCACTTCCCACCTGACCCCAGTAAACTCCCTTGATTACCCTCTCTGACACAGGGATTTGTACACTTTTCACATCCCTCACCCACAAAATGTTACCAGCCAAGTTGCCTTTTTGCACCATCTCCCCATTCTCTGGAACAGCCTTCCCTCTGACCTGTGCCAGGTCTCCTCTCTCTCATCCATAAAAAAAAATCCTCAGGCTCCTCCCTACCTCCCTCTGCCCCAAATGCCCCAATATTTCCCAGAACACCCCACTAAGCCCTACCACATGAAAATAGAAATCATGCAGCAGTCCAGTACATATTTCCGTGTACTAGTTTACTTTATATTGAATGTAACATTTTGTGTACTGTAAGAAAAATGGTTGTGTATACTGTGTCGTTTTGGAATTACTTTGTGTAACTCTTCTCTTTTCTGTGTACACTCTGTACCTGGGTCGCACCTGGAAACGAGCTTCGGCTCAGTGTGCCTTTCCCGGTTATCAATTTTTAATAAATAAATAAATATATCACTATTGACTGCTCCCTGCATTCTAGAGCCAGAGGAGGTAATTTCTGCACTTAATAAATCAGACCAGATAAAGCACTGTAACAGTTTTTTGTGGTCGTTGGTCCTGAAACCACTAGCAGGGATCCCAGGACACCCCAGAGATTCAGCCATTCATGTTATTTTTTGTGGATACCCTGTGACCACTAGCAGGGGTCACAGTGAGAGGCAGACATCTTTTCTCCTTGCTTTAAAAGCCCTATTTCAGCTGGCATTTCCTGGAACCTCTAGCAGGGGGTTCCTGGACACCGAGTAGCTTATGATGTCCAAGATAATTTCATTAGCATGCTGTATGAAATATAAAGATTTGTAGGAGTCCCCTGCATTTGATGGGGAATACTGTTGGGGACTGGACCAAATGAAATTGCTGATGTAATAGTATGCCTAGCTGGTGAACTTGTGTCTTCTAACTGAAGATTTATTATTCGGTTAAATAACAAACATGTTAAGCCTGTTTTCATGCTAATAGATTATTTATTGACCAGAGGGGCCTTTTCCTATTAACTGGTCTGATACTAGGTTGTTCTGATTGATGCCTTGGGGGGGGGGGCATAAGCCTATCCTAATCTCTGTGTACTTAAACATGTTGTATGTCTCCAGCTATGGCTTATGGATGGCGAGTTTAGCAACAGTTTTGCATGTTCTTACTGTTGCCATTCCTAAATGAGTTTACTGTTGACAATGACTTCCATTTTCTATGCAGACCACTCACTCAGCAACCCACAGTTTTCTTTAGAGCGATCTAGTGTCCTGTACTAGTGGTGCTAACTGTTTGCTGCGTAGTTACATTTGGGGGGAGTAGAACTTGTCCTGCTTTATGCCTCAGCGTCAGAGATATGGCATAAGGAGCTGGATACAGGACTGCCATGCACGTTGCCAAATAGACCGCAGGCACTCCCCCTCAATATTGTTGACTGCCCTGGACCACTGATTAAAAGTGTATTTTTTATTTTTAGCAGGGATGGTGTTTTACCTAGTTCCTCCCTTGCTATATCTTTCTCTTTTGCTTTGTTGAATGATGTAAAGCACTGGAATACTGTGAGAAGCCCTATAGTTTGTTGATTTTTATGTTTGCTTGCACGCATGCACAAGAAACATGTTGAGGCAGCTTGCTGCAGAAGCCGGTTGTGGAAGTGTGGCAGTGTTGTGGCCAATGGCCCCAGTGCCTTTTGAGGCTTGGCCCACTTTTCCCCAATGCAGTGGCACGCTGCTGCTGACACTAGTTCAGCCAGCGTGCCACCACCTTGAAAGGTTTTCACCGCTGCAATCAGGGGCTGCCTCGTCATTGCAGCGCCAGCCATTACGCTGCAATGAGGGAGCGACCCACTCTCCTGGCCAGGGTCCTCTGTAGTCCTATATTACAGCAAGGTCTCTGGAGTGGAGACAAAGCAATGATTGGATAATTTTAGAATTGCTGTAAAAATACAGATTTAGTTGTTCTGTTTATTTCTCTGAGCTGAGTAATACTTGGAGTGCAATAGGATTTCTAACTGGGCTAAGTGAAACTATATGACAGCTGAGAACAAAAAGCATGGTAGCTGAGGGGTGAAAAACAGACAAGGAGGCTGTAGGATTGCTACAGTAATACAGTATCTAATGGATGAGATTTGAGGCTGAATTAACCCGGTCAGCAAGGGGGCAGTAAGGGGACTAGTGTGGGGGGGGACAGGAATTTGAGTAAATAGGGGCCTAACAGTTGTAGTAGGGTACAGAACCTGGGAGTAAGGGCCCGTAACATAAGATGGAGACCAAAATGGGGCAGATGCCGTATGTCAGTAGGGCGGGCATCTTTGGAAGGGTGGTGGGGTGTACAGGGTGTGGTTCGGCCATGATCCTGGACTGGGCTTGGAGGATGGGGCGTGTATGGTCTGTAGATGACTGGCTAGTTTGAGGGAGGAACTGTGGAGGTTAGGGAGGAGTTTAAGTGGCAGGGTAGATGAGTATGGTAGGCATCCTGGTTGGGGGGGAATAGGGGATGGCAAGGGGGGAGGAAGAACAACTGAGAATTGAGCTCGACCCCAGTATCAGAGGCACTAACAGAAAAGAGAGGAGAAGGGAGGGTGTGCCCGAGGTGAGGGGGAGGCCTCCTGATGGGGGAAGAGACCATGAGGAGTACCAGGGGAGAGAGCAGATGTCTGCAGGTAAGGTGGGACCAGGGGTGGCATGGAGGGGAACAAGTAGGAATGGGGGAATTGATAGGGGGAAGAGATGTAGGAGGGGTATCAACTAGGAATAGATTCGAACCTCTGCTATGGGAGAGAGAGGGGAAGCAGGAACATACTGAAGGGGGGGAGGACAAGCGGAGTATGAGAGGGATGGCAACAGGTAGGGGAAGAGATAGCGAGGACGAAAGGGCAGAAAGGGGCTAGTAAGGAAGGAGGGGTGGTGACTGGAGGAGAGAAGGCTACAGGAAGGGGAAAGGATGGAAGGGGCATCACTATCGGGGCAGAAGGGAATATGGGCTCTAAATCAACAACAGTGGGGAATAGGAGAGGGGTTGGAAGTCAGCAGGGGAGGAGGGGAGGTCGACATGGGAAGCCCAGTAGGAAGTAGTCAGGCTGGGAAGGGGTTCATGGGGGATGCGAGGAATAAGGCAGAGAAAAGGGGTGAGGCAGAAGTAGGGGGTACAGATACAGAAGTCACAGATGGAGCAGCGGGTGGGGGTAAGGGGCAGGGAAGAACAAATACTGGGGTGGTGGAAGGAGCATTAGAAGGGAAAGGGGTAAGAGACGGGGGGGTACTCGTCCTGGGAGATTCTATACTAAAAGGGGTGAGATGAAGAGGCAGGGGGGAAAGGCACAGCCGTATTGGGTTGAAGCTATCCCCAGGTTAACTGCAGGAGGGGCACGGCAGGCACTGCTCAAGTGTGACGCAAAGGGGAGGATGAAACCTCATTTAGTGTTGCATGTGGGTACAAACAACTTGGCATGGGGACTGTGGAACTAGTGAAGGGGAGGTTCGAGTAGTTGGGCAGGCAGTGTGAGGACTTGGGGGAGTCGGTGGCATTCTCGAAGGTACTGCTGGTGCCATGTGCAAGCATGGGGAGGAAGGGTAGGCTTGAGGAGTTCAACAAGTGGCTAAGGGACTGGTGCCACACCAAAAATAATGGGTTAGTGACTAACTGCACTATGGTCTGGGGGGAGTAGTGACTTGTACACGGGGGATGGCGTACACTTGAGCAGGAAGGGGATGGGAGTGGAGTATTAAAGGCAGGATTAGAGGAGTATATCTCTACTAAAGTGGATTTAAACTAGTGGGGGGGGTGGCCAAAAGACTGAGGTTGGTAGAAAGGTCCGGACAGGGGAGCCTAATGAGCTCACCCCCCCCCTAGATATAGGTAAAGGTGGAGGCGTAGTAACCCTGGGAGGTGGCAGGCAGAGTGGTCTGAGTGTAATACAGACGGCACCACCACCCAATAAGAATAAGGAGGAGAAAGGATGCAGACTACTGGGAGGAGGGACACAGGCCAAGGAGGAGAAGAGTGATGAGAAGGAGGGGTATGGATGAAAGGTGGTCTGACTAAATGGATAGTGAACTGGTTACAGGAGAGAGAGTGCAGAAGGTGGTGGTGGTGGTGGGGTAGCTGTCGGCACCAAGAGCAGTGGCAAGCAGGGTGCTGCAGGGGTCAGTGCTGTGCCCAGTGCTATTTGGGTTCATTATCTCCGATATAGTACATGGACTGGAGAACAGGGTTAGTCTGTTTGCACATTATTCCAAATTGGGGGTGGTGGTGAATGAAGAGGATGGATGGGAAAAACTGCAGGGGGACCTAACCAAACTACAGACATGGTCGGTGGAGTGGCAGCTAGGACTCAGTGCAATGAAGTGTAACAGGGCTAAGAACCAGAAGAGGGACTACTGGTTGGGGATCACAGAGTAGGAGAAGGACCTAGAGGTGCCGGTAACTGGGAGCATGAACAACTCGGCCCAGTGCAGAAAAGCAGCAGTGAAGGCAAACAGGATGCTGGGATGTATAGCAAAGGGGTTCTCATCCAAACATAGAGATGTGATCCTACCTCTCTACAGATCATTGGTCACACCACACCTAGAGTGCTGTGTGCAATACTGGAGGCCATACCTGAGGAGAGATATAAAGTTACTGGAGGGGGTGCAAAGGAGGGCAACAAAAATGTTAAAGGGGATGGAAGGAAAGAAATATGAAGTTAGGCTGATGGAGCTGAACATGTACACACTGGAGGAGAGCAGGGATGGGGGGATATGATTGAAGTGTTTAACTACTTGAGGGGGTAAATAAACCTATCACTGAGGGGGTGTTTAAACTGAGATGGAAAGAGAGATGAGGGGCACAGACTAAGAGGGAAATGAGGAGGCACTACTTCTCTGAGAGGGTGGTGTCTAGTTGGAATGTGCTGCCAGAGGGGGTGGTAACATGTAGGACAGTCAACAGCTTTAAGAAGGAGTGGGATAATGTAAGAGAAAAAGTCGGGGGGCAGGGGCTGGAAAAAGTGGGGGAGGAACTGAGGGAGAGGAGGCTGGGGCAGCTGCAATCTAGGGTGCTAGCTGCACACTCGGGCAGACATACATAGACTGATTAGTGTGTTCTGCTGGCAGATTCGTATGTTCATATGTTCATATGTTTGTTCGTATGTAAAATCACAATGACTCTGTTCATGAGCAGAGGTCCTAAAATCCCTATGTTGAAAAGTGGGGACAAATGTCCATAAAATGACTGTGTTACAAGCGTGCGTTGCGAAGTTTTCATGCACCCTCGTAACTTCGCAAATTTGTAGTATTTTCACTCCAGATTTTCAACATTGCCATTTTTCCACACCTCTTTATGAACAGTACAGTTGTCATTTTTCACATCCTGCCCAAACTATGCGTTTACACATCTGGCACAGAGTACCACGGATGCTGTGGGAAATCAATGTTAGAGACAGATTAAGAACATCACAGTGACAGTGTTCATGAGCAGAGGTCACAAAATGCCTATGTTGAAAATTTGGTGAAATAATGCCACTAAATGACTGTGTTACACACATGCATTGGGCAGCTTCCATGTACACTCGGAAGTTTGAGCATTTTTAATGTTTTCACTACAGATTTTCAACATTGCCATCTCTTCACACCCCTCTATGAATGGTAATAGCTGTCATTCTTCACATCCTGCCCAATCTATGTTTTCGTGCATCTGGCGCACAGTGGCATGGTTGCTGTGGAAACTCAAATTCCGGAACATGTTTCCAAAATCACAATGCCACTGTTTATAAGAAGAGGTCTCAAATGCTTTCATGAGGTGGGGGCCACAAAATGGCCATGTTGAACATTTGTACTGCAAATACCAACAAATGCCTGGGGCGTTATGGTTTCTAACCATAACGTCCCACCCTTTATAGACTGACAGACATCAGGGGTGTGCCTTTGGATTGCTGACTGTAATGCTCATGCCATTCCAACCCCCAGCCACTGACAGGCATTGAGCTGTGTCTTCGACTCTTCGGCCCCACAGTTCACCCCATTCTATATTGCACCCATTTCAGCATATGTCCTTATGAAGTGGGGTGACTGTAAAGCCAAACACCCCAAGGCACACCTCAACACTTGTCAGTGTCTACAGGATAGGGTGAGGTGAAATGGCATGAACGTTATGGGTGACAACACAAACGCATACCCGAACGTCTGTCCGTCTCTGCAGGGTGGAGGTGGGGTTGGTGTGAAGTTCAATACTTCACTGCCATTCGCACTCTGCATCTGTCTAACTCCTGCATTTCCAATGCTAATACCAGCAAGCAAACATTTGGCATTGGCAAGTGCTTGTTTTTAAGTTCATCATATAGTGCCTTATGTGGCAGGTTTCTGTTCCACTGCATGATATTTTACTTTTTGATATTCACACAAGTATTGACAGCACTCTGGCTCCTTGTGAAATTTCTTTTGTATTTAACTATAAAGAAATAGCTCCCTGTTTGAGGTACCACATGGGAGTGTGTGACAAATATCTTTTTAGATCTTTACTTTGTTTTATATTTGATATATTTGCCTCTTTCTGCATTCTACATTGTTGTATGTTCGTATATGATAAATGCAATAGAAACAGCTTAATAAAAAAATAGAGACTTGTCCAAGGCTTTCTCTCATCTGAAAAGCCAGAGTGTATGCATGAAGAGCTGTTTTGTTGCTAAAACCCTAAAGCCATCTAAGAGAAATCCTCAGCCTGTAAGAAGGGTTGGACTATGTCTTGTTAGGAACCTAAAGTGTTGCCTGGGTTTAAACAACCAGAGTCCAAAGACACTTACAGGACGTTCCCATTGTCTTGGAAATCTAGCTTTGAAGTAATAAAGCTGCTTTTTGGTTTTGAACCTGCAGTTTGAAAAGTAACTGAGAGATTGATTGCCACCCCTAGCCCTGGGTGGTAATCCAGACCTACCCCTGGGGGGTAATCCAGACCTGCTTCTGGAGGGATCTGCATCTGCAATCATCAGAGAGAAAAAGATTGTGTGATTCCTGAGCTCCAGGATCAAAGTCACTACCAGAAGAAGATGGTCCGGGGGATCAGCCAGGGAGTGTTGCAGCAAGGCATTACCCATTGTCTTACCTGGAGAACTAGATGCCTGGGCATGCGGGGTGTGGCAGGTGGTCATGAACCCCAGTCTGGTCTTTTCCAGCATCCATGATAAAGCAGACAAGATGGTGACAAACTGTCAGATTCTGCCACCTCCAGAGAGGTATCTAGCTGCAAGAATCCTGCCACACCCAAGTAAGCTGCAAACCTGTTTGTACTGCTCAAGGCCTCAGCTCGGTTGACTGAACCTGTTGCTGTCAGCTAAACCCTGTGTGAACTATGTTTCAGAACCATGAGGAAATGCAGGGACTGCCCTTCACCTGGGATTATACCCAGTCTATCCTAAAATATTGTTTATTTAAAAAGTACACCAACACCAGCCTCCCAATTGAACCAGTTTCAAGCCTGGAACATCCTCACCATCTGGGTACCCAGACTGACTATGGAGAGACATTGGTGTCAGTGGGAAGGGGACCTGCTAAACTGTGTGTGTTACTGTTTGGGGCTGGGCAGTGTTATTAGCATTGTTAATGCTTTTATCTGCTATACCAAATTTTACCAAGTCATTATTTATTTCTGCATCCATTTTCCCCCTCGATTTAATAAAATCATTACTGTTGTTAGCACTGTCTGTGAACGTATCATTAGAAATCAATAATAATTACAGTATATGTGTTTTGTCTTGCTGCAGACAAAGTTGGTATTCTGTGTGCGGGGTAACTGTGAGGGAAGGTGGGGAGGTACAGCATCCCAAGGGATTGTGCCACACAGACAGCTGTCCCACTTTATTTCATGTCAATGTGGTGGCAGCATGCTACTTATTGTATATCTGGAAAAGAATCCCCCTATCCAGACCAACTGAGCCCAGGCCTCTTAATTATCTTGGAGACCGCAAGGCAGGGGTAGTAACCGAAAGTTACACAATGACACTATTACAGTAAAATAAACTATGATTTAAACAGTTGAAAACAATTAAAAATAATTTAAAAGAACCCTTAAATGGCAGTGTGAAGATAGAGGGGGAAAAAGTAAAACTATCTCTGTATAGAACACTGATGAGGCTGCTTCAAGAATATCATGCACAGTTCTGGAGTTCCCACCTGCGGAAAGACAAAGACAGACTGAAGATGGTGAAGCATAGGATGACTAAAATGACCTGGGGCCAACAAACAAATGCTATGAGGAACAACTAATTGTACTGAGCACATACTAAGTGAAGGCCAGAAGGGAGAGGGAAGGGGAGACATGATAGATATCTTCAAGTTCCTAAACAGAATAAATAAGGTAGACTGGGAGGAACTATTCAACAGGAGTGTGAGTTAAAACCATGGGAAAATGGTTAGAAACTTGTAGGGGGAGATTCCGGAGGGCTGTGAGAATGTTTTACTTTACTAAAATGATGGTTAAGCACTGGAACAGCCAACCAGCTGATGTGGCGTGTGCAAAAGCCATCAATAGAAACAGAGAAACATAGACTTTGTTGTCAGATGAGGACCGCTTGACCCACCCAGTCTGCCCATTTCCCAACTTATTGGATAAGCTGCAGATCCTAGTTAACCAACAACCTACTTCATTCTACCCCCCACTAAAAGTGCCTCATGTCTGTCCCATGCATTCTTGAATTCTCCCACTGTTTTCAATCCCACTACCTCCTCAGGAAGGCCATTCCATGTGTCCACCACCCTCTCTGGGGTCAGATGGGGTTCAGAGGGTCGTAGCGGGGGATTCTGTCCCTGATTTCCTAGTTGGGTGAGTTTCAGGTGAGTGGTAGGAGACAGCTGAATGAGGTTACACCTGAGAGAGGTCCTGGGTAGTTGGAAAAAGGTGGATAAAAAGACTTAACAAAAAAAGAAAAGCAATAACATCATTATGACCCCTCACCCAATTTAAAAAACATCCATTTCATTGGTTGTTAAAAGAAGCATCAGTTGTTGTCTAATAGGGCAACAAAATATTAAACTGTATATTAAGTAATATCAAAAGTAGAGATGAGAGAGTTCTGCTGCCATTATATACTGGTCTTCTTAGACCCCATCTGGAATATTGCTCTTCAGTCACTGCTCCGTATTTAATTAAAAATAAGAAATTAATTGAAAATATCCAAAGAAGAACAACAAAGAAAATAATATCCATTCGAAATCTGGATTACGAAACTAGATTAAAAAAAGTAGGCCTTTATTCCATGGACTACAGGAGGCTTCGAGGTGATCTATGCCTGACATATAAAGCTTTTCAGAATGATGATATGTTGGAGACAATAGGATTACAGAAAAAAAAGACCACTGTAAATACCAGATCGCATATACTTAAACTTTCAGGTACAAACAACAACACTGTTAAAAGAAACAATTGGTACACTCAAAGGGTAATACATACATGGAATAAACTCCCAGTAAATGTGGTACTTAGTAATACAATGACATCATTTAAAACTAATCTAGATAATTATATGGGATATCTGAAATATGGTTTCCATCCATGATTTGGGTGGCGAGTTTTTAAAAGGTAGAAATACCTACTGAACTTGTATAAAACCTATGAACCTATAATACCTGCATCAAAGCATACAATTCACCCCTCCATTCCATGTTACACATTTCTGAAATAATACAGTGGTACAGAATTCATAATACATATAGACACTCTTACTGTACAAATTACATTATTAAAAAAAATAGTCTAACAATTCAAAACACAGCACCTAGTTATACAAATAGAAAATGGGGGGTGGCTGGAGCGAACATAAAGGAAGAGAGAAAAAGTTTGACATAAAAAACTTACAATCTCCATTTTATATTAAAACAATATAATAATTAAGATTCAAAAAATGCTGCAATACCGTATCGTTATTGTTTTACCTTTTTTGTATGTTACATTACTTACTGTCACTAGCTGCAGCAATATCAACAGCACAAAATATCTCATAGACCTCCTAAGGACGTTTGGGTTATAATATATAGGAAAGAGGAGAATGATGACAGGACTAAAAGTGTGTGTGGGGGGGGGAGGGTAGGCTAGAAACAAAAATTCACCTGGTGGAATCAGAGTGGAACATAATGGAAATATCGTTCACTGCACTCTCCATTAATTTTGATCATAGAGAAAAGCGTCACTTTTTAAATCTCTATGTGTATGTGTTCATTTTTCAGCTAGCTGTTACACATAGTTTAAGTAGCCTCATTTTTTATTTTTGGCAAATAAGGTCTGGTGTCTAGATTACTATTCAGACATGGTTTTCTGGTGGCTCTGAGGTTAATTATCCAGCATGTCTCTTTGGAGAGCAAGACTGTTGTAATTTCCACATGCAGATTTTCTACAGACCCCGTCTATAGCCTGAAAAGTAAAGTTGGGTGGTGCCTTGACTATGTGGGCAGCTGTATCATACTGTAGTTCTATCACCTCTTTCTATAGCTCTAGTATGTTGGCCCACCGGTACTTTCTGGGCTCTGGTCATCTTACCAACATAGATCTACTACACAAACGTGACACATTTGCTTTGTAAAAATATTATAAAGTCAACGTTTTTTACAACTAAAAACACAAAAAAGGGATATCAAATTCGACAGGTAATAACTTGTGACAACACTGGTATAATTTACTTGGCAACATGTCTGTGTGGTAGATACATAGATACATAGATACATAGACAGTGTCGGCAGATAAGGGCCTATGGCCCACCTAGTCTGCCCATTTGAGCTTGTAAGTTCAGTTTGTTTTCCTAGAAGTCTATTTCCCCTTACCCCTGACCTCTAGAATTCCTTTATGTCTATCCCATGCATTCTTAAATCCCATGATTGTTTCAGCCCCCACCACTTCCTCTCCATAGATTCTATGTCGGTAAGATGACCAGAGCCCTGAAAGTACCAGTGGGCAAACATACTAGAGCTATAGACAGAGGTGATATAACGCTACAGCTGCCCACATAATCAAGGCACACCCAATGAATCACACAACTTTACTTTTCAGGCTATAAGGGTCTGTGGAAAATCCCCAGCTGGAGATTACAACAATCTCATTCTCCAAAGGGAGACATTCTGGATAGTTAGCATCAGAGTCACCAGACAAAAAGGTCTGAATAATAATAATCTAGACAGCAGACCTTATTTGCCAAAAAAAAAATGAGGCTACTTACGGTATGTGTCATGAACACATATACATAGAGATTTGAAAGGTGACACTTTTCTCTATGCCCGAAATTAATGGAGAGTGCAGTGTACAATATTTCCATTATGTTCCACTCTGATTCCACCAGGTGAATTTCTGTTTATAGCCTAACCCCCCCCCCCCACACACACACACACATACACACGCACTTATTTTTGTCCTGTCCAAATTTTCCTCTTTCCTACAGTATATGTTATAACCCAAACATCCTTAGGAGTTCTACAAGGTATTTTCTGTTCTTTTGATATTGCTGCAACTAGTGAGTAATGTAAGTTAACTTTCAAAAGAAGTAAAACAATAACACTTTGGTATTGCAGCATTTTTTTAAACTTAATTATTATGTTGTTTTGATGTAAACGGAGATTGTAGATTTTTTACGTCAAGCTTTTTCTCCCTTCCTTCACTCTCGCTCCTTCCCCATGCACATTTTCTATCTGTATGCAT
The DNA here is from genome assembly GCA_016271365.2 of Neoceratodus forsteri. Taxonomy (NCBI): domain Eukaryota; kingdom Metazoa; phylum Chordata; order Ceratodontiformes; family Ceratodontidae; genus Neoceratodus; species Neoceratodus forsteri. The sequence goes on from JADMNL010000035.1 coordinate 75,457,455, forward strand.
AAGTGTTGTGTTTTGACTTGTTAGAGTGCTTTTAAGATAATGTAAATTATACAGTAAGAGTGTCTATATGTACCGTTATTATGAAATTTGTGCCATTATATTATTTCAGAAATGTGTAGGGGGGAACAGAGGGGTGAATTGTATGTTTTATCCAAGTATTAGACAACAGCTATTAAATAACAACTGTGATGTTTTCTTTAACAGCCAATGAAATAGCTGTGCTCTTAATCACGTCATAATGATGTCAATGTTATGTGTACTATTTAGCTTGTTAAAGTGATTAGTTCACCTTTGAGAAGAGGACAATTAGTTACAAAACACCTCAGGCTGTTACCTGCTCCATTTGCTTGGACAACTTTTATTAATAAAAGCAGTATTTTGGGAGTCACTACTCTGTCCTGGAGTCATTTGAAAAGAGGTGATGAGTGATCGACTACTCTCTGAGTTTCTTTTTATTTCCCCAAGGTTTGATTCCTTCCTGGAGCTTGTTCACGTGGAGGACGTCTTTATAAGCTATTAAATACATCATTTATCATCATAATTTTTTTTTTTACACAACATTACATCATGATTTTTTAACCAGTTATCCATAATTCTGTACGTTTACTGTTTTGCTCTACTGTAGAAACACTTTTTAGCTGTTAAAGCTTGTATTCCAATCACGTTAATCAGCCTATGAACACATTAAATAAGAAAAATAATTTTCTTGTAAAAAAAAAAATTGTGCTTAATGGCTCTTATACACTTTCAGTTCCAACAACACCAAATGAGTGCTAACATATAATGCAGCTCAAAGCTTGCCACCTCTTATCTGAGGAGAGAGAACTGTCCTTATTCCATTTGGCACTTGTGAGCTTTTGTGCTTGTATTATTTGCTTCTGTCCACCAGATGACTTATTTGTCATTGTAGCTATAAAAAATCAGTATTATTCATTCAAGTGTCTTGTATCTCTAGTCTCTTTTAGTAGTTTTCAATATGATATTTTAAATCTGCCAATGTGTACCATATTTGTCTTTACCTTGTTTCATACGATCTTTGCTGCCCATACTTCAGGAAAAAATAATGTTTTCTTCTCAGTAAGGTAAAGGCAAACCTGGTACACATTTTTATGAGTTTCATTATTTAATATGTTTACAGTTCAGAAGTGGTACTACAGTAGAGCAACACAGTAAATGTACAGAGTTATGCACAAATGCACTAACAAAATAATTATGATGTAATGGTGTATAAAAAATATTTCTCAGGATATATGTTATATTTAACAGCTTTAAAGAAATATACACTGTGAACAAGCTCCAAGAAGGAGTGAAACATATGGTAAATAAAAAGAAACTAAGAAAGATAAACACATTGGTGTAATTATTTGAGAAAAAGGCCCGTGATCATCAAGTTGTTTCAGAAGCAGTACCATTACCAGCACCTTGGGGGCCCAAAAGAAATTTAGCAAATGTACCATTTCCCACTGTTTGTATCAAGTTCAGTTTCACTGTCCGTTGTACTACAGTGCTAAATGCCTTTCTAGACACTAGGGGTATACAGTGCCACCTTAATTATCTGAACTGCCTTGGCAACATAAGATCAGTTTGGATAATTGAGAGTTCATGATCAGGGTTACAGTGATTTCAAAAAGGGTCCGATGTTATTCTGAGCTCCCTCCTGCCCTCACAGCAGCAGAAACCAATGTAAGAGACTGTAACTTGCCTTCACTGCCTTATCAGCCAATCAGCTCACCTCCGATCTTATATCTCTAAGTCCCATCCAGAACTGCACCCACATGGCTCCATTAACAGCTGTTCTCTAACTTTCTCAGCTGTTTTCTAACTTTTACACAGCATCGACAAACTGTCCCTAAACAAAACTATAGCTTTTATGGCTCAAACTAATTTCCCTTTATTTCTCTTAGTTGACTCCAGTATTCTGATCTGATGGTTAAAGCCGAAACTGCGACCAGTATAGGCATCGAAAACAACTGTTCCCTAACTGCATTGATCCTGTGCCTCGAGCCAGTTTCCCCTTTATTTCCCAATATTTACTGTTTTTCCTTAATGCAAAGTAGACATTTCAACCTCAGCCATAGAAACAACAGTAATGAAAACTACAGTTCTCCAATAACCCTTCAGACAGCAGTTGCCATTACCAATAATCCCTGACTAATCTCGCTGCCTGCAGTTACAGTACAGCTGATACTGGAAGACTGTCACCATGTCACCACAACACAGAGAACACATGTTTTATAAGGTTCATAAAGTTTTAAGTTTTAATAATTGCCATAAGCTTTTCATAAACAATGGTCAATTTCACTACAGTATTTAAAGCAAGAAACTGCTCAGAGGCCTCTTTATATACCACTGGGAAGTATGTGGGTATACTATGGAATGATGAGTTCCCTTATTGGCAAATGTTTTAATATCTTAACAGACGTTTATACTTGGCTAAAGGAAACTGAATATAGTAATTCCAGTCCACAATGATTTCTGTATACTGCTGCATCTTGACAGAGACCACCTTCTAGTACGTCTTGATCTAATGATTAAGAGTTACTACTACAACTACTAGGTAATGTTGACTGTCAGTAGCTGTTACTTCCATTCATTGCTTTTTATTTACTTCAACTAGCTGTTTTCCAAAACTTTGCAAGAGAACCTCGGGGGGTGTGCAGGGGTAAAGATTTTTGCCAGCTTCTTTATTTATTTGAGGCAGTGGCAAAGTAAGTTAAAAGGTCTTGATTTCCTTGGAGAAACCAAACTATTAGGTGAGTGATCTTGAGCCTCTCAGACCCCTATATGCTATGAGGTCTTACAAGAATTTTAGTGGATGTCGAGTGAAATTGTTCACCACTTTTAGATGATTTGCAGAGTATTCTGTTACTTGTTGAAATGTTGAAAACAGCACATAGGGGACCTGACTGTATGGTAACCAGTACATTTATATGTAGCTATATATATTTTAAGTAGAAACGTTAATGCATCTATGCTACATTTATACTGTACAAGCAACTGCAAGTCTACTGTTTTAGATGCCACCTTTTTCATTCTGAATGTTACTGTTGCTGCCTATATGACTACTTTTTCAACAAATTATGGTTCTAAATTTAAAACCCCATTGCAATACATTGAAGGGCTTATCTGTTTCTTCAGTTTGCAGTCCAGTTTCATTACTGAAGACGTGTCTGCAGTTCAGAGATGATTATGTTGGACCCCAATATGGGTAAGTAAGAGCTGGGAAGGGGGTGTAGCTGAGACTTATGCACTAACAAAACCAATAGATTCAACTGCGTGGGAGTAAACTTTATTTTTGGCAAAGAAAGAGAGGATCGACAAGGTGACAGGAGTTGTAATCAAACCACATTAACATCTCAGCCAGTAGGTGCATTACTATTACCTGACAGACTAAAGATTTAACTTTCTTGTGTTTCTTTGGGTGGGCAGCAGTCACGGAAGACCACTGAAAATAATAAAAAAAAGTGCAGTGCAGAGTGCTTCTGGTGCACAGGCTTGGCAGCCATTATTAATACCTTGTGCAGTTGTACAGTTGCAAGGAGTGACATAGTCATTGTCTAAATGAAATAGATCTGCAGGGCTATGCCCACTGCAGCCCTAAAAAGGGATAGAACAGAGAGGAATTAGGCAATATAAAGTGGGGAAACAGTAAAGAAAGTAATCAGAGGGAGATGAATGGGGGCTTGGTTCCTAACACTGGGTGAGGGAGTGGAGATGCAGCAGAGATGGGTAGTGGAGGAAACAGAAGCCCAATAATTAATTAATGAAACAGGATTTGTAATTTTTTTAAAAAGAACAGGGGCAGCAGAGTAGAGAAATAGATCAAAGTGACTGGCTACTTCAAAAAACTGCAGCGCAAAACAACTCTGGACAGCTGTATGCACTGTAGTGCACTGGGAGGAAGAAGGCAGAAGAAACCCTTCGGGTGCCCCAAGACTCAAATTGGACCAGGCAACTTTCACCCCAGAGACACGTCCATACCTTCAGTTCTCTACAGGGGATCCACAGCAGAAATTCTGTTTTGGCTAGGGAGGGCAGTAGTCTGTTTGACAAGCCCTCAGATCCTGGAGAAAAAAGGGATAGAAAAGAAAGAAATTGTGCTACACAAATTGGGGAAACAGTAAAGAAAGTAATCAGAGGGAGATGAAAGGTGGCTTGGTTGCTAAAATGGTGTGGGGGAGTGGAGGTGCAGTAGAGGGGGTAGTAGAGGAAACGGGAGCCCAATAATTAAACAGAATTAGCAATTAAAAAACAAAGGGGCATCAGAGTACAGAAATGGGACCAAGTGACTGGCTACTCCAAAGAACTGGAGAGCAAAACAACTCTGGGCAGCTGTAGGCACTGCAGCACACCAGAAGGGAGAAGGCAGAAGAAATCCTGTGGGTGCCAGAGGATTCAAACTGAAGCAGGCAACTTTCACCCGAAGACACTTCAATACCTTCAGTTCTCTGCAGAGGGGTCACCAGCAGAAATTCCCTTGGGGCTGGGGAGGACAATAGTCTGGTTAACAAGCCCTCAGGGCAGGGCTACTCCTTCCCTCGCACCACGCTACATGTTTTTGATCGCTGTTTTTGGAAAAAAGGTTTTGTGCTTTTTATGAATTAAACTCTATTCAAGTTCGGGTGATAGTTGTACAAAATGCTAGTTTTTAGTTTGGAAGGCCGTAAATAACTAGAATAGAATGTATTGCTCTGAATAGTCATATGGCAGTTTGGTTTTGGCCTCCTAAAAGACATGTTGAAACGCTTGAATTTTACTGAGAAATATCGATAAGAACTCAGTTTTCTAGCTTTTGGCTTTAGCCCAAATGGAGTTGCTGTTTGTACAGGATATGCAGTATAAAAGTAACTTTCCAAACTTATGATTTCTGGCAGCCTGGTAACGGACAGCTCTGCCCCAATGGAGATTTTGCTGAGGTTGCAGGTGAGAGAGGGCCATGGCAATTTTCGGTAACGAACCTGGGTATAGATGAGCACTTATGTGCAGAAATGCTCATATGCTACTTAAAAAAGGTATGCCACATTGTTGTCTAGGACCGGGGGTCTCTGCATATACTAAAGGTGTTGAATTTAGTGCACCAGGAGAAAGGAGCCAAGGAAATATGTGAATAGCCAATTTATCAGTAAAGGTGCATTGAAAAACAGCCTGGATGCTTCACATTGTGAGCAGATGGGAGATGATTTTCTTTTTTCTGAGATTTTATTATTTGGAAACATCTCTGAGGCATCTATTCATGCATGACCTTTTGTAGGCCCTACTGGGATGCTGACAAGGCAATCTGTGGTGACCTTTTAAAAAAGGTATTTGCTCCTATAAGTTAGTTCTGGCAGAATAAGGCCTGAGTGCTTCACAATTGTATCCGAAAAAAAATTAACAATATTTGGAGGAAATTTGCACTAAGTGATTTGAACCCTCTTCCTCTATGAGTAACACTTCACTTAGATTTACTGTTGTTTTTGACTCCATCTTTGGTAGAACGTATATCGCTCATGGGAGTTTGTTTTTAAAAAGTAACCTGAGTCCGACTGCAGCGTGGAATGATTATGGAGTTATTTGTCATGCAGACTCATCTGTATTGAGTAAATGAAATGGTTTGTACTCCGCTTCAGTGACTCCTGTAATGTAGAGGCCTACAGCGGGGGATTTATTTTACCTTAAAGGTATTATTTGCTGCATATTTTACATTTAATCTGTATTTTTTATTTTTATTTATATTTTATTACTTAAATGTATGTTTCTTTTATTTTATGATTAATGGTTCTCTACAGTATGTTAGAGTTTATGAGTTTTATTTTAAATGCTGGAGTCTCGAATGAATTAATACCATAGAAATTTTAGAACGTGTTGTGTTCTATTTTATGGATTTTTGAATGTCAGTGGAGCTACTTTCTCAAACTTATCCATGGAACTTTGAGTGATGGTATGTATATGGTACATGGTTGTTTTTCAGCCTAACTAGTTTAGCTAGTTCATTCTATCCAGATTGTATTATTATTTTTTATGAAGGATACTGGATACAGGATAAACATTTAAGCGTTTTCTCATGATTGATGAAATTATTTCTTCTATTGCTTATATTAAAACATGAAATAAAATATGGGTTTTGTATATAGAGGAAATTAATAGAAGGGGTCCCATTTGCCGAAAGATGGACTCAGGGTAATTACCTGGAAAGCCCAAGGAAACCCACTTCAGCTGGTTGTCTAACTCCTTGAGTAGCCAGCATCAACCGAACAGTGTTGACTTATCTGAGTCGAGTTACAGTGCTGAGGATTGAAACCATGAATGGTGTGGGAAAACAAAATGACCCAGTATTTTGATTGTAGATTAGAGCCCCTGATTTGGTAGTAGCAAGACTTAGTGCAGGCCAGTAGTTTGCGCCTGTCCCAGGGACACATATAAGAGACATACGGGCAGCATGCACTGTGGGGTATCTCCGTTGGGACCCAGAGATGAGGCTTACTGGTGGCACAAAGAGGCTCCTTCCAGATAAGGGGGTAGTGACCAGCTATAGGGATACAAGGGACAGAGTAGGCTCTGCTCCATTTAACGGTGTTTTAATGTTTGGCTAGATTTACACGGCTAGGATTTGTCCCTTGTGAGGTTGTTGTGGCTTTTCTAAAAAGGAGAGACTTTAGCATGAGTATAGGGTGGTCCTCTGGGTAAGTCAGATTTGAGCCTCATATCAGTCATGTATTCTGATGACCTGGGCCTTTTAGCCCTCTGATTAATTTTGTTCAGGGTAGATAAAGTTAAGGAAATGGAGAAAGAGAAAGAAATTAACATGGTGATAAATATGTTACCCTGTGCTATGCTAATCTACCTAACGTAAATGGAAAGAAGCTCTTTGTTGTTATTTATCTGTTATTGATATATCTGGATATTATGTGGATGTAGACATTTTAAGTGTGTTTTATGTATTATGTTGTAATGTTTTTTTAAACTGATCAACAAAAAATCTTAATTACTTACTATCAACAAGCCCTCAGACCCAGGAGAAAAAAATGGAGAGAAAAGAGAGAAATTATGCTACATAAAGTGGGGAAACAGGAAAGGAAATAATCAGAGAGAGATGAAAGGGGGCTGGGCTGTTGTAACGTGCTGGGGTAGTGCAGGTACAGCACAGGGGGGTAGCAGAGGAAATGGGAACCCAATAATTAATTAAAGATGACTTGCAATTAAAAAAACAAAGACAAAACAAAGGGTAACAGAATACAGAAATGGGACAAAGTGACTGGCTACTCAAAAAAAACTGCAGAGCAGAAGAGCTGTGTACAGCTGTAGTCACTGCAGCGCATGGGGAGGGAAAAGTGAGAAGAAATCTTTAGGGTGCCCCAAGATTCAAACTGAAGCAGGCAACTTTCGCCCCAAAAACACTTCCATACCTTCAATTCCCTACAGAGGATCCACAGCAGAAATTCTAGGTTTGGCAGAGGAGGGCTGAAGTCTACTTGACAAGCCCTCTGACCCTAGAGAAAAAAGGGATACAACAGAGAGGAATTAGGCGATATGAAGTAGGGAAACAGTAAAGAAAGTAATCAGAGGGAGATGAATGGGAGCTTGGTTGCTAACACGGGGTGGGAGAGTGGAGATGCTGCAGAGATTGACAGCAGAGGAAACTGGAGCCCAATAATTAATTAATTAAACAGGATTAACAATTAAAACAAGCATTTGTCAATGCCGAACGTTCGCTTGCAGGTATCTGCAGTGGTGTTTGGCATGTATGGTGCTTTACCCTAATGCCCTGTGCAATTGCTGGTATTGGCACAATAAATTTTCAGCATGACCTTTTGGTTACCCCCATTGTGCGCTACATAGGTGGAAACACGTTTTGGGCAGGATGTGAAAAATGACAGCTGTACTGCTCATAAGGAAGTGTGGTAAAATGACAATGTTGAAAATCTGGAGTGGAAATATTGAAAATTCGCAAACCTACGAGCATGCGTGGGAACTGTGCAATGCACGCTCGTAAAACAGTCATTGTCAGGAATTTTTTCACCAAATTGTCAACATTGGCACTTTAAAACCTCTGCTAATGAACAGTGTCACTGTGATTGTCTTACTGTGTGCCATACATTGATTTTGCACACTGGCTGCGCCATTATTGCACTACATGGGCGGAAACATGTTTTGAGGCACGATGTGAAACATGACAGCTGTACTGCTCATGAGGAGGTGTGGTAAAATGGCAATGTTGAAATCTGGAGTGAAAATATTGAAAATTAAACTTACAGGCGTGCATAGGAACTGTGTAACGCAGACTCGTAAAACAGTCATTTTTAGGAATTTTTTCAACAAATTTTCAACACAGCCATTTTAAGACCTCTGCTTATGATCAGTGTCACTGTGATTTTCTTAATGTGTCCCATACATTGAGTTCACACACCGACTGCGCCATTGTACGCTACATGGTCGAAAACATGTTTTGGGCAGGTTGTGAAAAATGATAGCTGTACTGCTCGTGAGGAGGTGTGGTAAAATGGCAATGTTGAAAATCTGGAGTGAAAATATTGAAAATTCGTGAACTTATGAGCCTGCGTAGGAACTGCGCAACGCACACTCGTAAAACAGTCCTTATTTGGAATTTTTGCACCAAACTTTCAACATGGGGTTTTTGGGACCCCTTCTCATGAATGATGTCACTGTCATGGCACTATTTGGGCCCCAAGGGTGATTTCGCACAGTGACTGCACAGTGACTGCAAAATCACCCTTCGTTCCGAATAACGCCATGAAAGTGACATCACTCATGAGATGGGCGCAAGCAAACATAAAAAAGGCAAAGTTATGACCATTTGTTACAGCTTTGCTACACATGCTTGTAACTTTCAAAATTTTAAATATTTTGACCCTGGATTTTCAATATAACCTTCTTATCATCTCATGTATGTCATAGCTGTAATTCTTCAAATCCTGGCCAAAATGTGTTTTCTCACCTGTGGCATGGAATGATATTGCAGTTGTGCAAAATTATGTTTTTTGGTGGGGATTTGAAAATTGCCTGTACCAGGTACATGAGGTGGGATAATAAGCTGGTTATGCTGACAGTTTAGGCACTGTTCTCTTATAAATGGAAGCACAGGGCCCTCTGGGGCCCTGTGCTTCTACAGCTACATACATATACACATCTATGGAGACATGGGAGTGCAGGGCCTGGAGGGCCATGCATTCCCACAGGCAAATAATGATACGATTATACCATCTGAAACAAGCATTTGTCAGTGCCGAATGTTTGCTTGCTGGCATTAGCAGTTGAAGTACAGGAGTTTTAGAGATGCAGCATAGGAATGGCATTAAAGTACTGAACTGATGTCAACTCCATCTTCACCCTACAAAGATGGACAGGCATTGGGGTATGCCTCAGGGCTGTCACCCATGAAGGTCATGACATTTCACCTCACCCTACTCTTCAGACACTGACAAGTGTCGAGGTGTGCCTTGGGGTGTTTGGGCTTTACATTCACCTCATTCCATAAGGAAATATGTTGAAATAGGTGCAGTATAGGAGAATGCAGTGAACTCTGGGAGCAAAGAGTCCCAGCCGCACCTTGATGCATGTCTCTGGCTGCATGGTGGGGGTGGAATAGCATGAGCATTATTGTCGACAATCCTAAGTCACACCCCTGACACCTGGCAGTCCCTACAGGGTAGGGCATTATGGTCAAAACCTCTAACACCTGGGCATTTCTTGGTATTTTTACTCCAAGTTTTCCACATGAGCTTTTTGTGACCCCACCGCACGAACAGTGACACTATCAGTACTTTAGGCGAAAGGTGATTTTCACAGCAACTGCGCCATTTGGCACCACAAGTGTGAAGACACATTTTGAACAAGATGTGAAAAGTGACATGTGTACTGTTAATGAGGAGGTGTAAAAAATGGCACTATTGAAAATCTGGAGTGAAAATATACAAAAACTGGTGAAGTCATGAGCATGCATAGAAACTGCGCAACGTATGCCCATAATGTAATTAGTTTGGGGATTTTTTACAGCAGATTTTCAACATAGGCATTTTGGGACCTCCACTCATGAACAGTGCAACTGTGATTTTCTTAATCTGTCCCGGACACTAATTCCATACTGCAAACGTGCTATTCTGCACAGAAGTGCGAAAACACATTTCGGCCAGGTGTAAAAAATGACTGCTGTACTGTTCATAAGTTCATGAACTTACGAGGGTGTGTGGAAATTGCACAATGGATGCTTGTAACAGAGTCATTTTATGGACATCTGTCATCAAATTTTAAACATAGCCATTTTAATGCCTCTGCTCATGAACAGTGTCACTGTGATCTTCGTAATGTGCCCCAAACATTGATTTTGCACACCGACTGCACCATTGTGCGATACATGCATGAAAACATATTTTGGGTGAGGTATGAAAAATGACAGCTGTACTTTTCACAAGGAGGTGTGGTAAAATGTCAATGTTGAAAATCTGGAATGAAAATATTAAAAATTGTCAAAGTTACAAGCGTGCGTATGAACTGTGCAACGCATGCTCTTAAAAGTCATTTGTGGAATTCTTTCACCAAATTTTCAACATAGGGTATTTGGGGGCCTACCTCATGAACTGTGACACTGTCTTTTCATTAATCGGCCCAGAAAGGTGGTTTCATGCAGTGATCACGAAATCACCTTCTGGGACCGAATAACAAAATGACAGTGACTGAATTCATGAGGTGGGGCCCCAAGAACCCCATGTTGAAAATTTGGTGAAATAATTCTCAAAAATGGCAGAGATGTGCACCAAAGTTGAAAAAAAAAAACATTGATGCCATTATACAGCTTGCCATCATTTCTTCAGTTTGCGGTCGACTTTGAAGAGTGCAGACATGTTCTCAGTCAACCGAAGATCATCACGCTGGGCTCTGGAGGTAAATATGGGATCAGGAGGTGTGTGGAGAGGTGGGTGCGCAGAGGGTGGGTGTGGGTTGGGGGAAGGGGGAAAGACAGTCAACGAGGGAATATTTTTATTTTTTTTTACAGGTGTGTTTTTTTTTTTTTTTTTAGGAAGACGAAGCAGGACTTTTGCCACACTGGGGTGGGCTCCCAGCATGGCAGCTAGAAGCTTGTTTGGGGGGGCAGTGGAGCTCATGGGGGATTGGGCACCCCCGTTGGCCATAGGGACTTTTGCCATGCTGGGGTGGGCTCCCAGCATGGCACCTGGAAGTCTGTTTGGGGGGGCAGTGGGGCAGACAGTGAACTGGGCACCCCCATCGGCCATACATGGTGCGGGGGGTGGAGTGCATGAGCATGCTGGGATGGGCTCCTAGCATGCTATGTGGGTGTTTGCTGGGAAGAGTAAGAAAAAAAATGGAGCTGTCTATATTAGTTGTTCAGATGCAGTGCTGACGTGTAGGCACTCTGCATACTGTTGACGGCAGTATGTAAATTGCCTGCCGACGACAGTATGCAAATTGCTGACACGTTACCACTGCTGATTGTAGTGATCTTTTGCTTTTAGCTGTATGCCACTGCATCTAAACTACTGTCATAGACAGCTCAGACATTTATTGGTGTGGTGAGGCTGCACCTGCAAGAAGGAGCAGGGCATTGGAAGCGGGGTGGCACACTTATGAAAATTCGTATGGCGGCACTATGTTTCTTGCACATGCATGCGAGCAAACATAGAATTTGTCAGCAGAACAGAACTGCTCAGCCCACCTAATCTGCCCAGGTGTTCTCTACCTACTTGTCACTCTTGTCTGTATATGTTACTGCATGTCTTATTCTGCCTGCGTCCATCAGGACCTCCTTGTGAATGAGCTTGGTCAATGGATTTTTTCCTGCAATGAACTTGAATCTACTCCACCTCCATAGCTCTATTGATCTCTGTTGACCCTCTCATAGAAACATAGAATTTGACGGCAGATAAAGACCGCTTGGCCCACCTAGTCTGCCCATTTTTCTACCTAACAGATAGGCTGCAGATCCTAGTTAACCAACAGCTTACTTCCTCTTACCCACCCCTAGGACTGCCTTATGCCTGTCCCGTGCATTCTTGAAGTCCCCCACTGTTCTTGACTCCACAACCTCCTCAGGGAGGCTGTTCCATGCATCCACAACCCTCTTAGTGAAAAACCCTCCTCCTTTTTTCTAATATTCCATGCATGCTTCACGCCTCTTACCATTTTAGCTTCCACCACTTCTCCTAGCAGTCTGTTCAAGGCATCTACCACCCTTTCAGTAAATAAATATTTCTTCACATCTATCCTGAACTCCTCCCTCCCAGTTTCATTGTATGTCCCTTGGTTTGGGTGCTCATCCTCATTTAAAGGAAACTCCCCAGTTGTACCCTGTTTACCCCTGTGAGGTACTTTGTAGGTCTTGATCATGTCACCTCTTGTCCTCCCCTCTTCCAGAGTGCACATGTTGAGATTCTTCAGCCTTTCCTTGTAGGGATTCATGTGATAATCCTGAACCATTTTAGTTGCCCTCCTCTGGAAAACCTCCATCTTATGTCCTTTTTGAAGTGTGGACTCTAAAACTGGACACAGTAGTCCAGCTGGGGGTATACCAGGGAGTGATACAATAGCAGCACTACATCCCTCCTCCTCCTACTGGAAATGCCACTCCTTATGCACCCCAGAATCCAATTTGCCCTGCCCATAGCCTTGTCACACTGTACTGCCATCTTGAGGTCCTCTGATACAATAACCTCAAGGACCCTTTCACGTCTAGTGAGTATCAGTACCTCCTGTCATCCTATACTGAGCATCGGAATTCCTATGCCCTATGTACATGATTTTACACTTGTTGGCACAGAACCCCAACTAAGTAAGAAAATGGAGTTGATTTGAATGAATTGCAGGCTTTTAAGCAGTTTTTCAGGGTGTGTGTATATGTGTGTGTGGTGGTGGGGGGGGTGCTCTGCTACTATAACTATTAGCTTTTGATTTTGGCCTCAAATCAGGTGCACTCCTGTAAACCGATAAATCATAGTTAAGAAAGACTCATAAGAAATGTGATGAAGTCTTTCTACATTAGCCTGGGCTGAGCTTGTAGACAGGAGAGATAGAAGCATAGACTTTGACAGCAGATAAGGACTGCTTGGCACACACCTAGTCTGCCCATTTCCCTACATTCAGGATAAGCTACAGATCCTAGTTAACCAACATCCTGTTTTTCTTTACCCCCACAAGAATAGACTTATGTCTGTCCCACGCATTTGCCCACAGCTTTAGAGTCCACAACCTCCTCAGGAAGGCTGCTCCATGCATCCACCACCCTCTCTGTGGAAAAAATACTTCCTCACATTGATTCTGAGCTGTCCCTCCTCTATCTTTAAATTGTGTTCCCCTGTTTTTGCACATCTCTTTTTCCAAAAGATGCTACCCTCTTGGACCTTGTTGATTCCACTGAAGTACTTAAACGTTTCTATCATATCCCACCATCCCTCCTTTCCTCAAGGGCATACATATTAAGCTCCTTTAGTCTCTCCTCATATGGCTTATCTAGCAGACCCTGCACCATTTTAGTTGCCCTCCTCTGGACTGCCTCCATTCTGTTTATGTCCTTGTGGAGATGGGGTCTCCAGAACCGGACGCAGTACTCCAGATGGGGTATCACCAACTGTCTGTACAGAGAGATAACAAGTTCCTATTTTCTTCTGGTGATGCCTCTCCCTATACATCCCGGTATCCCCCAGCCCTCTCTACTGCCTTCTCACATTGCTTTCTAACCTTAAGGTCATCTGATATGATTATCCCCCAGGTCCCTTTCCATTTTTGTTGTTCTTACAACCCCTCCCCCCCATTGTGTAATCCTCCCTTGGGTTTTAGTTTCCCAGGTGCATTATTTTGCAGTTCCTTGCATGGAATCCAAGCTGTCATACTTCTGACCATTCCTCCAACCTTGCCAAGTCCCTTCTCATCCTTTCCACACCTCCTTGTGTATCAACCCTGCTGCAGATGTTTGTGTCAACTGCAAAGAGGCATACTTTTCATTCCAGTCCCTCTGCAATGTCACTTATAAAGACATTAAAAAGGAGATGCAGTCTGTTCCTAATTAATGAGCTTCTCGCTGGTCACCTGTGAGGCTCTTATGGGTCAGAACTTACTACTCAAGCATTTGTCAATGCCAGATGGTTGCTTGCTGGCATTAGCAGTGGAAGTGCAGGAGTTAGACAGATGAAGCCCCAATTCTCAAAGCCCTGTGTCAGACACAAGGTACCTGCAGTGAACAGATATGGTCCAAAGTGCACCTTGTGTCTATGATTGCCCTCCATGTGATTCTCAAAGGTGGTCTGCATCGACCACAGTCCACTTGCTCCAAACAGGGCTTGCACCTACAATGCACTGTGGCATGGCAGTAGGGGAACTGTGGCCGATACAAGCTGCATCCTGCAACTGACAGACATCACCTGGTGGGAGAATTTTTAAGTGTCCTTAGACCAGCCAGGGCAGCCATAAGGGGACTTAGACATTCTCCCCTGGGTGACATGCCTGTGTGCAGCACACCATGGGTGATGGTCCACCCATCATACACCCCAGAGAGTGTGGCCCTGTATGTGGGGCCCCCATCCTAGTGGTCCAATGGCACTCCTCACAGCTCCCCAATGCCACCTATGTACCATGTTGGTACCCCTGTCCTGATGTGGCTCTCGCAATCCCCGATGCCTGTCCCATCAGTGCTATTGCAGCACCAATGTATGGTGGTACAGTGTCCACCCATTCCCCAGCAGGTGGTATCCAAACCCCCCTGTACACCAGTCCAGACTGCTCCCCAGTGCCCAGCACATCCCAACACTAACCTCTGTGGCGAGGGACCAAAATTGCACCAAACATGGTGGAGAGACTTTGACACACCAGTTTGGGTCCACATGCCCATTAGCTAGTGGGACAGGGGTCCTGTGTCAGTCTCTGGTGGCCTGCGGTGGAACTGTGCAGTGCACCAGGGGTTTGCTACAGGGTTCCAGTCAGTGCTAGTGTGGTGCACTAGGCACTGGTGCAAGGTGCTGCTTGCCGCAGCTTGTGCCAGATGCAGGCCCCTGTGAGAATCGGGCCCATGAAGTATAGGAAGGGCAGTGAAGTACTGAACTGATGCCAACCCCACCCCCAACCTGCATAGATGGACAGGCACTGGGGTATGCCTTTGGGTCATTGCCCATAACAGTCACCACATTTCCCTTCACCCTGCCCTGCAGACACTGACAAGTGTCAAGGTGTGCCTTGGGTGTTCGGGCTTTACTCATCTCATTCCATAAGGAAATATGCTGAAATGGGTGCAGTATAGGAGAATGGGATGAACTCTGGGGCCTAAGAGTCCAAGGCACACCTCGATGCCTGTCACTGGCTGCAGGGTGTGGGTGGGGAGTGGAATGGCACGAGCATTACTGTCGAAAATCCCAGGTCACATCCCTGATGCCTGTAGGGCATTATAGTTTAAAACACTAACACCCTAGGTATTTCTTGGTATTTTTACTCCAAGTATTCAACATGGGCTTTTTTTGATCCCACCGCATGAACAGAGACACTATGAGTTTGTTAGCCAAAAGGTGATTTTGCACAGCGACTGCAGCATTTGGTGCCACAGGTGTGAAAACACATTTCGAACAGGATGTGAAAAATGACAGCTGTACTGTTCATGAGGAGATGTAAAAAAATGGCAATGTTGAAAATCTGGAATAAATATGTAAAAAAACTGGTAAAGTCATGAGTGTGCGTAGAAACTGTGCAAAACATACCTGTAATGTAATTAGTTTGGGGATTTTTTACAGCAAAGTTTCAACACAGGCATTTTGGGACCTTCATTCATGAATAGTGTCACTGTGATTTTCTTAATCTATCCCGAACCCTGATTTCCCATAGTGACTGTGCTATTCTACGCCAGAAGTGCAAAAACACATTTCAGCCAGGTTGTGAAAAATGACAGCTGTACTGTTCATAAGGAGGTATGGAAAAATGCCACTGTTGGAAATCTGGACTGAAAAGATTACAAATTTGTGAACGTACAAGAGTGCATGGAAACTGCACAATGTACATTCATAACACAGTCATTTTATAGACTTTTGTCAACAAATTTTCAACATAGCCAGTTTAAGACCTCTGCTCATGAATAGTGTCACAGTGATTTTCTTAATCTGTCCTGAACATTGATTTCGCACGCTGACCACGCCATTGTAAGCTACATGTCCGAAAACACATATAGGGTGAAATGTGAAAAATGACAATTGTACTGTTCATAAGGAGGTGTGGTAAAGTGGAAATGCTGAAAATCTAGAGTGAAAATATAAAAAATGCTTGAAGTTACGAGCGTGCATAGGAACTGAGCAATGCACACTTGTAAACAGTCATTTTGGGGAATTATTTTACCAAATTTTTAACATAGCCATTTTAACACCTCTGCTCATGAACAATGTCACTATGATTTTCTTAATGTGTCCCAGACACTGGTTTTGCACACTGACTGCGTAATTGTGTGCTACATGTGCGGAAACACATTTTGGTCAAGATATGAAAAATTATAGCTGTACCATTCATAAGGAGGTGTGGTAAAATGGCAATGTTGAAAATCTGGAGTGAAAATATTGAAAATTCACAAACTTACGAGCATGCGTAGGATTAGTGCAACGTATGCTCGTAAAACAGTCATTTTGGGGAATTTTTTCAACAAATTTTCAACATAAGGTTTTTGGGGGCCTACCACATGAACTGTGACACTGTTGTTTTGTAAATTGGTCCCAAAAGGTGGTTCCATGCAGTGACCGTGAAATCACCTTTCAGGGCCAGTTAACAAAATGACAGTGGTAGAATTCATGAGGTGGGGTACCAAAACCCCTATGTTGAAAATGTGGTGAAAAAATTCCCCAAAATGCCTGAGATATGCACCAAAGTTGAAAAAAACATATTTATTCCATTATACAGTTTACCGGCATTTCCTCAGTTCGCGGTTGGCATTGAAGAGTGCAGACGTGTTCCCGGTCCACCGAAGATTGTCACCCTGGACTCCGGAGGTAAGTACAGGGTGAGAGGGGTTGGGGGAGGTGGGGTACACAGAGGGTGGACGCGGGTTGGGGGAGGAATTGACGAGGGACCATTTTTTACTTTACAGGTTTATTTAAAAAAAAACATTGTGGGAAGGTTTTCTTTTTTACAGGGACATTTTATTTGGGCATGCTGGGATGGGCTCCCAGTGTGCCACCGAACTGTTTGGGGGGGCTGCAGCCAACAGGGGATTGGGCACCCCCGTCGGCACCTACTGAATGCTGGGGTCGGGGGGAGACAAGAGCCGAGGGGGATTGGGCACCCCCCCTCGGCACAGAAGAAATTGAAGAGGAGGGAGCATTATACTGATGAGGATTGGGCTCCCCACTGGCAAAATTAAGAAGAAAGGGGCATGCCGACAGCGGAATTGAGCACCCCTATCGGCACCTAAGAAATAAGTGGGGGGAGCATTTTGCTGATGGAGAGTGGGCCACCCCATCGGCTTTTTCACCAGGAAGGTACACTGAATGGCAAGCAGCGGCTTTCCATCGGCTTTGTAAGGCCAATGGAGAAGCCGTCGTCTGTCACCATAGAAATGCAGCACCGTGGAGCTGTGTAATTGGCTGCTGCAGTCAGGGAGCGTACTGAACAGCTGACTGCGTACTGACGGGGGTGCTCCCTGATTGCAGCAGTTCAGTTCCTTTCATGTAGTGGCCTGCTTGTTAACTGTGGTGATCCAGGGCATGCTCCTCTATTGGCCAGGCAGAGACCAGCCCCTGAATGAGCTGCTGTCATTCGGCACAACATTGCCGCGCCTCCACAACCCGCTTGTAAAGAAACCTGATGCAATGTGTTTCTTGTACATGCGTGCAAGCAAACACAAAAATTAATGAAATAAATTGTGAAAAACATTGTTCATGCTCTCCTTAGGGTTAAAGCCAGAAAAGTAGGGAAATGTGGTATTAGGGTTTCCAACCCTAACATCCCACCCCTACACTGCACACACCAGCAGGTGTCGGGTGGGTGCCTTGGGGTCATCAGCCCTAATGCTCACCCCATTATCCTATACTGTGTCTATCTCAACTTATTTACTTATAGAATGGGGTGAGTGTTCGGGCTGAAGACCCCAAGGCACGCTCTCAACGCCTGTTGCTGTGTGCAGCATGGGAGTAGAGTGTTGGGGTTGGAAACCCTAATGCTACATTTCCCTACTTTTGTGGCTCTAACCCTAACTAGAGTATAAATGATGTTTTTTGCAATACACTGTCTCTAGAGTTACTGCCTGCCCCACCTATACTTGTGACTACAGGCTGAGGGGCCTGGGTTCAATGTTGACACTTACCAGTGTTTCTCTACTCTCAGTATTCACAATATTTTGGTGCCTACACCCAGAGTAATATAAGTGGGAGTATCTACCTTCCCTGGTATTGCTCTCTGGGAAAATATAACCATGTACAAACCCACCAAGTGACCATGTACCTTGTAATGGGGAACAACCCTTTGCAGCAGTAGACACACAGTTAGCAATAAACATTAACAATCTGTATGCACCCTTTGCACTTACCACCAGGGTCTGGTCTTCAGCAAATCCCCTGGAACCCCCTAGAAAACAGTATTCAATACAGGCATACACTCTGAAATACATTTTCCCCAAACACATTAACCTTCACCCAGACAATGATATATTCATGGGACAATGTAACAGTAAAACAAACCAAGCGATTTATTAAAGGTTGATTTGAACAAAGGGGGGGCATGAATCTAAAAGAATGATTACTTTACTGAATTGATTCAAGTTACTCTGTATGCATGTACTCTAGTCCCACAAATAAAACAGTCTTGCAATTTCTGGGAACCCAGCCTTTTGGTGGCTAACCTAAACATTGCCTGCAGTTGCAGCTGTTGTTGGGGTCCTTGGTGAAAAGAAAGACAGTTAAACATGCATTAACAAAGACCTCGGCGATTTGTATCCTTGGCTGGTTGGCCCAGTCCTTTGAAACCCTGTAACATATTGAAGCAATCAGATGGTACCACAAAGTGATTTAAAGAAAGTTGCAGGGAGTTTACTCACAACACCCATTGGTAGGAACTGACCTGCTGATATGAAGACCTGTTGCAGAGCACTGCTGAGCATTGGGAAGCTGAGTCTGCATGACGCACCTCCGCTTCACGACCTTTCCCTCCAGGTGGCTGCAACCAGCAATTCTTTGCTGCACACGGGCTGGATCTCCAAGCCGGTCTCTCACTGAGAAAGCTGTCACTGGTGCATGAATAGTCAGCTTAGGCCAGGGTTGGCATAGGTCCAAGGCTGTTTGAACAATGTTGGCACAGTTCAGTTCATTTGCTGGTGAAAACCTCCAGCTGGCAAACAGTTTGGTCACTGGCAAAGATAGATCTCGAGCCACAACAAATATTCTGCACATTTAAGAAAAAACAGCATTCACTTGTCTACCTTTCAGATTGGTATCAGGCTTGTTCGAAATTGCAGTCA
The DNA here is from genome assembly GCA_016271365.2 of Neoceratodus forsteri. NCBI lineage: Eukaryota > Metazoa > Chordata > Ceratodontiformes > Ceratodontidae > Neoceratodus > Neoceratodus forsteri. Next base: position 75,476,875 of record JADMNL010000035.1, read on the forward strand.
ATTTACTGAGCAAACCTCTTAGTCTGTAGAAAGTCTCTGATCACAGTTCCTGGGCTGAACACTTCACAGGAACTCCTTTCGGTCCTATGTCTCGAGCTGTACTCCTCAGACTCTCGGAGCTAGCTGTTGCAGTTTAATGTTTGTTTTGGATAAGTCCAATTACTGCTATCATGCAGCCCAATGCTGGAAAACAGGAGCAGGGAGGCAAGTCAGGCCTCTCCTGACCAATTCTCCTCAGCTCCTTTCCTGAAGCTGCCTCTCGATGGCTCAAGCTGCTCACTCTTTCAGCTCTAACACCAACTGCCACCCAGTCTCTAACAGTTTTTGAACTACTGTAGTCCGGTTTCTAAGTGTTCCTGTTGGCTAGGGGAGCTGTCAATCACAGTTCTGGTGCTGCCATTTGTCCGTTTAGGTTCCAACCTGTAAAACTACAAAGAACTACATCTTTCCCATGAGGCACTTGAACTAAGGACCCCTCAAGGTCCCCTGTGTCTCATTTGGTCCAAATTTCTGGAAGTCCCAGACCAAACATGGTGGCTTCCAGTTGGAGGATTAAGCTGCAAGAAGGCAGGTTAAAACAAGCTCTCTCATTTAAATATAACAACAAGTTAAAAGTAAATATTTACAGAACTAGGCAGAGCTCCTTCTGCTTCACTATCGACCACAGAGTGGAACAAATCAGGATGGCACCTGGCCGGTCGTGAGCTTTCAAACACTTGGACCCAGTCCGGGCCATTTACTGTAAACACACTATCTATAGGCTTAAAGGGAGAGGCACAGAAACACCTCATGGCACTTTCATGCAGATTAACAGAGCATCAACAAATAACCATGGCTTTACTATCTGTGCTGGATGTCCTGGCAATGGGCATGGCTAGAGCCCAGGAGGACACTTAAGGTAAGCCCCAAATTGGTGGCAGGGGCTACATATAGCAGTGGCTTTTCTTGGCCGGAAGGAGGAAGACCAGTGGCGGCATTGTCTGACACAGAAAGCAGACCAGAGGTGGCGGTTTTGGCCACAGAGAGGGAACTGGGGACTGGCAGTGGCACTTTTGTAGTAGTAGTAGTAAAAAACTTTATTTATACAGGCAGTTTTTTACCATAGGGCCCAAAGGCCCTGTTTTCATGGCAATCCTGTTAATTACATAATAGATTTTGGCACAAGATAATGAGTAAAAATACACAGTTGTTTACAAATTTATAACTTACAATAACAAGACAGTCAATGTGGTACAAATTATATACATTATTACAACCTCTAACCCCCATTAGCAGCTAAAGACATGCAACTTAGGCTTAGCAAATTATTTAAATACATTAGTAGACAATTGCAAGTCCCTCCACTGGCTGGGGAAGCTATTCCAAGCCCTTGCTGCCCGATATTTAAAAGACCATTTCCCCAAATCTATTTTTTATCATAGGAATCTTTAGCCACATGTTGTTATCCCTTAGGGAATAATTATGACTTAGCCGTTCAATTAACCAGTGTTCAGGACTCTCCGGACCGCAAGCTACTGAAGAGTAGAGTGGCCCATTTGTATTCTCTTTTGTGTTGAAGAGGACTCCAGACTAGTTCACAATAAAGTGCACAATGGTGAACATTAAAACAACATTTAAGAACAAATCTAGCAATCTTATGGTAGATAACACCTAGTCTACCTAGTTGTTTTTTTGTACTATTATTAAAAATGTGGCTACCATAGTCCAAGAAAGGGACTAGTAATTGGTAAGCCACTAATGTTCGGTCTTTCCTGGTTAGACAGTGGACACCTGTCTCAGCTCCCAGGTTACTTCCCACTTTTTTTACTGGGGAGTCAATGTGGGTCTCAAAACTCAAGTGTTGGTCAAATTCCACACCCAGGTATCTGTAGCTCAACACCTAAGTTAGAGTCCAACCATTTCTAGTCCTAATCTCAAGTGTGGTTTGTAAATGTGTTTTGCTTCTCCTATCTGAGCAGAAGAACATACATTGTGTCTTCTTCAGGCTCATAAGTAGCACCCCAGATTCGAACCACTGCTCCAGCCTATTGAAGTCCACCTGGAGATTAGACTCCACTTCTTTGGGATCACAACCCTCTGCAACTATTACAGTGTCTTCAGCGTAAAGTGTTATTTAGGGGCAGAGGACGATTCTGGGGAGACTATTCATGTAGACCAAAAACATCAGGGGACCCAATATAGACCATTGGGGTATGCTCCTAGTTATGGGGGCTAAGTTAGAGTTTAAATTTCCTATAGATACCAGTTGGGAATGGTTTTCTAAGTGTGATGTAAACCATACTAAAGGTTCATTATTTACTCCAATTGCCTTCAAGCCGGGCACAAAAGCAGGAGAGCCCAGGAGAATCAGCCACAGAGAGGGGACCAGCAGCATTGCAAAAGGAGAAAGAGTGTCTTAAGCAGCAACCAATCCAGCTGCAGGGAAAGGCTCCAATCAATACTGAGCACCAGAGCATGAATTAGGGCAAGGGGAGTGAAGGACAAAATCCATCTAGGCTTTAAAAGGCAGCCCCTGTCCCAGAAGAGAAGCACAGTGGTGGCCTTTCTTGGCTGCAAGGAGGAGGACCGGTGGCAGCATTTCTGGCTGCAGGGAGCAGACCAGAGACAACAGTTTCAAATGCAGAGAGGAAACCAGGGACCGATCGTGGCACTTTCAGCCACAATAGCGGGAGAACCCAGGAAAATCCAGCGGCAGTTTTCTCGGCCGTGGAGAGGGGACCAGTGGCATTGCAACAGAAGAGAATATTTTGTCCCACTCTCCTACCCCTGCCTCAATCTCTGTTAAATGCCCATGGAGGGAAGGGACAAAACCAGAAAGGGCCTCATTGGTTGCTATTAAGAACCACTCAAGTCAGCAGGAAAGGGCTCATCACTTGAACTAAAAACTGGACTGGTGAAAGGAGGGTTGATTGCCTGTACTAAAGCTGGACAAGGAAGGGAGAAACGTTTAGGGTTACCAGTCACCTTGATATAGTTGTAGTGCTTTCCTAAAGGGGCAGTTTCTGCTGTTAGAAATATTGATGACTACCTGCCACCTAGTTACCGAAGGGACAATTTCTGCTTGTTTAAAGCAGCAGTGCAAGTTAAATCATACCCGAGTTGTTGGCTTCCTGTTGCAGGTCCCAATCCCTGATTCACTGAGCTGTGCTTATTTTTTCCCTATCTGCTCATTTAAGTAGTTAAAATTTTAATTTATTATTTCGGGTTTGTTTACCCTACTGTCTCGACTGCCAGCCGTTTGAGTATGTTGCAAATGCAGGGAGCAGAATTGTGGGAAGCACGCAGCCAGTCCAGCTGCCTCCTCTTCTGTTCTACACAGTAGCCATAACAACTTTCAGTAAGCCCTACAACTAATAGTGACCCGGCATAAAATGGGACTGAAGCCTGACTACTTGCCACCGGAGAAAATAAACAACATACAGGCACACAGATTCACGTCCAATGCGGAGGACAAATCAGTTGATGGGCTGCAGTATGCTTAGCGGGAGCGGGCAGACATGAGACCAGATGGAAGTAAACATTGCACATCCAAGCCAATGTACAGAGGGTAAACAAAGGCAAATACGGTGGCCGCCATCTTTCCAGTGGCGCTACAACCATGGTAAACTTTAATTTTTAATTCAAAATAGAAAAATGCTGGGACACAAAAAAATACAAATTCGTGAACTGGAATTTTAGCTGAGCCAGACAGGACAAAAAGTAGAATTTCCATAACTACTTCCTGGTCATCCAGCACTGCTGCTTTAAATATTAATTTTTGCCTGTCATCTAGCTTAATGAGGGGTAAGTCTCTGCTTGCATTTTGGAAGAGCACTAGACTGATACCTAGTTACTGAGGGGGCAGTTACTGATTGTTTTGGGAGGGCTTTTGACTGACCAGAGTGTTAACGGGAAAAGGAACTGGGAGAGATCAGTGCTTGTTCAGAAAGTGCTCTAGATGACTGTGTAATATATAGGAATGGCAGGCTCTTAATCTTGTCTGAAAGGGCTTTTGGCTGACTGGCAGATTAATGAGTCAATCAGGAAGGGGGGCAGGACAAGGAAGGAAAAATGTGGAGAGCTAGGGAGGAACCGGCTTGGACCAGGGGGTGGGAATCATAGCAGATGGGGCTGCTGGGGAACAGGGCAACAGCAGCTGGTGCCATCTTGGAGGGTGGGAAGTGATAATTATAAGTACCAGGCAATGAAAGGCAGTAGGGGATTTCGGGAAGGGGGAGAATAGCTGGCTTTAATGGTTGTGGGGCTGCTGTTTTCATGAGCACTCTGTGGAAGCTAGGGGAATGCCCTATCTGTCAACAACTAAGGAGGATGGAGGTTGAACTAGCGAGGCTGAAGGGGGATCTTGAGAGGGAGGACAGGTAGTGGAGTGGATGGTGGATGGGGGACAAGGAGAAGGACTGAGCGGGCAGAGGGGAAACAAGATGGGGAAGGGGACCAGGGGCCCAGAATGGAGACAGTGGGGCCCAGAGCATGAAGAGGATAAAGAGGCTATGGACAGGAGAGGGCTGAGGAAACTGCACTGAGCAGGAGTTGTACAGTGGAGTCGAACAGGTACTGACCTCTGACTGGGTTGAGGGACAATGAAGGAGTGAGGGGAAGGGGAGCAGTGAGCAACTGAGGGCCACTTACGGAAAGGGGAATTGAGAGGGGTGAACGAGAAGGGAAAGTAGGGACAGCAAGGGGGAGGACAAGTATAGATTGCACATAAACAGGTGGTAGGGTCACGGGGTACAGGAGAATATGTAGCATGAGAGAGGAGCAGGGAGGAGAGCATGGAAAAGGGTAAGGCAATGGGAGGGGGCAGGAGCTGGAAACCAGAACTGGGACTTGCACGGGGGAGGATAGTCCAAGGGAGGCAGGAAGGGCAGCAGGTAGCAAGAAAAGGCAGGATGAGAAAAAGGGGGCAGAGGGAGGTCAAAGTGGAGAGGATAGCATGCATGGGAATGCACCTACACTGGAAGCAGGGTGCATGAATGGGCAAGTCAGTGGTGAAGGGGCAAGACTGAGGGAAGAAAGGGCTGGGGCAGTGGTTGTATATGGGGATTCAATCATTAAGGGGATTCAGTGGCAAAGGAAGAAGGTAGTTTTTAAGGGATGGTCAGATTTTTTTGTGATTCAGGAATTGAGGCTAGAAGGGCACTCCCCAAGATAAAAGACTGCATCAGTCTAGTGGGAGGTAAGCTGCACCTAATAGTGCATCTAGGCCCAGATGATTTGGTGGAGGAAGAGGTGGAGGTGGTTCAAATGAGGTTCAGGGAGTTGACAGAGGGCTGTAAGGGATTGGTCAGCTCCCTGTCCCATACTGTTCAATGTGTACGTGAGAGGCTTAGCAGAGGGTCTAAATGGAAAGGCATGTTTGTTCAAGGATGACACAAAGATATATAACAGGGTGGATGCCATGGGGGATGAAGCAGGATCTAGCAAGGCACATAGTATGGAATAACCAAAGGGCCACTCTATTACCTTGGGGGGGGGGCGAGAATCACTGCAGATGACAGAACAAGAAAAGGACCGGGGGATTTGGGTCATGGACACATTAAAGGCTAGGAGTCAGTGTGAACAAGCAGCTGGGAAAGCAACAAGAGTGTTGGCATGCATTGGGAGAGACTTCACTAGTATAAAAAGATTGGTCAGACCACAGCTGGAGTATGGAGTTCAATCCTGGAGGCCCCATTTACAAGGTGACAAGGATACGCTGGAAAGGGTACAGAGGAGGTGACCAAGATGATCCAGGGGATGTAGAGGAGACCATATGGGGAGAGGCTGGAAGAGCTTGGACTTTATACACTGGAAATGAGACGGGATGGGGGGACATGGTGCAAACCTTCAAATACAAGAAGGGAATAAATATGGTTAAGGAAGATAGCATCTTCAAACTGAGTGAAAACAAAACCACCAAAGATCTTGCATTTAAGCTGGAGGGAGGCAGATTTAAGGGGGGTGTTATTTCTCAGAGAGGTTTGTACAACCATGGAACACATCGCTGGGGTGGGTGATGGAGGTGTATACAGTGGAGAAATTAAAAAAAAACTTGGAATAACTACATGGGACTAGGAAGGGAGGGGAGAGGGCAGAGGGGTGGGAAGCAAAAGGGAGGTTGGGGGGCTATCTTGGGCAGACTCGATGAGCGAATGGTCCTTTTCGGCCTGCACAATTCTATGAGTCTATTATATATATACATACACAAACAGAAGCAGTAATAAATGTTTAATTTGCATTTAACAGGGTTAAGAAATGAAAATACTGAGAGGTAAAAATCCCTTAACAGAGAAATCAGACAGATCTTTGTGTTGTTTCATAGGGTTCCACTCATCCTACTTACCTAGGTTTATAACCTTTATCATTTTCTTCCACACAAAATACTGCAGGGGGAATCGGAATTCATTTGCGTTAAATCCTTTGGAAGCAGCTGGAGGTTTCTGAACAGTTTCTTCACATCTACGAACAAGAACGTTGTTATCCACAAGTTGTCTTTTCACATTTGTTCATTTTTAATATGTATAGAACTGATAAAAAGATACAAAAAAACACTACCATACCTCTTTAGGGCTTTTTTGACAACCTGGAGAAAAGAAACAAACACAATAAATTAGGTTATTTATTGATTTATAGATTGGTTTATTGATTGCTTGCTTGATTGATTGATTTATGAATTATTGCCCAGGAAAGGCCCATTGAGCCAGTGATCATTTGCAGGTGTGACCTGGGGGGAAGGAATTCATGGGAGACAAGGTGCAGAAGCCCAGAACATAATAGATACAATAATGTATAGGAGAGGGCTATTAAGGATGGAATTAAATGATTTCCTATCCTTGTTATGCTACTGTTGTGATGTCAAAAGGTTGTTATACCCTCTTGAGTACATCACAATGCTAGTATAAGAACATGTACAGCTTTGCGCATGTGTGTCTCTCGGAACTTCCTGATGGACAGAGAGCCATGGCGGTGAGAGCTGGCCCTGAAAAAGAGCAGGGCAAAAAAAAAAAAAGCAGGGCAAATTTAATTGAACTGGTGCCTATACACTATAAAAGACAATGCATGGGCACCAGTTCACAACAATGCTGCGTTCCCTTCTCAAGGTTGTCATGACCACTGTAAACATCTCAAGCTGCGCTCCAGCTACTAGGTTGTCATGACAACCTCTCAAAGGGAACAAAGCATCGTTGTTAACTGGTGCCCATCCATTATCCTCTATATGGTAAATGGAGCAATGTGTAATGCCCAAAAAATACAGGTAAGTAGATAGTCCCAGTCCAAAGTGCCAATGGTGCAACAGGAATACATACTGCAAATAACATGTAAATACAATTGGCCACAAAATACAGTACAGTACACAGGTAAAAAAACAGGTGACAGAGGTGAAAGGCAATTAGTGAGAAGGGCATACACTAATGTAAGAGGACAAGAGAAAGGATGCCTAAGAGCATCAAGCACTGGACTGCTTTAAACATGGTGTGGGGAGTCATAAAAAGGGGACACAGAACAGACAGAGGCCAGAGAAACAGCAAGGAAAGAAAATGCCATGGGTGTGGGAGAGAAGGATGAGAGGAAGGGAAGACAGAGATTTAGGGAAGGCAGGGAAAGAGGCAAGGGGGGGAACAGCAGAACGTTAGGTAGAGGCACAGGAAGGAAGGAAGTGGTCCAGTAGGAACTGCTTAAAAAGAGGGGTAGAAGGGTGAGAGGTTTAGGTGAGCAGGACGTTTATTACAGAGTGAGGGAGATGGATGTAAAAAGACGTTTGACCAATACAGGTTCTGCAGCTGGGGATGTGAAGGGTATGCAAGCCAAGGAGCCACAGCAAGTAGGAAGAAGGGACAGGTAAACATCAGGGTAGAAAGGCAGGTGGAAGGGAATGGTACTGTTACTTGGAGAGGAATAAGAGGCAATGGGAGAGCCACTGGAACGCAAGGGAAAGGAATGAAAGGTTTTGGTAGATGGAGCAGTAGTGGGTAAGGGGAAGAGAGTCGGAGGCAAAGTGGTAGAGAGGATGAAAGGGAACATCCAGCTGAGCACAGATGACCTTGGAGCAGTGCCATAAACCACATCCGCACAGCCAAACCTAGCAGAATCATTTTGGGGAGCATCTCTTGGTACACTGGGAGGGGGAGGCAAACTTTTTTCTGGTAGAGAACATCAGGTCAGGGGCAGAGTTCTTATGGATGGCATCAATATGCGAGGAGAAATCCAGGTTTTCATCCAGCCACATGCCAAGGTATTTGGAGTGCAATTCAGGGTTTAAAAGTGGATTTGATGGTTAGCCTGGTATGCTTTTGCCAGGTGCCAAAAGACATGGATACTGTGCTGTGCTTTTTGGCATTCATCACAAATGGTTTGAATAGAAAGGCATTGAAGGTTGTCAAAGTCATACTGAAGTGATAATTCCAGCTCAGATACTGAGGCAGCAGTGGCAAAAAAGCAGTGTCTTGAGTGTACGTATGTGTAATCGACTCTACACAGGGGGAAGGGAGGTCATTTAGGAAGACACAAAAGAGGATATCCCAGGGATTGGGCTATGGGGGTACTAGAGTTGATGGGGAGGGGATAATTTGTCCTCACCTATCTGATCTAACTGATGTTGGTCCAACAGACAGGAGTGGAACCATTCAACAGAAGAATAAGAAAGTTCTGCCCCCTCAGCTAAACCAAGAAGAGGGTTGGGCCACCATAACAAAAGCCTATTAAAGCATTTAAAATATTAGAAAATAAAATGCACTAATGAGCTCTTTTCTAGGCATCATGGGGGATGAAAGGTGTGAGGAGCAGAAGATAGTGCAAGACGTAAGCAGAACAATGTACCTAGAAGCTATTCAGAACACTTTTACTAAGTGGTTGAGGGAGGAGCCCCCCTCCCCCCGCAACTAGTCAAAATGCAAATGAGAGTCGCCAGGTGTTAGTGGGTGCAAATAGGGTTTGTGCCCACACACACTTGTACACCCCTTGACATATGTACTTGGTCTAGAACCCGTTGACTGTCACTGTGCTATGCACAAATTACCATGTACAGACATTACAACCTTAGCTGCCCCCCCCCCAACCTGCACTGTGTGTAAATAACAGATCACATTTCCCAAATACCACTACTTATAGACTATTCATTACTCAGGAAACAAATGAATAATCAGCACTATTCACCTGGAGTTCAAGATCCCCCAAGACTTCCTGCCCAATCCAAATCCACTTTGGAAGCTCACAGAAGGCAGGTCACATGACCCACCACTCACTGAAACTACAGACAGGAGAGACAGATGTCTCAGCTGCTGCTGAGAAAGAATCTACTTCCATCCACTTGTTTAAATTAGACAAAAAGCGGAAATCTTGAGTTTGTGTTCGCTCTCTAAATCCCAAGCTAGAACAGGGTCGATTTTTTACCGTGCCAGGTGGAAATTAGACTTTTAAGAAAGGGAAAATATAAGGTTTTATTTAGTGCTCACTGAGACAGACAGAAAGGTAGAGCCACAGTACATGTCCTCACACACACAAAGAGAGAGTGTGTGTGTGTGTGTGTGTGTTTTTTAAACACTAAAGGCCTTATATTCAGAGCTGGCCAGCAGCGCGTGCATATGTGGGTGCTGCGTGAAAAAATAGGGCCAGCCAACTCTGGTGCCATATTGAAATAGATAGCATGATCCAAACTGACTACACTATCCATTTAAATATGAGACCATGGTAGCACGGCCCACAGCCAGAGCTCACCATGCTTTGTGCCGCTCTACCAGGGTGCCAGGCTGAAGACCACCCATGGGGTACAGTGCAGCACACACTGACTAGCAATGTCACCCCCATGGGCAGTAGTCAGCCCAGACATGCAGACAAGCCCATTAGGCAAGCATGGCATTGGGCCATTTGCATGCCCATTACGGGCTCATCTGCATGACTGCGTAGCAGCTGAGTGCACTGAGCCAGGCCCTCCCCGAAGCCCAGATCCCCATCCCAGAAACACAAAAGAAATCCCTGGTGGTTCAGTAGTCCCTCCCTAGCCCCAATTCCTGCCCACAGCATAAAATAAAATGTAGGTGGTCCAGCAGTCCCTCCCCTGCACCGATCCCTGCTCATGTTACAAAATAAAATACACTGGTGGTCAAGCGGTCCTTCCTCTGCCCCAATCCTTGCCCATGTTATAAACTAAAATGCATTAGTGGTCCAGTGGTCCCTCCCATGCTCTGATCCCTGCCTAGGGTATAGAATAAAATACAGTGGTGGTCCAGCAGTATCTCCCCAATCCCCAAACACCATCCCCGTGTACACAAAAAGCACTCCCCAATGGTCCAGTGATCCCTCCCCATTCCACCATTCTCCAAACACCATCCCTGTGTACACAAAAAGCACTCCCCAATGGTCCAGTGATCCCTCCCCATTCCACCATTCTCCAAACACCATCCCCGTGTACACAAAAAGCACTCCCCAATGGTCCAGTGATCCCTCCCATTCCACCACCATTCTCCAAACACCATCCCCTGTACACAAAAGCACTCCCCAATGGTCCAGTGATCCTCCCCATTCCACCATTCTCCAAACACCATCCCCGTGTACACAAAAAGCACTCCCCAATGGTCCAGTGATCCCTCCCCATTCCACCATTCTCCAAACACCATCCCCGTGTACACAAAAAGCACTCCCCAATGGTCCAGTGATCCCTCCCCATTCCACCGTTCTCCAAACACCATCCCTGTGTACACAAAAAACATTCCCCATTGTCCAATGGTCCTTCCCCCCATTCTCCAATCACCATCCAATGAAATCTACAAGAACCTGGTAGTCTAGTGGCCCCCTACCTAGGCAGGTAGTAACCCATTACCCAGCTTCCCTCAAACCTGACTGACACTGGTGACTGACACAGCCCTCCTCACACCGCCACGGCCAGCTACTGACTGAACTGTAACTGAGTGTTTACAGTACACAGTGTGCACTCAATGGTTGACAACCAATGAGTGCATACTGTATACTGTACTCACTCCATGGCAGTACAGTCGGTGGCTGGCCACAGTGGTGTGAGAAAGGCAGTGCCATTTCCAGTGTGGGTTGGGTTGAAGGGGCAGCAGAGTGGTGGGTCACTGCCTACTGGGCTTAGCAGTGGAGGGGCCACTTGACTACCAGGGCCTTGCAGATTTTGTCAGACAGTGATTGGAGAACAGGGAGAGGGACCACTGGACAATGGGAAATGTTTTTTGTGTAAACAGGGACGGGCCATCACAGAACAGGGAAGGAACCACTGGACCACTGAGGAATGTCTATTGTGTACACAGGAATGGTGATCTGGGAACAGCTGAGGAACTGCTGGACCACCAATGTACTCTTTTGTATAACATGGGCAGAGATTGGGGCAGGGGAGAGACTGCTGGGCCACCAATTAATTTTTTTTTTTTATAACATGGGCAATGATCTGGAGAGGGGAAAAACTGCTTGACCACCTATGTACCCAGCCCTTGACAGTGTGCAGACAGGGTGCAGGACACACACAACCTGTGTGCACTGTTAAGGGCTGGGTTTCAGAAGCATTAAACTGCACCACTGCTGACAGTCATTTAGCAATTCAGAAAACTTTCAGTATTGTGTTGTGCTGCATATGCATGAGGGATCCCTCATTTGCATAGGCAGTGTTAGGGGTGCACCACGCAGAAGTGTCCTTTGTATACGGGCATGCCCCCCCCCCGACAGCAGCATTATTCCAGGATTTTTTTTTTGTTTTGATGATATAGTTCAGAACATGGGTGCTTCAATAATATTATCTCATGAAGGAATACTTGTCTCCATCATTGCTAAGTCATCTTTAAGCTGAATAGTCCAAAAAAAGCCAAAAAAGCTAGCCAAAATCATATCCCAGAACTTTATAGCGAATGGATCATGTGGATGTCCAATAAACTTTGATCTCAGGGCAATCTATCAGCATGTGGTGGAGCGGCCCCCTCTCCCCTCTACACCTGTGGCAGGGATCTGTATTCTGAGCATTCATTTTATGATGTTTAACAGGAATAAAATAAGTCCTATGTAAAAGGTTGAAATAAATTTGCAGTAGCCGGTTATTACCTATCTTAGAATTCTGTAAGTTAATGAGACCAAGTCTCATCTGAGATATTATTATGCAGCTCTCTTTCCCAGGCCACCTTTGAAAAGGAGGATATAGACCTAGTAAACAGTTCTTCAGATAAGGCTTTATACAGTCTAGAAATCAAATGACTATTAGAATTTAGATTTATAAACAATTCTTGCAAGGGAAAACTTGTAAAACCAAATAACCTCTGATTGTTTTTATAGACATCGTTACACTCACTTGCGCACATGCGCAAGGAATGTCTTGGGAGAATGGGACACTTTGGAGGTGTGCCACTCGTCTGCAATCCCCTGCTCCACTGAGCAGGTGTGGCAGTCTTGCACCAATCGGATGCGGTGCTGTGTATGACAGCGGTGGTCTTCTCTTCAAAGAAAACCACCGCTGCCATACACAGCACCAGCTCATGCCGCCCCCCGGTTTGCTGCCTGCTGGGAGCCCACCCCAGCATGGCAAACGTCCCACGTTATCTGCCGACGGGGTGCCCAATCCCCGCCAGCTCCACGGCCCCTCAGTATCTCTTCTGCCACACTGGGAGCCTACCTCAGCGTGGCAAACATCCCACGCCTTTTTTTTTTGAAAACCTGTAAATTAAAAACAGTCCCACGGCGCTTCTCCCAGCCACCCCTCCCACAACCCGCACCCACCCACTGCTCACTCTGCCTCCCACACCCCCATACTTACTTCCAGAGCTCAGGGCGCCAATCTTCGTGGACCGGTAACACGCCTGCACTCTTCAAAGACGACCACGAACTGAGGAAATGCCGGTAAACTGTATAATGGGCTAGATGGGGTTTTCAACTTTATTAAATATCTCAGGCATTTTTGAATTTTGCGCAAATTTTCAACATGGGGTTTGGGTCCCTTCTCATGAATGATGTTACTGTCATGATGTTATTCAGGTCCGAAGGTGATTTCGCAGTCACCGTGCGAAATCACACTTCAGGCCTGAATAACGCCACAGTAACATCATTCATGAGAAGGGGTCTCAAAAACCCCATGTTGAAAATTTGGTGCAAAAATTCCAAAAAATGACTGTTTTACGAGCGTGCATTGCGCAGTTCCTACGCAGGCTCGTAAGTTCACTACACATTAAGAAAATTACGGTGACACTGTTCATTAGCAGAGGTCTTAAAATGGCTATGTTGAAAATTTGGTGAAAAAATTCTTAAAAATGACTGTTTTACAAGCGTGCGTTGCGCAGTTCCTACGCACGCTCATAGGTTCGCGAATTTTCAATATTTCCACTCCAGATTTTCAACACTGCCATTTTACCACACCTTCTTATGAGTAGTACAGCTGTCATTTTTCACATCTCACCCAAAATGTGTTTCCGCCCATGTAGCGCACAATGGCACAGTCGGTGTGCGAAATCAATGTATGGGACACATTAAGAAAATCACAGTGACACTGTTCATGAGCAGAGGTCTTAAAATGGCTATGTTGAAAATGTGGTGAAAAAATTCCCAAAATTACTATTTTACAAGTGTGCGCTAGGTTCCTATGCACGCTGTGAAGTTCCTGCGAATCTCAATATTTTCACTCTAGATTTTCAACATTGCCATTTTACCACACCTCCTTATGAGCAGTACAGCTGCCATTTTTCACATCCTGCCCAAAACATGTTTCCGCTCACAGTGACACTGTTCATGAGCTGAGGTCTTAAAATGGCTATGTTGAAAATTTGGTGAAAAAATTCCTAAAAATGACTGTTTTACAAGCGTGCATTGCATAGTTCCTATGTACACTCGTAAGTTCACAAATTTTCAATATTTGCACTCCTATGACTTCCAAATACCTAAACAGCACATAGAAGCAAGCAACATTCGGCATTGACAAATGCTTGTACTTATTTGTCACTGATTTTGTTAAGCCATGTCCAAGTGCCAAATACCACTGCAAATACCTGCAAGCGAACGTTCAGCATTGACAAATGCTTGTTTTTAACTTGTAGGTATTGCTGTCTCTGAGAGGATGGGAGACCGTGTTTATTCTGGAACTGCTCAAATCACATAAAGGAAGATCCCTCATAAAAATCAGCAACATAACAAATCTGCTTACCAAAGTATCAATCCTTGAAAACTTTATGTTTCAAACAAGGCAAAAAAAAAAAGTACTGTATTGTTATATATAGGAATAAAGATCGATATTTTTCTTGAGACCTGAAAAATCTTTGAGGCACATAACCAGGCGTATACAGTTGAACTGGTTGTTGCTAAAGAATCTAAAACAGGCTTCCCAGCACCGAGAGATGATAGAGCGAATAGGCCTGTTAATTTAAGTCCCTTAACTGCTTCTTCCCCATTCCCATACATGCCAGTGACTTATTACTTGAGTTATTAAACCAATGATATACAACTTCTAACCGGGCAGCTAAATAATAAGCCCAAAAAGTTAGGCAGTCTAGGCCTCCCTTTTCCCTACTCTGATAGAGATTGCATAAAGCTACCCGAGGATGCCCACCCTTCCACAAAAAGTTTTGTACTGTCTTGTCCAAATCCTTAAAGATTTGTCTCTGTAATCTTCAAGGAATAGACACAAACAGAAAAAGTAATCCCAGGAGAACATTCATTTTTAAAATACTAATTCTGCCTGGGAGAACCAATGGAAGATGTTGCCACCTCCCAAGATCTGATTTTATTCTAGATATTAGAGGGTCAAATTAAGTTGCACTACCTTGCATACCTCTCTGGCCAGAAAAATTCCTAAATATCTGCTTTTATCTCTGCTTATAGCTACTAATGTATCAGTCAACATTACAGGATCCCCCAAGTATAACATTTTGATTTTGCCCTAATTCTTTGTACAATGATAAGGAGCTGAATTCTTCCAGCACCTTATTAAGGACAGGATAAGATTGATTAGGTTTACTCAACGCAACCAAAATGTCAGCTGCGTACAACATAATGACAGTGTGGTCTGCAATCCCTGAAAGACCCAAATCTTCTGCTTTCTGCCTGATTTTAATGGCAAGTTGCCCCAAAAAAGTACAAAAACAGAGGGGATAGGGGACAGCCCTGCCTAGTTCCTCTCAAAAGTTGGAAATGAGGGGATACACTATTATTGTTTCTAACCAGTGCTAAAGGGCTAGTATAAACCAACTGGATCCATTTCATGAATTTCCCCACAATGTCATATCCCTTCAGGACTTCCATCAGGAATGGTCACTGCACCCTAGCAAATGCTTTCTCAGCATCTAAAGACAGTAGTGCAGTGTCCATCCCTGTATATGCCTGAATTATATTAAATACCTTTCTGGTGTTGTGCTGCAATCTTTTACCTTCAATAAATCCTATCTGGCCCAGATGGACCAACTCTGGAATAACTTTAGCTAGTCTCCCTGCTAAAATTTTAGTAAAGATTTTATAATCACTGTTCAAGAGGGCTATAGATCGCGAAGTACCACAGCTTTCAGGTTGTTTATCTCTCTTGAACAGTAAGATAATCTTGGCTTCATTAAACAAATATGGTATTTTCCTTCCTGCAAAAAAAGATTTGTAAAGTACGGCAAGCCATGGGGCTAGTGTACCTATACGATTTTTGTAAACCTCGCAAGGAAGGCCAACTGGGCCAGGAGAGTTTCCATTGGGTAGGTTCTGAATAACTTCCAAAATCTCTTCAGTCGTGATTTTAGCATTCAACCTTGGCAACACCTGTTCTGAAATTTTTAGTAAATTGGTGTTAAATATGTAATCCTTAATCTGCTGTACTTCTATATCTGCCTCAGGAGTATATAATTCACTACAAAATGAGAGGAAGGATGAATTTATCTCTTCCTATGAAGTAATTAGGAGACCATTTATCTTTGACCATCTTAATCCTATATTGATTTTGTTCTGCCCTTTGCTGGTATTCAAGTAACTTCCCTGGGGTGTCCCCATAGAAATAATATTTGGCTCTCACTTTGTACATTTCCCTTTCCAATTTATCCTGAAGCATTTTTTCGAACCTATTCCTAACTAACATCAATTTTACTTCTGTTTGTACTGACCCTTCAACTATATGGTGGGCTTGGACAGAGGCCAACTCATCTTCCATTAAGAACAATTCCTGGTTGTATTTTTTTCTCCTAATGCTTATTTGGGACATTGTCCAGCCCCTTATGTATGCCTTCATGGCATCCCAGACAATGTGAAAATAAATGCCCTGATGTGTAGTCTGCATCATAAAAGCCTATAAGTTCCTCCTGTATTTTGTTCTTAAAGTCCCTGTCAGACCAAAAGGGAATTATCAAATTTCCAGGTTTTTATGATTTACATTTTGAACATCAAATTTAACCTCTAAGATGGCTGAAGAATGATCTGAAATTCTTACTGGTTCATAAAAGATTTGCGCCATAGAATTACCCAATCTGGCTGAAATTAAAAAATAATCAATTCTTGAAAATGCTTTGTAGGTTTTAGAGTAAAAAGAAATTTTTTTCAAGATGGGGAAAGGTGTCTAAATGGTTCATATAAATTTAAGTCCACCATTGCTTGCTTTAGCACCCCAAGATTTGTCTTCTTTCTCTCCTTAGCTCTCTGTCAGTCAACCCGATTGACAAATTAAAGTCCCCATTATAATATTAGGGTCAAATTGAGACAACACCAGAAAACAAATCAGTGAAAAAAGCTGGGTCTTCCTGATTAGGCCCATATAACAAGGCTAAAGTAATAGGATGGCCGTGCAACTGAATGCCTATAATTACAAACCAGCCAGATCGATCTATAACTGTTTTAACTAGATTATAGCCTAGGTGCTTTTTGATAAAAATGACAAAGCCTCTCGCCTTATCAGAATAATCTGTAAAAAAAAATCCATCTGCCTGAAACAGATTTCCAATATAAGAGGCATCCTTCTTATCAAAATAGGTCTCCTGTAAAGTAAGACAGTCTATGCTCCTTCTCCTGGCTAAACGAATTGCCTTTCTCATCTTAATTCTTTCCTTGCACCCATTAAGATTCTAAGACATTACTTTCAAAGGCAACATTGGAGACAAAGAAGCAACCAGCTGAAGATAGGTTGTTCCCTCCCTGCCCCAAATGTCACCCCTGTAACCTGGAGTGAGGGGAGGGGATATGCTCCGCCACCATGCAAGTCCCATATGTATGGGAAGAAAAGCCCAATTCTTTTTGGCATTAGTTGGGTCCTCATCATCTTTTTCTTTATCAGCCCTATGCCCCCATGCAATCCTTCATTTTCAAAAAGTGCACCATTTTTGAAGAAAATGTTATATATTTTTTTCTTTTTAGCCAAATTTAATAATTCTTTTTTCCCCCCTGGATTTTTATCAGTTGCTATCACTTTCCAACCCATGTCCAAACATAGTGTTAAATAGAGAATAATGGATATGCAGAGAATTGTATGTTATAGTTTTACACAGGTGTGTGATGACATAAACCTCACGAGTGAAGCTTGAGAGGTTTATACAGTCATCACACACTGAGGGTGTGTAATAAAATCCATAAAAACACACTTGTCTATCTTTTATTTTTTATAAATGCTGCTTTTTGTGCGGTTTGCACAGCTTTGCACAGCTCAGCATGGCTTTACGTGAGTGTATTAAATGATCAGAATGCCGTAATAACACAATTTTGGGTTATTACGGCATTTGACAGTACTCATAATCTGGTTGTTAAGTAGGGTCACCAGTAATTATAAAGACATAAATACTAAGCTCCCAGCTCAAGGCAAAAAACAGGAGAATAGAGTGCCTCAAAAAGATTCTCCATTAAAAAGATAACAGAGTGTTCCTCCCCACCCTGCCCCCCCAAAAGACAGCCTGCCTGATACTAGAGACTGATTTCTGATACGCAAGGCTGTTTACCAGGAAAACAGAAAAATGAAAAAAAAGGGAAAAACCCAAGTGTACCAAACAGTGTTGGACACTTAACCCCCTCCCCAGTAAGGATGCTGAATCCCCACTGTAGACAAACATATAATAAAGGCTTTTTAGAGGGTGCCAATCCCTCACCCAATCATAGCTCTCTAGAAACCATGTTATCATAATCATAATCCTAATCTTTATGATTCCAATAAAGACTGAAGTTCAGGGGATAATCACTAATAATAATAATAACAACTGCTTATAAATTTCCAAACCCCCCTCTCACCCCCACCTATTATATATATCTGATAACAAAGCAAAAGGCCAACCCAAACAAAAAAGGGGAGGAAAGGAAATTTACTGAGTTGTAGTGCCAGAGGAGCCTCCAGGGTCAGGATCTCTCTGATAGTGGCCTGCACGTTTTCTTAACAGCTCTTCCACCTCAAAAGGAGAGTGAAAATCTATGTTTACCCTCAGTCTGGCAGGGTACAGGAGAGTAAAAAAAATCCTTTCCTTAATCTGTCTCTGATTGTATCAAAACTTTTTCTTTTCATTAAAATGTTAGGTGGAATATTGGAATAGATTTGTAAAGCCATGCCATTGTGATACAAACCTTTCTCTGATCTTGCTTTATACAGGATCTTCTCTTTGTCTTGAAATTTCAGAGGTTTTACAGTACATACATAAACCTGAGTCTGCCAAACACACCTCTACAGCCAAAGGCACAATGTGCTCTGTCTAATTCAATCTTCTGTTCTGGATATGGCAGAACCATTGCTTTAGTAAGTAGTTCTTCACAATATTGTAGTGGGTCCCTTCCCTCTACACCCTCCGGCAAGATGCCGATCTTTAGATTTGCCCTTCTTGACCTAGACTCAAGGTCTTTAAACTTTAATTTTAAAGCTTCTAGTTCTTTGTTACTATTTTCTGGAGTATTAGATACCTTAGGAAAATTATCTTCAATCACACTTATTCATGATTCACACTCTGTGGTTCTAAGAGATAAAGATTCCAATTTTTCTGCCACTTCACCAAATCTCTGGGTTAAAGATGTAACCGCCATGTTCAAATTTTCAACACCTTGTCTCATTTCCTTTAGGATATCTTTATGGGCTTTTCCTAAATTGTCCTCTGAATCTTCTGGAAAGTCATTTTCACTGTTAGAACCCCATTCCTTATCATTACTATCTTTATTTGTAGCTTTCCCAGCTCCCCCTCCCCCTTATTATCTTTACCAGGACTCTTACTCCCCTTTTGTTTTGCCAAAGAAGCCATATTTTCTGCAATTTACTCCTTGGTCTTTACTTTTTTTTGTGAGACTATCATACAAACATACAGAAGTGCTTGTAAAAATAGGAGGTCCTGGTCCTTTATCTCCCTCCCTGTCCAGTACTCCTTCACTTGTATTTTTCTTCGACTCTTTCAATGCCTTTTTTCCCCTTTTAGAAGGTGAATTTTTCTTATTTTTCTTCTGACTGCTTAACAGTGGAGAGTTAATTGTTTTTCTTTCACTAGAAAAAGTAGCCAAATTGAAAGAAGATGTAAAATTGGATAGGATATTAAAGGGGAGACTGGGTACTGGGAGGTGTTAGTAGCCACTAGGACAGGTTTTTCCCTAGTACCACTAGATCCAAACACAAAAAAAAACTCCACTGGCTTCATCCAGGTGGAGAGGTTACCTGAAGTAGCTTCGTTGCTAAGGTGTTCGAGGGTGTAGTGGAAGTCTTCACATTCTCATCTTGTTCCCAGCTGAAGTCAAATTGACAAAAATTTGAAGATGGTGAGTATGCCTGAGTATCTTGAACATCTTAACTAGATATGGGGGTTGGAATAGAAGCAGTAACTGTTGATGCTGTTGGTACCGTTGATGCCGAGTCGGGCCGTTGGTAACTAGGCGACTGCATGAACTCCCATACTCATTTCAACAAACTCAACATACTCTACCACAGTAAGCAGTGGGAAAAGACACCGATGCTGCATTATGAAATTTAAAAAGGATGTTTTACAACTTAAGACCCCACCGCAATGTAATTTCTTCTGCCACTACAAATTCCACCAAAAGGCTACTCTATGCTTCCTCAAACTGCACAGAACAGCCCATCACACTCACATTCTAATGAAAAAGTACTCAACATGACCACGACACAGCTAGGGATTTAAGATGGGTTCCAACCTAAAGTGAGTGGGGCTTTGTATCGCCATTCCCGAAGCTGAAAAACACACTGAAAAAAATCTATCTGGGTGGACCGGACGAGCTGAGAGGACCATGCTCCCTCTCTGTGCACAGCTAACTCATTCAGCCACGCATACTGACAAGCATGCAGACATGCACAGTATGCTTCTCCTCCGGTTCTCTGGTGCTATTCCAGGTTAATGTGGTGCATACCTGGTTTGTGCCACGCTAACCTTTTGAAAATGGAGGCCACACAGCTTAAATAAGGAAGGTTTTCCAGGGGTTATTTTGATTAGGAATTTAAGGTTTTTTGTAACTTAGTTGTTTATGAAATAAAGAATAAGGCAAGTAGTCTAACTGAAGTGTAGTTAACTGTTAGGGACCTTTTTTCTATTGTTATTCATGGCTTGGTTTTGTACCTAAGAAAACATTTCAAATATAATTTATTTTCTGAGAATTTTATCAAGCTTGACTATAACGATTGAGATTTCTCAGCTCAGCATTACTGGAGGAACTTGATTTCATAATAAACAGAATTTAAATTTAATATTAGAAATATTCTTGTGAGGAACCAGTACTTAGCTCCCTCCACTGACACTTACACAACTGCCCATGCACCACAGCTGGTGCCATAGCTGGTAGTGTAGGACTAGTCAGCTAACTCTTACTGCTTCAGTTAATTGCTTTTCTGGTGTGTGTGAGAGAGTGTGTGTGTGTACTGCTGTGCATTTAATACATTTTTCTAAGTTTGTGGCTGTGTGCCCAAGAAGAAATTTAAAAAGTATTATTTATTCCTGATAATTTAGTCAGGCTTGACTAGAGTGAGTGAGACTTGTCAGCTCAGCATTACTGCAATGACTTGCATGATTGATTTCATAATAAATATTATTTAAATTTAATATCAAAAATCTTCCTGTCTGGAACCCCAGCTCCGGTCCCTGCATGACCACTTGTGCAACTGTGAGTGCACCATAAAGTCTGTGGCTGTGTGCTCAAGAGGAAATTTAAAAAAATACTTTTTTTTAATCTGAGAATTTAGTCAGGCTTGACTATAGTGAGTGGCACTTGTCAGCTCCCCATTGCCACGTGAATGAGTGACCATTCATAAAAATGTAATCTAAATCTAATATCACACATCTCCTTCAGGGATCTTGGGCTTGTGTCCCTTCACGGTAATTTAAGCAACTGTGAGTGCACCACAGAGTTTGTGGCTTTCTACACAAGAATACATTTTAAAAAATATATATTTTCCTGAGTTTACAAGTCAGGTTTCGCTATAAGTCAGTGAGACTTGTAAGCTCTTCATTGCTGTAGTGAAATGAGTGTCTATATTCCATAATAATTTAATTTAAATGTAATATCTCTTCCTGTGAGGATTACAACTATGGCAGACAGAGGACATAATACCAGAAAACGTAGCTAGTTCAGCAGCCCCAGCAAAGCTGCAGTACGTGTAGAGCAGCAAGCAGCAGAAGAGGGTGAGGATACTGCAGAGCGATGCTGAGGGTGCACTTGTAGCACACAAATATGCTTTACCCCATCACAGCCTGCAGTCTCCATCAGTACTAGTATGCACTGAATGACACCAATGAAAGAAGTAAACAAACTATTCAAAATACTGTACTAGTACTGCTGCTAGGAGGACACTGTCATTAATTGCTGCTAATACTAAGTGAATTTGACCTCTTCATTCCTTACTACTGCTACCTGTACCACCAGGATAAGGAACTCCTTCTTAATAACCACCACTGCTCCGATCCACCTCCCATCCACTACAACTACTAGCATCTCAGCTTCTGCTGCAACAGTGGCACTGCCAGTCACTCCTGCCACTGTGACTGACACCACTCCTGCCGCTGTGACCCAGATCACTCCTGCAACTATGACACAAATCACTCCTGTCACTGTGGCCCAGATAACCCCTGCCACTGTGACTGAGACCACTCCTGCCACTGTGACCCAGACCACTCCTGCTGCTGTGACTGAGACCACACCTACCACTGTAACTGAGACTGCTCCTGCCATTGTGACCCAGACCACTCTGCCACTGTGACTGAGACTGCATTTGCCACTGTAACCATGGTGACCAACAGGACTGCTACGCTGACACCAGCCACAACTACCACTATAGCCATGCCCAGTTTCATAACTATTTCCAGTACTCCATCCACTCCTACTGTGACATCTCATGTTTCTTGGCCTGCCTCCAGTACAGTAGAACTTGTCAGTGCAGATGAGGAGGAAGCACACTCATCTAGGTCTGAGTACGTTGCACCAGGAAATGAACTGCCCACTGGCACATTATGTAAGGAGGCTAACCTAAGCATCTTTGATGGTGAGGGTGAGTATGGGAAGTACCGTGTGAGCCACAAAGTCAGAAAGTCGAATGTCTGAAACCCCTAAACCACTTGAGGTTGCAGTGATAGGAGAAAGAAGGTTATGGTTCTTCTCTCCCCTAAAATAACTCAACAAGCTATACCCTTCAGCACTTTGTTCAGCAGGTTCCATGAAAGCCTGAACAGCCTAGTAGTTGCAGTGACACAAGTGGTGCCAAAGGAAAACCCATAAATGCAGGGCCAAACAAGGAAGGCTAGTGGGGGTGAAGAGAATGCTGCTGGTGCTGATACTGGTGACACTAGCAGCATGAGTGGTGCCAAGAGCAGTAAGAGCAAGGTATGGTTCCTTTTCACATTACTGAAGGAAGATAACAGAAAGGCAGTGTGCACACTGTGCAGTTCAATAATCAGCAGGGGAAATCTCTGGCAAATTGAACAACCACCTCTTTCATAAACCACCTCAAGGTAAAGCATCCCTGCATCCCCACATTTTTAAAGTGTCAGGATCTGTGCCTTTGGTTCCATCAGACCCATCTTGTGGTGATGATGCAGGTAGTGGTGCTGGTGGCACTGGAAGTGTCACAGAATGATCTGCCTCTAAGAAAAATGCTGCTGCACATGTTGCTACTACTCCTTCCCCCTCAGTACCAAAGAGTCCTCCATGTACCCCCAGGAGTCCTGCCAAGAACCAGTTCCCTGCTATTTCCCTACCATCTTGCAAGTGTGGAACATCCTCCCATCCACGGTCAATGTCAATAGTGAAAGCATTGCAGGCATGTGCTGAGTACAGTACAAGTCATCCTATCCAACTGCGCAGCATGTCACATAGCTCATAGGTAGAATGATGGCATTGGATCTGCAACCCATTTCGCTTTTGAAAGACACTGGCTTTGGAGACTTGTGCAGCACTTGCAGCCACAGTCTCTTTAAATGGCACAAACAAACATTCTGCTGTTTGCGGGTGAAGTTCATTAAACAGCTTGAACACTTGGAGCTTCTTAACTTTGAACCCTTAACCCAGCAGATCACGCATGACCTCTCCAAGAGGACATACTTATACCTGGGTTTCTTTAATAGGATACAGAGAAGGAGAGTTCCCCCTTGGATGCGATTTTCCATGCTATACATATCAAGTGAGTGTGGAGGAGTTAATCTTCCAAACCTTAGACAGTATGCACAGGTGGCCCACTTGAGGACACTGTGCCAGTGGTTTTCTGTATCCCATCAGCCATGCTTCAGTTTAGACTATTTCCTGTTTGGCAACCCACAGGCTGTCTGCCCCTCAAAACATTTGTACAGTACAGATGTGAAACTTTTAGGTGATGGATGGCAGACCTGGGAGTCTTCCTCACTCCAGCTCCTCTTTTTCAGTTCAAGCAATCCCTCATGACTCCATCCCCAACCCCACCCCCAAACACCAGTCAGGTCTCTCTTTTTTCTTTCAGATGTTAGATTTTCATGGTGTCCTCCCATTTGCTTCTCTGCAAGATATACCTTCCAGCTTCACACAGCTGACCATTTCCAGCACTTGCAGATATGATCTTACCTAATGGATTGAGATGCCTCTTCAAAACTGACTGATATGCTCCCCCACCAACAACCAAGAATGCTCATATTGCATATACAGTGCAAGACCTTGACTCATTTTACTGGCCATCTTTATAAAGTTCTCCAGGAGTCAGCTCTGGACCTCATGAATACAGTCCTACAGAGGTGGAATAAGGAGCTTGGAACAAATCATTTGTTGACTATCGGGCATAAATATGAAACACCAGCCTACAGACTTACCTTAGCTACATACTGGCATGAGTTCTCCTGGAAGTGCAAATATTATTTTTGTCTGCTCCCCAGAATCAGCAGCAAAATATGTAGGACTACCCAACTCACACACTTTTGGCAAGCACCTATTCAGGAATTAGAAGAGATCTTCATTTGTTCTGGAGAGGTATCCCCATCCTTGATTCTACTGACCATACCCCCCAGATGGGAGCTCTTTAAGGGGTCCAACCCTTAAACTCCTTTTAATTCTGATCCTTGTATCAGAAAAAAAGAAGCATTTGTCAATGCCAAATGTTGTCTTGCTGGCACTAACATTGGTAGTGCAGGAGTTAAGAGAGATGCATAATAGGAATGGCAGTGAAGTAGTGAACTGACACCAACACCACCACCCCCACCCTGCAGAGACTGACATGCATTGAGGTGTGCCTTTGGGTCATCAGCCATAATGCTCATGCCATTTCACCTCACCCTACCCTGCAGACACCAAGTGTTGCGGTGTGCCTTGGGGTCTTCGGGCCTCTCGCTCACCCCATTCCACAAGGAAATACACTGAGCTGGGTGCAGTATAGGAGAATGGGGTGAGCTTTGGGGCCAAAGAGTCCAAGGCACACCTCAATGCCTGTCACTGGCTGTAGGGTTGAGGTGGGGGTGGAATGGCGTGAGCATTACAGCCGACAATCCCAAGTCACACCCCTGACACCTGTCAGTCTCTACAGGGTAAGGCATTACGTTTGGAAACCCTAATGCCCAGGGCGTTTGTTGGTATTTTCCCTCCAAAGTTTCAACATGGGCTTTTGTGACCCTACCTCATGAACAGTGGCACTATCAGTTCGTTAACTGAAAGATGATGTTGCACAGCGATGGCACCATTTAGCGCCACAGGTGCGAAAACACATTTTGGGCAGGATGTGAAAAATGAAAGCTGTACTGTTCATGAGAAAGTGTAAAAAATGGCAATGTTAAAAATCTGGAGTGAAAATATGAGAAATTGAAGTCACAAACGTGCATAGAAACAACGCAATGC
Source organism: Neoceratodus forsteri (assembly GCA_016271365.2). NCBI lineage: Eukaryota > Metazoa > Chordata > Ceratodontiformes > Ceratodontidae > Neoceratodus > Neoceratodus forsteri. The sequence continues at coordinate 75,502,039 of JADMNL010000035.1, forward strand.
ACGTCCGTAATGCAATTATTTGGGGAATTTTTTAACCAAATTTTCAACACAGGCATTTTGGGACCTCTGTTTATGAACAGTGTCACTGTGATTTTGTTAATCTGTCCCGAACGTTGATTTCCCACAGCGACCATGCCATTGTGCACCATGTGTGCAAAAACACGTTTCAGGCAGGATGTGAAAAATGACAGCTGTACTGTTCATAAGGAGATGTATAAAAATGGCAATGTTGAAAATCTGGAATGAAAATATTAAAAATTGTTGAAGTTACGAGCGTGCGTGGAAACTGCACAAAGCACGCTCATAATACAGTCATTTTTTGGAATTTTTTCACCAAATTTGCAACATAGGCTTTTTGGGGACCCCCGCCTATGAATAGTGGCACTGTCATTTTGTTAGTCATTCCCAAAAGATGATTCTGTGCAGTGACCATGAAATTACCTTTCAGGACTGAATAACAAGATGACAGTGCATGTGTTCATGAGGTGGGTCCCAAGAACCTCATATTGTAAATTTGATGCCAAAATTCAACAAAAATGTCTGAGATTTCGACCCAAGTTGACCCCCCAATTATGCATTACACGGGTACCTTCCCCATGAAACACACAGTGGTCCTTCTCCTCCCCAAAGGCGGAGACCCCCACCTTCCCTGGCAACTACCACCCCATCTCTCTTATCCCTACCCTTGCCAAACTTCAGGAACTCCTAGCCCTCTCCCAGTTCACTACTTACCTCAATGACTCCTCCTTCTTCACCCCTTATGAATCTGGCTTCAGGAAAACTCACTCCATGATGACCTACCTTCTTCGGCTCACTGATTCTATCCTTATGGGAATGGACAATGGCCAAAGCATCTAAGCCATTTTTGTCAGCCTGGCCAAAGCCTTCAACACAGTCTCCCATTCCCTTCTCCTTGACATCCTACCAGCAGCTGGGCTATCCCTCTTAGCCACAGACTGGTTCAAGGCATATCTCACTGGCAGAACCCAATCAGTCAAGACCTCTGCCGCAATTTCCCCACCCCTCCCGATAAGAACTGGCGTCCCCCAGGGATCAGTGTTAGGTCCCATACTATTCTCTATTTTTTCTAAATGATCTCCCATCCACCTGCTCTCCATTCTCCTCCATTCACATGTACACTGATGATACAGTCTTGTATGCATCTGGCTCCTGCCCCACTGAGGTTGCATCCAACTTGCAGAATGACTTCGACAAAGTTCAGTATTGGTTTGCAAACTACCAACTATCTCTTAATGCCAAAAAAAACAGTCTCCATGACCTTCGGCACCAGGCAGAGACGTACCAGGTTTTCCTCTCTACCCTCTTTAAACACCCTTGATGGGACTTTACTTGAGGACACATCCTCTTACAGGAATTTAGGTGTCTGGCTGGACCAACACCTGAACTTCTCTAGTCATATCAACGCCTTTCAGCAAAAATTGTGTCCCAAGCTCAGTGCCCTATTCAGAAACTGTGCCTGCATCCCACCCATGGCTAGGCGTGAGATTGTCTAGAAGATGATCCTACCTATTTTTGACTACTGTGATGTAGTCTACAGTGCTGCCCCTAAGTCCTCCCTGACCAAACTAGATACCCTCTTCAACTCCTTTTGCTGTTTTGCCCTTGACACCCCCTACACACTCACCATTGTGATCTCTACTATGCCCTAGCCTTCCCTTCCCTGACAAACCAACGTCTCTTTCACTGCACAAAATTCAACTCCAAGCACTGGCTGAGTGAACTTCCCTTCTATCTCTCCCCTACCTTTACAACTGCCCCACCCTCCCTTCCTACTCCCTCAGATCTACTGACTCATGAACCCTGGTGGTCTCACGCCTTTCCGCCCTTATCGGCCAATCAGGTTATTGTTATCACCTCCCAAAAATCTGGAATTAACTTCCCCCTCAAATTCACCACTCATCCTCTTGCTACTCCATTAACCCTGCCCTCAAGAACATCCTTGCCCCTTCCTGTGCCTGCTATGACCCTCCCTAATCCCCCCGCTATCTCCCCTAAGCCATATTACCATACACCTACTCCTTACCACTCCTATTTTCCTCTGATTGTGCTCCTCCTTGTCCCCTACTCTCTCTCTCTCCTCCTAAAGTGTTCCTCTCCCTTCTTTCTCTGCCCTCACAGAGAGGGTAGTGGATGCATGGAACAGCCTTCCTGAGGAGGTTGTGGGTCTAAAACTGTAGGAGAATTCAAGAATGCATGGGACAGACATAAGGCAGTTCTTGTTGGGGGTAGGAAGAAATAGGCTGTTGGTTAACTAGGATCTGCGGCCTATCCTGTAGGTAGGGAAATGGGCAGACTAGATGGGCCTAGCAGTCCTTATCTGCCGTCAAAGTCTATGTTTCTATGTTTCTATGTTACTCTCAGTCTATCTCCCTCCTGTGAGCTCGTTCACTGCCTTGTGCAGTCAGGATCCATAGTGTATGGTGGGTACCAACTTTACCCACTTTCCCCAAGTTCTCCTTTTACTGTACCCTCTCAGTCACTGCTAGATCACTGCCTTGTGCAGGCAGCGTCACCCAGCACACTGGTGGGGTACTCCCACCCACCATAGTTGACCTCTGCTACCCCCTCCCACAACATCCCTCCCCCAACACCCCCCCCTCGCATCCCTATATATAAATAACTCTCATTGCCTATAACCGTGTCCTACCAGTAGGGCTGTCCACCCCTGCCCGGATAAGGAAAACAGGACACTGTTGAATTTCAACTCCCTTCCTCTCTTGGATTCCCCACCTACAATACTCTCTCATCATCCTGCCACACTCCACCTCTCCTCTTCTCCTACCCCCTTCCAGTTAACATAGCCTAACACTGGCCTACCCCCACACTCAATTAAGCACTTATAACCTACCCCTATACCCCTCTTACATGCACTTTAGTCCACCCTGTCATGTCTGCTTGCCTCATAAATCATGTTCTGGCTGCATCTCTCCACAAATTTCCTTTCTTTCTTTCTTTCATTCTGCCCTCCACAATTTTTCATTCCCTCCTTCCATTCTTCATCTCTTTACTTCAATCACTGTAAATCTTGAATATCTATGTTACGCTAATGGCTACCAATTACTATTGGGTCACCTTACCATCTAGTGCTACATACTGCTGCCAAGTTATTATATGTGTTCCAGTGTTACCACCTGTCACCAACTCTTGCCAATTTGCTATATGTGTCTTCATATCTACTGTACTTAACTGTTACATTGTTAGTCAATGTTACCCACCAGTAATCCCTCCTGCTCTCCTTGTATGCAAGTAAGCAAATTGTATTCCAACACTGTAACATTTCTCTGTATTCTATCCCATTGTTCCCGACCCCCCAGGTCACACCAGAAGATGAGCAACTTGTTGCTAGGCATGCATTCCTGGTGAAACATTTCCATAAATAAATAAATACAGCTTACTGGCATTTCTTCATTTTGCAGTTCAGTTTTGAAGAGTGCAGGCTTGTTCCTGCTCCACTGAAGATCACAGTGCTGGACCTCCGGAGGTAAGTATGGGGTGGGAGGTGGGGATGGGGTGTGCAGAAGGTGGGTGTGGGGTTGGGGAGGGGTGCCATGGACAACAGACCATTTTCTTTTTCAGGTACAAAGAAACCAAAATAAATGGACACAAGCTACAGGATGTTTTTCTTGCTTTATAGGTGAAATAAAACATATATTGGCCACACTGGGGTGGGCTCCCAGTGTGCCCCATGACTTTCGGGGGGGGATGTTGGCCACATTGGGGTGGGCTCCCAGTGTGCCACACAATGAGGGTGGGGCAGGGGGAGAAACATGCCGATACGATCAGCTTTCTGTGAGTGGCAACACACTGGGGTGGGTGGGCTCCCAGTACGCAACACAATGTAGGGTGGTGGTGGTGAACATGCCAACACAGGGATTGCACCCCCAATGTCGGCCTTCTTTGGGGACTGTGTGGTGGTGGCAGGACCCACCGTCATTATTGAAATGTTTCATCAGGAAAGGCACATACAGGAAATGTGTTATCTGTGTCGCTGCATGACGAGCTGGTCTCTGATTAGAGTGGCACATTTCTCTCAAGTTGGTGGCAATTTGCATATACTCATGTCGTTGCTAGCATGCTGGCTAGTTGAGGAATGAGGGACACACCTACTAAAGCATGCCCTGCATTCGCCAACACTGACACACCACTGCATTTCTTCTACCACTACAAGATGTTGCTTGCGCACACGCAAGTCAACATAAAAAGTCAATCATTCTGCTATGGTATAACTCCCCCTACTGTGGAAAACTTGTGTAAAATATTATTGGAGGTTTATTCTTTGGAAAAAAAAATTACCTATGCTCTGTCTAATAAAGCAAATTTCTTTGAAACCAGATGGCGTTGATGGGTACTACATCAGCGAGATAATTACCCTGATTTTATTCCATGAGGCACTCCCCCTCACCTCCACGTTTCCCTTTTCTCTTTTTATGTCATCTTGCACGCGCACAAGCAACGTACTATGGTAGCTTGGAATAGCAGGTTTTGGAGGTGCAGTTGTGTTGTAGCCAGTGGTGACACTGCTTTTCTGGGCTGGGCTCTGTGGCACGAATTAAACAGCACACTGTCTATGACAGCAGTTAAAAAGCATGCCACCAACTTGAAATGAATTCGCTGCTGCAATGAGGGAGTGCCTCGTCATTGCAGGGCGTGCCTTGCGTAGTGTAACATTTCAGTAAAAATGGCAGCAGCTGTCACCATCCGCCTCTCACAGTCCCCATAAAAGCTGACATCAGGAGTGCTCAATCCCCCTGTCAGCATTCCCCCCTCCCCAATTCATTTGCCGACAGGGAAGCCCAATCCCCATCAGCATAATGACCCCTTTGTTTCCCTTGTTTAAATGTATATCTGCTGAGGGGGGTGCCCAATCCTTCTCAGCATCATGCCCCCCAAACATGCTTTCTTTGCTGACAGGGGCCCAATCCCCATCAGCTTCAGTCCCTCCTCCCCAAAAACACAGGCGGCACACCGGGAGCCCACCCCAGTGTGCTGCAAAGCAAACCTGCGAGAGAAAAACCTTCCCGCGATGTCTTTTTTTTTATCTGAAATAAAGAAAATGCTCCCTCGCCATCGGGTCCCTTCCCCCAAGTTGCATCCACCTTCTATGCACCCCACCTCCACACACACACACCCTCACCCCATACTTACTTCCAGAGTCCAGCATGATGATCTTCGGTGGACCAGGAACACGTCTGCGCTCTTCAAAGCCGACCACGAACTGAAGAAATGCCAGTAAGCTGTAGAATGGCATAAATGGGGGAGTAAATTTAGGGTGATATCTTGGCCATTTTGGGGAGTTTTGATCCCACATTTTCAACATGGGGTTCATGGGACCCCACCTCATGAACTCAGTCACTGTCATTATTTGGTCCCGAAATGTGATTTCATCATCACTGCACAGAATCACCTTTTGGGACCAATTAATGAAACAACAGTGTCACCGTTCATCAGGTGGGCTCCCAAAAAGCCTATGTTGCAAATTTGGTGAAAAAGTTCCAAAAAAATGACTGTGTTACAAGCGTGCATTGCGTAGTTGCTACGCACACTTGTAACTTTGAGAATTGTTAATATTTTCACTCCAGATTTCCAACATTGCCCTTTTTCCACACCTCCTTGTGATCAGTACAGCTGTCATTTTTCACATCGGGCCCAAAATGTGTTTTCACACATCTGGTGCACAATGGCGTGGTGACTGTGCAAAATCAATGTTCGGGACAAAGTATGAAAATCCTAGTGATAGTGTTCATAAGGAGTAGTCCCAAAAAGCCCATGTTGCAAATTTGGTGAAAAAAATTCCCATGACTGTGTTACCAGTGTGCGTTGTGCAGTTTCTATGCATGCTCGTATTGTCGCCAATTTTTTATATTTTTACTCCAGATTTTTAACATTGTGATTTTTGCACACCACTGTATGGACAGTATAGCTGTCATTTTTCACATCCTGCCCGAAACATGTTTTTGCACCTGTGATGCACAATGGGCACAGTTGCTGTGCGAAATCAATGTTCTGAACAGATTAAGACAATCACAGTGCCACTGTTCATAAGTGGTGGTCCCAAAATGCCTGTGTTGAAAATCTGGTGTAAAAAATCCCCAAAATAATTGCATTACGGGTGTGCATTGCACAGTTTTTACGTACACTTGTGACTTCACCAATACTGTTATATTTTCACTCCAGATTTTCAACATTACCATTTTTTACACCTCTTCATACACAGTACAGCTGTCATTTTTCACATCCTGTTCAAAATGTGTTTTTGCACCTGTGGCACTAAATGGCACAGTCGTTGTGCAAAGTCACCTTTCAGCTAACAAACTGATACTGTCACTGTTCATGCGGTGGGGTCACAAAAAGCCCACGTTGAGAACTTGGAGTGAAAATACCAAGAAATGCCCAGGGTGTCAGGGTTTCCAACCATAATGCCCTACCCTGTAGGAACTGACAGGTGTCACGGGTGTGACTTGGGATTGTCGACAGTAATGCTCATGCCATTTCACCCCAACCCCTACCCTGCAGCCAGTTACAGACATTGAGGTCTGCATTGGGCTCTTCAACTCCAAAGTTTACCCCACTCTCCTATACTGCACCCATTTCAGCATTTTCCCTTATGGAATGGGGTGAGTGTAAAGTCCGAACACCCCAAGGCACACCTTGACACTTGTTGGTGTCTGCAGGGTAGGGTGAGGTGAAATGGCGTGACTATTATGGCCGACGACCCAAAGACACACCCCAATGCCTGTCAGTCTCTGCTGGGGGGTGACGTTGGTTCTGTACTTCACTACCATTCCTATTATGCAACTCTCTAACTCTTGCAGTACCAATGCCAACGCCAGCAAGATAATATTCGGCATTGATAAATGCTTTTTTGCTCTGCTTTAATATCTCTGTCCAGTTCTCTCACTCTCAGTACAGCAAAAGACAGCCTACACAAATGAATACAACATCGAAACCTCCACTATTCATCTAAAGTCCTCAAATACAGTGAACTCTTCACCAGCTGTCACCTCATAAACCCCTAGGGAAACTCCAAGGACCTCAGTATTGGACTAAAAGTACCCAGTTCTGCTTGCTGAGACTTTACACCCAGGGTCATTGATGGAGATAAATGGGTAGCAGTCTGAATATATATAACTATATACACACCTGAACATAGAGGACAGAGAAACCATGCTGTTGTGCATTATCATTCTCTAACGGGTTAACTACTATATATCACACTTTCTGTAACACTGTATGGAAAGTACTGTGTTCTCATCCTGTTTGTATATGCACTTTCAGCTTTATTGTAATCTCTGTCTTGAAAACACATTTCTGATAAAAATTAAATTAAAAAAGTTTGTGTGATAAATAATTGCAAGTAAGAAAGGGATAGCAAAATGATGATGACAGTATAACCACTCCCCTAAACAAACCCTATCAGTGAAATGTTGGGGTTAGTATGTATTGCTTTTAATGGAAACAATTTAACAACCTGATATTAGAAATGTTCTGTATCTTTTTGGCTTTGTGAAATTGCCACTGCTGACTGAATGAGTAGTCTGTCTCTTCGCTACTAAACCTAATGAGATCTTTTTCATTATCATGCCAAAATAAGGAGAATTTGCACCACTAGGACTGAGACTTATTCTTGCTTGCAGAGCAGACACAGGACCGACCTATGTTTTTTCTTTCAATTTTAGGGGAAAAGAAACACTCTCCTAGTAGCCTGAGAAACACTGAAAATTTAAATTAGCACCAAAAAGTGTGAAAAAAATGTGCCCCCTTCCTCTAGCTTGGGATTTAGAAAATGAACAAAACTGTCACAATTTCTGCTTTTACACTAATTTTGACAAGTAGGTGGAAGTAGATTGCTTCTTCACATTTAATAATTGTAATTCAGAAAGGGATAGCAGAATGGTAACAACCATAATATTCCTCTAAGCAAGCTCCATTGGCCAGGCTGTGACTGATTGCATTTACTTGCAGAGCAGAAACAGGCCTATTGTATACAGTAGTATTTTTTTTTCACTTTTAGGGAAAGATACTCTTAGCAGTTCTCCTGAGAAACACTGAAAAAGATCACACAAGAGAATGACAAAAATTACCCTATCTAGCTTGGGAGTTAGAAAAGGAACAAAAACTGTCAATATTTTAAATTTTTGTCTAATTTTAACAAGTAGATGGAAATAATTAATTGAGCTTCCAAAGTGGCATCTGATTGGACAGGAATTCTCAGCAGATCTTGACCTCTCACAGCCAGGTCTAGTGGCCGAATGATGAAAAATGAATATTGAATAAGTGGGACCTCCTAATACAAATACTTCGCAAATGTTCAAAATAAGGTATTTAAACACCCCAACTGCTGGCCCCCTTGTTAGCAAACATCTGGTGGCCTTTCTTTCTGATCCCTGGTGGTCAAGAGGTCCTATTTCTTAACCTAAGCTCAAGTTCAAGTCCTTGATTTCCAGTGGATTCCCTGCTTAGTTTTGATCCCCCATGGATTGCTCCACCAACATGGTCCCTCACCATTGTCCAGATCCCCCCTCGCACCTAGGATCTGTGCCATTCTTTAGCACACCTCTAAGAATTGCCTGCAATGGTTCCACATTAGGGAATGTCACTAAAGTACAAATATACCTTACAAGGGTCACCATGCTTTCTGGATGGCTTTAGTTTGCAAGTGTGTTGCATGGTGAACCCCCTCCCCTTCTCCTCCTATACTACATGCCCCCTTCTCCTTCTACATGCTGTCATTGTGGAGTTCATGACCATGTAAGGAAAGGCACTTTGAGGATAGCTTGGAGTGGGAGTGGGTCACAAAGGACTGTACCAAAATCTGGGTACAATGATTTTGGGATAGTTCCTTGTGACTGTACATCAGGCCACTTTATTACTAAATGACATGTATTAGTTATAAAGTATTAGTAATAAAGTAATATCCCAATTAAAAGCAAGACTGTTCAGACTGACCAAAGGAGCTGCCCGTGTGTTTTACATGCTGAGGCAATGGTGTGAATCTATTGACATCCTAATTACAATTTGTACCATTATCTAAAGTGTATTGTTACATAGTAAAATGTGAGCATGAGTGTATGTGGTGTGTAATTGACTTACTGATTACAAGGCAGTCTGCTATAATCTTGGCTGTGGCTGCAGTGGTCCACAGTAGTACTCCCTGACTTCTACTGCCTACCTTGGTAGTAAGATGGTCCAATAGTGCCCTCAGGATCAAAGCCACATTTGTAGAGGAGAAACTGTCACTCTAATGTATAACTGCCTCAGAATGCCAGTTTATGACAGCAGATGTGCTATTCACATTTTTGGCAGCTTCTGGTACAGTGTATGTAGCTCAGCAGGTAGCACACTTGTCTCTGAAGCCAGGAAATCACATGGCTGTTGGTTCAATTCCCACACCTGACACTTGGGTTGTCAGAGAGCTGTGGGTTCTAGCCCCACACCATGCACTTGGGTTGATATCCCAATACTGACACTGTAGTGCAGCATGAAGGGGGGTGCTGTCTTTTGGATGAGATGTTAAACCAAGGTCCCACCTGCCAGTTCAGGTGGATGTTAAAGATCCAATGACATTTATCGAAACGAGTAGGGAAATGTCCCCGGTGTCCTGGCCAAACTTCCATCATTCACTAAAAATACCACCAGAAGCTTAAAGCTTAATCTGGTTCAAGGTTATGCCATTTATCTGTGTAAGGTGTAATTTATTAGGGAGGAGGGGTAGAGTGGCGCCTGCAGAAAGTGGGGTGCTAGCTGCATACTCGAGCAGACTCAATAGACTGTGTGGCCTGTTTCTGCTGACAAGTAGTAAGTAAGTTATCTATACTTAGGAGCTGATGTGTTCTTGCTTAAAGGGACACAGTCAGCTGTTTGCTGAATTTTTGTGGTATTTCTCAGAATGGTGCCTGCAGCCAGTTATCTCCCATGTGATGGCATACATTTGTTTGTTTGTTTGTTGTTTGTTGAATTTTGTTGACCCAGTAAGCCCACTGGGCCTAGAAAGTCCCTTTTTCAGGGGCGACCGGGGGGGAATACAGATGGTAAGCAACTGAAATTGAACCAAATTAAACTGTTGTCATAGGCTGCAATAGAATAGCCAGTTTTTGGATTAAGTACAACATTTAGTATTTTATCTGAACCTATTCCCCAGTGGCCTGACCCTCTGATGTGTTTGCACAGGAAAATGGTAAAACAGTGTCTTTGAACTCGTTTATGGAAAAATTCAGAAAATGTTATGTAGTACCATCTAAACATACTGGTTGAAACTAAGTTGTGAGCTAATATTTGCAATTAAGTCATTAAGCAATCTGACATAGTTTAATACAAGTCTGAAATGTGAAGCTGTGACTCCTGGCACGTGCATCAGTGTCAACTGATAGGCAAGTCCAAGCAGTATTCTTTAACACCATTTCAACTTATTCCTCCATTTTAAATTTATTGAACAATAACAGGTGTGCTTGTATGAAAAGGGAAACCCTTGGAATTTCAAATGTTTTAGGAACTGTTTAGCTGCAGACAAGTCATCTAATTTTTGTGATGGAGGACGTAAGTGTCAGTCTGACTGGGGGAGGAGCAGGTGGCAGTGTGGAGTAGCTGGAATGAACGGCTGATGAAAAATGTATTTATTTATTTATTTTTTAGCATTTGTTGACTAGGTAAATATTAAAATATGAAGCTACAGCTAACAGCACGAGAAGTCAATTATGTGCAGAATTAGAGGTCAATGTTCGTTGATTTGTTCTGTGTTGTGACTGGTTAGGGATGAATATATATACCACACATAGATATAGTAGGGCACTCTGGTCATTAGACCAGTTTAGCCTTCTATGTGAAAGAAGGTCTTTACCCAACGTTTTTCACTAGGAGGGATGGAGGGAGGGAGGAAGGAGGGGAGAGTTAGAGGGAGTGCCTGTTATCAAACAGAGACCATGCATTATAAAAAAACACCTGGCTCCCTGTCTGTTATGGTACTTGTATCACCAATCTAAGGATTCCAGTGACACCATAACCTTCTTGAGCTTTGCTTGATGGAGTTACAGCACCATGACAGACAGGGACCCATATTTATTCTATCTGTATAATCTAGAGCACTCCAATTCTCTATAATGTCTTTAAAAGTGACATTGCAGAGGGGCTGTAGGAGAAGGTGTGCCTCTTTATAGAAGACAAGATCTACAATAGAGTGGTCACTTCAGGAGAGGTGGGAAGGATTGGCAGAAACCTGAGAAAACCTGAAGCATAGTCAAGGGTATGGGAGATTGATTTCACTGTGAGAACGTGCAAAATAATGCACTTAGGATATAGAACCCAGGGGCAGGGTACAAAATGGATGGAGTGTTATTGATGACCACCAAGCAGGACAGAGAGACCTGGGAATAATCATTGTGGATGATCTCATTGTGGCCAGGCAGTGTGACAAGTTAGTTGGAAGGGCCAGTGGGATGTTGGCATGCACAAGGTGGAGTATCACCAGCAGAAAGAGAAAAGTGCTGCTGCCTCTGTAAAGATAACTGGTAAGATTCCACCTACAGTACTTTGTCGAGTTCTGGAGACCAAATCTCTGGAAGAACAGTGACAGAGTAGAAGTGATCCAGAGAAGGCAAGTAAAATGACGCAGGGTGGATGGCCTGCCAGCATAGTGGTTGGATTTCCGCCTGCAATGCCAACAATCCAGGTTGGGAAGGGACTCAGGTGTCAGAAGGCTGGCTGGGGAAAGATGGTGCAAGTGTCTAATGACCATCGCCTTTTCCTGGGAGGAGGGTTCGCGGCGCCAGCAGCAGGTCAGGCCACACTGCGGGTGGGAGCGTGGTAGATGTCAGCATATGCTTTGACATCATGTGACATGTCATACTTCCCAGAAAACCAGAAAAAATGCCCCTGGTCTGACTGGATGATGATGACTGGTCTCCAGCATGCCATGATAGCCCGGGATAGCCCCATGCTAACACCCCCTCTACACACACACTGATTTCACAGGCTAATTGGTTGTGCCTAAAGGCACTTCTTCCCCAGAGGGGGGAGACCTATCCAATGATGGGTTATGTTGGGTCACTCTTGGGGATCCATTGACGGATAAAGGGGGCAGTGGATGGCAAATGGAGAAGGTGGGTGGCCAGTGGCCAAGCCAGGGCGTGGGGAGCAAAAGAAGATGATGTAGCGCCTACATAAAAAGCTCGAGGAGGGGAGACTAAAGTAAATCAATATGTACACACAGAAAGGGAGGAGGGAGAGGGAGGATATGATGGAGACCTTTAAATACCTCTCCACCAGTAAGGAAAGGAGGGTGAATAATGACTTTCTTTAAACATGAGACAACGTTCAGCTGTAGATGAGCCTTTGAAATTACAGTCTTTTTTGTCAAGTGTGAAATGTTTAATAGAAAATATAGGATGTATGTTGTTTAGTATGGGGTTGTCCTTCATTTATGTGACATAACCAGTGTAAGAGCAACGTATGGCTCAGTCTGTGACTAATAAAGTCATCAGGTCTCACAACTTCAGAGCACAAAGTCAATTTAAAATCCATCATATATGAGACTTGAAATAAACCAATGGTTTGTAAAATATCTGCTTGCGAAACATACATACCTTCAGGAATGCTGCATCCTGCAGTTTCATTTGTCCTTGAATATCTGCTATAAGGGAACTAAGAGAAGAATTTTGCTCTGAAAGGATTTTTATATTTGCATTCACTGTTTCAAGAAGTTTCTTTTCCTGTTCCTCAAGTCTAAGAAGTAGGATCTTTTTTTTTCATCATTCAGGAACTGATGCAGTTGGTCAAATTCAGCAACAATTCTCTGCCTTTCAGATTCCACATTGACCTGAGAGGACAGACAGCAAACAAGGTGAATGAAATGATTCCTGAGACACTGCTAGTTAAATTTGTTTAACAGTCTGAGCTGGCTTTACCTGAAAGGTTACATTGCTGAACCCCTGCACCCAATTCTGATGATGTTTAGACACCGCAGGCTCGATATGAAATAATTTGCTATGAGTGCCATTACATCCATGCCCTTCTTGGATCTCTGCAGGCCTCTAAGGTGTTTCCCTCATCCTGCTCCTAACTAACTTGGACTGGTACAGACAGATGATGCACTTTTTATTCTTAAACTCCTTCTGCAAGGCTACACCCTGAGTCCTGGCATAAGAGTGTTAGTCACAGACTGGACACATGGGGCCTGATTCCAAGTCACATGGCACAACTCACAGGCATATGCGAGTTGTACCATGTGGCGCTACAGCGGAGACCCTGTGCCCTATTCCAAGACAGGCAGGGTCCCCAGCACCTATGACCCACAACTTGCGGCAGCTGCAGTCTTGTACCACAGGAATGGTGCAACGACCCTGGTTGCCGCAATTCACGGCCCACATTTAATTGCCCACACCCAGAGCCCCCACACCATACCACTACCGAATGCTTCAGGGGGCCATGGGGTGGAATGGCAGGTTGGCAGAGCCACAAGGTGGAGCATGGAGCACCATGGACCAGGGGGCACCCCAAAATAGGGGTGTGGGGCATTACTGTGCTGGAGGTGGCAGGGGTGCACAGCAATGTGCAATTTGCAGCACTGCAGGGGGGCATCCATCGTTATGCCATGATGGAGCCCCTTAGACCAGCTAAGTGCTGATCTAACCCTGCAGTGCCATAAGGGGACCTGGAATGGAGTAGGTGGGTTACAGCAGCCACCCTCTGGAATATGGTGCAGGTGTTGTTGTAACTCACACTTGCACCATGTTGTAGTGGGTTGCAGATGTAGTGGGTGGTGTAGCTCACCTTTGGCACACCCTGCATGTGGCAAGATGCAAGCCACCACTTGGAACTGTGACTTGTGGAAGGCATGGCTCAAGGTGCGATTTGCGCCATGGGGTTTTGGCATAAATCGCCTTGTGCCATGCGTACAGCAACTTGGAATCGGGCCCATAAGGTGAACAGCCTGCTCCCCCTGCCAGTAGGATGGATTTGTTAAAAATAACTAATTTAAAAGTGTATAATTAAACATATATTGTATAAGTTTGGCATATAATACCTCCAGCTTAGAGCACACCACTTATCACTTGTGAGGGGGGCAGGACTGAAATAACTCGCTTGTATCTCTGCCACTTCTGAGTTATGGACCTGCCTCCTTACTCATCAAAATAAATGGCAGATTCCAGATCAGGTCATGGGGTATTCTAGAGGTATGAAGGGGCAAGACCATAACATACAAGTGGCAGAGCCATGAGTGAGTTATGAATGTCCTGCCCTCTCACAAGTAATGATAAACTGCATGTTCTGTGTCAGGTCATTGCATATTCAATGTATACAAGATCGGTTTACCAGTTATAATTTTTCAGTCTTTTTCTCATGTGACTAATTGTTTCTCTTTGGTTTCAATTGCGGCTTTCAGTGCTACTGTGGGCTACTGTGATATCATCAGCATTGTGAAAGCTCCTCCCTGACTGGTTCAGTATTAGATCGATGTGTACGCAACCTGTAGGATAGCGTTGTGATCTACTAACAGCAAAGATTTGATATTTTGAGGTTAAAGACAACACTTGTTATCTTGTCATTTTTATCTTCACAGCAAGTTTAAAAATTGTTACTGTATACCCCACATTCCCAAATATTGTAGGTCATGGTTTAATAGTTGATATACTACTAGCACTTTAAACAGAACTTACCTTGATTTCTTTAAGTTTGCTCGCCTCTTCATTTCTAGATTTGAGAATATAGTCCATCTGCCACTGTATGCTCTCCAGTGATTTTTCAAGTTTTCCCTGAACAGAAAAATCTTTCAGTCCTGTATTTTTTTACCTATATTCACATTAAGCCTGATTGTACAATGTCTGTGGCCAGTGGGTGTTGCTTGCTATTCCACTGTCAAGGAATCATGCCCTGAGCCTGAAACAGTTCAGAAGTCAGCAGCAGAAAGACAAGACAGCCTCCTGTGGAGGTGGTGGGTTGTGACTTCTGCTGCAACACCACCACCTGGGGGTTGGAGGTGCAGCTTGAAGTGACAGAGGTAGCACAGGGTGAAGGGAAGGGTCAAGGTTTGTGGGGAGGGGGTGGGGTCCCACCATAATCTCTGGATCAGGGACACCACAGTGGAGCAGACTCGACAGACCCTAAGGCCTTCTTCTGCTGTCTCTTTCATATGTCCGTTTGTTCACATGCAGTAAGATTAGACATTGATGCGTTGCACTGGGTCAACTGATGCCGCAACCACTGTAAACCTAATTGGTATCCCTGGAGGTTATGGGGTGAATTACAGGCAGAGAACATCTTGCTGTCCACCAGGGCAATTCCTCTCCTTCTAGGAGGTGGTCCACCCACACTTATCAGATCTGTGCTGTGGACATAGTACAGATCAAGTTGTACCACTGTGGGGTTATAGGTATATACATAGAGGCAGAAAAGAAGTGGTAGGGAGCTTTCTCAAAAGGCTGTACAATGGATGGGAGTAGACATATGAACTGCTGTTGGAGGACTTTGAACCTCAGCCCCCCAAGAAATACTGGTGGAAAAACTGAAACAGTAATTTGCAGTTTTACCTTTTGTTTGCAGAACAAAACCCTAGTGAGTTTTTCCATTTAATCTTAGACCCTAATTCATGAATCAGGCTGGTGAATGAGCATTTGGCAGCCTGAGCAACTCTGCAAACCAATGCCCCTAGTTCTCAGATATCATTCACATACCCTGGTTACCTCCCTCCATATTCATGGAAGTCCATACGGTGACAGTGCTAGCCCTGAAGCCAGACTGCAGGTTCTAAACGGAATCTTGGGCCAGCCCTCTAGCTGATCCCCTGCTCTACTTTCTTAGAAACTTAATGTATGCTATGTATGTCTTGTTACGAATATTATGGATTTAAATTTATTATTTTTGTATGGATGATTGTAAGGACGCCCTGAGCTCAGGAAGAGCGTGTTATATAAATAAAGTTTACCTTACCTTACATCAGCAAGGGATCCTTGGATGTGGCATTCACACCAGGACTGTGGCACCCACCCAAAATGTTTTCTTTTACATAAAACTGTTGCCCTTCATTACCTTTTAGCCCTCCATGCATTACAGTAGAGACAATGCATTGTGGGGTTGGGGGGGGGTTACACCACAGGCCAAAGGAGGATGTGGCAATGGGAACTGACTTGTTATGTCAGGGTTTTCCCCAACGCCACCAGTTCTGTTCACACTCTCCCAGTGCCAGAAGCATGTAACTGGCTTCTAACATGCCGCTACTGCTGCAGAGCATGGCCCTGCCCTGCCCTGCCTGCCTCCCAGCCCTGACCAACTAGTGGTCAGTGACGTCTGTGTGGAAAGATGATTGCAGAATATCACAAAAGCCTCTTCGTATGAGGACAGAGAGAGCAGTCCTCCCTACTCACACCTTAGTGCATAAAGGTTTTGAGGATCACAAGCTTAAACACATTCCCAGTTTATAACACTTTAAATGGAATTGATCCAAACAGTAGCAGCCAATAACAAAGAGCTTTACAAACAATGCAGCTTCTCTGTACCTTGTATTCTGTGACAGCTTCTTTAATAGGGACGACATTATGGCTTTTGTGGTCACGAGATCTATCACAAACCCAACAAATTGGAGTCTGATCATCCTCACAGAACAATTTCAGTTTTTTCCTCGTGTTCCTCACAGAGAGGATTTTCACTTGATATTTGAGCAGGTACATTTAGTTTTTTGATCCCTTCTGCAATATTAGCCAGCTCTCTGTTTGGCCTCAAGTTCTTCTGCTCAAACACTTCCCTGCATTTAGGACAGGTGATATCCAAGTCCGATTTCCCCCAGAACTCAGTGATGCAGCATCTGCAGAAATTGTGTCCACAGTCGACAGTTACTGGATCTTTGAAAAAATCCAGACAGATGGCACAAACTGCTTCATTTTTCAGTGCTTCTACCTGTCCTGCAC
This sequence comes from Neoceratodus forsteri, assembly GCA_016271365.2. Classification (NCBI taxonomy): domain Eukaryota; kingdom Metazoa; phylum Chordata; order Ceratodontiformes; family Ceratodontidae; genus Neoceratodus; species Neoceratodus forsteri. Next base: position 75,518,952 of record JADMNL010000035.1, read on the forward strand.
TTGCCATGTTCCGAGCTCTAGTGCAAGTCAGAGAATTGTACTTTCAGTTTTACTTACAGAATTCAGGGAGTGACTTCCTGGAACACCTAAATTGTTATTCTGCATTAACTCCATGAAAGCCGCAACAGGCTCCAGCCGTCTACTACACATTCTCGTTTCATGTTTCTTAACAATTTGGGTTTAATGTGTGCATGTTAATTAAATAATTCTTATTTGAAAAGTAAACACAATGCACAGATGTGTGGAAATTGTAATGTCACATATTTTCAGCAGCACTGTTTAACAGCATTGGTTTTTATATTGTACCCTTGCATAACCTGCAGCAGAGAAAATGTTTTAGGATTGTGTTTTAATTCACAGATCCATTATAAAATGGGGGATAAAAACTGACCAAATGGTATAACGTCACTGGTTAAAATACAGCACCTGACCATTGATTATTCACCTGGAAACAGCACAGATCATAACTACCTGCCCTTATCAACCTAGCAACAACCTAACTAAATGAGAATAAAACCTTTGACACTAAAACAAAAAAATAAAAAAATGCTTCCACTTTTGAAACACAAAAGCCCATAGCAGGACATAGGTTGCTTTAAAATAAATGTGTAAACCCTAGGTGGTGCAACCCTATGGGCTACTACTCCAGCCTGCGTGACTATGCGCAGGTTGAGGGGTCTGAGCTCTGTGAATGGGTGCCTCCACCCGGAGGAATGGTATTGGAGTAGCGTAGCTGCTTTGATATAGCCCTCCAGGGTGCTATAACCCCCCACCCACCCACCAACCCTTCCGGTGGACTAAACAGTTCAGCAATAAACCATTCACATTCACCAAATGACAGTAATAATATGCTCACACTCCTTGCACTTACCTCCAGGCCTGAATCTTCTGCAACTGCCCTGGAGACCCCCTGGAAAATGAGACCAGTACTGCAACGAGGCAATCATAATGCAGTAACCCAACCAATACTAGCCAGGCTAAATGTGAAAACCCACAATCTAGTTTATTTAGGGGAAGAGAACAAGGGTGGGACGTAAATCCAGCAAATGATTGGCACTTCTGATCTGATGCAGATTGATTCAGCATGCGCTGTAAGCCCTTTTGAAACAGTCCCTCAACTCTGGGTACCCAGTATATTACACAGGCTAGCCTTAAGTGTTGCCCAGGATAGGCTGGCATTGCAGCTGTTGTTGGGGCCCTTAGGAAGGAAAAGCAGTTAACATGCTCACAACCCAAATATTTGTAATCCGGAGCTGGATGGCTCAGTCTGTTACAATAAGCCTCAAACAAGAAAATCAGATGGCACACTGTGATTACAGCTATTGTTGAAGGGAGCTACGCTGTTTTGTACTCATGCTACCCAGACCATGATACAGGACAGGTGAGAAAAAGACCTTGTGGTGTTGCACTGGATTGCCTGGGGAAGCAGTGCCTACATGACTCACCTCCTGGTGGTCACTACCTGTTCGGTGGTGTTGAACAGAGGGTTGAATCCTCAAGCAGTTCTTTCACTGAAAGTGTATCTGAATTGGGAGTGGTGGCCAAGGCCGAGATGGCAAAGCCCTGGCAGAAGAAACAGTTCAGAAAATGTCCATGGTTGGATGCTGGAAAAGCCTCCAGCGAGTGTAACAGCACTCACCATGGGGAATCAAATCACGACCCACGAAACACATTAGGCAAATCTACAATACTTAGCTTTCTTAGCCACAGTTCAGATAAAGTCTGTTTGCCAATTACAGCTTCACTGCACAAATCTTTCAATCCAAGGCTCTCTTCTACCATCAGGCAGTCGATTGCTTCTGGAGCGACTCTTCAGTCCACTCGCAAGTAGTAATCACACACTTTTCTCTCTTCGGGTACAGGTCTCAATGAGTAATCGGAAAAGTCCAACTTTCACACTCAAGGCTAAATAATGTGACAGGCAGGCCACCAGAGCCTTTCTGATGATTTGCTTAGGCTCCTCCTAGGAGCAACTGCTCGACAGCTCAAGCTGTTCATTCTTCAACCTCCAGCTTTCGACTCATTCTGCTTCAGGCAATTCTGGGTATTTCCTCGAAGATCCACAGGGTTCAGTTGACTAAAGGTACTGTCTGTCATGGCGAGGGCTCCCCCTCCAGTTCCATTTAGACACCAAACCCATAAAGCTACAAATACTACAGCATTTCAATCCCACAAGACCTCTGGGGACAGTCTCCATTTTAGGTCCCCTGAGATTTGATTGGTCCAACACTGGAAGTCCAGAACCAAAATGGTGGCTCATATTCAAAAGCTCAAGCTGCAATTTAAAGCAGGTTTAACAAACTCCTCTATTATTATAACAGATAAACAGTAAATAATCACTTTCCCTAATCAAGGTCCCTCTGTGCAAGTAGTGACTGCAGAATGGAGCAGAATAACTGACTGTCTGGCTCGTCCTGAGCCTTAAATCACTCGGACCCAGCCCAGACTAATTTTCTAACCAGCATAGGTGTTCTCTTAAACAGACAGGCGTGGAGGCCTACCGAAGCACTCTCATGCAGACAATTAGAACTACTGCAGACAGGACACTGTCCTGACAGCGGGCATTAGGGAGCCCAGGAAGACATTTAAGTAAACCCCAATTTGTATGGGGGGATTACTCTCTTCCCTGCATGGAAAAACTTGTTGTCCACCTCAAGTCTATACTTACTGTAACATTCTATATAGAAAATATTAGACGAGAAGACCTGCATGTTTCATTTGGTATACCACAAAGAAAAAACTGATGCATCAGTAAAAATAAACTGGCTCTAAGCATGACTATACTTTTTCCATGATAATAACATTTCCAATAAGGATACAGTTTTCATAGTTTTTTATACACATATGAACATATTCAAAACAGTTTTAAACAGATAACCATATTACTCTGACCATTCGGGTCTGTACTACCTCTTATATTTTAACCCACATGGCTGGGGGCTTATTCCTATCAGCTATATTAGGGCTGCATGGGGCAAGGGCACTAGAGTTTGAGGGCTTAACTAGTAACTTGGACATAGCAGAATAGCTCAGCATGGGAAGGAAGCTTTCAGAGATATACACTCCTTTATGAACAACATGTAAGGGAAGATCCACAGGCTTCCCTGGGGAGTCGTAACCGAGGCATATCACTGGTTGGTTGGCTCTTCCAGACTTTCTGGGAGGAACAGGTACAGGCTAAGACTTTTCAACATTTGTATTTGGGTCTGCTTCTGTAGACAGGGGTACCTCTGCACTAGCTGTTTGTTCTGCACCGGAAACACTGTCAGCTTCTTGTTCAACAATATTACTTTCATGTGTCTCTGATGAAATTTCAGGATCGTCATCCGGGGGAATTCCATGGAAGTCAAGCCGGCAACACATTACTGATATTTTCAGAATCATTGATGTCATTAACATCATTTTCCATAACGTTATCAGCTTCATTATTGGCAAGCAGTTCTATGCTTACTGGAATGTCACCAGCAACATTTTCTGTTTCAGATGCTTGTTCCTGCAACTCAAATAGCTCTACCAGACACAAAGAGTCAGCTACATCAAAAGTCACACTTTGCTCCTCGCTTTCATGGGGCACTGGGTTTGCAGGGAAGGCTGGAGGATAAGGCAGTCCTGAAGGTCCGACCTCATCTCCGAAATTGTACATGGGGTTACCTTGGAACAACTGATTCAATTCATAAGATGGATAATAGGGTGCTTCACTCTCACTGTCATCAGATTCTGACTGGCAATCAATGTCATGCTGGGCCTGCCAGGGGGAAGGCCTTGAATCCTTGATGACTGGAAAAGAAATCGTCTGCCTCTTTTTTGCTGCAGTTCTAGTTATAGGCCCGGGAGGGGCAGGCAGTGTCTTGAGGTTCAGAATCGATGATTATTTGACCAATGGGTAGCAGAAGATTCCTGTGCATTGTTTTGGTAGCTCGTGGGTTATTTTCAGGCTGCACTTTAGAGACTGGCAGGTCTTCCAGCTTACTGACAGCAATGTATGGGAGGTGGTACCACCTATCCGCAATTTGTTGTTTTCCATGCAGTCCCAAATTCAGTAGCAGAACTCTGTCTTCAGGTAACAGTTCCTGAGCTTTGACACGCTTGCCATGCCTTTCTTTATTTGCCAAGTTTCTCTTTGCTGCCATGGTGTGTGCTAAATGGTAAGCATGGTTTAACTGGGCCATTAACTTTTGAACATATTCAAGGTGACTTTCAGCTTTAACTCCATCAGGGGACACTCCGAAGCAAATGTCTACTGGCAACCGGGCTTCTCAACCAAACATCAATCGGTAGGGGGAGACTCTAGAGGCATCACTTTTGGTGCAGTTATAGGCATGTACCAAGGTGCTTGTCTGTTGGCTTCATCTTGACTTATCCCAGGGATGAAGTGTACCCAGCATGTCAAGTAGTGTTCGGTTAAGCCGTTCAGGCTGTGGATCCCTGGGAGTGATCGGGGGTAGTTCTGAATTTTCATACTGCCCAGAACGAGAGCATTTCCTTGATCAGATGGCTTTCAAAGTCTCTCCCCTGATCGAAGTGGGTTCTCTGAGTGGCATCATAATGGACAAAGAACTTCTCAATTAAGACCTTGGCTACTGTGGATGCTTTCCGGTCTTTATTTGGGTAAGCGTGGGCATAACGTGTGAAATGATCAGTCACCAATAGCACATTGCCAATATTCTTCTGGTAAGGATTCAAGGCACAAGAAATCAATACACACAAGTTCCATAGGCACACTGGTAGAAATGTTGACCAAGGGTGCAGCCCTGTGGGGGTGGAGCTTTTTTCTGGACACAACAGCTGCAAGTCCTGATATGAGTCTGAATGTCAGCCCCCACCTTCGGCCAATAGAATCAAGTATGGGCCATATCTGTAGTACAGTAACAACCCAAATGTCCCATCTGGTCATGGAGGGCCCATAGGACTACACATTTGAAAGCTGTGGTAAGACTAACTGCTGTTTGTCAGGTTGACCTTGTCAATTTATAGTCTTTCTTTGAAGTAGCTGGTTATGCAGTTTGAGTCTGGGCCCCTCTCTAAACAACAGAGCAGTTTGTGGATCTGAGGAGTGAAGCTTGGACATGTCTTTCCTAGCAAGTATAGCATCGAGTACAGGCTTGATCATGGGGTCTTGGGCCTGTGCCCACTGTAATTTCTCAGGAATAAGTTGGGGCAATGCGCTAAGGTATAGGACTGCAAGATGGCAGTAGGCTGTGAGAACACAAGTCTCAAGAGGACCCAAGCAGTCTACTAGGCAGTCAGTTGTCTCAGGAGAGGTTTGCTCATCTTTGTCTAATTTTTGGCAGAGGGCTTTGACAGATTGTTTGGACATCCTCACTCAATTTGTATTAGAGTTAGGTCTTCTGGAAAGGACAACAGCATCAGTGTAGTTCAAGTCCAGCCGATGCTCCACTGATTAATCATGAGTGGAAAATGCAGATAACACTAATGCCCTGTGGTGTCCAGTTTAGCTGAGGTCTGATCATAAGTGAGAGGATTATTGTAGGTTTTGACCAGAATCTTGGCACCATAAAGGTATTCGTGGAATTGGTCCACTACTGCTCACTTTAATGCAAGAAATTCAAGCTTGTGTACCAGATGATTCTTTTCGGATGGAGTTAGGCTCCAACTGGCGAATGCCACTGGGGGTAAACCCTCCTCATACTCTTGATACAGAACAGTACCAAGTCCCTTTAAGCTGGCATCAGTGTGTACCACATGAGGTCTGGTTGGGTTAGCACATGCAAGCACAGGGGCATGGGTGAGTTGGTGAATGATTTTGTAGAAAGCCGCTTCACACTCAGGAGGCCACCTGGCTCCAAAAGGTTCATATGTCCGGATATAAACCTTGTCTTCCTCCTTAACTGCACTTCTTTTATACTTCTTGTTTGTAGGACGATTGCCCTGAGTTAGGTTGAGCAAAGGGCGGAAGACTTTGGTGTAATATTTTATGAACTGGCGGTAATAACCACAGAACCTCAAGAATCTTTGCAGCTCCTTTAGATTGCTAGGCTGAGGTCAGGTGGTCAAGGACTCTACTTTGCTTGGGTCTATCTGAATCCCATTAGCTGACACTATGTGACCAATGTACTTTGCAGATGTTTGGAAGCACTAACACCTGTCTATTGATAACTTTTGCCTAAAGTCCACTAATCAATCAAGAACCTTGAACAGGTGAGCCTCATGTTCCTCAAGAGTCCAACTGAACACAGTGATGTCATCAAAATAAACAAGGCATTCTAGTAAGTTCATGTCTCCCATCACTCGTTCCATCAACCACTGCAAAGTGGCTGGTGCTCCTGAAATATCTTGAGGTGTACATAGAAACTCATAGAAACCCAGGGGACAAATGATGGTTGTTTTTTCTCAGTCTACTTGGGCCATCGGGATTTGATAATACCTGCTCCGATGGTCAAGTACTGAGAACCAATGGCTTCTCTTGAGGCAGTTGAGCGCATCCTGGATACAGGGCATGGTGTATTGTTCTGGGACAGTTCTCAGATTTAACATTCAGTCGTCCATACACATCCTCACCGATCCATTCTTCTTCTTATTCTGGACTGCCACAATCGTGGAGGCATATGGGCTTCGAGACTCTTGCATAATTCCTGCAGCCAATATTTCCTGAAGATGACATCTAACAGTGTCTGTGTCAGCAGGTGCAAGGCAACGGGATCTCTCTCTGAACTGCCTCTCATCATGGAGTCGGATGTAGTGTTCAACCCCTGTGACACACCCTACGTCCCACTCTTTCAAGGAGAATATTTGGTTTTTCTGAATCAACTTCTAGCTGATCCTTGCTTTCCATTCGACAGGAAGGGGGGACTCCCCAAAGTCAAACAAGTCAAAAGGTCACCTCATCACCCTCTCCAGAGCACTTCTAGCTGGGTAGCTCAGCTGTATCCACACAATATACAGTGGCTAGGGTGCACCCTCGATTCACCCAAACTTCTCAATCTGACATGTTCTGAACTTGTACCACTACCCGCCGAGCATAGGCGTGGGCCCGAACAGGTAGAATGCTAGGCTTGACCAATAGTCCTTCTGGCAGTTTTCCCTCTTCTGGGCTATCCAGCATAAGAATTTTATTTTTAACATCTGTTTTTAGGCACACCTCACCACTGATGGTGCACTGAGCATTAGCAGGTAGTACGAGTGAGTCAGGATCTTTTTTCCAGACTACGCCCATGGGTTCATCTTTTTCAGTCTCTTGTGTTCACACCTGTAAATCATAGGCTTGCTGTACTAGAGCCAGAATGTGCAAGACCCTTCCAGACTGCTTAACTTGCTTTTCCTGACAAAGCTGGGCTAACCAGTCAAACATATGTGCATTGATACCAATTAGTAAAAGGACACCATCATGCAGTCCCGTCGGGGGGCACACCAAGGTCAGGGTCTCCGCTTGCTCACCCATGCCCACTACAGCAGTAGGAAAGGACAATTAAATTCATAATACCCCAGGTAAGGATAGGATTTCTCACTTAACCCCCATACATGCAGTCCCTTGAGGGGTTGGAGTGGAAGATCTGATAAGTGCTGGTTGTACCAATCTTGAAATATAATGGTTTACTGAGAGCCACTGTCTAGCATAACTCAAGTGGATATGCCATTAACTGTTACTATGGCCTCCATGGAGGAGCCCATCTTGGACCAGTCCAGAAATGTCAGTTTGGCAGACTGGCCCACAGCAGTTTTGGAGGAATAAGATTTTTCCGGTGGGCCCAAATGGGAATTTATATTGCTGTGATGAATAAAGTTTAACAGTTTGACCATGACCTTCTATAGGTTTTCCAGAAAATTACAGCCTCATCAGGTATGTCCATCTTCTCCACACCTGCAGCAGAACACCTGTTCCCTGGAATCATTAGAGTGAATAGGTTCTTCCCGAACTTTGTGCCAGTTGGATGAGGAAGTTCTACGCCTTCCTTTGAGTTGGGCTCAGGTTCCCTGTCTCCACAACTTCCCCAATGGGCAGAAATATGGATGGCATGTATGAAGTCCCCCACTAATGCTCTCAGATCTCTTATTTCTTCCACTAATTTGGACTCAACCTGGGGTTCAGTAGTGATGGCATGGCCCCCACACCCCCGGGGAGGAGCATCACCTCTGATCTCAGTTGGTAACAGGCAATGGTTGGAGCTTCTGGCTGCTTCAGCTGTGGCTTGTTGACTGGCTCGCATCTCCTTCATCTCTTTGAGCAGTTCCATGATCTGCTGGGTCTCAACAGCTTCCTCTTTTTCTTCGGATCAGTCTGCGACTTGGCTGGTGCGGGCAACCCCCGCATAGGGCTCCCATCCATCCCCATCGTTCTCAGCCTCTCAAATCCCCTTCATAAGCTGGCAGTATTTGGGAGCATTAGCTTTCCTGTCTTGAAACTTCAGCTTCAGCATGAACACGCTAGAGTAATGGGCAGATCTGAGAATGTGCTCCTGCCTGACGCGGTACAGTTCACTAGTTGAAACACTCCCTTTTCTATGGGCTCTCTGCAAGGCCCATTTAATCTGGGTGACAAAAGTAGACAACTTTTCATTTTTCCATTGTTTAGCAGACTTGAACTTCCACATTAAATCTTTCCCAGATTCTGTCCTGCCAAACACTCCCTCTAAGGCAAAGAGATACTCGGCTGCAGTGGCTTCTGGGTTGGTGGATCAGAGAAATCAGATAGCTTCCAGTGCAGGGCCCCTTAAACTTTCCATAAGTCTTTTTCTCTTCTCCTCCTCTGAACACTGCCACTCTTGGAACAGTGGCTAGTATAGTCAGTTCATGTTTCTAGGACGTCCTCACCCAATGGTACAGGGACTGTACCAGAGAACAGTCTGAGCCTGCAATAGGAGTCCAGGTGTACAGAAGATATCACAATGGGGGAGGCCACAACAGGGGATGCCCTGGGAGTAGATGGAGAGGCCAGAGGAGATTGTATGGGAATGGTCTCTGCCGAACGCTCCAAAACCTTTAACAGTTCCTTAGCTGTCCGGCCTTCAGCAGCCAACAGTCTTACTAGTTTGTCTTTGAACCCCTCCACCCTCGAGGACTACCCAGGGAAAGACAGATCACTATGCAAATGAATAACTCTCCACTCCTTCTGGGACCCTTCAGGGGGTACCTTTTCAGGGTCTATAGGGAGGCTACAAGAAAGGAAGGCCACCAAGGTCTGACCAATTAGATCGGAGTCCTGCCCTGTACTTCAGCCTTCCCCAGACATTTGACCATTCCCACTGTTTCTTCAATCATGTCATTAGTGGTCCCAGAGAGATATAAGTAGCAATATGGCATGTTGGGGATCTACCCCTTCGGCCTCACTCCACCCCATCATATGGTGCACGACCAGCTTGTGGGGAGAAATTTTCCGTTTGAGCGTAGTAAGTGTCTCCATCTCAGTTTCTGTCTCAATTTTACCCTGGGATGCAGTTTCCACTTCTGATCACTAATCCCAGCAGTGCCTCCAAGACATAATCCCTAGGAGGTGCTATCCTTTGGGCTACTACCCCAGCCTGCGTGACTATGTACAGGTTGAGGGGCCTGAGCTCGGTGAATGGGTGCCTCCACCTGGAGGAATGGTATTGAGGTAGCATATCTGCTTTGGTATAGTCCTCTGGGATGCTATAACCCCCCACCACACTTCTAGTGGCCTAAACAGTTCAACAATAAACCATTCACATTTAACAAATGGCAGTAATAATATGCTCATACTCCTTGCACTTACCACCAGGGCTGGATCTTCTGCAACTGCCATGGAGACCCCCTGGAAAATAAGACCAGTACTGCAACAAGGCAATAATAATGCTGTAACCCAACCAATAAACACCCTAGTCAGGTTAAATGTGAAAACCCACAATCTGGTTTATTCCGGGAAAGTGAACAAGGGTGGGGCGTAAATCTAGCAAATGATTGCTGTCTCAAACCCACTCAGCAGGTCAGGCCCTCTACTCCCAAAGTGCCAACCTCCGAGTGCAGTCTTGTGAACTGTTTAACAGAATAAGGTAACCCTCTTGTCTGTTATGTGAGTTCGGATCAACCTTTGGTCTCAAGTCTTGGAGGGATTCAAACTGTGAACCTCTTGCTAGCATACCCAATGCACAGGCTCAGATATTTCTGTCTTCGGGGAGCCAGATATCTTTGCCTACAGGCATCTAACCAGGTATACAGAGATGAACCCTTAAAAACATTAATAAAGACCTCAGATTTAAAACGCTTCTCTTTCTAGTTTGGTATCACCATTTAAGCTTATGCCTAGTGTCTGCTATAACCATATATACTTTTCTTACAAATGGAAGAAAATTCAAAGGCAGACCAAGTATGCTCTAAAAAGAATTGTATTAAAATAGATGAAAACATGTAAAACACAAAATAAAGAACTGTTATATCACAAAACATACAAATCTTTTAAAAGAACGAGGTTTAAACAGTGCAAATTCCTACAACAATATTTAGATTTTGTCTATCTTTCCACATACCTGTTTAAAAGTGTTCACATATGTTTTCTTGTCAGAATCTAGATAAAAGTGTCCCAGAAATAAAACAGAATATTCCTTAAAGCAAACTGTATTTGCCAATCCCTTTTTGGGTGAGGTCACATAGCTCCTCCTCTGTCAGAATATATAAAAAAATATACATATTTAATAAAAAAACAGGATGTCTTTTCCAAGTATTAAATTCTGCAACTTCAGCATATTCATATGTTCTTCAAATGACATGTCTTTGATCTTAATCAATATCCTCTCGCACACAGGCATCAAAGGAACATTTACAACTTTGCGCCAGTTTGCTAAACCTGGTTTCCCCTTCTAATATCATAAACCTTTTTTTATGATTTCCCTCTTAACAACAACATAGAGGATAATGTATGGTCCTCTATCGTTAACCGGTCAGTTAACAGTCGAGAGGTTGCCAGAGCGACCATGTAAATCTCGAGAGCGAAGCTCAAGAGGTTTACTTCGCCATGGCAACCTCGAGACGGTTAAAATTGACCAGTTAGCGATAGAGGACCAACATTATTTTTATAGCGTATGGTCCCAGTATCAAAAATTAAACGGCTTACATTTTTAAAAGTCACCGCCTGCCCTTCAGTCCTTCTCTTTTCGTTTTCCTTCAGTCGGTTCCCGTCGAAAGCGCGTTATTACGCCAAGAGACCTGCTCATTGTTGTTAACCTATCGATGCGACGTAGGATCGATAGGTTAACAACATATCTACGTCACATCGCTAGGTTAACAACCTCAGGAAATGATGATTTCCTACGGTTAACAGCGTTCTAACATACATTATATCCATAATTAACTTAGAAAAGTCTGTAAATAGCTTCTGGCCTGCCATGTACCACCTGGTATCTAAAACCGGTGTGTGTGTGATCTCACATGCTGTTTCAGCATTTTCTCATGGCTTTCATCTTTCAGCTGAAACCTGGGTGGGGGGAGGTGAGGTCACTCCAACAGCACCAGATTTCAGCATCTCTCATGACAGACAGTCCATAACCCATTTTGATATTACAAAAAAAAATGATACTACAGCACTCAGAACTGGCTGTCCACATCACAATTGGCACTTCTGATTTGATTCAGATTGATTCAGCATGCACTGTTAGTCCCTTTGAAACAGTCCCTCAGCACTGGGTACCCAGTATGTTAAACAGGCTAGCCTGACACATTGCCTGGGGTAGGTCGGCATTGCAGCTGTTGTTGGGGCCCTTAGGACAGAAAAGCAATTGACATGCTCACAACCCAAATATTTGTAATCCGGAGCCGGATGGCTCAGTCTGTTGCAATGAACCCAAAACAAGAAAATCAGATGGCACACTGTGATTGCAGCTATTGCTGCAGGGAGCTACACTGTTTTGTACTTACGCTACCCAGACCAGGATACAGGACAGGTGAGATGAAGACCTTGTGGTGTTGCGCTGGATTGCCAGGGGAAGCAGGGCCTACATGACTCACCTCCTGGTGGTCACTACCTGTTTGGTGGTGTTAAGCAGGGGGATGAATCCACAAGTGGTTCTTTCACTGAAAGTGTCTCTGAATTGGGAGTGGTGGCCAAGGCCGAGATGGCAAAGCCCTGACAGAAAAGACAGTTCAGAAAATGTCCATGGTTGGATGCAGACATAACAGAACTCACCATGGGGAATCAAATCACGACCCATGAAGCACATTCAGCACACCTACAACACTTAGCTTTGTTAGCCACATTTCAGATAAAGTCCATTTGCCAATTACAGCTTCACTGCACAAACCTTTCAATCTGAGGCTTTAAGTTCTACCATCAGGCGGCTGATCGCTTCTGGAGCAAGTCTTCGGCCCACTTGCACACAGTAACTACAGTAATTCTAATTTAGCTGTTAAAAAGCTGCATAACGTCTGTGTATGTTATAAGCTGTACTTTGAGCCATGCTAGCATTTGGAGGGGTAATTGTCTGTGTGGGAGTCACACTTAACAGAGGTATGAAAACATAAACTGAATTTACAAGCTCAAATGGGCAGACTGCGTGGGCCACAGGCCCCTATCTGCCAACACTGTCTATGTATCTATGTAACACAGCCTGTCCACAGATAAATAACAGGGATGCTGTTTAAAATGGGAAACTGCCGTTCAGTTACCAAAACAAAACCTGCTGACTATTGAGATAAAACAAACGTTGGCATTCAGCTGCCACCACTTGGATACTCCCTTTTCCAGATAGTGATAGATTTAGTTAAGAATAAGACAAATCTCCTGATCTAGTAGATCCACAAGCACTAGTAAGCAACAGCTAACTGCATGAACAAACGACCATATACTTTTTTTTTCTTTGCATCGCAGAGCAGCTACCCAACTCAGCAACTGCCTGCCTAGTCATATATGATTGTAGCATCAGAAGCGCCAGTTAAACTGTCTTACCTTTGTAAGTTGTTGATGAGGAGGTAGGTGAAGTGCCTGTAGCCTCTGCGATGCACATTAAGGAACTGTAGAGCAGGGGGACACAGCAGGACCTAGGCAGATCGGATTTCTAACACCTGGTCACATGTGCATCATTAACCTATGAGATGGACGTCAACCCAGGTGGTAGTGGATGGGGGATGCTGTAAGGTGATGCAACATGCAATCACTTTCCTTAACCAAGCTCCCGCTGCGCAAGTAGCGACTGCAGAATGGAGCAGAATAACTGGACTGTCCGACTGGTCATGAGCCTTAAATCACTCGGACCCAGCCCAGACTAATTTTCTAACCGGCATAGGTGTTCTCTTAAAGAGACAGGCATGGAGGCTTACTGAAGCACTCTCATGCAGACAATTAGAACTACTGCAGAGAGGACACCATCCTGACAGCAGGCATTAAGGAGCCCAGGAAGACATTTTAGTAAACCCCAATTTGTATGGGGGGTTACAAATGCATTTCATGGGTTAATTTAAAGGCACACAGCCTTTGTTGCAAGACTCACGTATTCTTCTTAGGAAAACAACCTAATGGAAAATGAAACAGTTTTCTATGAAAAAAATGTAACACCCCCTTCACCCCACTGTGTCTAGTGGTCTTGATGGCAAGCAAAGGGGTGAGGGGGTACAGACCAAAAACTTTCCAGGGAGGTAAAGCCAGCAGATATAAGAAAACAAGGCCTTACTTCAAACTTTGTTCTGTCAGCGCAGGTCAGGTTATACTTCCTCCTCCAAACCACCTCTTACCACTCACTACAGCTTCAGCCCTTGTCAGAGGGAAAAAGGACTGGCCAGCGTCCTTCATCCAAGGAAGGAATCAGTTCATTCAATAATCTTAGCACACATGAAGTAGAAATAAAAAGAAATTAAATTCTGATTCTCATTTTAAAATTAATAAATAAATAAATTGCTCCGCTCTATGGAGCTGGGAGACAAAGACATACGTAGGGCAGTATTTGAGAGGCATTAGGCAGTACCAGATGATACAAGTGCTTCAACCTTACCATGGCCACCTTGAACCCTTGCCTGTAACCATCCAGTTCACCACCCTCTTTCCGGCAGTGAAAGGATGCCAGTTCTAAACAGAAGGAATGGACGAGATGGCTCCCTCTTTCCATTTACTCTCACTATGTGCATTCTGTTAGTGGGTCTAACACAGGTCCTGTCCCAGACATAGGCACAGCAGGCCCAATACAAGTGAATCCCCGAAATGCACCCACCAGTCAATCAGCAGCAGTGTGACACACTGGGTATTGGCCTCCTGGAGCTGCCACCTCCAGAAAGGCCCTGCCGTGGCCCTGCCACCACCATGACAGCCCCACCACCATACATTTCCTGAAGAGCACCAGGCCTCCCGATCCCAGTCATAATGGCCCTCCTCCGATGTCCTCCCCACAGCTGAGCTCCTGGATCCCAAGTCTCCCATGGTCATCATACTCCTGTCACTCATCCCTCCAGAAATTAATTTAAACATATAACATCGATGCTCACCAGACCGGTATCTCCTAAGCTGGGGGGGTCAGACCCCAACCCTTCTTGTCCTACATGTTGCCCATCGGCCCCGCCACCAAAAGGACTCCTCCCCTTTTTATACCTAAGCCTGGAGCAACACCCCCTCTGGGCGCGGGACACCTGATGTCCCAGGTCAGGACCCTAACCAACAGGGGAGAGCACAGCTTAGTAAGCCAGCCCCAAGAGGGGTGGCTCACAAAAACATTTTCTATGTTATAAGCGCGATAACCCACTCCAGGAAATGTTTTTTTTTTTTTAGAATTAATGCACTTACCGAGTGTGTTGAAAGTAACTTGGCCAGTGGCCTCGTGCCTCCCAGTTCACTAAGGGTGTGCATTAATTCTCTAGAAATGGATGACCTGGTGTTGGTTATTGCTTATATGGACCCTTCTGTCCATTAATTCTCCAGCGGCATTACCTGGCCTCATCCATGAGAGGACACACACAGGTGGGAATTTTCTTCTAAGAGTGAGGCCTATCCCATTTGTTACTCAGTCATGGGGAGTCAAGTTTAGTGACATGCAACAGCTCAACTTCCCACCTCCAGTAATACCTTTCACAATACTTCCACTTTTTCCAGTGGAGTAAACAGCTTTCAGTATTGTGAGGGAGGGGCCAGAGGTGTCTACTCACAATCAATGGCAATACTACATGTTATGTTATTGTTATCCTCCCCTTTCCCTTCTCCTCTTCCATGTAACTCCTTCTCCTTCTAGTCTACCACTCACTCCCTTTGCCTCAGTAAAGGCTCTTCTAGCTCTTTGCCCCCAAAAGCGTACGAGCCCAGATGGCCTTGACCCCAAGCTTCTGTTCTGCACCAGCCATTGCCTTCGCTATTACCCTTCCCTATTACCCTTCTCCTTAAACTGTCCTTCTCCTTTTCCTCTGTCCCTGATGCCTGGAAACAGGTTACTGTCATTCCCCACCTCTAAGGGCATGCTCCTTCCTCTCCTGAAAACTTTTATCCCATCTCATCCCTCCTCACCCTGGCCAAGCTCCAGGAATATCTTGTCCTCTAAAAACTCACCCCTTTCCTTGACTCCTCCTTTTTCACTCCTTTCCAGTATGGTTTCAGAAAGTCCCACTCCATATTCATCTCCCTCTTCCAGCTGATTGACTCCATTCTGTCTGGCAGGGACCAGGGTCAGGTCACTTCTGCCATCTTTGTTGACCTGGCCAAAGCCTTTGATGCTGTGTCACACCCCCTCTCCTGAACAAGCTTAAGGCAGCAGGACTCTCTGCCTCATCAATCAGCTGGTTAAACACAAAAACATAGACATTGATGGCAGATAAAGACTGCTTGGCCCACCTAGTCTACTCATTTTTCCCTATGTACTG
Source organism: Neoceratodus forsteri (assembly GCA_016271365.2). Classification (NCBI taxonomy): domain Eukaryota; kingdom Metazoa; phylum Chordata; order Ceratodontiformes; family Ceratodontidae; genus Neoceratodus; species Neoceratodus forsteri. The sequence continues at coordinate 75,534,687 of JADMNL010000035.1, forward strand.
TAATCCAGCAGACCCTACTTGATCTCTGGCTTTATGCCTCCATACTATTCACCAAGGTTCCCTTGTGCCTACCATATGCATTCTTGAATTCTGTTGTCATTGTTGCCCTCATCACTTCCACTGGGAGGCTGCTCCATGCATCCACCACCCTTTCAATGAAGAAGTACTTTCTCACAGCTACCTCCCCTTCAGCTTCATATCATGACCCCTTGTTCTTGAACATCTTTTTCTTTGAAAGATGCTTCTGTCCTGTGCCTTATTTATACTCCTGAGGTATTTGGAGGTCTCAATTATGTTCCCGCATCCCTCCTTTCCTCCAGAGTGTACATACTGAGGTCCTTCAGCCTCTCCTCAGAGGGCTTTTGGTAGAGACCATGCACTGTTTTAGTTGCCCTCCTCTTGACCGCCTCTACTCTGTCTATGTCATTGCACAGATATGGCCTCCAGAACTGGACAGAGTACTCTAGATGAGGTCTCACCAGTGATCTGTACAGTGGTATCACCACTTCCTTCTTCCTGCTAGTGATACCCATCCCTATGCACCCCAACATCCCACTGGCACTCCCAACTGCCTTATCACACTGGTTAGCCACTTTTAGGTCATCAGATATGATTAACCCCAGGTCCCTTTCCTCTTTGGTGGTCACCAGTACTATGCCCCCCATCATGTACTCTTCCCCTGGGTTTCTATGCCCCAAGTGCATGATTTTGCACTTTTTCTCATTGGATCTTAGTTGCCTCACTCCTGACCACTCCTCAAGATACCCAGATCTCTCTTCATTTTTTCCATACACACCCGGAGTATTATCCCTGTTGCAGATTTTTGTGTCATCTGCATACCTTCCTTCTAACCCCTCTGCAATGTTGCTAATAAAGACATTAAAGAGGACTGGCTCCAGTACTGATACCTGTGGCACCCCACTGGTCACTCTCCCCCTCCTCAGAGTGAACTCCGTTTACCACTGCCCTCTGTCGCCTATCCCTCAACCAATTTACTACCCATTTTACTACCTTAGGGCCTACTCCCTGGCTGACAAGCTTTTGAACAAGTCTCTTACGTGGAATGGTGTCAAAGGCCTTACTGAAATCTACTGTAGGTAGGCCACATCCACTGCTCCACTCTAATCTATTTCCCTGGTTGCCCAGTCAAAGAAATGTATCAGATTTGTTTGACATGGTCTCCCCCCAGTGACTCCATGCTGCCTCAGAGTTGGATCCTGTAAACCGCTGAATTAAAGAAATTCCACAATCCTTTCTTTCAGCAGTGATTCAGTTAATTTCTCACCAGTGAACTCAGGCTGACCGGCTTGTAGTTGCCAGCCTACTCTCTGCTCCCGCTTTTCTGAAGTGGGACCACATCTGCCCTCCTCCAGTCCTCTGGAACCACTTCTATCTCCAGCAAGTGGTTGAACAAGACCATCAGTGCTCTCTAAGTTCCCTCAGAATCCTTGAATTTATCCTGTCCGGCCCCATTACCTTGTCCACTTTCAGTTCTGCGGGTTCCTTCATGACTCTCTCCTCTATAAATGGACTAGTGTCCACCTCAATTCCAGTGATGCTCCTGTTGCTTATCAGTGGTCCCTCTCCATCCCCTTCTTCTGTGAATATTGAGCAATAATATTGGTTTAGGATGCCTGCTTTGTCCTTATCTCCCTCCACATAATCCCCTCCTTCCCTTCTTAGTCTTACAGTCCCTCCCTTGGTATTTCTCCTATCATTTATTTATTTATTCATTTCAGATTGAACACCTTTGAGCCAAAGGCTTTTTTACATAGGTTCCACGTCAAAGACATATGAGGGGGATAGGGTACAGTACAGAAAGGTAGAAATTAAACAAACATACAGGTAGCAAGATCGTACAGTCATAGGGCTGGGAGGGTGGACAGGATATCATGAGGGGGTAGATGGGGTTAAGAGAGAGTGGAGGGAGGTAGATGTGAGTGATGATAGAGGTGACTGTGAAGGAGGGTCAGGGTGAATAGAAGAGGTGGGAATGGGAGGTGTACTAGAATGGGGATGGGGAGGGAGCTGGGGGGATAGTAGGGAAGTGGAGTGGAGTGAATGGGAGAGCTGGGGTGGCAGGTGAGGAATTAAATAAGGATAGGGGAGGAGGATTGTGAGGGGGTGGGAGAAAGGGAGGCATAATGGGAAAGAGTGGAGGGCATGTACCTGAAGAATGCTTTGTTCCCTTTCTTTACTGCCTGGGTTATTTTCTCCTCCGTTTGGGCATTTGTGCACCTGACTGCTTTCCCTGCCTCCCTCTGCTTCACCTGATGCACTTCCCTGTCCTTCTAACTCTGAGTCTTCTTATACCTCCTGAATGCTAACTTTTTTGCTCTTACCTTCCCCGCCACCTCCTTTGGGAACCATAGCGGTCTTTTTTTTCTCTTGCCTTTTGTTTACCTGCCTAATGCAGAGGTTTGTTGCCTTCACTATTGCTCCTTCTATATTCACCCACTGTTCCTCTACTCCACCCAAGTCTCCTCACCCCACCCAGGGCATTCCTGAGGCATTCCCCCCATCTTTGTAAAGTCAGCCCTCCTGAAATCCAGGACCCTCACCTTCATGCAGTTAAACTCAGTCACTGTTCTTATATGGAACCACGCCATTTGGTGATCACTGGTCCCCAGGTGGCCACCCACTCTAACGTCTGCAACACTGTTCCTGTTGGGGAGTTCTAGGTTCAATATTGCTCCCTTATGAGTGGGTTCTCTTACTAGCTGCCTGAGGAATGCCCTGTGTAGGAATTCCAGGATATTCCTGCTTCTAGCTGTAGCTGCAGCTGGGAAGCTCCAATCCAAATCTGGCAGATTGAAGTCTCCCACCAGCAGCACCTCCCCCTTTGTTGCCATTTTGAGAGAGGACTGGGGGGGGGCAGCTGCAGTAAAGGTATACTGTGAGCTTCACACTCAGCAGGCTTGATAGACCTCTGAGCCTTTTTCTGCTGATGTTTTCGTATGTTTGTATCTTATGGATGGCTTCCACTAGATCCCTGTCCAACTCCTCCCCCTGTGCTGGAGGTCTGTAGATCACCCCAGTGTGAATAGCTACACCATTTCCCAGTTCTAAGGTGACCCACAGTGCCTCTATCCTCCCAGTGTTCCCTGTATCTCTGTGGCATTAATACTATCCCTTGTGTAAAGAGCCACCCCTCCTCCCTTCTTACCCACCCTGTCCTTCCTAAACAAAGTGTAGCCTGGTATGGCTACACGCCAGTCATGGTTCTCATTACACCATAACTCAGTAATAGTGACAATGTCCAGGTCAGCTTTTGGCATTATGGCCACAAGGTCTGGGATTTTAATTCCCAGTCTACGAAAATTTGTGCACATGGTCTTTCAAATTCTGATACCACACGTCCTCTCAGCATCACTTTTCCCTCTTGCCTACTCTCCTTACCCTCCTCTGCCTTCATTCCTATATATTTTTTCCCTACCTTACTGCTTTTCCCATTTTCAGGTACCTGTGGGGTGTTCCTTTCCTTAGAGTTCTGCCTACTCACCTCTTTCACTTGCGGGGGGGCAGTTTGATTCTCCCTGCTTCCTTCTGCCACCCCCCACTAGTTAAAATGCCTGCCAATGAAGCATGTGTACAATTCTCTGAGGACCTTGGTCCCCTTCCGGACAGATGCAGGCAATCTCCCCTGTAAAAGCCCACATCCTTCCAGGTGGGACCCCAATCCCCAATGAGGCCAAAACCCTCCTCTCTGCACCACTCCTTCAACCATGTGTTGACGCTCCTGGTGTGGAGAACCCTGCCCCCCCATCATAGACTGGTAACACCTTAGAAAATGTCACTGAGTATGCTACCTGCCTAAGACCCCTACCCATCTCCCTGAACTCTTCTGCACTACTCTGACCTCATCCCCACCTTGAGGGTAGGTCACAGGCTATTCATATGAGTGACACCTCCCCACCACCACACTCCCGCTCAGGCATCCCCAAGGTTCTGTTCTGGGCCCATACTTTTTTCCATATTCCTAAATGACCTCCCTTCTGCCTATTCCTCTGCATCCATCCACATGCACACAGATGACACTGTGCTGTTTACTTCTGGCTCCTTTGCTGCTGATCTTGCTGTCCATCTCCAGCAGGTTTTCAGCAGCGGTTCTGTTCCAACCAGCTATCTCTCAATGCCATGAAAACAGTCTTCATGACATTTGGCTCCCAACAGAGGCTCACTAGCCTCTCTCCCCCCCCCTTCCACGACCTAGTTGGTACTGCGTTTGAGAATGTCGCCTCCTTTAAGTACCTGGGTGTGTGTTTGGACCATCACCTTAACTTCTTGGTGCACACTGGCACCATACACCTCAAACTCCACCCAAAACTGGATGTGCTTCATAGAAACAAAGCCAGCATTCCACTCCTTGCTTACTGGGAACTAGTTACAAAGATGATCCGCTTTACCTTTGATTGCAGTGATATGTCCACAGTGCTGCTCCCAAGTCCACACTGGCCAGATTGAATCCTCTCTTCCATGCATGCTGCCATTTTGACTATCCTCCCCGTATCCACCACTGCTCTCTGTGCTCCTTCCTCCTCCTCCTCCATTCCCTTGATGCCAGATGCCTCTCCCACTGTGTCTTCTTCACCTCCAAATTCTGGTTTGCCCCCCACCCCCATTTTCTGCCCTTCTATCTTTCCCCACTCCCACCTCCTACACTGCTTTTCACTTCTTCTCTCTCCCCTCCAGGAAAACTTCGGAAGACCAAGCTGCCTTCTCATATCAGTTTCCTAAGCTCTTGTCCTCCCTTCCCCATCTCTCAGTAAAGACTCATCCATTTCCTCTCTCTGGTCCCTTCTCTATGATTTTACTGCCCCTTCTTGCAACTCTACCTGACCCATGACCCTTGTTTTTCCCTCCTCCTCTCACTGTCAGTGCACCCCCATTCCCCGTCCTCTGCTGTGTGCAGTTTCCTTCCTTCTGAGGCCCTTGATCTGCGTGGTTTTGTCTTACTCCTTTTCACTGACTTATCTTGGTAACTCATGGTTAGCTCCTGTGCCTACCATAATGCACTGGCACTATAGACTGGGTGGCAATATACTGCTCCTTTCTAGATTCACATCCAACACTTTCTTTTGCACTTGTACCTTAAACATTTCTTCACATAATTATTTTGTGTTTGCATTGTCTGTACATGCGGCTGCATAATGGCTATGTATTCCTCACTATTTTATTCTATTATTTTTTATTGCAATGCATTTTATTGTACTATCGTTCCCTCCTTATTGTTACAGTATCTTCACTTTGTCATTCTTGTAACGTGTACACCCGACTCACCTTCCTCCCAGGATGCATCTGGAAACGAGCTGCTGCCAGCTCAGGATATCTTTCCTGGTAAAACTTTTGAAATAAAAAAAAAATGAATAAATAGATACATACATACATTGTAGCACATATTTATGATTGGGGGATTTGCCATCCCCTTGCTCCCAGTACTGCTACATACTTCTACTCATCACCTACCTGGGAACTTATAGACCAGCAATAGCACCCCAACCTTGATATCTGACACCACAATGCACTGTGCAGCTGCATCTGTTGCAGAGTCATTGTTCACTTGTGTTCTGGTCAATAGCAAGATACAATGAGCCAAGTTTCTTTCGGCATCAGCTCAACTTTTGGCACTCTGCACTTTGAGTTTGCACAGATGATTTCTATGCTAATTCATTTGTCCTCCATATGCAATGTTTTGCCATTTTGTCTGCATTGCACTGCTAAATGTATGCTCTTTATGTCATCCTCATTGTAATCCAGTCACCTGACTGGCTGTGTTTTGTTTATAACTGTGCTTTTCCCCTTCCCTTGGGAGACTTCCAGTTGACATCAGGAGCTGCAGAAAGGAGTAAACACACACAGAGATGACCGTGTAGTACATGGATGCTGAAGTAGAGTGTTACTGTAATCCAAGCAAGTAATATAGGAACAAACACAGGCACAGCATCCTCAAAGCACCAGGGTTGTTGACCGCTGGATGATGGTACAATAAACTGTTGGTAAACCGATCTGCCCTTGGGGTGCACTGTTTCATTAGTGTTTGTTGCCGCAGGAGGAAGTGCCAGCAGCACTGCAGGGGACACTCTCCACTTTGTTATAAGTGTAACCTTCCCCCACCACCCCCTTTGTTTCTGTCAGTAGGACTGCTCCTCTCACATCTAGGCACCACCGAGAGGGATGGGGGTAGGCACTACAATTATCTTTCACAAAAACTCTGTATGACCCATTACTTCTACTACAGAGCCTGCCATCCTTCAGACAGGCAAACCAAGTGTGGCAACTACCTGGCTCACACCTGGGGGGGACCATTTAGCATGGCCATCAACCTGGGTCCCTGGGAGAAAACGCTTGCTCAGCATTGCACTAGGTTTGTACTGTTGGTCAGGGGCATCCAAGTAAATCCGGACACTGGAAGCAATAACTGAAATGTCCAAACCAGGATGGGATTCTAGAGTGTGGCTTTTATTCACATAACACAGAGAATAACAAAGCAAAGATGGACCCCCACAGAGCTACTCTCACTGGTAATGCAGATTACTGAGGTACAGAGCACTCTTCCTACTGCGAACCCTCAGATTCAGAATGGATCTGGGCACACACGGCCCAAACTGGTACACTTCTCTTCTATTCCTTGACTTGGCACCACAGCCAGTACTAGGACACTTTTCCATATAGCATGGAGGTTGATGGTGGCTCCCTAAACCACCCACGAGCACTTTCCAGCTCTCAGGGAAAATCCACAATCCCACATCTGGGTGCTTTCCTCAGACACTGGCCAAGTGCCTGAGAGAAAACCATAGGTGCCCAAACTGAACCCGGAGAGGTAAACCTGGTTACTCCAGATGGGGTATCTCCCACCTCTTGCTCCCAAATCTATACTCGGCCATTCATTTGGTTATAACACCTTTCTTTGAAACACTGTTTGTAGATGCTCTCTCTAAATGTTTTTCACAGTTAACATTCTACATCTCTCTGGAGGTGTCCTGACTTTAAAATACTGTAAGTGGCTATGTCTTTTCCCTAGACCCCCACTGTTGCAGATGCTTCTAAGCCATACACAGACTAAAAGTTCTGTACTTGGCAAGTCTCTCTTTGACCCCACAGTAGGCAGACACTTTTACTTCAAACTCTATCTCGGTGAACATAGTCTCTACATCAGAGTAGAACTCACCACGGTATGCAGGTGCCCCAGGGCTTCTTCCCACAAATGTCTCAGGTAGTCACAAAACAAGACCACTCTCAGGCAGCTTCTCCCTCTCCAGGTCGGACCAGGGGATTGCCCCTGAATCCTTGAATTCCCCCCCCCCATCCCTCTGGGGATGGGGCACTGAAACAACTTCCTGGAACGGTCTCTACTACTTCCTTCTACTGTTCTTCTGTGTTCCTCTCTAGGGTGAGAACACACAACCCCTTTTTCTAAAGTAGCTCTATATCAGAGCTAGACTCTGAGGAGCTGCACACTGCAGCACTCTTCACTCTCTTGAGTCTGTCTACAGACTGACTTGAATCTCCTCACATTCTACTGCTAAGCCCTGCAGCTAGCATTCCAATGTGGCTTATGCTGCTGCAAGAATTCTAAGGTGACATCATCACTCTAGTTCAGCAGAGACTGAAAACAGAGTGTGACAGTGTGAAACCCATTTACCTGGCATCTCACAAGCTGCCTTTCCCTGCCTGCCACTGATTCTAAGTGGGATCCTAGTAACCCCTGGGAACAAGGGGGTTACATAAGAAACCAATCCAGTTCTCCAGAATGGGGTTAGGGCAACACAGTACTATCAGGGGGGTGGCCTTTCAGGTTCCACATTAAACCAAGACCCTGTCTGCCTGCTGTAGTGTCATTCAGGTAGACATTAAAGATCTCACGGTACTACTAGGTAAATAAAGATTACATTACATTTACTCGAAAAGGGTTTAGGAATTTAGCTAGATCCCAACCAAATTCTCTCTCTCTCTCTCTCTTCACTATTCCACCAGCAGATTTACTAGGTTAAGGGGATAGTGGATTTCCAAAAGACCCCATTCAGAATTGACACATTTATATTTTCATAGGTAGACATCTGTCCAAATTTTAGACAGATTTGCATCCAACAAAATACATACAATGAATTTGTATATATTTTTATTTATAATCAATTTCCACAAATTACAGGGCCACACAGTAATTTAAAGCTGGAATGGACACTTAGTCCTTCAAATCCCCCCCCCCACACACACACACACATATACACTTCATAAGCGAAAACAAACAAGTATGCTGTGGAAATAAGTACTAAATTATAGAGAATTCTCACCCTCAGGGTATCCAGTGATCCCCTAGATAAGCAGACATTTATCCCAGGCTTACTATAAAGGCCTGTACTTTCTTCGTGTCCACTATCTCTGCTGGTAGGCTGTTCCATAGATTTACCACCATCTGAGAGAAGAAGTTCCTCCCAACATTAACCCTGAATGTACCACTCTTGAGCTCCAGGCAGTGTCCCTGCATCCTTGTGAACTGTGAAAGTGAAACTTAGAAACACAGAAAAAGACCTGAACACTCCATCGTGTCTGTCCCAAGATTCCCCAACTCGGAATCCATCTAGCACCCATTATTCACTCCCAGTCACTGGTATTCCTCCCACATTATCCTCTCTTACCTCCTTTAAGTGCATCCTTATTTTCCTTGAACTTGGCTGTTGTCTTTGCTTCCACAACCTTGACTGGAAGGTGGCACAGGAAAGGCAGGGGATCAAGGGGCGGTGAGGGGGTCTCTTCAGGGGAAGCTGAACAGGAGAGACACACAAGGGGGCACCAGAAATGTGGAAAAAAAAGAAAGCATCATGTCCACCTTCACCTTTCTGTCCTCTAGTGAGCACATGTTGACATTTATTCTCTCCGCATATGTCTTGTCCTGTTGTCCATGGTTCATCTTTGAGGCCCTCTGTGGCCCTGTCTCTAATCTATTTGTGTTGTCTGAAATGTTATTGATTTTAAAAAGTAGTACAGAAATAGTCAAGGGCATTACAAAAAAATCGACATGCAAGTCTATTCAAAGAAATGCTACAGGAGTCACTATAAATAGCTAAAGCTATAGCTAAAAAATATATTAGTATCCTGAACTAGTACAATAAGATCTTAAAAATAAATAATTAAATAAATATATGTACTGTATATTGTAGACAACCATCATTGTGATAATAAATAAGAACATGATAATAAGGCCTAAGTAACAATGGTATACCTGTCCAGTAATTTAACTGACTACGAGTGCCAGTGCTTCAGGAATTGAAGACTGGGCCCCAAACCTGTTCAAATAAACCTGACTTTCCCTGAAGTGAATAAGAAATTCTTTTGTAACCCCCCTGTTACCCAGGGTTACAAGAATCCCATTTAGATCTAGTGGCAGGCAGGGAAAGGCAGCTTGTGAAACACCAGTTAAATGGATTTCACACTGTCTCACTCTGTCCTCAGTCTCAGCTGAGCTGGAGGGATGACATCATATAGAATTCTCGCAGCAGCATAAGCCACATTGGAATGTTGCAGCAGGGAGTTAGTTAGAACGTAGGGAGGTTTTGATTCAGTCTTGAGCCAGGGTCAGAGAGTGAAGGAGGTGTGCTGCCGTGGGCAGCTCCTTGGGGCTAAGCTCTGCTATAGAGCTACCCAGAGATAGAGGGTGCGTGTTCTCGCCCTAGATAGAGACACAGAAGAAATTGGTCTAGTGGTAGAGACCATTCCCCAGTTTGTTCCGTGCCCCATCCCAGTATGCAAGAGAAGCCAGTGACTTCTGGGGCAATCCCCTGGCCCTGCTGAAGAGGGAAAGCTGCCTGTCGTGTATTGTTTCAAGTGCTGAGGCACAAGAAGTAGTTTGTTTTGCCAGAGACCTTGGGTCATCTGCATTACCAGTGGTGAGTTCTGCTCTGAATAGAGCCCATGTTTTCACCAGTGTGTAGATTATCTATTACTGTGGCGTCAAGGAAGGGCAGCCAAGTACAGTACTACAGTTGTGAGTGACTTAAAATGCATCTGTACAGTGGGGGTCTACAGGGATGGACATAGCCACTCAGAGATCATTATAAACCAGGATTCAGATTATGAAGAGTAGAGTGTTAAATGTGACATACATTTCGAGACAGCATTCTACAACAGTGTGTTAAAGAAAGGTGTTGATTCCAAATGAATGGCCGGGTATAGATTTGGGAGCAAGAGGTGGGAGACCCCCCCCCCCATCTGGAGTAACCAGATTTACCTCTATGGGTTCAGTTTGGGCAGTGGGCACCTTTAGCTTTCCCCCAGGCACTTGGCAAGTGTTCGTGGAAAGTACCCAGATGTGGGATTAGATGGAAGATTTTCCCTTTATGGAGCCAGTATGTGCTCATGGGTGGTAGAGAGAGCCACCGAGAAATGTCCATGACATATGGAAAGTGTGTCCAAGTGCTGGCCGGATGTGCCACATCAGGAAAATCCAGAGAAGTGTGTCCAAGTGCTGGCCGGATATGCCACGTCAGGGAAATCCAGAGAAGTGTGTCCAAGTGCTGGCCGGATGTGCCACGCAAGGGAAATCCAGAGAAGTGTGTCCAAGTGCTGGCCGGATGTGCCACGTAGGGAAATCCAGAGAAGAGTACAAGTTCAGGCTGAGAGCCCAGTGTGTTTCTAAACCTGAGGGTTACAGTGTGTAAGAAGATGTGTTCTGGTCTTCGTATAGCTGCATTACCAGGGAGTGTAGCCCCGTGGGGGTCCATCTATGCTTTGTTGTTCTGCTGCATTATGAATAAAAGCCACACTCTAGAATCCCACTCCTGGTTTGGACATTACAGTTATTGCATCCTGTGTCCGGAGTTACTTGGGTGCCCCTGACTAGGAGTCAAACCTAGCCAAAATGCTGAGCAACAGTTTTCTCCCCGAACCCAGGCAACCAGGTCGTGGGTTACATAATTGAGGCACCGCACAGTGCTAATAAAACAAAAAATAACTTCCCTCCCATACCTGGCTAGTTGCACTTTCATTACTGTGTTGGCTGTCACACCCATGTATTGATGCCACTGTAGCATTGAGGGAACTGTCTTTGATTTCCAGTGGGTGAGTATTAGGCACTTAATCTATTCTTATCTGTGCTTCAGTATGGATCCCAGAACTGCACACAATACCCCAGATGTGCTCTTACCAGTGATCTCTACAGTGGTAGCACTGCTGTACCTCTCCCCTTCTGCTAGTAGTCCCTGCCCCTCAAGGGTGTAGGCAGGCATACTCATTGTACACATTTGTGTGCAGTTTTGCTGTGTCAAATCATATACCTTTTTGTTAACCTTATCATTCTAATCTGTACAATTTAAGTTAGTGTAGGCCACTGGGTTTTGAGACCAATGAGTCTCTGTTTAAACTTCTGTTGTTTAGGGGATACATATGTGCACAGCCTGTTTAGAGATTACATGAGTCATCTGACAACCATCTAATTTGTTTGTTATGGAGGCACCATTTAAAGAGGATGTGTACATTTATATTTTTAACGGGTGCAGCAGTTGGAGAGTGTGTGTACAAAATGGAAATTTGCACACAGCTGCCTCTGCAACCATCCTCTTTAACTCCCCCAATACTAATTAGTTCACATCTGGACATGAAGAAGGGACAGCTATTGTGTAGTATGTGCCCCAGTATCAATCATTTCATGTCTGGACATGGAGAAGGGACAGCTATTGTGTAGTATGTGCCCCAATAGCAATCATTTCACATCTGGGCATGGAAAAGAGACAGGTGTTGTGTAGTGTGTGCCACAATGTTAATTAATTCACATTTGAGCATTAAGAAGGGACATCTGTTGTATGATAGGTGCCTCAATATCAATTAGGTCATATCTAGGCATGGGGAAGAGACAGCTGTTTACAGTGTATGCCCCAATATTAATCAGTTTACATCTGGGCACAGAGAAGGAACCACTGTTTATATTGTGTGCCCTGCCCCAATATCAATCAGGTACAACCTGAGCATGAGTAAGGAACTGCTGTTTTGTAGTGTGTGCACAATATCAATCAGTTCACATCTGGGCATGGAGAAGGGACAGCTATTGTGTAGTGTGTTTGCCCCAATATCAATCAATTCACATCTGGGCATGGAGAAGGGACAGCTGCTGTGTAGTATGTGCCCCAATAACAATCAGTTGACATCTGGGCATGGGGACCTGACAGCTGTTGTGTAGTGTGTGCCCCAATATTAATCAATTCTCATCTGGGCAAGGAGAAGGGACAGCTGTTGTGTAGTGTGTGTGCCCCAATATCAATCATTTCACATCTGAGCATGGAGAAGGGACAGCTGTTGTGTAGTGTGTGTGCCCCAATATCAATCATTTCACATCTGAGCATGGAGAAGGGACAGCTGTTGTGTAGTGTGTGCCCTAATATCAATCAGTTCACATCTGGGCATGGAGAAGGGACAGCTATTGTGTAGTGTGTGCCCTAATATCAATCAGTTCACATCTGGGCATGGAGAAGGGACAGCTATTGTGTAGTGTGTGCCCTAATATCAATCAGTTCACATCTGGGCATGGAGAAGGGACAGCTATTGTGTAGTGTGTGCCCTAATATCAATCAGTTCACATCTGGGCATGGAGAAGGGACAGCTGTTGTGTAGTGTGTGCCCTAATATCAATCAGTTCACATCTGGGCATGGAGAAGGGACAGCTATTGTGTGAGTGTGTGCCCTAATATCAATCAGTTCACATCTGGGCATAGAGAAGGGACTGCTATTGTGTAGTGTGTGCCCTAATATCAATCAGTTCACATCTGGGCATGGAGAAGGGACAGCTGTTGTGTAGTGTGTGCCAAAATATTAATCAGTTATCATTTGGGTATGGTGAAGGGACATCTGTTGTTTAGCATGTGCCCCAATATCAATCAGTTCACATCTGGGCATGGAGAAGGGACAGTTGTTGTGTACAGAGTGCCCCAATATCTATCAGTTCACATCTGTGCATGGAAAAGGGACAGCTGTTGTGTAGTGTGTGCACCAATATCAATCAGTTCCCATCTGGACATGATGAAGAGGCAGCTGTTGTGTAGTGTGTGCCCAAATATCTATCAGTTCACATCTGGCATGGAGAAGGGACAGCTGTTGTGTATCGAGTGCCCCAATATCTATCAGTTTACATCTGGTCATAGAGAAGGGACAGCTGTTGTGTAGTGTGTTCCCCACTATCAATCATTTCACATCTGGCCATATAGTATGGACTGCTGTTGTATAGTGTGTACCCCAATATCAATTTGTTCACATCTGGGCATGGAAGGGACAGCTGTTGTGTACTGAGTGCCACAATATCTGTCAATCACATCTGGGCATAGAGAAAGAAAAGCTGTTGTATAGTGTGTGTCGAACTATCTATCATTTCACATCTTAGCATGGAGAAAGGCCGCTGTTGTATACTGCATGTTCCACTTTATCATTTCACATCTGGGCATGGAGAAGGGACAGATGTTGCAGAGTGCTGGCACAAAATGGCTGCTGTGGTCCACCCCAGAGGTGGCTGCACTTCAGTGGTTGTTCAGTATTCAGTTACATTATGACTGTGATGCACCTTGTGGTACCCACATGAAGGGCTATATATAAATGAGTACAGATGATGCAGTGTGGCATTGCATGGTATGGTGTCTCATGAAGTTGTGTGTAATTATTGTATAGTCTGGAGTAGTGTAGTTTGATATGGTATAGTATGGTGTGGTGTGGTATGGTATAATATGACATGGCATGGCATGGTATGGCATGGTACAGTACAGTGTGGAGTAGTGTGGTGTGGTATGCTACCACCTATGGATTTCTGCATGTCTCAGTAACCCATAGTCAGTCAGGTGAATTTCAGGTATGCATTCTTTGAGGATTTCTGTATGTTTCAGTGAACCATGGCTAGGTACAGTAGGTTAATTTAAGGTGTACTTTCCCTATGGATTTCTACAGGTCTCAGTAAGCCATGGCTAGGTAGGTGAATCTCAGGTGTGCATTCTCTGAGGATTTCTGTATGTTTCCGCAAGTCACAGCCAGGTACTGTAGGTGAATCTCCTGTCTGTATTCCCTGTGGATTTCGGTATGTTATGGCCAGGCAAATGAATCATGTATTCCCTATGGATTTCCCTATGACTAAGCTCTCTGTGGGCAGAATCTCTAGCAAGTAGTTCCCTTTGTAAGAAGAGAGTGTAGCCTAGTGGTTTGATTGACAGTTTGTGATCATGGGGATGCAAGGTTTGACTCCGCCACCACCACTTACCTCACCCAATTTGCCTGAGCTCCCTAAGCCTCATCTCCATGTAATGCTCTTTACCACCCTCAGCCTGACTGTCTCCATGTGACAGCTATTGCCTGCTAGGAGTGCTTATGACTGGAACTGTACTTTGAGATGACGTGCTCGTTCTCGAAACCGGTCAGGATTCTCATGGAGCATTGTTCTTTGTTGCTGCATGGCAGCTTTTAAATTTATTTGAATTAAGCCTTTTTTACAGCCATCTGAGGAACGCGGGCTTCTTGTGAGTATCATCATCAATCATCATTCATCACTTTGAGATGCTGCATGTATAAAAGGTGCTACACAATATCAAATTCCTTCTGCCTTAGATTACTGTGGCTCAGACTTCATCTCTTTCACTTTTTCTAAGAAACAGACAGACACAAAACTGAACTCCAGTTGTCCGCAAATTGCCAACTGCCCAGCCTCTTCCAATGTAGGGGCAGCTCCTTCTCAGACACTGATGAGGGCTTGATATGAAGAAAGAGATGTGGCTTCCAAGTCACATGAGGGTCTGGAGCATACATACGTGCTCTTTGAGTTAGTAGAAGTGCACAGCCTGTTCTGAAGGATATTGGATAACACAAGAGCATATCCTACCCCTTTTGATCACAAGCATCGGACTGTTTAAGAGGTGCTTATCCTGCCTGTACATGACCTAAAGGCTTCTCAAGAAATTATTGTACAGCTATAGATTATGGCTCCCTGGCATGGTTTGGTGCTTCCTTTATTGAACTCACTAGATGGAACATGGTTATGTACAACAGCACACAATGTTTGGCTTCATTGGCCAATCAAAGGTTTGATCATTTTCCTTTATACACAGATATGAGGTGGTTATCGCCACTGACTTACAAGGCCCTTTGCCTCAGGTTATCTCCAGTGGCTAACAGGCCCTTTTCTCTAGGTGCCATCACTGGCAAATTGCTAAACCCAGAAATCCCAAACTCTTTATTTGAACCAGTGCCTTCTAAAGTAATCCTAATTTAGTCTTAAATAAAAACAGCTTTCCTTAAACAGTCTAAATTAGTTGGTCTGAGGAAGCAAAAATCATTTGCTTGTGATGTACCCATACTGTGGAACGGTCTTCCTGTACATGTGAAAAATGTCAATTGCCATTGAAAACTCAGCACACCTCAAGATAGTATTTACTGAGCACTCAGAATTGAGGAACTACAGACCAATCAGCCTCACCTCGGTAGTGGGGAAGATCATAGAAGCACTACTGAAGGAGAGATTGGTGGAACATCTGATTGCCAACAGACTACAGGACCCAAGACAACATGGTTTCACCAGGGGAAGGTCATGTCACACCAACCTCATTGAATTTTTCGACTGGGTGTCAAGGGAGGTGGATCGTAAGTTACACAACTATACATTACAACAATATACAGGGATAGAAAATCAGGTTCACAATTAGACTCAGGCATGAGGTGGGGCCCATATGGGCACAAAATCCTGGAACAACATATCAGTAGGGGGGTGAGGATATAGCATGCACCGAGCAGGAAAGGGACCTTGGGGTCATCATCTCTGATGACCTCAAGGTAGGGAAACAGTGCAACAAGGCAGTAGGTAAAGCAAATAGGATGCTGGGATGCATAGGCAGGGGCATCACCAGCAGGAAAAGGGAGGTCATAATTCCACTATACAAGAAAACTAGTGAGGCCCCACCTGGAGTACAGTGTACAGTTCTGGAGACTTTACCTATGTAAGGACATAGACAGGGTAGACAAGGTTCAGAGGAGGGCAACAAAGATGGTACATGGATTGCATCACAAGTCCTATGAGGACAGGTTGAAGGAACTGAACATGTACTCCCTGGAGGAGAGGAGGGAAGGGAGACAGGAGATATGATAGAGACATACAAGTATCTTACAGGGAGGAACAGGGTGCAGGAATACACTATTTTTCAGCGAAAAAGATGTTCCAGGACTAGAGGGCATGGGATGAAGTTGGAGGGACGGCAATCCAGAGGAAACATAAGGAAGAATTTCTTCACAGAACGGGTGGTGGACAAACGGAATACCCTGCCAGAGGAAGTAGTGGGGGCTGAAACAATCACAGGATTTAAGAATGCATGGGACAGAAGGGAATCCTGGAAGTCAAGGGTAAGGGGCAACAGACTTCTAGGAAAACGTAAAGTGAACCATAGAAACATAGACTTTGACAGCAGAAAAGGACTGCTTGGCCCACCTAGTCTGCCCATTTCCCTACCCACAGGATAAGCTTCAGATCCTAGTTAACCAACAGCCTATTTCTTCCTACCTCCCAAAAGAATTACCTCATGTCTGTCCCATGCATTCTTGAATTCTCCCACAGTTTTAGACCCCACAACCTCCTCAGGAAGGCAGTTCCATGTGTCCAAACATAGAAACATAGAAGTTGAACGGCACATAAGGACCACAAGGCCCATCCAGTGTGCCCATTTCATTTTCTACCTTATGAATGTGCCATTGGCCTTTGCTCTGTCAATAGTCTATCTCTTCATACTCATCTGTATTGCTCCCTTATGCCTATCCCATGCCTGTTTGAAGCCCTGCACTGTATTCATATCCGCGACTTCCTGAGGTTGGTCGTTCCATGCATCCATCGCCCTTTCTGTGAAAAAAGAACTTCCTCACATTACCCCTTAATCTGCCT
Source organism: Neoceratodus forsteri (assembly GCA_016271365.2). Lineage (NCBI taxonomy): Eukaryota > Metazoa > Chordata > Ceratodontiformes > Ceratodontidae > Neoceratodus > Neoceratodus forsteri. The sequence goes on from JADMNL010000035.1 coordinate 75,551,569, forward strand.
CCCTCTAATCTCATGCTGTGTCCTCTTGTCCTGCTATTTTTCTTATATTGAAACATGGTAGATTCTTTCACCTTGTTAATGCCCTTAAGGTGTTTGAATGTTTCGATCATATCACCTCTCTCCCTCCTTTGTTCTAGGGTATACATTTTGAGCTCCGTTAATCTGTCCTCATATGTTTTCTGATGCAGTCCCTGCACCATTTGGGTTGCCCTTCTCTGGACTGCCTCAATTTGGTTAATGTCCTTGTGAAGGGTGTGGCCTCCAGTGTACACATTACTCCAGATGGGGCCTAATTAGTGTCTTGTAAAAAGGGATTATTACCTCCCTCTTCTGACTTGTGATACCCCTACTAATACACCCCCAACATCCCCCTAGTCTTACCTACTGCTTTAGTGGTTTGCTTGGATGATTTCAGGTCATTGGTGATGATGATGCCCAAGTCTCTTTCTTTCCTTGTGACTGCCAGCAACTCCCCTCCCAACCTATAGGTGGCTTCAGGGTTTCTCTTCCCCTATGTGCATGATCTTGCACTTCTTTGCATTAAACCCCAGTTGCCACTCTTTCGACCATTTTGCCAGTTTATCCAGATCTCTTCTCATTCTGCCCACCCTATCTAGATCATCTACTCTGTTGCAGATCTTGGTGTCATCTGCAAAGAGATAAACCTTACCCTCCAGTCCATCTGCAATGTCACTGATGAAGATATTGAAGAGGACTGGCCACAGGACTGATCCTTGAGGTACCCCACTTGTGACTTGCAACTCTTCTGACTGTATGCCGTTTACCACCACTCTCTATTTTCTGCCCATCAACCAGTTTGCCACCCAGTTGACCAACTTCTGACCCATCCCGAGCCTACCCAGCTTATTACTCAATCTTCTATGTGGAACAGTGTCAAAAGCTTTGCTAAAGTCAAGGTAGGCAACATCAACTGCTCTCCCTTGGTCCACCACTCTGGTTACCCCGTCAAAGAAATCTATGAGATTAGTTTGACAGGAAATACTCTAGTGTAATTAACTGGTTAACAAAATCTTAAATACAATTGAAAAAAATGTAAATAAATAAATTTGTTTTAGTCACTGTGTCCAAATTTAAGACTTTAACCCACAATCCCCAGTATATGTGTTTATTTTTACCCTATTTATTTGTTTACCTATTACTGTAATTTTATCTTCTGTAATTTTTCTCAGCTATAACCGTGCCCACTGCATAACTTGCTTGCCCATAAATAAATTGAATTGAATAAAACAACTAAAAGTAAATGACGCAGATTCAGCACTAGGTGGCAGTGTTACTCCATGACTGAAACACAGACCCACTTCACACAGTTGCTAGAGACAGCAGTGTTATGCCCTGTTAGCCCACACAAAACCAGGACAGAAACAAAGAGAGAATCTTTTTGCTGGACCAAAAGTTAGATACCAGCTTTCGAGGCCTATGGTAATGCTTCTTCTTTACCTGTCTTTACCTAGCATAACGATTCACTTTTTGAATTTCTCCTAAAGACAGTAGCAAACACTATACTATGCCCAACAGTTCCAGGTTGCCACAGCGAAAGGACATTCACTGACCGTCACTACAGCGATGGCACAATACTGCCAATTGGCATTATGCCTTCTCTGTACAAAAGTGCGTTTTTTAAGGAGGGCTTTGCCCCCCACCCTCCCCCCATACACTTTAGATAACCAACTCTGAGTTGGTGTTGGTTCGGAGGAGGGAGCACACTCCCCAGAGACAGCAGCATTCAGAAACCAGCAGAACATCACAGCAAACTGTCGATTTTGTCACTGTGATGGTCTTCGCTGTGTTCCCATCGCTGTGGGAACGTATACCATGCCAAACAAGAGTCGCAAAGACTATGCTATGCCTGATAATGATCAGTCACGAGACTGTCACACACAGTCACAAAACACAATTGTGAGGAAAGGGGGACGCCAGATGCAAGGCAAGGCAAATTTTATTTAAGAGACGCCCATCCCAGCGGCTCTGGGTGCCGAACATTTAAAAGAAAATACATTTTATACATTCTAAGTAAAAACATAACAATACCACAGATATAACTCAATGTATAAATACAATGGCTTAGGTAAAAAGCCAAAACCTGAAAAGGCCAGTACTAGCCTGGCAAAGATTCTAGGACAGCAAGGACTATAATAAACAATCCGGGAAGGCTTGATTAAAGAAGAAGGTCTTGAGGCGGGCCTTAAAAACCTCCACAGAAGGGGCCTCCCTCACAGCTGGAGTAAGCGAATTCCACAGGACGGGAGCAGTGACACTAAATGCTCTGTCACCGGCTGTTTTTAACCTCATCCTGGGAATCGCAAGGAGGCCCCTAAAAGAGGAACGGAGGGGGCGGGTCGGGACAGTGGGAATAAGAAGGTCCTTCAGATAACCAGGGCCCAGACCGTGTAGGGCTTTAAAGGTGAGTAAACCCACCTTAAAGAGAACCCTCCACCTAACTGGCAGCCAGTACAGTTGACGCAGGACCGGAATGATTTGACAGTATTTAGACTGTCCAGTCAACAACCTACCCGCCACATTCTGCACCAGCTGCAGTTGGTGCAGGTTACCCCCAGAGACCCCAAGATAGAGTGCATTACAGTAGTCCAGCCTGGATGTCACAAAAGCATGTACCAAGGTGGGGAGGTCCTGCGGTGGAACTAGGGGCTTTATCCTGGTGATATTCCTCAGATGATAGAAACTGGTACTGACTGTGGCAGACACCTGAAACACAAGTGTCAATCCACTGTCCAAAATAATGCCAAAATCTCGCACCCTAGAGGAGGCCTTCAATGGTACAGAACCAAGAAAAAGACCAGTATCCGCACCAGAGGCCAACCTATCACGCCCTCTGTTCGACTCCACCACCAGTACCTCCGTCTTATCGGGGTTCAGTCGCAACCAGCTGGAGGCCATCCAGTCATTGATTTTCGCGAGGCAGCTATTAAGCACTTCCACTGCATGAGATGTTCCGGGACAAAGGAAAAATACAGCTGGGTATCATCAGCATAGCAATGAAAATCCAAGCTGTACTTCCTAATGAGCTCTCCCGGGGCAGCATGTACACGGCAAACAACATCGGCAACAGGACCGAACCCTGGTGGCCGGGAGAAGAGGAAAAATTCCCCATCACCACCCTCTGCCTCCTGTTAGATAGCAAATATTCAAACTAGCAGATGACCATGCCGGTAAGTCTGCAGAATTCCCTTAGGCGGTCAAGCAACACCCGATGGTCAACCGTGTCAAATGCTGAAGAGAGATCGAGGAGAACCAGAATTGTCCCCTCTCCTCGATCTCTAGCCCTAAGGAGGTCATTGTGCACCTGAACCAGTGCAGTTTCTGTGCTATGCCTCACATGAAACCCAGACTGGAGTGGCTCATATAAATCATAGGCCACAAGATGCTCCTCAAGCTGAAGCGCTACCACTTTCTCCACAATCTTACCCAAAAATGGGAGATTGGAGATAGGATGATAATTCACCTTGATTTCAGGGTCCAAAGAAGTCTTTTTCAGAAGGGCTCTCACCAATGCCTTCATCAAGACATCAGGAAAGACCCCCTCTGACAAGGAACATCGGACAATCAAGGCAAATACCGGGCCAACAGAGTCAACACATCTCATTAAGAAATGAGTTGGCACCGGGTCCAGTTCACAAAAGGTGTGCCGAAGCCCGGAAGCAATCTCAGTGACCTCAGCCACCTTTACCAGTCTAAACTCACCCCAACCAGGTGGAGAGCTCTCTGGACGCCCATAGCGACCACTGTCAGCCAAATTTTGACCCACTGGCAGAAACCCCTGCCTGATGGCAGACACCCTGTCTGAGAAGAACCGAGCAAACTCTTCGCATAATGCATTAGAAAAAGATACCTTCAGCTGTAGACAGGAAGGATGAAGAAGCCTGTCCACAGTCCAAAAGAGCATAGCTGGTCGGTTCCTCCCGGCAGCAATCTCCCTGGACAGGAATTCTGCCTTCTTATGGTTGATTGCTCCCTGGTATGCACTATAGTGCATACGCAGGGCCAGTTTGTCCACCTCCAGGCCAGACTTCCGCCAGCAGCACTCTAATCTCCGACCCAGAGTCTTCAACCTCTTGAGCTCACCATTATACCAAGGGGACCTCAAATAGGAAGATCTGGGTCGTATACGGACTGGTGCAAGGGAATCGAGTGCACCAGCGAGTGCCCTATTATAGGCAACTACTGCCGCACACACCCCCCCTCACATGCACTATCCACACTAGATAGGTCAGCTACCACCAAAAAAACCCTCAGGGGTCAACCCCCGCAAAGGGCGATAGCTGACCATCTCAGCAGGGGGAGGGCTACTGGGGGGGGCCCCAAACGAGAACTTCACCATATAATGATTGGATCAAATGACCCGATCAGTCCTGAGACAATTAATCTCAAGCCCCAGTGAGAACACCAGATCCAACATGTGGCCACCCAGATGAGTTACGGAGGAAACACCCTGCGCAAAGCCCAAGGAGGACATCATCCGGAGGAAGTTGGAACCCAACCGAGATGACTGGTCATTGGCCCAGACGTTGAAGTCCCCCAGCACTAAACATCTGGGGGCCTCCAACGTCTCACCAACCACGAAATCAGCCACATCCTGAAGGAAGTCCCCCACCGTCCCAGAGGGGCGATAAATCAAAAGAATCAGGCAACCTGTGCCCGGACCCCCATGGATGGCCACACATTCAAATGAATGTGGTGTTCTCACTGGGTGTACGGTGAAGCCTAGCTCGGATCTAAAACAGATGGCAACCCCCCCCTCCCCTGCATTCCACTCTGGGGCAGTGCACCATGATATATCCGGACGGGACGGCGGCCTCTAAAACCGGGCCAGCATCATCACCAATCCAGGTCTCCGTAATGCAAGCCAGATAGGCCAAAGAAATCAAGTCTGCTATAATTGCAGTCTTGTTTCTGACCAATCTGGCATTGCAAAGCACCACCCTCAGGGGATTGGTGGATAGTGCAGCCCCTCTGGCTACCTGCCCACTCGATCTGGTAGGAACCCTAGTGACGGGAACTAAACACGTCTGGCCTCTCTCTCCAGAACCCAGCTAACCCTAGGGCACCTTCTACATCCCACTATCTCGATACTACCACCAACTGCAGTGCATGGGGCACCCCCACCCAGACGAATCAAACGGTTCCTCCCTATTCCAGCCTCCTTACAGTGCCTAGCCATTTTAGCAGATACTGGGAGGCTGACAAAAGGCTGTAGATCGAATAGCTGGGGTTCCCCATACACAATCCTGGCCCGCCCCAGGCCCTCATACCTTCCCAGACACATCTCTGCCAATTACTTAAACCTTAGCCCACAAACACACTCTGCACCACTCACTCCTCTCATACACCCAGATATATGCTAATAACTTTAAGACTCACCCTACCACCACCCCAAAGTTCCCACTCAACAACTATATCTTAAAATACCTCAGTACTATCAACCCCCCTTGCAAAGAAAACTCTCAATACAGTATAGATACACAAAACAATTCAGTGGTTTCTTCTAGATGCACCTTGGGTATCAACCCTCACCAAGTCTGCTGCACAGTTTTGTCCCCCCCCCACCCTTAATTCTGTTAACAGTAGGTAGGTGATGAAGGGGCTGCAACTCAATTTTAGGCTAGAGAGGAACTGGTGGCAGACTAAGGTCAGCATGGGACTGATGGCAACATGGAATGGCACTAAGGAATGGGGTTATGAAGAAGAGTTCCATTGGGTGCCAGGGAGGAATGTGGGCATAGAGAGGAGCAACTGACAACCTGAGAATGCATTTGGGTGCATGGGAAACTAGAATACGTTGTGGCCTAGAAGTGTGCCTTAAAGTACAGACATAGTGGGTTGGGTGCGGTGGACATTTCTGACTGCACCACCATTCCAAGTGGATTCGCAGCATGGCATAACACCATGTGACTTGTGCTCAACAAGCATGTTAGGAGGTGATAACCCCTGGACCCGCAGCAGGGGAACCACTGGATACAGGAAATGCTTAGCAGTCATGGGGTGGGGTGAGTAGACCACTGGACACCATGAAATGTTTGACTGGGATAGAGGGTACTGGACATCAGGGGATGCTTAAAGGGGATGGGACCACTGAACACCAAGGAACACTTGACAAGGAGGAGAAACCACTGGACACAATGGAATTCATGATGGGAAGACCACAGAACATCAGAGAGCGCTTGACTGGAATGGAGGGGGGGACCACTGGATACCAGTGAATGCTGGACTGGGGTAGGTAGGAACACTGGACTGGGGCAGAGAAGTACTAGACACAAGCAAATGTTTACCTTGGGTGGGGGTGACACTGGAGACACAAAATGCTTCACTAAGGTGGTGAATGGAAGATCCATTGGACACCAGGGAATGCTCAAAGGGGGTAGAGAATGTGACACTGGATACAGAGAATGCTGGAATGAGATGGGTTGGGGGGACCACTGGACAACAAGGAATACTGAACTGAGGCATGGGTAGACCACTACACCACCAGGGAATGCTCAATTATCGTAGGGATGAGACCACAGGACACCAGAGAATGCTTGAATGTAGTGTGCGGGAGATTCACGAGACAACAGAAACTGCTTGACTGGGATGGTGTGAGTGTAAAGTGAGCCACTGGAGACCAGGACATACTTATCTGGGACAGGGTGAGGGCAGGGAGAACACTGGGCATCAGAGAAGACTTTATTGAGACTAGGTTGGGGGGGCACTGGACACAAGGATGTGCTTGTCTGGGACAGGATGAGGAGGGAGCATTGGACACCAGGGCATGCTTCACTGGGACTGTGTGTGTGTGTGTGTGTGTGTGTGTGTGTGTGTGTGCAGTGGATGCAAGGGAGTGCTTGACTGAGACCAAGTAAGTGTGTGGGGGGGAGGCAGCAGATACAGGCAGAGTTTGACTGGGAGAGAGTAAATCGGAGGGGAGGAACTGGATACTAGAGATACTAGAGAGTGCTTGACTGGAATGGACTGAAGGTGCTATGCTGAGTATGGGGCAGTACAGTACCTGGCACTTATAAACAGGAACAGCACACAAACATCACAGTGAGCAGCCCCCTAGGTACCAGTAGTCACCGTACAGTGTGATTTAACATTAAGACAGGAACAGAGGCAAACTACACAAGAATGAAGGTCCTGGACTTTAGAAAGGTGAATTTTAAAGAAATGAGAGGCTTCCTCGGAAACTGACAGGGTGGGGTAGAGGTACAGTGGGGAGAAATAAGGGAGGGCATAAAAAGTAAGGCAACCAGCATCTGGGGAAGGAAGCAAGTAAAAGCTGAGGGAAAGAGGTCTGCTATGGTTTTCTAGGCAAGTAGCCAGGGTGGTGAAGGTAAAAAGGGTAGCATTCAGGAGTGAAACAGGGAAGGCACAGCGGGGAGCAATGGTGCAGCAAAGGAAAGGATAGCCAAGGGTAGTTAAAGGGGAAAGATTTTCTTCCGATACAAAAGTGAGAAGAGGCACGAGGAAGGACAATGAGGATAAGGAAGGCGGGGGGAGAGGCCGCATAGAAGAGGACCAAGACAAAACAAACATCCTGAATAGGCACTGCTCAGTCTTCACAATGTTGGGGGGACAACCAGGGAGCAACAGGAACAAAGGAGAGTGAAGGGGACCCAAGTTCATTTTCAGAGGGAAAAAGTTTTGAAGGGACTTGCGGCTCTGAAAGCGAATAAAGCTACAGGACCGGATTGGATGCACTCAATGGTACTAAAGGAACTCAGAGAGGTGCTAGTTGCCCCTCTGAAGGCCTTATTAAAAAGTTCTCAGGAAATAGGCATGGTTCCCGAGGAATGGAGGAGAGTAGATGTGGTCCCTTAACATAAGAGCGGCAGCAGGGAGGAGGCTGGCCACTAAGGGCCAGTCAGTGTCACCTCAGTGGTGGGGAAATTATTGGAAACCCTGCTAAAGGAAAGGCTGGTAACGTATCTTAAATCCAATGGGCTGTAAGACCACAAGCAGCATGGATTCGCAGGGGGAGTTCATACCAGACAAATCTGATTGCTTTCTTTGACTGGGTGACCAGGGAAATAGATCAGGTGAGGGCAGTGGAGTGGCCTGTCTGGGATTTAGCAAGGCCTTCAACACTACCACACAGAAGGCAGATAAAGAAACCGAGCAGCCCGGGGAGGATCCAGAGTGGTGAACTGGGATAGAAACTGGTTAACAGATCGGAGACAGAGGGTGGTGGTTAACGGCACTCACTCTGATGATGGGAGAGTGACCAGTGGGGTGCCGCAGGACTCAGTACTGGAACCAGTCCTCTCCAATGTCTTTATAAGTGACACCACCAAAGAAATGGATGGATGGTATGCCTTTTTGCAGATGACACCAAAATCTGTAACACGGTGGACACTCAGGAGTGGGTATGCACCTAGGGCATAGAAACCCAGGAGCTGAGTATAGGATGGGGGTGCTGACAGTCACTAAGCAGCAAAGGGATCTTGAGGTTATCATATCTGATGACCTCAAAGTGGCAAAGCAGTGTGATAAAGCAGAGGGTATGACCAGTGGGACGCTAGGATGCACAGGGAGAGGTATCTTTACCAGGAGAGAGGTGTTGTTTATTTTATTTATTTGAGGAGAATCAGAATTACAATCATTTGAGTCAGAGACTCCTTTTCAAAGGCTCCACGTCATGATACAGCAAATAGACATAACAAGCAGTAAAAATACAAAGCAAACATGAATACAAGGAGTATATACATTTATTTATTTGTATTTATTTATTCATTCTAGGAATTACAAAATACCTTTGAGCGCCAGACAGCTCATTTACAAAGGTTCCACATCAGTAGGGAGGGGTTACATACAGATAAGAGGAGACAGACAAGTTATACAGAACATTTTAGAACAGATGAAGTTAACTTAATAATACAGAACACTTAAACTTCAGTTTTTTATACACATTAGGTAATGCATGATCTGAGGCAGAGGAAAAGAGAAGTAGAAAAGAGTAAAAGGGGGGAGATCCAAGTGGGGGAGGAGCAGCCAGAAAGCCTCGTCAAGTTTGCATCTACGATAGGAGGGGAGGAAGAGTCTTAGAAAGGGGGAGAGAGGGGGTAAAGACGGAGTAGGGCAATGACAGGGAAGAGGGTGGTGAAAGACAGAGGTGATAGAGGTAGTAGCAGTGAGGGGAGGTCTAGGAAGAGGGGGAAGGATAGTTTGATGGAGGTCCAGGAGGGGACATTTGGTGAATTATACACAGTATACAGGGGGCTAATACAAGGATTAAACAATCTGAGCATACAGTAGGGAGAAGATGTAATGCCACTGTATCGCTCACTGCTGAGACCCTGCCTGCAGTATTGTGTCTACTTCTGAAGGACACAATTCAGAAAGAACATAAAAGAGTGGAGGCAGTCCAGAGGAGGACAACTAAAATGGCACAGAGATTGTACCAAAAGCCCTACAAGGAGAGACTGAGGGATCTCAACAGGTACACCGTGGAAGAGAGGAGAGGAGAGGAGAGCAAGAGGGGACATGACAGAGACCTTCAAGTACTTCACAAAAGTGAACAGGGTGCAGGAGGAGGAGGAGGAGGAGTCTCTTTCAAATGAGAAAGAGCATGATGAAGCTGGGGCGGGGTTAAGAGGGATGTTAGGAAGTACTACGTCACTGAATGAGTAGTAGTCGCATGGAACAGACTGCCAGCAGAAGTAGTGGGGGCAGAAATAATGGGGGGCTTCAAGCATGTGTGAGGTCGACATTGGGGAGTATTAGTAAATAGGTAGGGAGGAGGGAGGGACACCAGAGACCAGTTTGGGGCTATGGAGATAGACTAGGCAGGGATAGTCTGGGCAGACTAAGTGAGCCAAGTGTTCCTTTTCTGCTGACAAATTCTGTTTCCCTGAAGGCAGGGGACTGCGGGGAAAACCTTAACTGGGACAAGGTGAAGGCAGTGGGACAGTAATAGGAAAGGCTGCAGGGGTGGGAGGAGACGTGGAACACCAGGAATGTTTAATTGTGATGGATGAGGGCGTGGGAGCACTGGACACCAGGAACTTCTTTACTGGGGCAGAGTGGAGGGTACTGGACACCAGGGCCACTTTACTGAGGGAGGGGTAATATGGGGGTACTGGACATCAGGGAGTGCTAGATACTGACAGAGTGAGGGCAGGTTGTGCCACTGGGACATGGCAGAATATCTGATATGGAGTGAGGGCAGGGAGATAGAATCATGCCCCTCACATGCCAAGGAAACTGTGAACAGCTAGTCAATTGTAATAGCTGGAACATAATATTTATGGAAGTATGACCTGAAGTGTAGAGTGGCTCTTTTTACAGTTGGAATGCACTCTCAGTCCCCCCATCATCATATAAGTAGGTAATCACAGGTATGTTGTACAGATACAGTATATACTAATTTTGGGGATACCCTGCCAACTATTCTATTCTGTAATTCCCTTGGTAATCAGACATTTGCCCAGGGTTTACCTTGAAAGCTTGTACTGTCTTCATATCCATTGTCTGCACTGGCAGGTTGCTCCATATGTTCACTGCCCTCTGAGAGAAGGAGTGCCTCCTAACGGCGCCCCGGTATTTACATTGAAAGCTTGTCCTGTCTTCATATCCATTGTCTGCACTGCAGGCTGTTCCATAAGTTCACCACCCTCTGGGACAAGGAGTGTGTCCTAATGTTGCCCCAGTATTTACCTTGAAGGCTTGTACTGTCTTCATATCCATTGTCTGCACTGCAGAGTGATTCATAGGTTCACCGTCCTCTGGGAGAAGGAGTGCCTCCTAACATTGCCACAGTATTTACCACCTTTGAGTTTCAGGGCATTTCCCACATCCTGCTGGAGAACACCAGATCATACATCACTGTCTGTTCAATCTTGTTACCCTAGAGTACGTGGAAGACTGAGATCAGGTCCCCTCCTCAGTATCCTCTTCTTCAGGCAAACATGATAAGGGCTTCTTGCTTGTCTTCATAGCTTACAGTATGTCCCTCATACCCCTGATCATAGAGGTGGACCTTCATTGCATCCTCTCAACTGCCTTGATGTCTTTTTTCTACTGAAGATCCCAGACCTGCACTCATTGTTTCAGATGGGGCCTGACCTCAGGGTCTTATAAAGTGTAAGGACTATTTCTCCTGCCCTGCTAGTCACCCCCCTTGTAATGCACACCAGCATTCTGCTGGACCTCTTTACAGCAGTCGTACACTGCTTATCATGTTTCAATTCCTTTCTGTTATGGCCACCTGGTCCTTTTCTCCTTGTTCTTTTAAGCGCAAGAGGAACGCTGCAGCATTTCTAGGTCTTAACTCTGAATTTTCTTCCCAAGTGTAAGGCTTTGCAGTTGGCTACCTTGACTTTGAGACTCCATGGGCCTCATCTTCAAAGGCCAAAAAAATTACCCAGGAATAGGTCCCTGTGAGCAACTTGCTGGTGTATGGAAAATAACAGTTATGATAAAAATACCATTTCCTGCATTTTTGCCACACAGGCAGCAAATTCCCATTTGCACAAATGCTTTTTCGTGAACATCGGAGTTGTTATTGGTACATAATGTTGTTATTGGGTGTGTGCATATATATATATATATATATGCACACACATCAACATATAGATGTTTAGGATTATTATTCCTGATATACTTAGACTCATCATCAGTGTTTTTCTTTTAAATCCATGAAATTTTTTTTAAATAAATCTTTATACACAGATACATAGATCTGAGGGTAGAAAAAATGACCATCTAGTTTGCCCACCCTACCTAATTATTCTGCACTGGCCCAAGTGGCCATCCTGGACCTTCGCTACAGCCTCCTTTCTTCTGGGTAAGCCCATAGGTGTATCCCATTCCTGCTTGAAAGTGCTTACAGATTGGCCTTAACTACTTCCTCCAGGATCCTGTTCGGTTTCTCCACCTCTCTTTTTTTTTTGTGAAAAAATATTTGCAGGCATCCTTCATAAATCCCCTCCTGCCAATTTAAGCAAGTTCACTCTAGTCCCTGTATTTAAGCACAAGGAGGAGAGCTCCTTGGCATCAGCCTTGTTCATTCCATGCAGATACTTGTACGTTTCTGTCATGTCAGTCATTTTCTTCTCTTCTCAAGGGTGTACACATCCAAGTCCTGCAGCCTCTCCTTGTGTGACATGCCCTCTAGTCTCTTGACCATCTTGGTTGCCCTGCACTCAACGTCTTCCACTTTATCACAGTCTTTCCTCAGGTATTGGATTCCAGTAACTCATGCAGTACTCCAGAACTGATCTCACTAATAATCTGTACAGTGGAAGGATCACCTCCCAACCTCTGCTGCTTATCCCCCTCCCTACACATCCCAACATCCTGTTTGCCTTCCCTACAGCTCTGTTTATTTACCCATTTATTTTAAAGATATATGCAATGAAATTTGTGGACCTCAGACTTCAGCATCATTCATTAAATATCGTTATAAAGCGGTGTCTGCTGGTGTTTCATATGAAAATCTACCACTTCGTGCCATTTGTAGTCATTTGTTGTGTGCTCTGCTTCAGCCACACTGCTAGGGACCTGATGTTCCCCATGGTAATCGGCATGTCTCCACCCTGCTGATGTCATTTGGGGTGCTTTTCTCTTTTATCTGTGAAGAAGCCACTTGTCACATTGCTGAGGTCTGTAAAAAGTACTTTTTTTTTCATGTCCTGTGTCTGATGCAAGACATTAGCTGTTTGATTGTAGTTTTGTCATGTTCAATGCCCGTAACGCACAAAAATAGTTTACATTGTTCATTTTAGCCTGTGCAGAAGTGAGGGGAGAATAGCCCACTGCTGTAAGGTTTGCAGACTCCTTTCTGTCATGGTGAAAGACAGGAGTCCTATTGTGCCAAGGACAGTTGTGCCCATTCACACCTGACATTCAGTAGAGGTCATGTCTCAGGATGGCACTAAACAATTTTAAACTCACCCTGTAAAAGGGGGTGGGAGAACTAATCTTTTGAAACCTTACTAAAGGCTTACTTACACAGCCACATTTGCACAGCAGCAACCAGAGTGCTTGGGCTGCTGCGGTGCAGATATGCAGTGTGGACACTTGCCCGATCAAGGTACGTTGATCACTAGTCCCCTCCTGCAGCTGCAGAAAAGTTGGGGGCACAATCAGGAGCGAGCAGTGTAAGTTGCCATCTGGACAGATTACCACTCACTCAGATGGATGTTCCCAGCATGCTCCTGTATACCCAGCTATTTCAGGCTTGTATGGTGATGCTGGAACTTGTTTTGTACTGTACAGGTGATGTCCAGGCTTTACCTGTTGGAATGGATGCAGCCCTCCTGTAGCCCTGCAGTTCCTCATTCCTAGTTGGATGATCATGATGTGGTGTGATGTCAGCGGTATGTGCATCATCTGACCCGTCACTGCGATGTCACCAAAGCCCCATCAATCTCCTGGACTAGCAGCCCCTCGCCAGTGCAGTTTGCATCAGTGTTGAGATGGGCCGTGTAGACACAAATTGTGATTATCTGCAGCGCATCACTGTGATGTCACCAGAGACCCATCATTCTCCTCAACTAGTGGCCCCTCTCCGGTGCAGTTTGCATCAGTGTTGAGATGGGCCGTGTGGACACAAATTGTGATTATTTGCAGCGCATCACTACCGTGTCACCAAAGACCCATCAATTTCCTCAACTAGCGGCCCCTCTCCAGTACAGTTTGCATCGGTGCTGAGATGGGCTGTGTGAACCCAAATTGTGATTATCTCCAGCGCATCACTGCAATGTCATCAATCTCCTCAACTAGCGGCCCCTCTCCAGTGCAGTTTGCATCAGTCCTGAGAGGGGCCGTGCGGACACAAATTGTGATCATCTCCAGTGGTTGGCTCAAGTTTAAGCACTGCAAAAGTCGCAGCACATCAGCCTTGTAAACATGACGTAAGAGTTTCTATGCACTAGCCAGCCCAGTGTTTTCTCCTTAATAGCTTTTTACTTGTCCTAATTTCAGGCTCAGCTACTCTGTACTCCACAATGAAAGTATCTTTTTTTTTTTTTAACCAGGGCTAACACTTCCATCTCTAGTAGGAATTAACACAGATAAGGCCATTGCAATTTACTGTAAAGCAGACACTGACCAACAGTAATGAAGTTACCAACATTACAATACTAGTAGCAATACAACCTCCTAACAACCAGAGTAGAGTAGTACCCCAAATGATATCAGCAGCCTGTAGGTATGCCGACTCAGCATCCAGTAACCTTGAAGAAATGGACCGCACCAAAAAGGTGCTGAAAAAGTACAAATTTGTCGACTTTTGTTACAAAAGCTGAAACACACATAGTTTTCATAGCAAAGGTTATTGAGTGGTGCTACTTGTTTTCATTTTGAAAACCACTGCACATACTATATTCTTAACAACATTAGCCAGCATGGCCTCTTGTGCCTGCAAAATAAAGAAGTCTTGGGGGGGAGCCCGGTCTAACAGTGGTGTGAATACAATGGCTAAACATTGAAATAATGACTCACTCACTCACCACTACTATATTTTCTTGCAAAATGTTTTTATTTTTTATTTTTTCACTGCAAGTCAATTTATAATCAGCGTTTTGTGGAATACAAATTCACCTTTTCAGGTTAATTGTCGCATGTTAAACTCGCATGCTGTTCAGCAAACCCTTATTTACGTTAGTGCAATATGTAACAAAAAAGACGAAGACACCTTTGTTTTATGTGAAAAATCTTTTAATAAAGATATATTTACAAAAAAAAGATTCAAAAACCATTGCACAGGATCTTTAAACGTTTTAACAGGAAAAGACATACTAAGCTGAAATAGCTTGTTTCCAGACGCATCCCGGGGGTGTGCTATTGACTTTAGGGCCTATGGTACCATGATCCCTAGGTCATTTCCCTCTATTTTTATTGATAACAACTATTTAATACTAGTTTGTAATTAACAATTCAAGTCAATAAAGATGGCCATACAATTGATTTTTGTTTAAAAAAAAAAAAAAACACTTCTGCACCCTTTTGCATCTTGGGGGTGCGGGGGCAGAGCCCCTACTAACATTTAATTTTAGCTGGTGTCAGCATGGTAGCTCTCATTGTTGTTTCTGAATGTTGCCATGGATTTCGCCATTTTGGAATGTGCAGTTTTTGACCACGCTATTGTGGTTTCAGCATTTTGACCTAGTGCCCATCCAACACTGGGTGCATCATCCCCCCTTCCCAAGAGCTGCAGTGGATTTAGTAATGTACCAGTCTGTCAATTTGAAGTAACATATCCAAAGCTGCATTCAAACCTGAAAGCTTCAGCAGGAACTTTTCAAGTTATCAGCAATATAGAACTGCACACTTTTTTGAAACTCTATCATTAACATCAGTAAGGGCAGCTAACAATTTCTCTAATATTGCATAAACTGTAGTGAGAAAGAAAAAATGTTCAGCAGTGGGTATCAAACCCAGGCTTGTGTAGGTCTGATACCCTACAGCAGCTGTACCTAAAAGCCCTTTTGCTGAAAGCATCAGTGGCATCATGCAGCCAAATTGCTCACACTGCATGTACCTTTGAACTTGACTGCAAGAAAAAGCATGCATGACCACAACAGGTGCTTACAGCCATGCTGTTGGTGCCTAATAACAGACACAGGTTGCTACATGCAACCCTCCCAAAATATACAAACACACACATATCAGTCCTCTCAAAATAAACAAATACACACTACAACACATACACAATGTTCATGCACAATACACAAAAACACTTGCTGCAACATAGTCCTCACAGAATACACACTCCCTGACAATACTGGAAAATGTGCTACAACACACAACTTCCCTTAAGTTTTAAACAAGCACAAAGAGCACCTAGCTTCACCTGAGCTCTTTTCTTCTAGATTGCTTGTAAGGACAGAGCAAAGAACCTTACCAGAGCAAGGAAAAGGATTAAGGTTTCTTTTGGCTAGGCAGATTTACTGTGTGTTATTTTCTTTTGTATTCACAGCGATTGTTACTGTTGTTGCTTACATTTTATTGCTTTATTTTTCTCTGATTCATATTGTTGTTGCTGGGTATACTTTCTGCCGCATTATTACAGGGTGTGCCTACAGATTACTGCTGCAATCTTCTGATTCAAATTGTCTTTTGCAAGGTATATATTCTGTTACTGCTTTATTTTTCTCTGTAGCAAAGTGTTTCTTACAGGGTATATCTTCTGTGAAATTATTACAGATGGTGCTTTACAAGTTTTACAGTTTTATCTATCATTAGGCTAAGCTTTCATGGCTACTGCATTTATTGCTGACCGTTTCTGCTCTTACCTCCTTGTTTCTTTCATCTGTGGTTCTTCCTTTTCGGCAAGAGAAGGGCCCTACCACCCACCCCCATCCCCAACCACCCCACACTACACTCATTTTATAGGGTAGCACAGTCGTGACAGTTCGTGTAGCAAAGCAGGAAGGGGCAGATCACAGGGGTATCCACACAGTGACCTCATTTACAGGGGCACAAGTAATTTAACTTGTTATAACAAGTTATACAAAAACAAACCAAACACAAAATCAAACTTTTGCTTTAATTTTCCTCTTCCTAATTACTCTGACCAGGTTATAAACCCAGCAACTTATCTGGAATGGATATTAACAACTGCAGGTACTGTGGGACACTTTTCAAAAGGGCAGTTATAGAGGATTTAGGACACTGTCCTACCTGCTGGGCCATTGGAGATCTAAGGGCTCAGCTCCAGGCAGTATGGGCAGAGATTACATGCGTCAAATTGCATATTCAGGAGGAAATATATTGTAAGAACTGCCTGCCATTTCCCCAACATCTACCAGTAGCACCTCGACTGCAGAGGGCAGTTGGTCCGGGAGGTTGGCAGTGGTTAGGAGGGGCAAATCGGGTGCCCCATCACTTGGTGCTCTCCAACATATCACCTCCACAAACCACATAAAAACTACAAATAGGTATCTGCCTCTATCTCTGAAATCAAACAAAGGAGCAGAGGACACTGCAGAGCAGGAACTAGTACAATAAAACTCACCCAAAACAGGAACCGAAACAAATAAAGCAAAAAGGAAATCCAAAGCACTTCTGATCATAGGAGACTCCATGAACTGGGGAGTCGATACCCATCTCCAGCCAGGGGTGATGGTCAGATGTCACCCAGGTACATCAGCATGGAGAGATACTGACCACATAGCTAAAATTGTACAGGAAGCAGGAGAAAACATCAACGTCCTGGTACACATAGGGACTAACGATCTCACCAGCCGGTCAGTTATGGAGACCAAGGAACACCTGACCAGGCTGGGTGACAAACTATCATCCATTTCATCTGGCATCTCCTTCTCTGAGATCCTGCTAGTCTGGGAGAGGGGGGCAGATGGATGGAAGATCAGAGAAGGAGAGATAGGGGAGCTAAACATGTGGCTCAAGGGCTGGTGCCCAGGAAAAAGGACACAAATTTGTAAGTAACTGGCAACAGTTTTGGGAGTGAAAGTCCTTTAAATTTGATGGACTGTATCTGACTAAGGAGGGAGTCAGTGCATTGAGGCAGAAGTTTGATGTATTTGCAGAATATTTAAACTAGCAAATGGGGAGAGGGGTTCAGCACCCGATACATCGAATGGGAAGAACACTCCTGCCCCCTCAGCTACTGATCAAACAGAAGTTCAGCATGTTTGTAGTTCATTTGCATCACCAGGTAAGGAAAAAGGGTCAGCTCCCCATACAACGCACAGAGGAAATGCCAGACCTCGCCCAACAACCAACACACCAAAATCTGGCCAGTGGAAAATCATGTACACAAATGCTCGCAGTCTGGGAAACAAGATCCCAGACCTGCAGGCAATAATGACAGAGGCTAAACTGGACGTAGTAGCCATTAGCAAGACATGGTTCACCAGTAACTACACTTGGGAGACTTCAGTAACCAGCTATGTATTGTTCAGAAGCGACCGAGTTGCAAAAAGGGAGAGTGGAGTGGCCCTTTATGTCAATGAAAATATCAAAGCTACAGCAATTCAGAATACACATAAGGAGCCAGAAGAACTGTGGGTCACCCTGGAAACAGAAAGTGGGATAGCTATACGAAATGGGGTTGTCTACAGGCCTCCAGACCAGGGGGAGGACATAGACACATTACTGTTAGAAGATATACAAAACACAACAGCTAAAGGGGAGGTTCTGATAATGGGAGACTTCAACATGCCAGATACAGATTGGTCAATACCAGCGGGAACATCTGCCAGAACTAGACACATAGTGGATGCCCTGCAGAGGGAGGGCCTCAAACAACTGGTACAACAACCCAAAAGAGACAGGGCTATCCTAAATCTAGTACTGACTAACAGGGAAAGGATCACAGATCTCCAGGTAGAAGGTCACCTGGGGGCCAGTGACCATTACATGGTATGGTTCAGTTTGGCCACTAGAACTAAATCATCCCATTCCAAGGCAAAAATATGAGACTTCAGAGGAGCTGAATTTGATAAGATGGCCAACAGAGTTAAGCTAGCCCTAGCAAGAAGAAATATAGGTGTGGGGGTACAGGCAAAGTGGCAAGTATTAAGGATGCAATACTTGAAGCAACATCCCATTGTGTTAGACAGAAAAGGAAGTGCAAAAGAAGAAGGAAACCACTTTGGTTCTCAAAAACAGTAGCAGAAAAGGTCAGAGCCAAAAGGCTGGCCTTCAGAAAACATAAGGGAACACAGCGGGATGAAGATAGGGAGGCATGCCAAACTTCCCTAAGGGAAGCAGGGAAGGCAGTAAGGCAGGCAAAGGCCCAAACCAAGGAAACACTAGCATGAACAGTAAAAGATGGTGACAAGACTTTCTATAGATACATTAGTGAAAGGAGAAAGTCCAGAGGGGGTATTGCTAAGATCAAAGGGGATAAGGGGGCATGTGAGGAGGAGGACCATGTAAAAGCATTTATCCTAAATTGATACTTCTGCTCAGTATTTACTGAGGAGAAGGTAGGGCAGGGCCCACAGCTCAGCACCATGGACACAGGGGGAGGGAGGTGTGCACTAGTCCCTTCACAAAAGAAAGGGTCCTACAAGAGCTCAAAAAGCTCAGGGTCGATAAGGCAATGGGACCTGATGGCATACATCCCAGGGTACTAAGGGAGCTAAGGGTGGAACTAGCAGAGCCATTATCAGAACCGTTTAGTGAGTCTGTGAGCACAGGAGAGGTCCCAGAAGACTGGAGAAGGACTCATGTGATCCTGCTCCACAAGAGTGGTAGCAGGGAACTACAGACCAATCAGTCTTACCTTAGTAGTGGGCAAGATTATGAAGGCACTCCTTAAGGAAAGGATAGTGCAACACCTGGAATCCATAGGAGCACAGGATCCAAGACAGCATAGGTTTACAACAGGAAGGTCCTGTCAAACTAATCTCATAGATTTCTTTGACTGGGTAACCAGAGTGGTGGACCAAGAGGAGCAGTTGATGTCACCTACCTTGACTTCAGCAAAGCTTTCGATACTGTTCCACATAGAAGATTGATTAATAAGCCGGTAGACTCGGGTGGGTCAGTTGGTCAACTGGGTGGCAAACTGGTTGACAGGCAGAAAACAGAGAGTGGTGGTAAATGGTATACAGTCAGAAGAGATGCAAGTCACAAGTGGTGTACCTCAGGGATCAGCCCTGGGGCCAGTCCTCTTCAATGTCTTCATCAGTGACATTGCAGATGGACTGAAGGGTAAGGTTTGTCTGTTTGCAGACGGCATCAAGATCTGCAACAGAGTAGATGATCCAGATGGGGTGGGCAGAATGAGAAGAGATCTGGATAAACTGGCAAAATGATCAGAAGAGTGGCAACTGGGGTTTAACGCAAAGAAGTGCAAGATCATGCACATAGGGAAGAGAAACCCTGAAGCCACCTATAGGTTGGGAGGGGAGTTGCTGGCAGTCACAAGGGAAGAAAGAGACTTGGGCATCATCTTCACAGATGACCTGAAATCATCCAAGCAGAACACTAAAGCAGTAGGTAAGGCTAGGGGGAGGTTGGAGTGTATTAGTAGGGGTATCACAAGTGGTAAGAGGGAGGTAATAATCCCTCTTTACAAGACACTGGTTAGGCCCCATCTGGAATACTGCGTGCAGTACTGGAGGCCACACCTTACTAGGACATTAACCAAATTGAGGCAGTCCAGAGAAGGGCAACCAAAATGGTGCAGGGACTGCATCAGAAGACATATGAGGACAAATTAACGGAGCTCAATATGTATACCCTTGAGCAAAGGAAGGAGAGGGGTGATACGATCAAGACATTCAAACACCTAAGGGCACTAACAAAGTGAAAGAGTCTAACATGTTTCAATAGAAGAAAAATAGCAGGACAAGAGGACACAGCATGAGATCAGAGGGAGGCTGATTAGGGGGTAATGTGAGGAAGTTCTTTTTCACAGAAAGGGTGGTGGATGCATGGAACTGCCTACCTCAGGAAGTGGTGGATATGAATACAGTGCAGGGCTTCAAATAGGCATGGGATAGGCATAAGGGAGCACTATAGATAAGTATGAATAGACCATTGACAGAGCAAAGGCCGATGGCACATTCATAAGGTAGAAAAAGAAATGGGCAGACTGGATGGGTCTTGTGGTCCTTATCTGCCATCAACTTCTATGTTTCTATGTTTCACACCTGGAAACACAACCCTAATGAGACAGACATACACTTACACACAAATGCGCTGCAACACTCATGCACCCCTAACAAAATACATACGATACAACAACCTACACAGAATACAGACAAGCTGCAATCTGCATGACATGTTGGCAACCAGTGTTCCCCCCCTTGAACCTGGGCCAATATGAGTGGGGGCTGGTTGGGGAACTGAGCATCTACCTGGATCCTGACCAACTGGAAGAGCGCTTCTGTTGCGGCTACCTTGAGCTGCATGGGTGACAGGCATTATGCAGCACCTCATCTCTGGGTCAGCTGGAGAGAAGGACCGGAGCAGGGAACACATTGCCCTAGCCAGGCATGCTGGATGACGACTTCTCCAGCATATCCTTCCACCACCGGGTTGTTCAGCTGCTCTGAGATCCCACTCCAGCTGACGTCCCCTGTCATAAGATGCTTCCTCACCTGGTGGCAGCAGGGGGAAGGTAGAGTGGTACTCTAGACACTGTGACATTCAACAAGCTGGGAGCAGAAGATTACAAGCAGCAGTGAAAGGTCAGTCAGATGAGCAACAGGGATTGATGGACCCAAAAATGTGGGGTTCCCAGGGGTTGAGGAGCAGGAAAGACGAGTCATTGCAAATACCACAAGCATAGACCTATACATAGGCAACAGTGCACAGGTGAATGCACACACAGATGTAGGCACATACTGTACATACAGTACAGATTTCTAAACTCACAGAGGCAAATGGACACAGTGAGACACACACAAGATCACATACACCCGTGCACATCCCCAATGCACATTAATACACCCACACAGATTACCCCCCCACCACCACCACCACCATTTACGGACTAATAAATATAATTATTTTTGTTACCATTATGCTCTGAAAGTTGCTCCTAATAGGGCCTCAATCTGTATGACTTCTGGGCCCAAAGGCCAGATTTGACCAGACTGGATGCTTTTCAATTCCTTCTGCCGCTTTGCCCTTGATGCTCCCTCTCGCACCCACCACTGTGACCTCTATCGAGTCCTTTCCCTCCCTTCCCCTCCCCTCCCTTGCAAATAAGACGCCTCTCACACTGTGCTAAATTTACCACTAAACACTGGCTGGGTGAACTCCCTCTCTACCTCTCACCCTCATTTATAACACCCCCTCCTCCTTCCCACTCCCTCAGATTTACTGACACTAGCACACTAACTGTCCCCCGCTGCTCCACCCTCTCCAGCCAACCTGGGTACTCTTACCATTTCCCTAAAATTTGGAATTCTCTTCCTCCGCAAATCTGACACTCCTCCTCCCCCCTCTATTCCATCAACACTGCCCTTTCCAACTATCTTGCACCTAACTGTTCCTGTTATGACCCGGCTTAATTTCCTTTGTCTCATCTCCTTACAGTTTGTCCCCCTTTATAAATTACCCAATGCCTTTATCGACTCTACTGATCCTAGCCCCTCCTAGGTGCTAGTTCTCATACCTTTCTCCCTTCTCCTACTCTCTCCCCTTTTTTCCCTAGCCGTCACACTCCCCTTGCAGGGTTCTCAGCATCCTGAAGGGGTCCTACAGTGCCTAGGCTTGCTTCCTTTTCTTCCCCATCTACTTATCCTTGGCCTTCCAGGTTCCATTGCAGGGTCCCCAGCATCCTGGAGGGTTCCTTGGATCAGGCCTCATCCCATCCAAGGTGTTATTTCTCATGCCATCCCTCTTGCTATCCCTCTATAATTACAACGCCTAACCACAGGAGGGTTTACAATTGCCTGAACTTCCCTGCCCCCTTGCAGAGTTCATCGCATCCTGAAGGGTTCTCTTTTTGGGTCAGGCCTTATTTCCCCTCCTAGGTGTTAATCACACTTATTCCCTCTCTCTCTCTCTCCCTCCCTCTCTAATCCTTACTCCAGTCCCCTGTCCCCTTGCAGGGTTCCCCACATCCTGAAGGGGTCTCTCCGGGACACGACTCTGCACTATCTGTCATATCCTCCTTCTCCTTCACCCCTTATTTCACAATAGCACTTGTTCACTTATTACTATTGCACTTAATTGTTCTCACAAATTACACATGTATGCAACACTGTTTGTAACTGCCGCCTTAATTAATTGTATGCTATGTTAATCTTTGTAACTTGAATGTAAAATGTCTCATCCCTATAGTACCCCTTCACCCCAGGTCACACCAGGAGACGAGCAACCTGTTGCTCAGTGTGCCTTCCTGGAGAAACATTTCAATAAATAAATAAATGTTTGTGTCACCCCTCAAGGACAGGGTAAAAGAGCACTAGTCCCTTCCCACAGCAGAGGCAGGTCCAATCAGAGCCCCTGACACACTACCACCTCCCCTAGCAGAGAGGCAGGACCAGTTGGGGCCACTGAACAAAGGCAGGCCAGTCAAGGCCATTGGCACACTACCATCTCCCCTGGCACAGAGGTAGGCTCAGTCAGGGGTATTGACACATTATCAACTCCCCTGGCACAGAGGCAGGACTAGCTGGCTCAACTGACACACTACCACCTCTCTTGGAATAGAGGCAGGCCCAGTCAGGGCCATTGACAACCAGTCACATACAATGGCACAGAGACAAGTCCTGCTGAGGCCACTGACACACTACCACCTCACCAATGTAGAGACAGGCCCTGTAGGGGCCACTGAACACTACCACTTACCCCAGCACAGAGACTGGCCCAGTCAGGAACACAGACACACAACAACCTCCCTTAGTACAGTGGCAGGCCCAGTCAAAGAGTCACTGACACACTACCACCTCCACCACCAAAGAGGCAGGCCCAGTTGAGGCCACTGATACACTACCTCCTCCCCTGGTACAGACTTAGGCCAAGTCAGGGCCACTGACACACCTCCACCTCCCCTGGCACAAAGGAAGGCCCAGGCAGGGCCACTCACACTACCACTTCCCCTAACACAGAGACAGGCCCAGTCAGGGCCACCGACAACCTGTCACATTCCATGGCAAAGACACAAGCCCTACTGGGGCCACTGACACACTACCACCTCTATACCTACAGAGAAAGGCCCTGCTGGGGCCACTGAACACTACCACCTCCCCAGGTACAGAGGCAGGTCCACTTGTGGCCACTGACACACTGCCACCTACCCTATCACAGACGTGAGCCCAGTTGGAGCCACTGACACACAGGCAGGCCCAGTCAAGGCCACTGATACACTACCACCTCCCCTGACACAGTGGCAGGCCGAGTAGGGGCCACTGAAACACTGCCACCTACCCTAGCACAGATGCGAGCCCAGTTGGAGCTACTGACACACAGGCAGGCCCAGTCAAGGCCACTGAACACTACCACCTCACCAGGTACAGAGGCAGGTGCACTCGTGACAACTGACACACTGCCACCTACCCCATTACAGATGTGAGCCCAGTTGGAGCCACTGATACACTCCCACCTCCCCTGGCACCTCCCTTGGCACAGTGGCAGGCCCAGTAGGGGCCACTGGCATACTACCACCTTCTCTGGTACAGAGGCAAGCCCAGACAGGACCACTGAAATACTACCACATCCCAGCATAGAGGCAAGTCAAGTTTAAGCCACTAACACTACCACACCTTCTGCCATTTTGCCACCAACTATCCCATCTGCACTCATCACTGTTCCTTTTAGTGCTCCCTCTCCGCCCTCCCTCTCTCTTCACTTCGCCAGTCCCAGTGTGCCACCTTCATCACCAAATAATGGCGCAGATGCACTCCCTCCTACCTATCCTCCCTCATCTCCTCCTCTGTTCCCTCCAGTCCAGGGACTCCTGCACCCTCTCCATTCTCCACCCTCATTCATCTGCTGGCCAAGCTACTTTCTCCTAACACCCGCCCTCCTCTCCTTCTACCCATCACTCTCTGTCTTCAGGTACCAACTAAGACAACTCCTTGCACACTCCTGTTCCTGTAAATCCCCTTCCTAATCATATCTTCTTCCTTGACTATCTCCTGTCAGACCCCATTTGTTTGAGGCCCCAACATGCACTGTGCACTTTGTTTCACTTATGTCTAGCCACCATATCGTTGTATTTATGCTGATATTGTATGTTTCCACTCCATTTACTGCTACCACTGTATTTTTTAGGCCTACATCCATATTTTCGATATATAATTTGTATCCATGTTTTGCTATGTAAGTTTTTCTTCATTTCCCTTCCTCCGGGTCGTACCTGGAAATGAGCCTTGTGGGAGGGAGGGAAGGAAGGAAGGAAACCACCTCCCTGGAATAGAGGCATGCCCAGTTGGGGCCACTGACACGCTACCACCTCCCCTGGCACAGAAGTAGTCCAACTGGGACATTTATACATTACCAGCTCCCCCTAGCACACAGTCAGGCCCAGTGGACACTACCACATCTCCCAGCACAGGGACATGTCCTGTCAGGGCCACTGACATATTACCACCTCCCTCTGGCAGAGAGGTAGGCCCAGTTAAGGCCATTGACAAACTGCTGCCTCACATGGCAGGCCAAACTGGAATCACTGGCAAACAGCTGATGAAAGATGGAGAAAGAGAGATAAGACAAGGAGAGGTAGATTACCACTAGACACCAGATGGTAACAGAGTAAATGGATCAAGAGGCAAGAGGGACCTAAGGCAGCAAGGAGGAGTATTTTATTGGCTGGGAGAAAGGCTCGGGAGGGGGGCAAGATCTGAAGAAGTAGGATATTTTACTGGGCAGAGGAATGGTTTGGGAGGTGGGAAGGACTTGCACCAGCAGAAGTATTTCACTGCCTAGGTGAATGGGTCAGGAGGCAGGCCGTCAAACGTTACCTGCATGAATATGGAAGGCTTCTGCTGCAAGTGGACATTAGCTCTCCGCAAGTCAAATGGCAAGCTCTTCATAGAATGGGAACAGTCAGGGCTCAGCACAAAGACACAATGAATGCTCACAGAACACTGACATCATTGTCAAAGCATGTGAGGGGCTGCACAGCTCATTGACATCATTGTCAAAGCATGTGAGGGGCTGCACAGCACACTGACATCATAGAAACATAGAATTTGATGGCTGATAAGGACCGCTTGTCCCACCCAGTCTGCCCATTTCCCTACCTAATGGATAAGCTGCAGAGCCTAGTTAACCAAAAGCCTACTTCTTCCTACCCCAACCCCCTAGAATTGCCTTATCACTGTCACTGACATGCCACCTCCCCTGGCAGAGAGGCAGGCTCAGTTAGGGGCATTGACAAACTGCTGCCTCCCGTGGCAGGCATTGGCAAACAGCTGATGAAAGGGGGAGGAAGAGAAATTTCAGGGAGAGAAAGAGTATCACTTGACACCAAGTGGTGGCCCAGTGAATGGATCAGGAGGAAGGTGGCACTGAAGTCAGTGGGCGTATTTTATTGGCCAGGAAAAAAGTTTGGGAGGTGGGAAAGAGCTGCAGAAGTAGGATATTTTACTTGGCAAGGAAATGGTTCAGAAGGTGGGAAGGCCTTCAGCAACAGGAGAGTTTCACTAGCTAGGTGAACGGGTCAGGAGGCAGGCCATCAAAACGCTACATGCATGAATACGGAAGGCTCCTGCTGCAAGTGGACATTAGCTCTCCGTAAGTCAAATGGTAAGCTCTTTATTGGCTGGGAAAAATCAGGGTTCAGCACAAAGACACAATGAATGCTCATGGCTCACTGGCACCACTGTCAAAGCTTGTGATAGGCTGCACAGCACACTAGGTCAGTGTTAAAGCATGTGATAGGCTGCGCTGCACTGCACAATGACACCACTGTCAAAGCTTGTGATAGGCTGCACAGCACACTAGATCAGTGTTGATAGCTGCGCTGCACTGCACAATGACACCACTGTCAAAGCATGTGATGGGCTGCACAGCACACTGACGTTACTGCCAAGGCATGTGACAGGCTTCCCAGCATACGGATATCACTTTCTTATTGGTTCAACCCCGTGTTTATCTTTGCCTGTTGCTGGGCTTACCCCTCATCTGGCCAACCTCCCAGCTCGTCGCCCACTATCTCCAGGTACTTATCCATGCCTTTGTTGCACCATGGCATGCAATCAATGGCTGGGTCCCCAGGCAGCACAACTTCTCCAGCTGGGTAAGGATCTGGCCAGGGAGGTGGGTGCCTAGTCAGTGGGGTAGGGTGTTGGTTCTTCATGCTGCCACCTGGGGATTCCACCATTTTCTCCCTGGGCTAGAGTGCTACGATGCCATCTGCAGGAGTGCGCTGTGGGGCATGGGCACATGTCGGCATCCAGCAGCTTCCCTCTGTCCCCTCTGACAGCCTTCATTCAGCTGCCACCCAGATTTCCCTGGGTCGCAGGCAAACAGTGGCGGACAGATTTACCCAGCCTCAAAGGAGAGCTATCCTGTAGGTGTTCCATTAGTTCTTCCCCACCAACCCCCTGCAACCCAAGGCCATTCATGAACCCAGTCTGGAGTAGTGAGCAGTGGCCCCACCACTGCGCCACCTAAGCAACATACTGACATCGCTTTCAAAGCATCTATCATGCAGCACTGGAAGAACAAACTGTGAAAGGGCACTTCCATCCTGTGTTGGCACTTAATTCTCATTTTTGGAGATGGGCAGAGCTGATACAGTACCTGTCATTTGTGCGAGCATGTACACAGTCACTACAATGCATGTGACAAGCCCTGTAAAAGGAAACGTAAAAACAATATTTTTAAATACGAAAGAAATGAATACCCCCAACCCCCATTTCAGAAGTGGAACATTTCACTGTTTTAAATGCATTGCAGCAGGCCTTAATTATAGTTACAAGTCTTCACTGGCTGAGTCAGTGCTACTGATTTATAGTGTATTCTTTCACTGTTTTCTTTGAGGCTTCAGTATCTCTTCAAAATGTAGGTTGTCTGGCTGGTCCAGTGGTGTGGTGGCCTGAGGCACTGGTTGGCTTGTCGCTTGCCACAACGGTGACCCAGTTTCAGAAACGGTGAACTCATGTCCAGGTGAAGGAGGATTGAATATCCCAGTGACTGCTCTCCTCCTATGGGGAGATGAGGGTTAGTTTGGCTCACCGCATTACTACCACCTAGTGGAGGCTAAGTGGTATAACAGGACAGTGCCAGGAGAAGAGAACCTGATACAGATGCCTGTAACATGTGCTTGGGGATGCAACTCAGCCCAGGGGGGAAAAAATTAAAGGAAAAACAGGAAAATGGGAAAACAATCATTCCAGCTGGCAGGATGACAGTGAGACCTCAAAGGTCTAAGCCACCTACCCACCACATGGAAAGTGGTAGGGTAAGTCCCACATAAGGTAGTTGACAGGCCAGAGGTCAAGGACCGCGTGAACTGTGGAACCATTCATCCCCACTTGTTCAAATCTGGCTCAGGCTGGTAGTGGCCGATTAAGCAATAAGGCTGTGTCATGCTGGGATAATGTCATGCCTTGGGTGCACTGTGAGGCAGGAGGCCACAGAATGAATGCCTTCTACCACCGAGCAGTTTCATCCCAGTGACACACACCCTGAAGTGACTAACTGCAATGATAAAATTGATCCACATATGTGTTTACTGTTGTAAGTAGGCTGTTTCGTCAGCACTATTTTCATGTGTGAGGTAGTGCTGGGATAACATCACAGCTGAAACTAGCTCTTCACCTATCAGCTTTCAGTATTTTTTTTTTTATCCATTATATAATAATTAATTCCGGATTGTCTCATTGGGCTTATCTGGTTACCAAAATCCAACAAATAAGTACATAAAATCCGCTTTATTCTGATGGCTGTAGGGTGGCCTATTTGAAATGCATTGTGGGTTTCACTCCTGTTTGGAGTGGATAGGTGCCCATACTACAAAGCATATGAAAGGTCTAAGTACTCAGTGTGGGGTCTGAATTTATCCTCTCACCCACTAGTGGGGAGGCACATTGGTGAGGCAATGTGCCCACACTACAAAGCATATGAGAGGCATAAATACTCAACATGGAGTCTGAATTTATCCTCTCACCCACTAATGGGGAGGCACATTGGTAGAGCAAAGTGCCCATACTACAAAGCATATGAAAAGCCTAAGTACTCAGTGTGGGGTCTGAATTTTTCCTCTCACCCACTAGTGGGGAGACACATCGGTGGGGCAGTGTGCCCATACTACAAAGTGTATGAAAGGCCTAAGTACTCAATGTGGGGTCTGAATTTATCCTCTCAGCCACTAGTGGGGAGGCACATTGGTGGGGCAGTGTGCCCATACTACAAAGCATATGAAAGGCCTAAGTACTCAACGTGGGGTCTGAATTTATCCTCTCACCCACTAGTGGGGAGACACATTGGTGGGACAACGTGTGGCACAGGTACTAAATGTTACTGTAAAAATGAAGGGGAGAACACTCGAGCTACCATTCATTGAGGCAGGTCACCTCACCCAGCCCCATAAAAATCTAAAATCGGTTGCCCATCGCACACTTCCCATGCTACACAAATTAAAGAATGAAAAAGATTATTAAAATATTGCAAGTGTTTTTAAATGGTTAAAAGTCTGCTCATTATGATTGTATAGCTTGTGATCCTGGCTACCACATCTTTACCCACCCTGGCACCTGGCTGTAGACAGACATGATGACCCAGTCCTCTGTCCTGGTTAACAAATGTTAAATAATATAAATGCAGACTGGAGGCAGAATCCCTTTAAAACACATTTTATTGTTGCCTTTTTAAACACGACTGACCTCAGGTAATTGACAGCAGAAATGTTGAATTGGTTCTACATACAGCAGCTGTGACTGGTCAAAACCCTCCCCAGTTGTTACTGGCGACAGAGACAAGTCTGCTACTGGTCTAAGTGGATCTGACATGTGGCGCTCTGCACCGGATCAGCATCAATGTTTACCCCTAGGAAGGAGTATCCCCCAGGGATGAAAGAGTACACAATAGGCTGGACCACAGAGTGCCACAGTCTGGCTGCCACTGCTCTCTCTAAAGTAGGAAGTGTTGAAATTTTAATGATGTGTCATAGTCATCTGCTGGAAGGGGGAGGGTGGGAAGAGGGGCTGCAATTGATTTTTCAACACCAACAAATCATTACTTAAATAAACTCAGAACATTTATTCACAACATTTATAAATGCTTCCCCGGCCCTTCAAATAATAGATTTAAAAAATATTTGTACCGTAAAAGGGTAGTCATATCAGCTGCGTCAAACTTGTTTTGGTCAACACGTTGTCATAGCAGCTTTAACTACTTAAAGGAACTGTTTTTTGGAACCGTGTGCCGACCCCCAGTTTCAGCACCATCCCGGTCACAAGGCGCGTAGATACTCTTCATCGGACAACACTGCCACACACTAATGCCTCGGAGACTGAGGGAACACTCGGGACAGAGGGTGCTTTTAATGGCACATGAGGTTGGATATCCCAGACTTGGAACAGCTGGGACAGAGGATGCTTCTATTGGCCAAAGGGAACATAGGTAGGGAGACTGAGGGAATGTGGAGATGGAAGGAGCTTCCAATGATGCAAGAGGGTAGTACTGCGGCCTGAAGGATTCACAGCATCCCTCTAATACTGTCCACTCTTGCCACGTAATACTCACATTTCAAAGTCCATTAATAACATCTGAGTTTTGTTCAGGAATGAAGGGTTTTTATTTTACCTGAGAAACTCCTACTGTACCTCAGTCTGGAAAGGTGTCAATGGGCCAAACATATCTTCAATAGTGAGAGTGTGGGACACTCACATTGGATTTTTTATGGTATTCTGCACCATAAAAGATTCCTGGTGTTCTAATCCTGGGTCTTCCACTGCACTGGTCTTGCCATGTATACAGGTTCCTGTCTCTCTCTGAAAAAAACCTAAGTGAGGTTACATTACCAAGCTGGGACCCAACAGGAACTGTATCAGACACACCATGATGGTATTCTAGTCTGTCTTTAGTCAGATTACGTCAACAGGACAGGACACATCAGTGATCTACTGGTCGTCTTATGCACGAAGACAAACACATGGTGTAACTGAAACTGGCTGGGGGAAGATTTAAGGATATCCACATGCACTTTTTCACAGAAAGAGTGGTGGACAAGTGGGTTTCCAATGAGGCCGGGGTAGGCACAAGACCACAGTAAGGGCATAAGGGGGCAAACGGTAAGGTTAAAGGACATCCATTCAGGCCAATTTAGGATAATTAGGTAGGGTGTGCAGACCAGATGGACGTTTGGGTCATTTTTGGTTGTCAAATTCCGGTTCTGTGTTACTGCAGTGCATCTCCCTGGCACAGATGTTAAAAAAGGTACTGCCCCTCGCATGCAATTGTAAATGTGCTTGTTGCTGAACATACAGCAAATGACTGCACACCATGTCACCTGAAGAAATCCCACAGGGCCTGAATCACTGTGGCACTGAGCAATTCATCAGACCCCCCCCTCCAATGCCTCAAGCTGTTTCACTGAAAAACTGGGTAGAAGGGGCAACCCGACCCCCCACCCCGCAAAAAACTGAAAATAAGATGTTTTACTTCATTTGATTAATCTGGGTTAAGTAAAACACAAACACATAGTAAAACCTATCTGAAAGGTGGAAATTCTGATGGGGTCCTCCCAGACTAAGTTTATCAGTTCTTTAGAGACAGGCTCTGGCTATTAGCCAATATTCGCTGGCTGGCATCCACAAAACTCAGTCACACAACAGTCCCACCCCCCCCAAAACTTCAGATCATTTAGTTCTTTATTACTGAGGGAATTTTACAGCAGGCAGTTTTCTGTGCCTTACAGCTCATCCGTTCTTCATGCGTAGCCCCCAGATAACGTGACATCATTCTCCACTTATGACATCACAATCAGTTCTGCAGTTATAAGCAAAGTTGGAGAACAAGCATCCAAGTAGTACATGGGTGGGGGGTTGCAAAGGTTCGGTGTTCGTGCAAATGTCTCCAGCATTATACAATCACCTGCGTGACTTCAACCAATCAGTGCACAGAGCCCCTCTTGTCCTGCATACAGTGGCCTCTCATGCAGGACGGTTAGGAGTGGCCCATTCCACTTCAGAGCTGGGGTGAGGATGGGTTTTGTTCAACTTTTGAAAATACTTGAAATTCACTGTAAATCACTCTAGCTAGCTGATTTATAATAACTCATAGGGCCTCTGCGGGGTGTCTCTTATGGTACAAGAGACTCCTCATGAGGTTTGTGCAGCCAGAACTGCTGCGCTTCGCTTTACGGTAGTATCAGCCACACCTCATGCTCAGAGTCTCTGATACTATTAGTGACAGCCTCCCAGCGGAGGCCCAATTAATTTATAATAAGGAATGCAACAGCTTGAGCTCTATTTTCTGTTTAGCGAATCGAAGTCTGCTGATGCTATGATTCTTTTTTTGTTTCTGGTAACTGAATTCCCATTTAAAATATTAATGTCTACATTTAAAACAACAAAGCCGGCCTGTTGGTGAAGTGTCAGGGATACTGCTTGCAACACCAATGACCCGGTTTCAGGAACAAATACGAGACACCGGAATGTCAGGGGGAAAGGAGGCTTGAGACCAGAGTATGCTTGCCTTTCCTATACCGGGACGATGATCCTGCCATGCCAGTACCGTCAAGGGTATGAGAAAAGGGGCAGCAAGGCGGGAGGCTGTAGGAGGGAAAGATGTCAGACTCCATGATCACCAGTTTGTGAGATGATGCCTACACCTCGCAACCATGGGGTAAAAGCAATGGAGGCTTTGAGAAGGCATGGTAAGTCCTGGGGAAGGAGGGTGACGGGGCTGGGAGACTGAAGGAGGCAGCTGGCCTGGGTAGGAGAATAAATAGTTAATACAATGGAAATGCAATAAATAAATAAATAAATAACAAAAACAGCACCCAGGTTGCAATGCCTTTTCTGGTCTGTCGCACTGTATTACAGTCAATCCCTCATCAGAGCACATCCTGCCAGGGGCGGGGGTCTCTTTTCAGTCCAAAGATGCTCCACCTCAGTTTTGGATGATTTCTGCAAGTCCACACAGTGTCCCATCTCTGAGAAGTGGACTCTTCTCTTTGTTCCTGGTGTAATGCCTCACCCTATCCCCATCTGATACACACATTTTAGGTTAATAAGGGGTCTGAGGTGGACAGGGTGGGAAATTGGAATGTAATGGAGGCTTATTGGGGTTCTAGCAGCCTTCTGTGGGACAGAAAGGGAAAGCCAAAAGGCAAAACCTCCAAACTTCAGGCCTGACTCTCAGATGAGCAACACTGTGGCAGCGGCATCTGTGGCTGATCCCCACGCACCACCCCAGGTTAGCCCAGCTGCTACAATGCAGTGGGTGAGGCAGATCGGGGGGGCTTGCTTTCTAATGGATCCGTCTGGGTCAGGGCCCGCAGAGGTTGTGAGTGGTGGAGAGGCTAGTCTCATAAACTGATGCTCCTGTGGTGTTTGAAGAAGGAGCTGTCCCTGCGGCTGGAGCCACTGCTGCTGCCATCATCATTATTCAAGCTGGAGACATCGGACAGGTCTGCCAGGTGATCAACTGAGTCACACTTCTGCAGGTCTGAGGCGATGGTCTGGAGGCTCAGGACAGAGAGATTGTCCCCGGCAGGTCCGTCTGCTCCAAGTGGGGCTGATGACGTGGCATGGCACAGGTCCATGGAGCACATGGCAGCCTCAGCACCTACAGGAGAGGAGCGGCGGGATACCAGCCGCTGGTGGCGCCGAGCATGGATCTGTTCACTGATCTGTTCTAGGTTGCGCAGAGCAACAGAGTACTTCATTTTCACCTGGGAGACTTGTCCCTCCAGCTCTGTCACCTTAGCCGTATGCTCCTGTTGGATGAGAGAGAAAAAAAAAATTAGTTGGATGGCTACGCAAAAACCCCCAAGTTTCTTCACAATCTTTTACTCAATATATTCGTCACACCTTACGGCAATTATACCAGGGGCTGCGAGAACTACTTCGGGACACTACCCTCTCGATTCTGCCTGCTTGAAACACTCCACATCGATCCCCTATTCTACATGGATTAAATTCTTCCCTCCATAAAAATCTCAACAGCCCTCTTCTGGAGAATATTACCCTGTTAGCACTGGCTAAAATTCTTCCTGCTCACTCTGGGCTCTGCTGGAGGCAATGCCGCCACTCCCTAGCAACCCAGAAGCACATCTTCTGTTCCTGCCCAGTCCTAATCCAGTTCTGGGAGCAGATTAAGGATTAGTTCGATATGCTGCCATGTGACACTAAGATGGTTACCCCCACAAAGATATCGCTGTGAATCCCTCCTCCGGGGCTTTGTATAGTGCCCTGCTCCATGGTTATAATATATTTGCTTGCTGCAAAAAAGCCATAACCCAGCTGTGGACACAGCTCCCATCCACCCACCCTCCCTGTGGCCTGCTGACACAAGTTTCTTACTGATATGCATCGTATAACAACTGTCGGCAATATCAAGGGGACTTTTGCACCAGTTTATAGTAAAGTGGAGAGGCTGGGTCCACTACATGAAGCTGGAGGATGAACCCTTTATATCACGATGGGCCTGGCGTATATGCTGGGCACTGCCTGGTGGCAGAAGTTATCCGTCTGTGACATTTGGGGCAGCCTTGTATGAAAACTGGTTATGATCACGTTTCTGTATCTCCCCCTTCAGTTCGTAGCAAACATCGGGCACAATATTTATCCACGTTTGTAGAATTCTTGATGCTGAATTAGTCAAGCTGTTTGCAAACAAACTGCAACTGTACTGTGACTCTTAATATCCTGACAGCACATCTGTTACTCTGCCATATAATAAAGAAAAAAAACACACACACACAAACAAGCTTCTTGTCTTAGTGCTACAGCATGGTATAAACCTCAATAAAGTTATAGAGGGTGTCTAAGCAAAGATCTGACCTAGTGTGCCACAGGAGGGCTCACTCACCTTGTGTTGGTTCTTAAGCCTCAACAGATATATACCAGGGTTTAAAAAACACAGTTTTACACATACATCCCTAAAATAAGGCACCATGGGTAATATATGCAAATCAATTTTGTCAAGCTCTGCAGAACTGTAAGATGCTAACAGGCTTCAAAACAATCTCAAACAGCTGTGGATAACAGCAAAAGCGTTTCACCCTATATGGACCCCCATCAGTGTGCTGAAGCCATTACTGCAGATAAAGACATGTAGTTAGCCAGCAGATATTTTTTGTGTCAGGGTGAGCCCAAACCAGTAAAGGTAACTGTAAAGACAAGGTCCTATGCCAAGTGGGTAGCATACTGCATTACCACAGTGGCAACACGCTTTGGGAATGGATTCGGGAGTCAACCAGGTGAGCCGGGGGGGGGGAAATTGGGGAGAGGCTGCCATGTAGCAGTGCTTCAAGCCTGAAGGGTCCACACCAGGTTCTGCTGCAGCAGCTACCACCGAGATGAGCCAGGAAGTTTGCCTCCCCTGCAAGGGGAAGCTGCGTGCAAGCCTTGTTGGCATTGTCTGGCATCACACAGGTTTGTGAATAGGACAAAAACCACAGGGTACAACTGTAGGTACCTCGAGCTGTTTAAATAACATGCAAAGACTCTCTTGGGCCTCACACTAATCTCCACTGGTCGGACAGCAGGAAGAGCAGCAGATCAGCCTTGGGGGTGGGGCTAATACAGACCAGAGGAGCAGGTCGACGGTTCGGCAGCTAAAAGTTGTATGAGAAAAAATAAGTAATAAAAGACAACAACCTCCATGCAAAGAGGCTGAAGCAAGGCTTACTCAAAAAGTGCAATGGCAACAATACCAAGTTTCAAAGCAACAGTTTTACAAATACAGCCCTAATGCAAGGCACCGTGGGTAATACTTTTGGCAGCTTATGGTCCTGAAGAAAGCACAGCCAACCAAAATTCCTTCAGGGTGATTTGTATACATTTCCCATGAAGCTCTGCATTGGGGGCATATGCGCAAACTTATGTTCCCTGACATGGCTTTACTGTTCCTTTTTTGCATATACCAGGGGTTGAATGCTACAGTTTTATACCGGATTGACCCCCCCCCCCAACACGGTTATGTTAGGCATTAATACTTATGGAGCTATTTAAAGGGGTAAGGGCCCCTTGTTTTGTACTGGGTTTTAATCCCCACAGTTTTATATCAGGGATTACCTGCAGCAATGCTAT
Source organism: Neoceratodus forsteri (assembly GCA_016271365.2). Classification (NCBI taxonomy): domain Eukaryota; kingdom Metazoa; phylum Chordata; order Ceratodontiformes; family Ceratodontidae; genus Neoceratodus; species Neoceratodus forsteri. Next base: position 75,587,169 of record JADMNL010000035.1, read on the forward strand.
ATTGGCAAACTGGACTTTAACCCTGCACCTCCCAGTGCTACACCTCGATGTTAATTGCTGCCAGTCGTGAATCTGGTTTAAACCCGAGAGTGCTGAAACAAAACAAACAGAAAAGCTGGTAATGGAGCACAGCAAAGCAGTGCTCCCATCGAGGGGATCCTACTGACATCATAACTCACAAGAGCAAAGCTTGAGTGATCTGTGCAATGTCCAAAGGAGCCCCTCAATGGAAGCACAGCCTCGTGCATCTTTTGACCATTTGTTATTCTTTACAGAGCAGGGCTGGTCACTTAAGAAAAACTTACTTTTCAGCCTGTTTTACTGGCTTGATTTACAAAGCAGCCATTCTCAATGGTTCTTCTCATTGTAAGGTCACTATCCATATAGGAAATATTACCAGACCCAACGTATCAATACATTTCTACGTACCAGTATTTATATTATTATTAATAATAATAATAATAAAACATGCCTTTCCTGCTGTGTATGCTTTCTGATCTTACCACCATGTTCAGACGTCAGTGAACTTGGAGAATCAACCATAACAGCTTAGGGTACAGATGAGCCAGCATGAGTCTGGCAAGAACCTCATAACTTAAATAGAAATACCATAGTGCCACGGGAGTCAGTGTTCCCATCATTGTCAAGGCAGTGTGTATAGATGTGTGTGTGTATGTATGTATGTATGTATGTATGTATGTATGTATGTATGTGTGTGTGTGTGTATATATATATATATATATATATATATATATATATATATATATATATATACACATATACATACATAAAAAAATCACCTCCCCCAGGAGCCACAGCAGCTAGTAGCACTGGGGACACAAAGCCAGAGTCACAGCAGCTAGTTAGCACTGGGGACACAAAGCCAGAGTCACAGCAGCTAGTTAGCACTGGGGACACAAAGCCGAAGCCACAGCAGCTAGTTAGCACTGGTGACACAAAGCCAGAGTGACAGCAGCTAGTAGCACTGGGGACACAAAGCCGAAGCCACAGCAGCTAGTTAGCACTGGGGACACAAAGCCAGAGTCACAGCAGCTAGTTAGCACTGGTGACACAAAGCCAGAGTCACAGCAGCTAGTAGCACTGGGGACACAAAACCGAAGCCACATCAGCTAGTTAGCACTGGTGACACAAAGCCAGAGTCACAGCAGCTAGTTAGCACTGGGGACACAAAGCCGAAGCCACAGCAGCTAGTAGCACTGGGGACACAAAGCCGAAGCCACAGCAGCTAGTTAGCACTGGGGACACAAAGCCAGAGTCACAGCAGCTATTTAGCACTGGGGACACAAAGCCAAAGCCACAGCAGCTAGTTAGCACTGGGGACACAAAGCCAGAGTCACAGCAGCTATTTAGCACTGGGGACACAAAGCCAAAGCCACAGCAGCTAGTTAGCACTGGGGACACAAAGCCAGAGTCACAGCAGCTAGTTAGCACTGGGGACACAAAGCCAGAATCACAACAGCTAGTTAGCACTGGGGACACAAAGCCGAAGCCACAGCAGCTAGTTAGCACTGGGGACACAAAGCCAGAGTCACAGCAGCTAGTAGCATTGGGGACACAAAGCCAAAGCCACAGCAGCTAGTTAGCACTGGGGACACAAAGCTGAAGCCACAGCAGCTAGTAGCACTGGGGACACAAAGCCGAAGCCGCAGCAGCTAGTTAGCACTGGGGACACAAAGCCAAAGCCACAGCAGCTAGTAGCACTGGGGACACAAAGCCAAAGCCACAGCAGCTAGTAGCACTGGGGACACAAAGCCAAAGCCACAGCAGCTAGTTAGCACTGGGGACACAAAGCCGAAGCTACAGCAGCTAGTTAGCACTGGGGACACAAAGCCGAAGCCACAACAGCTAGTTAGCACTGGGGACACAAAGCCAGAGTCACAGCAGCTAGTAGCATTGGGGACACAAAGCCAAAGCCACAGCAGCTAGTTAGCACTGGGGACACAAAGCCAGAGTCACAGCAGCTAGTTAGCACTGGGGACACAAAGTCAGAATCAAAACAGCTAGTTAGCACTGGGGACACAAAGCCGAAGCCACAGCAGCTAGTAGCACTGGGGACACAAAGCCAGAGTCACAGCAGCTAGTTAGCACTGGGGACACAAAGCCGAAGCCACAGCAGCTAGTAGCACTGGGTACACAAAGCCAGAGTCACAGTAGCTAGTTAGCACTGGGGACATAAAGCCAGAGTCACAGCAGCTAGTTAGCACTAGGGACACAAAGCCGAAGCCACAGCAGCTAGTTAGCACTGGGGACACAAAGCCGAAGCCACAGCAGCTTGTAGCACTGGGGACACAAAGCCAGAGTAACAGCAGCTAGTAGCACTGGGGACACAAAGCCGAAGCCATAGCAGCTAGTTAGCACTGGGGACAAAAATCCAGAGTCACTGCAGCTAGCCAGCACTGGGCACACAAAGCCAGAGTCACACCAGCTAGTTAGTACTGGGGACAGAGCCACTACAGCTAGTTAGCACAGGGGATGCAAAGCCAGAGTCACAGCAGCTAGTTAATACTGGGGACACAGAGCCCTGCAGCTAGTTAGCACAGGGGATACAAAGCCGGAGTCACAGCAGCTAGTAGCACTGGGGACACAAAGCCGAAGCCACCGCAGCTAGTTAGCACCGGGGACAAAAATCCAGAGTCACTGCAACTAGCCAGCACTGGGCACACAAAGCCAGGGTCACACCAGCTAGTTAGTACTGGGGACACAGAGCCACTGCAGCCAGTAAGCACAGGGGATACAAAGCCAGAGTCACAGCAGTTAGTTAGCACCAGGGACACAAATCCATAGCCACAGAAACTAGTTAACACGGGGGGTTGGGGGGACAAAGCTTGAGTCGCAGCAGCTAGTTAACACCAAGGACAGGAAGCTGGTGCACGTTTGCAATGGACACCAAGTCATGTACCAATCACAAGCTGAACTCAAAGTCTTCTTGATAGGGACTGTGCACTGATACCCTCTCTGTTACCTCTATATATCCAGGTCTGAGCCTGGATTAGAGTCAGATGAGTGAATCGGGTTGGTGGTCTCATCTCTGTCCTATTGTCCTTATCACTAGGATGTGGTGCATCTCAGTTGCTGCCCCCCAAACACAAACACACACACACACACACACACACACACACACACACACACACACACACTACTGGATCTTACCCTCCGCAATGTGGATGAACTCACACACTGTCCTACTAATCTCATAGAACCTGCTTTGCCCTGCATCTCCACCATGTTTTCTGGTTCTCACCTTTGGAATCTAGTTGGTCTCAGATGCTCTCCCAACACTGCCCATCCCCCAACCAGCACTTATTACTGTGAGTGCTCACCTCCAGGATCTAGTTGAATTCAAGATTTCTCCTGCTTCAGTTCAAGATGTTGACCTATCCAGCATATCTCATCCCACTCCCATTGCTTTATTGATCTAGATTGATAAATTCATATGCCCCCCTCCCTGAAATTGTCTTGTCCTACACATCCACTGCTACCCCCCCCCCATCACACACCGGTTCTCAATACTGGAAGTGCTTACCTCCAAGATCTGGCTAAACTGGGCCTTCATCTCAAAGTAGGGTTTCGACTTGATGATCAGCCTCTTCAGCGATTTCTGCAGCTGCTGCACTTTGGCTTCTGCCTGCTGGCACTCCTGGGTCACCTGCTGGTGTTCTCGTTCACTGCGCAGCCGCTCCTCCTCTGCCTCATTCACCTAAACCAGGAACATATGAAACGAGAAATTCAGAGACTCAGCATTTACCCCCACTGCAAGGTCTCTTATGAATATAAGAGTTGCTTTCTCTGGATTCCCCTCCCCCCATTCAGTTGGGAATAGTTTGGCTAGCTCTGTTCACAACATGCCAGCCCCACCCAGAGGGAAAAGACAGTGGCTGAATTCATGAGGAGGGTTCCCAATAACCCCATGTTGAAAATTCGGTGCCAAAATTCCCTAAAATGCCTGAGATATGCACCAAAGTTGGAAAACCCCTATTTATGCCATTATACAGCTTACCGGCATTTCTTCAGTTCGCGGTCAGCTTTGAAGAGTGCAGATGTGTTCCTGGTCCACTGAAGATCGTCATGTTGGGCTCCAGAGGTAGGTATGGGGTGGCGGTGGGGAAGCAGGGTGTGCAGAGGGTGGGCGCGGGTTGGGGAAGGGGCCACCGAACTCAACAAGGGACCGTTTTCTGTTTTACAGGTTTTAAAAACAAACAAACAAAAAAATGAAAAACATAGCAGGATTTATTTATTGATTTTTATTTTTTACAGGGATATTTTGCACACTGGGGTGGACTTCCAGCGTGCCAAGTGTTTTTTTGGGGGAGCTGTAACCGACAGGGGATTGGGCACCCCGTCGGCTCATATCGGGGGTGAGCTGAGGGGATTGGGCCCCTCCCTCGGCACATAACAAAATCGGGGTGGGACATTATGCATGGGCCCCCTGCCGCAAACTGAACTGGAAGGGGGGACTGAAGCTTACGGGGATTGGGCCCCCGTCAGCAAAGAAAGACTATTGGGGGCGCATGATGCCAAGGGGGATTGGGCACCCCCCTTGGCACACAACAAATGGGGAGGGGGTTACAGTACGCAGATGGGGAATGGGCACCCCCATCGGCAAATTAACTGGGTCGGGGGGCATGTGGATGGCAAGGTACCACCCTTCAATGACAGGTCTTCCCTCATTGCAGTGAGATGGCTGACGCTGCAATAATGAGGCGGCCCCTGACTGCAGCGGTGAAAACGTTTCAAGGTGTTGGCATGCTGACTGAACTAGTGTTAGCAGCAGCGTGCCACCACATCGGGGGAGCAGGCCAAGCCTCAAAAGGCACTAGGGCCATTGGCCCCAACAGTGCCGCACCTCCAAAACCCCGCTTCTCTCCTGAGCTGTGCCAAAATGTTTCTTGTGCATGCGAGCAAGCAAACATAAAAAAAGACTAAGGTATTTTGATAGGAGCACGCTCAATCACTTACATACAATGCAATTTCCTACATGTCTTGTAAAATTAATTATATTAAATGTGGTCCTAGAATCATTCTGTTTATGTTCCCTCATAGAGTGAATCTACTATAACTACATTTTTGTAACAATTCAGATCTGAATGGGGTTGACCATGCAGATCCCCTTCTGAGAAACAATATGTTATGTGAAATAAGAAGAATTCATCAGCTTGAATTGAGAACAAAGAACTTCATTTTACTGTCTTGCAGAGAGCTGGAAAACCTAGAGGAGTGGTCGAGGGCATGAGTATGGCAACTGGATTTCAATGCGAAAAAATGCAAAAAGATGCACCTAGGGCAGAGAAACCCAAAAGGGGGGCAAGGTGTTGATGGTCACCAAACAGGAAAGAGACCTGAGAGTAATCATTTCTGATGACCTCAAGGTGACAAGGTAGTAGATAGGGCCAGTGGGATGCTGGGGTGCACAGGAAGGGGTATCACCAGCAGAAGAAGGTGGTGGTGGTGTTGTCACTGTGTAGATCATTGATGAGACTCCACCTAGGGTATCGTGTGCCATTCTGGAGACTACATCTCAAGAAGGACATAGACAAGGTGGAAGCTGTTCAGAGGAGGGCAACTAAATTGGTGCGGGGGCTGCATTGGAAGCCCTTTGAGGACAGCCTAATGGATCTCAATATGTACACCACGGAAGAGAGGAGGAAGAGGGGGGATATGATGGAGACCTATAAATACCTCAAGGGGTTGAACGAGGTACAGGAGGGGAGTATATTTCTGAGAAGAAGGTGTTAGAGAACAAGGGGACATGCAATCAAGCTGGAAACTGGAAAATTTAGTAGGGATGTGAAGAAGTACTTCTTCAGTGATACAGTGGTTGATGTCTGAAGCGGTCCTCTAGCACAGGTAGTGAGGACATAAACAGTGGCGGTTTTCAAACATTCATGGGATAGGCACAAGGGAATCTTGGGAAATGAGGGGGTAGCTGGAGAGCAGGTAGGGTCTACGATGAAAGTACAGGCGGGGGGGGAGGGGCAGACTGGATGGGTCAAGTGGTGCCTACCTGCCATCAAGTTCTACCTTTCTATATTATAGCTATCATTAAAGTAGCATGGGTAGCCAACAATTGTGAGTTTCCATCCGTATACCCCCTACATTGGGCATTACCTTGCACTTAAAACGTTGTTATGCTGAGGGAAATATACAATACCTTGTAAGCTGTATGATGTATCTATCACTATTTATGTTTGTAACATGTTTGCTTGTAAGCAGAAGTTTTGCATTAACAGGACACCACTGTAAACCAGCTCTGCTCAGTGCTTTTCATCCTGAAATAAACTGAATCGGAATTAGCCCTTCCAAGCCAGGGTGGGCAGTCCTATAATGAACCAGTGTGGATGCAGCATGAGAGGTTTGTTAGAGTAGCTCTGCCATGGTCCCCATCAGAGAGGGAACTTCAGAGCCTGTTGCACCATCAGTTACCTTGGACGTAGCGTGGTTGAGCATCTCTTGCCAAGTAGGGTCAAGTCGGTTCTTGTCCGCCATCAAGCCCTGTTCAGCTACAAAGACCATCTCTCGGGCTGCATTATGCATACTGACAGCTCTCTCATAACGTAGTGTAGCCTTCTGTGTCTTTTGCTGGGCCTGGGAATGGAAAGAATTATTTTTGTTTGTTTTTTAAATCACTCAGCACTGTTAATCCCTGTACACATCACTCTTTTTTTATATCTCTGCAAAAATCAGCTGTAGAGGCAACTCTGTTTATATCTCTGCAAAGATCAGCTGTAGAGGCAGCTACAAGTTAGACTGAGAATACTGGTTGGGCAACATGTGCAACCATCCTGTGCTGCAACCGAGAGGTTCAGATTCCAGTTGACCTTGAGAGCGAAGCTCGAGAGGTCAACAGGAATCTGAACCTTGAGGTCCAGCACAAGCTGGTTGGGCATGGTTTTGCCCAACCAGCCTTTTTTTTTTTTTTTATAGTGCATAGAGCAAGAAATGTGGTGTTGGTAATAGATTGCTAGACAATGGTATACGTTTAAAGTTCTTTTGTTTACAACTGAAATTCATTGCGATAGAGAAAGGAGTCATCCTGTCGTTTTTGTGCTCTTCAGGGAATTTTTGCCATTCACTGCAGTCCTTTGAAAACACCGCGCAGCCGTTTTATTGATTCAGCCAAAATTCGAGTGTGATGGCCATGCACTTGTTTTCAGGTGCAGTAAATGACCGGCTGGGTTTGTGGCCATTTTTAGCTCATGGAATGGGGTTGTACCCTAGAAGGGTACAACTGCATTCCCAAGACCTTTGCACTGTGGGACAATAGCCAAGGACAAAAATCTATGCAGAGCAAGCTTTCTCTATACACTGTAATACCATATACATCAACATCATTATCACCCTCCAAGCCTAGAACCCAGGACTGAGGTGGCGGTAAATAAAAATGGAGGATGCTCTCTGCAAGTTATGGATTCGAGGTGCATTGATAGCATAGTGGGAAAGAGTCATGAGAACCAAGGCTCTCAGTAGCTTTGGACATTTTGGGGTCTTAGACCCTCAAAATAAAAATGAGATACCCCAAACCAAATTCATCAAGTCCCTGCAGAATCTGTTTGGCTCTCAGTGTTGCATCTCATAAACAGTGCCAGGCAGCGGACTTCACATCACAATGTACCGGCAGTATATCCCAGAAATGCAAAATACTGGTGAAGGCTGCATCCCCAGTGAAAGCAGGAAAAAAGCGCAAGAGCCAACATGTGCCAGAGCCCTGAGGACTGTGCAGGGTGAGAATGGAAATGCCTCTCTGGTACCAGAAGATGGGAAGCCCTCACCAGGTTGGGGTTCCAGTGCCCCGAAAGCATAGTGGGTGTGGATTCTGCAGGATCAAGTATGGAAAAGGGAAATATCTTACTGCTACAAGCAGGGGGTATTCACACCAGGTCGGGGCTGCGGTGCATTATCAACATAGCGGGAGATAAGTCCCCAGGTCTGAGATTAAAGGGAACTTAAATGTCCCACTGGTACCAGCAGGGGGGGGGGGGGCTCTTCCAAGGTACCAGTTGCAATATAGTGGCGTCACAGTGGGAAAGGAGTCCCTAAGATGGAGTACCGAGATAGGTAATGTCTCACAGGTACCAGCAGCAGGTGTTCTCACTAGGTTGGGGATGAGAACTGCCTGCAGAGTGTGGAATGAGTCCACAGGGCAGAGAGTTAGGAGAATGGAAGTGTCTCCCTTGTATCAGCAAGGGGTGTTCTCAGTAGGCTGTTGCAGAGATGAACTATATAACTAACTATATATAACTATATATAACTATATAACTATATAACTGTATAGGTCATTAGTTAGACCACACCTGGAGAACTGCGTGCAGTACTGGCGTCCGTATCTGAAGAGAGACATTAAGTTACTGGAAGGGGTGCAGTGCAGAGCGACAAAGATGATCAAGGGGCTGGGGGACTTATCATACGAGAGGAGGTTGAAGGAGTTGAACATGTACTCACTGGAGGAGAGGAGAGACAGGGGTGACATGATTGAAACCTTAAAATACATGAAAGGAATAAACAAGACAGGTACAGAGGGGCTGTTCAAAGTAAGGAAGGGGAGGGCCACCAGGGGCCATGATATGAGACTGGAGCGAGGAAGGTTCAGGAGGGAGATGAGGAGACACTTTTTTACAGAGAGGGTGGTGGCTGGGTGGAATGCGTTACCTGCTGAAGTGGTATGCAGTAGAACAGTGGACTGCTTCAAACAAGGATGGGACAGGACAAGGGGGAGGGTTAATGAAGGGGAAGGGTGGAAGGGAGGGGCAGCTGCAGAATACGGGGTGCTAGCTGCACATTCGAGCAGACTTGATAGACCTCTAGGCCTTTATCTGCTGGCAAATTTCATATGTTCGTAACTAGCAGTACAGTGGGAGTTGAGTTCTCTGGACTGATAGAGAGGAAAAGGAAAATACCTCACTGGTACCAGAAGGGGATGCTCTCAGTATAAGGAAGTTTCTATGGACTGACTGCACAGACAAGAGTGGAGTCCCCAGGACTAACGGTGTGGAGACTAGAAATGTCTCACTAGTACCAGCAAAAGGTGCTCCCATCAGGCACTGGAAGAGGTGCACTGACAGTGCAAGGGGAGTGAGGCACCCAGGATAGAGCGTAGACTAGAAATGTCTGTCTCATACCCGCAGGGATTGCTCCACTAGATTAGGGTGGAAGATGAATTCTCAGTACCATGACCTGAGAGAGATAGAGCAAGGTGAGACTATCACAAATAGCCGCATGTTGAAGGAGCTCTTTGTGAACAGCCTGACCTCTCACCTCCTTTCCCAGATGCCTACATAAAGTCTGTGTGGACTAGAAGACTGTGGGATGCATCAGAGAACCAGGAGAAATGACATGTACTGTTATCTCATTTCTTCGATGCATGAATAATGTCTGTATGGACTAGTACACCATGGGATTAGCCTGCATGCTCTGAGTAATGCAGTCTCACTCGTCACCTTCTCTAAATGTCCAGAGGAAAGTCTGTATGGACCAGAGGACAATGCCAGCTGCCAGCTTCTAGCAGAAAAAAGGCACAAGATCTAACATGCTTCAGTGTCACTGGACTCAAGGTAATGCAGTCTCACTGCCTACCCAAATATCTGAGGAAACTCTATATAGACTAGAGGACAACGGGATGACTCTTCAGATCAGGGTAATGAGGTCTCACCACCTATTCCTGATGGCTGAGGGAAGTCCACGTTGACTAGAAGACAATCTGGAGGCTCTGTGGTGCTGGGTAATGCAGTCTCACTGCCTTTCCCCAATGGCTAAGGGAAGTCTATATGGACTAGAGGACTGTGGGATGACTGTGTACTCTGGGTAATGTAGTCTCACTGCCTTTCTCCGATGTCAAGAGGATGACTATATGGACAAGAGGACTATGGAATGAGTCAGTGGACTCCGGGTAATGCAGACTCACCTTTCTTAGATAACTGCGGAACATCTGCATGGATTAGAGTATTCTGGGTAATGTAGTCTCACCTCCTTTCCCTGATGCCTGAGGGAAGTCTATATGAACTAGAGGACAATGGGATGGATCTGTGGATGGGTCCATGGACTGTGGGTAATGCAGTCTCACCTCCTTGGCCTTGCGCCTGGCTTCATAGTAGGGTCGTGCTTTCTCGATGCAGTTTCCCAACTGGGATCCCTGAGCATTCAGCTTCTGTAAAGAGTCGACCAGAATTTTTCGGTGTGCTGTCCGGGCGTCCTGAGGTCACAGATGGGAAAGAATCTGTTTAGACAAACCATTCACCAGCCCCCTAGTTTCATCAGTGTTTTACAGTACCCCCACTAATGCCAATATTTACAAATGGTAAAACCTAGCTACTAGCACAGCAAGACAGCCAGTAATCTACGTCAGTGTTTTCTATGGTGGTGCCCCTGTGCTTTTGTTTCGAGCCCCTATGATTTTTCACCACAGCTATGCTTCACACCATATTTTGGGCAGAGAAGCCCTGGTCTCCAATATTGTTACAACTACAGCATTTGGGGGACTACAGAGAAGAAAAACAAACAGAGGAAAAGGCTAGAAAGAAAAAGTCTATGGCAAACCTCTCAACTGTCCCACAGGCAGATATGTAGTAAAGATCTGATGCTGCTTACTATTTGAAACTCTGGAAAAAAATTAAAAATATATTTCTGTGTAACTGGTTAAACATCCCTATGAGAATGTCTTTTCATCTTAGAGCAGAATCTAACACTTAAATATGCTTAGAGTTTGAGCTATATTCAATTACTGGATTAACATTTGGGGTGTGAACTCTGACAGATTTCCAAGCCTGTGTCTACAGGAGACAACTTCCTTTAGTATTCCAACAACAGACTTCCATGGCTTGTCTATTACGGATTCCCTTTATTTGGGCCGGCACCACAAACAGCTTAATCTGGTTCAATATGTCAGTTTGCATCTGTTTCCAATAGGCAGAATTTCATAGCTCTTGTTTCCTGGTCAACAAAAATGAAAGGAATGTGGCCAGCCAGACAGTGCAGCAGCAAGTTTGTCTGCTTGCGGCGCTGGCGACCTGTGTTTCGGAGCAAGCATGGGCATGAGAAGGTCAGCGGGGGAGTAGGATCGTGGCCGATGGATTTATCTCCTCCTCCGGGGGTGGGTGCTGTGGTTTCCCCTGGCTATCAGTGACACCCAGCCTGGGGCCACTTCGGGAAGAGGAGGAGGTGATGGAAGACGTCCATGGGTCATGAACGGAAATGCACCCGTCCCATGTTGGAGTCACTGCACATCCGTGCCACTGGGGAATAAAAAACAAACAAGGAAACTCCCCTGTCACGGAGCTCTGTCAACCCCCTAAACCATCTCCTGAATGACACAGCAGAAGTAAGCCTTGGCTGGGGCCTCTGGCTGATCTCAGTCTCTCCCCTAGTGCCCTGTGGGCGCCCTGCCATAGAGGGCATGCTATGGGCCACCTAGCCAGGCAGCCTGGAGAAAGATGCTGGGAAAATAGACTGGGTGACAAATCGGAGGTAGATCCCCCACCTCTGACAGGAGACTAAATAGCGTTAAAAAAAAACCAAAAAAAAAACCTGAAACAAACAAATGGGTATGGAAACTGGAAAATACAGTTGTGTTCTTAAAAAGAAAAAGCAGGGCTGCCAGATGGTGCAACAGGTAGCAGCGACACAGGTCTGGGAGCGGATCTAGGAGTTGGATCAGGTAGTGGAGGAGACTGGGGTAGCACTGCCGCTCAGCAGCACTCCCAACTGTGGTGCTGGGCTCTGCCGCTACAGTTACTATGGAGGTGGGCAGGGAGCATGTTTCCACCGCAGGGGCATGCTGCGTGCACACAAGGCCTGATGGGGTACTGCCCAGTATCAGAGAGAGGTGGGAGGGACTTAAGAGGATGGGAGGAAAAATGCCCCCCTCAAAAGAAAGTACCCCGGCTGCCTGTATGGTAGCTACCGGTACTCTCAAGCCTCACTCCATGTGGATTGACACTGGTCCGACAGTGGTGGCAGTGATTGATGGGGCTGGAAGATCAACTGTACTCTCAAGTCTCACTTCATGTGGATCCCCCACTGGTCTGACAGTAGGGGATTGGTGGGGCTGGGAGATCACCAGTACTCTTGGGCTTCACTCCCCATGGATCCCCACTGGTCTGACAGTGGGGGGAGTGACCGATGTGGCTGGGAGATCACCAGTACTCTCGAGCTTCACTCCAAATGGATCCCCACTGGTCCGACAGTGGGGGGGAGTGACTGATGAGGTTATGAGATCACCAGTACTCTCGAGCTTCACCCCACATGGATCCCCACTGGTCTGACAGTGGGGGGAGTGACCGATGTGGCTGGGAGATCACCAGTACTCTCGAGCTTCACCCCAAATGGATCCCCACTGGTCCGACAGTGGGGGGGCGTGACTGATGAGGTTATGAGATCACCAGTACTCTCGAGCTTCACCCCACATGGATCCCCACTGGTCCGACAGTGGGGGGAGTGACTGATGAGGTTATGAGATCACCAGTACTCTCGATCTTCACCCCACATGGATCCCCACTGGTCCAACAGTGGGGGGGAGTGACTGATGGGGCTGGGAGATCACCAGTACTCTCGAGCTTCACCCCACATGGATCCCCACTGGTCCGACAGTGGGGGGAGTGACTGATGAGGTTATGAGATCACCAGTACTCTCGGGCTTCACCCCACATGGATCCCCACTGCTCCGGCAGTGGGGGAAGTGACTGATGGGAATGGGAGATCACCAGTACTCTTGGGCCTTGCTCCATGTGGATCTCCACTAGTTCAATGTGGTGGGAGGGATGATGTAGCTAGGAGATCACCAGTACTCTCAGATTTTGCTCCATGTGGATCCCCACTGGTCCAACAGTGGGGAGGAGTGACTGATGGGGCTGGGAGATCACTGGTACTCTCGGGTTCACTCCATGCGGATCCTGGTGGGAGTGACTGATGAGGCTAGGAGGTCACTAATACTCACAGACCATGCTCCAGGTGGCTCCCCACTGGTCCGACAGTCGGGGGAGTAACTGTCATGGCTGGGTGATCACCAGTATTCTCAGACCTCATTCCATGTGGATTCCAGCTGGGGAGGGTGCAGTATCAACTAGTTATTACAAGAAACACTATACACACTGCACTCCAAGCTAGATTATAATGCGGAAATAACTTATTACAAAGTGCTGCTTGTCAATTCAAAGTTTTTATTTCTGAGCCCTGGTGAGCCCACAACCTTGGCATGTCATGTCTCTAGCGTGATGCTTTATCGGGAGGAAAAGGGGTGGTCACCAGTACTCTCAGATCTCGCTCCATGTGGATCCCCACTGGTCTGACGGGGAATGATTGGGCTGGGAGATCACCAGAACTCTCGGGCTTCACTCCATGTGGATCTACACTGGGCCGACAGTGGGGAGAGTGACTAATGGAACTGCAAGATCACCAGTGCTCTCAGACCTCGCTCCATGTGAATCCTGATTATTCTGGCAGTGGGGTGACTGACAGGACTAGGAGGTCACCTGTAGTCTCGCACCTCACTCTGTGTAGATCCCCACTGGTCCAACAGTGGGGAGACCGACTGATGGGACTGGGTGATCACCAGTACTATCGGGCCTTGCTCCATGTGGATCCCCACTGGTCCGACAGTGGGGAGAGTGATTGATGGGGCTGGGACAGCAGACGCATGATAAACTGGGACATCAAATCTTTAAGCTTTTTAAGTACACAAGGAGATTCCACAACAAGTGACTATGTATACTGTATGTTTCTAATTTTAAATATGGTGCACCCTCAATTATACGTGGTTGTACAGGTAATGATATAACTTGCACCAAGCGAAAGAGCACTTCATCCAACGCCAAACAACAGCCTATATATTCAGTATTCATGCTTGTATTTTCTCAACCATGGGTCATTACAAAGACAAAAATATCACAGTTAATAAGATATATATGCAACTCCCCTACAAATGGGGGTTCTTAAAAAGTCTTCCTTGAGCTTGCCTAAATGCTCACTGCCAGGCTGGTGTCCTGCATTTGAGCAGTTTAAATGTGATTGCCAGAGAGTGCCTGTATAGCCTATGTATACTGTCTCTTTAAGAGCTGCCTGGATTGCAGTCATAAGTAGTCTGAGAGGGAATTATGTTGAAAGATGTAACTATTTGCTGAAAATCATTCAGAGTGATAATGATAATGTAGTTTGTCTAACCTGCCTTCTTTGCAGCAAGGACTGTTCTGTTTATCTCAACTATCTTGGTCCTGGACTGCGAACTGGACCAATCAGTACTGGTGAGACCTAAAATGAAGCTGGACTATAGGAGCAGTCTGGAGTCAAAATCTGTAGGAATTGTAGTTTGGGGCTTTTTGCCCCTTTTTTCACCTGAAGGGGGAGCCTCTGTTGTAAGTGACAGGAAGATCAGCCAACCGAACCTTTTGGATCTTGGGGAATTTCCCAGGCTGCTGCAGCTAGTTTCAGTTTTGAGCTGAGAAGTGAAGAAGTAAAAGCTCAAGTGATTTTTGAGCAGCAGTTCTGTGTAGTTTTGCATAGGAGAACTGTGAAAGGGCTGAGTTTTGGCCTGCATGTCTGCCTGCTGTCCCCGAGAGGGAAAACAGCATTTATTCGGACTGAATCCGAGTTGTGAGGACTATTCAAGCCACTGGACAGTGAGTAGGCTTTAACCTGAAGAAGACCGAAGATTTGCTGAATGCGATCGGCCTGTCAGGATTTCCAGCTGCTTTTGAATCCCCAGTTTGTGTAGAGACTTTGTGATCGTGACCGGAGAGCGGTTTGCCTGGTACAGTAGAATTTCCTTACATGTAAATGTGCTGTGTATTGAAAGTGGGTCGTGATTTGGTTCCCCACTGTGTGAACTGTGTTTTGCTTGCTGGTACTGTAGAATCCTTTACATGTAAATGTGCTGTGTATTGAAAGTGGGTCCTGATTTGGTTCCCCACTGTGTGAACTGCGTTCTGCTTGCTGGAAGCTTTATCCAGCCTAATCAGACTGAATCCACCGTGTTCATCTCCATTCGGCCTGGGCCATGCCATGCTGGCCCTGCCAGACTACCCCACTGCACAGAGAAAGCCACTGATGAGAGAACTGCCTGGGGATCAGCCCCCTGCTCCATGCTTGAACAGGAACGATGCCTTGGCGATTCGTGTGGGCCCTGTTTCTCCTGGCATTCCAGATTAACCACCTGCTGTCTCAATTTTTGTCCAGCCTGTGTCCAGTCTTGGGTATCGTGCATAATCATCAGGGTAGCTCCTGCAACAACAGCCTAATCTAAAGTGTGTCATCTGATTGTCTTGTTGTTTTCTTGTCACGAACTGAGCCCTCCGGCTCCGGATTACAAATAGTGTGTGTTATGCATGTTGTTTTCTTCCATCACAGGGCCCCAACCGGCTGCAATGTTCCTGGCTAGCCCACCATTCTCCATCTGAGTACCCAGAGTGTGTGACTGTCTATGGACCCTGAAGTGCATGCATAACTGTTTGATTGATACAGCCTTTAAGCAAATTAACCTGATTACGCCCTTCCCTTGTTCACGTCCCTTAAATAAATCAGATCTCTTTTTTGCATTTACCCTGACTGTGGTTCCAGTTTGTGCAAGAGTACTGTACTACTGTTATTTGCTATGTATAAACTTGTTTTACAGGGGGGTCCACAGGGCCAGGCCAGAGGAAAGCCCTGGTGGTAAGTACAAACAGTATGGGTACTTGTGTGGTGTATCGGGGTATTGTGAAAGTGATTACTGTGTATTGTTCCGGCCACTAGTAAGGAAAGAGGGGGGTTACAGTGTCCCGGAGGGCTGTGCCCAGGTTAGCTTGACCACTACCAACCCTGACCTCCGGGTGGAGGCACCCGTTTCAGATCTCAGGCCCCTTAACCTGCTACTAGCAAGCAGGCAGGGGTAGTAGCCCTTGGGATAGCGCCACCTAGGGGTTACATATATCTTACATGAAATAACAAAGGAGAGATGTACATGACTTAAAAAGACAATGTATCAAAGAGCAGCGGCAATTTTGTTGCTGTGCCTTAACACAGCTTCCATAATTGTAACCAGCATTCCTGTAGCATTTACAGCGGTAGGTTTCTAGAACACTTCCAAACAATGTTCAAGAGCTAGTTTGTGTTGCTTTCAAAAGCATGTAAATATTTTATTCTCCATTTCGGATACAAGAGACAGCTGAAAATTATGTGAAATAACTCCTCATCCTGACCAGTTCTGCAAAAACATTTAGTGTCAAATTTGTTATTTGTTTTATACTTCTGTCTTTTCAGGTGGGTTACCTTGTACCTAAACATTATTATAATTCTATGTTCTCCTGACTCAAGAGGCAGTTTTCAGCAAAATTCACAACCATGAACATGTTTAAAATTGAGATGCCACTGTGCTGATTTTAAACTAGCCATCTCAATCCTATCAGTTTCCTGGGCAATTTCTATTAATTTAATTGTCATCATATTTTTGTAAGTATTGGAAATTGTTATACCTTTGACAGAATCTTGCCCCGGGTGCCACATGTTCATGTATTTTAAAGTCTCAAGTAAATTTAGGGAGGCAGTATAGAGCAGTGGTTTAAGGCCCTGAGCTGCAAATCTAGTGACATCCAGCAGACCAGACCTGGGTTTGAATCCCACAGCTTCCACTTGCATACTGTGTGACCATGAGCAAGTCACTTAACTTCCCTGTGCTCCCAGGTCACGTCGGTAAAAAAAGCTTTCAGCTTAGTGTGCTACTCCTGGTTAAACAACTAAAAAAAAAAAAAAAAAATTTGACCAACCATAACGGCTAATGTGAGAAGATAGCTGATGTATGGTAGAAGACATTTAACACAGTGCTCGGGGGCTTACAGAAGCACTCTCTGGTGGATGGTAGACACGGTAGACACGGGCAGTTAATAGAGGGAATTGCCACAAAAGAAAAATGGGATGCAAGGAGTACATAGTGGAGAGTGAGAGTGGCAAATAATCTAGGGTGCACTGTAATTGGTTATTGCATAAATATTTTCTGTGTTTGCATATATCTAAGGCCTGTATTGTATCTAGTCTGAATCTATGCAACCTATATTATAGCTCTGTTACATTAAAGTCTTTTTGAGCCTCTTTTGAAAATGTGGTGTTACTAAAAAACACCTAAATGTAGTTATCCCAGGGTGCAAAAACAATAACATTTTAAACAAAATCTCTTTAACAAGTTCTCTGATACTGTTATAAATTGGTTGTTACCCACAAACAGTAGCTTGAGCCTGATTTTATGTAATAACGTGCTAGCTGGCATCACTATCAGAGGCAATAATGTGACCATTGAGCAAGTTAAGTAGACAACCAAAGATTGAGTGCATTATCCTCACAGAACCGGCAGATTAGTGTGGAGGAGAGTGAGCCACCCAGCAGATTATTGCCATTTCATATTACATGCGGACAACCCCTTCCACTCACAAGCCAGACTTACTATCAGTTTATTCCACAGAAAACTCACAATGGTCATTTTATTCTCAATAAAATGACTGCCAGGAGCTCAGAACAGCCAGTTTATTATGTTTGCTTGCACGCATGTGCAAGAAACATAGTGCCACCATACGAGTTTTCGTAGGTATGCCCCCACTTCCAATGCCCTGCTCCTTTTTGCAGGCACGGCTGCACTGCACCAATGAATGTCTGAGCTTTCGATGACAGCCATTCAGATGCAGTGCTGTACAGTTCTGAGAAAACCACCGCTACAATCAGCGGTGGTAACGTGTAGGCAATCTGCATACTGCTGTCGGCAGTATGCAAATTGCCTACACGCCAGCACTGCATCTGAACTGTCATAGACAGTTTGTTTCTGATCCCCATCAGATCCAGTCCCCCCCCACCACGAACATCTAGGTAGCATGCTGGGAGCCCACCCCAGCATGCTCATATGCTCCCCTCCACACCGGCACACTGTATGACTGACAGGGGTGCCCAATCCCCCATAGGCTCCACTGCCCCCCCCCAACAAACATCCAGGTGCCACGCTGGGAGCACATCCCAACATGGCAAAAGTCCCACGTCATCTTTATAAAAAACACCTAGAACAAAAGAAAATGGTCCCTCGTTGACTCTCTTGCCCCTCTCCCAACCCGCACCCATCCTCTACGCACTCCACCTCACCACACCCCCTTCACCTCATACTTACCGCCAGAGGCTGGCGTGATGATCTTCGGTGGACTGGGAACATGTCTGCACTCTTCAAAGCCGACCACGAACTGAAGAAATGCCGGTAAGCTGTATAATAACATTTTTTTTTTTTTTTTTAAACTTTGGTGCATATCTCGGCCATTTTGGGGAATTCTTTCACCAAATTTTTAACATGGGGTTCTTGGGACCCCACCTCATGAACTCAGCCAATGTCATGTTGCTATTCGGTCCTGAAACGTGATTTCGCAGTCACTGCACGGAACCACATTTTGGGACTGAGTAATGAAACGACAGTGTCACAGTTCATGAGGTAGGGCCCCCCCAAAACCCTATGTTGAAAAATTGGTGGCAAAATTCCCACAACTGACTGTTTTACAAGCGTGCATTGTGCAGTTCCTAAGCACGCTCGTAACTTCAAGAATTGTAACTTTTTTCACTCCAGATTTTCAACACTGCCATTTTACCACTCCCTCATGAACAGTACAAGCTGTCATTTTTCACATCTTGCCCAAAATGTGTTTTCGCGCATGTAGCACACAATGGCACGGTCGATGTGCAAAATCAATGTTTGGGACAGATTAAGAAAATCACAGTGACACTGTTCATGAGCAAAGGTCATAAAATGGCTATGTTGAAAATCTGGTGACAGAAATCCATAAAATTACTGTGTTACAAGCGTGCATTGCGCAGTTTCCATGCACCCTCGTAAGATCACAAATTTGTAATATTTTCAGTCCAGATTTTCAACACTGGCATTTTTCCACACCTCCTTATGAACAGTACAGCTGTCATTTTTCACACCCTGGCCGAAATATGTTATCACACTTCCGGCGCAGAAATGTGCGGTTCCTGAGGGAAATCAGTGTTCAGGACAGATTAAGAAAATCACAGTGACACTGTTCATGAGTGGAGATCCCAAAATGCCTGTGCTGACAATCTGCTGTAAAAAATCCCCAAACTAATTACATTACAGGTGTGCATTGCGCAGTTTCTACACACACTTGTGACTTCTCCAGTTTTTTTATATTTTCACTGCAGATTTTCAACATTGCCATTTTTTTACACCTCTCCATGAACAGTACAGCTGTCATTTTTCACATCTTTTTCTAAATGTGTTTTCGCACCTGTGGTGCCAAATGGCGTAGTCGCTGTGCAAATTTCAGTTTTCGGCTAACAAACTGATATTGCTGCTGTTATGAAGTAGGATCACAAAAAACCCATGTTGAAAATTTGAAGTGAAAATACCAAAGAATGCCTGGGGTGTTAGGGTTTCTAACCATAATGCCCCACCCTATAGAGACTGACAGGCATCAGGGGTGTGACTTGGGATTGTCGCCTGTAATGCTCATACCATTCCACCCACACTCACACCCTGCAGCATCGAGGTGTGCCGTGGATTCTTCAGCCCCAAAGTTCACCCCATTCTCCTATACTGCACCATCTCACCATATTTCCTTATGAAATGGGGTGAGTGTAAAACCAAGACCCCAAGGCACACCGTGACACTTGTCGATGTCTGCAGTGGGGTAATGGGTGTGTGGCGATGACCAAGGCCACCCCAATGCCTGTCAGTCTGTGTGAGGGTGGTGGCGGGGTTGGCTTCAGTTCAGTACTTCACTGTCATTCCTAGTATGCATCTCTCTAACTCCTACACTACCAATCACAATGCCAGCAAGCAAACATTCGGCATTGACAAATGCTTGTTGGCAATAAAATTATAGTAGTGACATCTTCATCTAACCTTGGGTTCAGATTGGTCTGCACTACAGTGGCAGCTGTAAAAAAAAAAAAGAAAAAAAAAAGTGTTGTACGAGGAGCAGAAGGAGCAAAGTTATCACAAACTCAAAAACCGAAACAAACAAAACAAAAAAAAAACACAGTTTCACTAGTTTTTTTTTTTCCCCCAAACACATTTAGTATGATATGAACATCACTGGTTTTAATTTGATTTCTTGCCATTTCCAGTGAAGCCCTTATTTTAGAACACCCCAAGATAAGAACATTTGTCCAAGGTCTCCACTGTAGTTTTTGTTTTTTTTAATAAATATCTAGCTAGAACTGGGGTTAACGGATGCAGCCACTCCTTAGAAAGTAACTATGGAAGTTCCCCTGCAGATTTATATGCACACATTTGAAAACAGCACAGAAAGAAGAGCTATGGTGAAGAGAGTGCTTCCCCCCCCCCCCGCAGCGGTTATAACCGTTGACCTATTTTTTACTCTAGGTACTCATCAAACCTTTATTTAAAAATACAGACTGTCACAGCGAAACTGCTTTAGAGCAAAGTCTGTGCCACATACTCACCACTCCTGATCTGAATATTCTTTCTAAAAAGGAAGACGGATTTAGTGACTACAGCTAGGGGTTCAGTTTCCTCCATTTTGAAATTATAGAACTTACAAAAATACTGTAAGGTAAAAACTTCCCAAGTTAAATGATGATATTTAAACTTTCAAATAAGGGAAAAAAATAAAGTTAACTGACTTCCAATAGGGTCAGAAGTCAAAAATGGTTGATTTTGTTCAGAATAAGAGACCCCCCAGTAATATTCGATATGAACAAAACATTTTTCTTATTACAACTTTGACTTTACAAAATGTGGGAGGCAGGAAATATTTTTACTTCCAAAGTTGAAGCCATGGACGTTTTTGACTGTCGCAGGAAAAACAATGAACTGAACCCCTTGGTACAGCACCAGTATACCAAGGTTCAGATCCTACCACAGTCAGCTACTCACTGCACAGCCCTGAGCAAGTCACATGTCCACTTCAGGAAGGCAGTGTAGCCCACTGGTTAGAGCACAGAGCTGTGAACCTGAAAACCTGGGTTTGAATCCCTGGAAATGCCAATTACTTGCTATATGACACAGAGTACATCACCTAACCTCTCTCTCTGCGCTTCAGAATTAAGCTGTACAACACCTGGGTTTTTTTTTTGTTTGTTTTGTTTTTTTAACATTTTTGTCATAGTCAAGATTTCTGGCTGAGATATGAGTTTCAAAGTCTAACAAATAATGATTTATTTAAATATCAGGGGCTCAGCTCCCTTCCAATTTTCATGATTTAAAAAAACTGAATAGTACAATCCCATCCTACCAAAACCTAATGGGAGTCAGAACTTTATGCCTGCAACCCAGTACACCCACAACTGAGGCACAGGAAGGTGGGATTAAAGAGCTAGTGGAGCCAAAACAGGAACACAGGAAACTAATATGAATTTTAAGAAATAGTCAGTTGTAACTTTTTTATTTCTGAAGTATTTTTCTTTTTCCTTTTGCTCATCAGAAAGTATTCCATGTGATAATATTGTGCTGGAAGTGTGGAACAGCTACTAGCCTGGCAGCTGACATAGCTTTCTCTACTGCCCCACACTACATCATCAGCATTGTGATCTCACTGACTGTGACATCACAGGTGAATGATCTGCCAGTCACTCAGCTGCTGTTCCTAAGTAGCAGTGATGTCACAGTCATTGATGATATAGTGTGAGGCAGTAGAGTAAGATATGCCAGCTGCCAGGCTAAAGGCTGCTCCACACATCACACCTTCTAATGTCAGGTAAACAACCTTCTAAAAGAAAAAGTACCTCAGATATAAAAGGCAATGGTTGGCTGCTTTTAAAATCAAATATTAGTTTCAGGCAGTACACTAGCTCTTTAAGGAACTGCACACAATGGAATGCATAACCTGACCACTCCTAGCTCCTATGCCCTAAGAAGCAACAATATCATCCTGCTCAAATTGCCCAAAGTCAACACCAAAATAGGGAGGGCAGCAATCAGCTATTCTCTAGCCATAGCATGGAACACCCTACAAAAATCACTAAAACTGTCCATTATCATTCCATTTACATCCTTCAAACAGCACTGTACAGTCTTCTTCACAGAGAAATGCAATTGCTACCGCTAGAGATAGAATAGTCATTCCACGAAACCATATTCCAATCACATATGGCATACTCCTCCCAGTCAGACACCGCCAGTATATGGCACCCAATATTCCCTTCACCATCCTTGTACTCATTATGTGTGTGACTGTCATGACCCTCATTGGGATATATATGTATTGTACATATTGTAGATATTAGTTTAACCTTCTCTTAGCCAAGCTTCAACATGTGAATTCTCTGTATATTATTGTGTTATAAATAACATTTTTTTCTGTATGTATAACTGTCTCATAAGTATGTGATGTAATTGCTGTGTATCAACTCGAACCTTGACCTTATCAGGTCCATCTTGTAAATGAGCCTTGCTCAATGATGATCGCCTGAATAAATAAAGATTTGATTGATTGATTGATTGATTGATAACTGCCACAATAAGACTTGCCTAAGAGAAGTATGGATAGTTGGGGCAGAAGTGGAGCAGGTACATGGCTGGGCCTGGGGTCCAACAAGGCACATAACGGGTAAAAGGGGGTTCCACTAGAGAAATCTTGTTCACTGGAGGACTACATTGATGACTGTCTTCCCTGTGGAACATTCACTCATAAATCACTCAGAACAATGTGTCAGATAGAGGAACACACAGTTTAGTCCCCAACGGGACCTCCGTGCACCAGGTTGTTTCCTTCCTATCATCTAAACCACCAGGAGACAGTCCTGAATGTGTATGTCTCAATCACCTCCCCCTGTCAGGTGTCCAAAAGCTACACCCAGCATGGGCATCCCAGGACCTGGTCACAGTGCTATCACCTAAAAGATCCTTCCTTGGTACCGCTCATCCCTGGATTCATTGCCCACTTTAGCACCACTAAAGTACTTGCATCCAGCAAAAGTCAACGGTCAAGAAACTATAAATTCTTACTGGACCACATTACTCGCCTGCTGTTACTACTATTACTACTACTTCCAGGCAATATACATCCAAACCCAGGCCCACATCATAATCAGAACATGATGCCACAAAACTCAGCAGGGCTCATGCTGTTTGCTATAAACATCTGCAGTCTACTTCCGAAACTGGACAAGCTGAGAGTGTGGGTTATTCAGCATAACCCCGATATCCTCTCAGTAGTGGAAACACGGCTAACACCCAAGATTCTGGACACTGCCATAACACTGCCTGGGTACATCGTATTCAGGCAAGACCGACTCTCGAAAACAGGTGGTGGCTGTGTCGTCTATAACAAGGATTCTCTCTAGGGGCATGTCCTACCCTCCCCAGCCACAGTGTCAATCCGCAAATTCTGCCAATCAAACTTCTGCTGGGAGCTCACAACAAGGCACTTACGATACTCGCAGGAACTGGTGACCTGATGGAATTTATCAGTATTATTGCACACATCAGCCTCAAACTTTATTTCTGCTGTTCAATTTCTGTGCTAATTTATACACTGCCATTACACTACTGCTTGTAAAGTGTAAATATAAACGCTTGTAATATACTGTAAATATCTACATTAGTAATGTTATGTCTTGATGCTGTACTTAACATCTGTAACAAGCAATTGCTGTATTTCTCTGCATACCTCAGTGTAATGTCTTGATGTTGTTCTTACGGCTGTAATAAGCAATTGTTGTACTTCTCTGCATACCTCAGTGTACACCTTGTACCTGGGTTGCATCTGGAAATGAGCCTTGTCTCAGTGTGCCTTTCCTGGGTTACCAATTTTAAATAAATAAATAAATCAGTACCTCGAGCCTAAACTCTGAAATTGCGCTACTAGGGGACTCCCATCATCAACTGGCTCTCCCCCTGCTGCTGCTGCCATTGCCAAGGACACTTTGACTGCCATCCACTTCTCCCAAATGGTCGAGACATCAGCAACAGTCAATTACAAAATGGGTACCAGCACTCTTCTGGACTGGGATCTTTCCAACTGACCTGCACATATGTCCAACGTCACCATCCTCCCCGATTCCCTAAGTGATCACTCCCCCGTTATATGTCAGCTGCCTCATCCCACAGCAAGGACTCCGCCTTAGCCTGTGACCTCACCCAGGTCGTTCACTCCCCAACCAGACTGGACCCTAGAACAGGGACTTCAACCCTCATCGACCTTATCTTCACCAACAGGCCTAAGAACATCTCCCAAGTCACTGTCTTCCGAGACTCCATCAGTGACCATTCCCCCGTGACCTGCCTATGGTCCACAAAACTCGCCCCCTCCACCCCCAACATCACTCTGCATAGACGCCTCAAAAAAGGAACACTAACACAGTTTAAGACTCACCTGGCCTCCTGCGATTGGTCCCTTATACACCCCACACAATCGGTGGATGCTGCACTCACCTACTTTATAGCCACCTTCAATAGGGCCTGCGATATCTTCGCACCCTTCTCCAAGCAAATATTTAAGAAAGGAAACCTCCCTGGATCTCCCAGCTACTCGATCAAATCGCCTGAGGATAACCCTGTGGCACAAGGCCCTTGACTCACAGCTCCCTCAGGATTGGCAACGATAAAGGGAGGCCCATAACAAATGCACATGGGCAACCAAACAAGCCAAAACTGCATACTACAAACAAATCCTCACCTCATCTTGGGGCTCTGGAAAACAATTCTGGAGCAATATAAAGGATCTCTGTGGGAAAACTGTCTCCACTACCCCTGCTCAACTTACAGTAGACGGAGCTACCACTCACGATCCCTTTGCTATCGCGGGTGCCCTCAACTCCTCCTTCTCTGACCTCTCACATATTCTCCCACCGGACCCCTTAGACCCTACCACCCTCCCCCCCACGTCACCTCGGCCACCTTCCTCCATGTCCCCTTTAGGCTAAAAGCCATCTCTTGTAACGAGGCAAAACGATATCTCACCAAAGCACTGCTGAACTCTCGGTACAGTAGCGATTCCCTGGACCTTAAACTCATCGGCTTTCGCTGGAGTGAGCACTACCTCATCTCACAAAAATCCTCAACCTGTCCTTATACCTTAGCCAATTCCCCTCAACTTGGAAGAGAGCATTAATCATTCCCATCCTGAAAAGTGGCGATCCCTCAGCCGCAAGCAATTATAGGCCGATATCAATCCTGCCACCCCTCTCTAAGGCTCTTAGAAAAATAGTCTCGGACCACCTAACTGACTACCTATCCAAATTCAACCTGCTCGGTCATGAACAACATGGATTCCGGAGGGGCCACAGCACCTCCATAGCCCTCATTGAACTCACTTCCTTCATCCATGAGGCTTTAGAGCATGGCTCTGTGGCTGGGGCTATCGACGTTGATTTGGCCAAAGCGTTCGATACCGTCAGTCACAAGCTCTCACTCCTCACCCTTCCATCCCTTAACTTTGCTCCGGAGGTCATCGCCTGGTTCAAAGATTACCTCTCCAATCGGACACAACAAGTCAAAATAAATACCTTTATCTCGACCAGCAAACCGGTTCGCACAGCTGTCCCGCAGGGATCTATACTCGGCCCCCTACTCTTTACCCTCTTCCTCAATTCCCTCCCTAAATCCTGCAGTGGCTGTATGTTGCTATATGCCGATGATGCGGTAGTCTTTTGGAATCGCCTGCATCCTGACTCCCTCCAATCAGCACTTCAGAGCCACTTTAGGGAGATAGAAAACTGGCTCACAGAACACTGTCTTATTATCAACTACAAGAAAACAAAGACCATGATCTTTGCCACATCAAAGCCCCATTGCCATCGCCACTGGTTGCTAAAAACACCCATGGCTCCACGCTGAACAAGTCCCTGTTTCAAATATCTTGGGTCACCCTGGACACCTCCCTCTCCTACCACACTCACATACAACAGGTCTCCTCCTCTGTTAACACCAGGTTAGGGATCCTTTACAGACATAAGCACTGCTTACCCCTCCAGGCTATGCATCTCGCTGTGTCCTCCTCTATACCACCCTTGCTGGATTATGGAATCATCATATACGGCTCTGCAGACCAAACTGCCCTACGCAGCATCAACCTCACCCTTAACAAAGCCTGCAGACTAGCCTCGGGTAGTGACAGGTTAACACACATATGTGAGCTCTATAAACGCACTGGCTGGCTAAATTTCCAAGGCAGACTTAAGTACTTTACCTGCCTCCTCGCCAAACAGATACAACTGAAACAAGCCCCCATTGCCCTCCACCCACTTATTCGCACAGCCCCCCACAGACGGACCCAAAGGCACACAGCTAATACTACCCTTTTAGTTCCCCACCGTAGAACCTCGCTTGGACAAAGATCCTTCCAATATCGGGCCCCCCACTGGCTGAACAGTCTTCCGTCCACCTTCTCCTCGACCCACAGTCTCACCCTCTTTAAATCTAGTCTCAAAACCCTGCTCCTTGACTCAGCTACCTGTGACTGTAATTGGGTCTCTCTCTCTTACCACCTCCATCCCCCACTCCTCCCTATACACTGTCCTATAAGCGAATGGTTGAAGCTACTATGGAGCCCCCATGTCACTTGCCTGCCCTACGACTCGGGTCCCTAAGGATCCTATGATACTGTACCCTGTCATAGCCCTGGTGCAGGCCTGCTGATGTATTTTCTCTTTATAAGCTAAATCCTAATCTACTCGGACCTTGTATTAGTGCGTTGAAATTGTACAGTTGTAACTCCTGTTTATGTAGTTTTCATGTATGTTCTCTGTATATTTTACTTTCCTTGACATGGAGCCTTTGCAAATGAGTCTATGACTCAAAGGTTTGTAATTCTGATTCTATTCAATAAACAATAAATATGCACCTGGAGCAATAACTACTGCAAAATCCCACCCAGAACTATAGCCAACCATGTGCTTCTTAAAGGGCACCTGCCTCAACTGAAAGCAGACCTGCAATGCCTTGATTGATCTGACCTCTATGGACCCAAGGACGCGGATGATGCCCTCAAACTCTTTATTATGAAATTCAGTACTGCCTGTGATAAACACGCCCCCGTAAAAAGAAAAATAAATGGACACTGCAACCCCTGGATTACTCCAGACCTTCTACTTCAACTCAGCGCTAGAGACCACCTGTGGCAAAAGGCGCATGCACATGGTACATCTGCCAACATCCAACAGCGCATATGTATATATATATATATATATATATATATATATATAAAAAGCTAGAAACGAGTGTACAAAGGCTATTCGACTTGCCAAAAGCTTGTACTATAAAGAAGCCCTTTCCAACTCCTGGAATAGCAGCAAGTCTTTCTGGGCCAACCTCAATGACATAATGGGTAAGGATCCCAAAATGGCTCCAACTATGCTCATGGTTGAAGGCATTCCTTCCCTGGACCCTCTCCACATTGCAAACTCGCTGAACAATGCATTCATGGACCTAAGTGGAGTGCTCCGGGCACACTACTTCATCCCCCCCCACCCTGAAAGATCCTAATGGCAAACTAACTCCAACCAGCAACCTTCCATTATTTTGCTTTAAAGAAGTTCCAAAACAGAGGCCAGAAAATACCTGGAGAAGGTACTGGGGAAGTCAAGACACAGCGGGGACACCCTGGACCTTTAATTTGTTGCCCTGACCCTCAAAGAAGTCCTGAGCCCCTTGACTTCAATAATTAACCCATCCCTCCGCCTCTCACAATTCCTTCAGTAATAAAAATCTGCGATGGTAACCCCAGTCCACAAAAGTGGGGACCAGGCATTGCACAACAACTACAGGCTGATCTCCATACTCCTGTCACTTTACAAAGCGCTTGAATGGATTGTGGCAGATCAGTTTGTGGAGTACCTGAGCCTGCACCAACTCCTTTGCCTGGAGCAACATGGGTTCTAGGTGGGGCACAGCACCGTCATGGCTTTGCTGGAATTTACAGGCTTCATCCACCAAGCTTTAGACCAAGAACAGCTGTTGGGGGCTGCATTTATCGACCTATCAAAAGCATTTGATACGGTGCATCATACACTCCTCCCTGAGCAACTAACCGACACCAGAGACTCTCTCCAGATATAGTTCAAGGGTTCAACAGCTATCTCTGCAATCACTCACAGCAGGTCAAGATTAGGGATGTCCTCTCTGATAGCAAGCTGGTCCACTCAGGGGTCCCACAAGGGTCAATCCTGGAGGCCACCAATGTTCAGCATTTTCCTAAACAAACTCCCAGGTTTCTGCTCCAGTCGTATGCTCCCATATGCTGATGACGCAGTCATTTTCACCAGCAATCCTCACCCCAAGCACCTACAAGCAGACCTCCAACTTGGTTTCTCCTCCGCCGAAGCCTGGTTTAAAGAGCACAGACTAGTACTCAACTATAAAAAAACAAAGACCATGATCTACTCCAGCTCCCTTAGTAAGCATAATGCCCCCGAGTCTGTCAAGAATAAAAGTGACAATACACTTGATCTCGAACAGGACTTTAAGTACCAGGGTATCACAATTGACTCCACCCTGTCCTACGCCCAGCACACAGACAATACCACAGAGACCATCAATTCTAGAATCAGGATACTCTACCATCACAAACACAGTCTAACAAATGAAGCCCTGAACCTGGCCATCAACAGTTCAATTGTCTCCCTCATCGCTTACGGCCTGGCCATATACGGGTTGGCAACGGACACTGCCCTCCGCCACATCTCTCTGGCACTAAATAAGGCCTGCCACCTCCTCACAGATGCTGCAAAACTGACTGCCTCAGCAATCAGTTTGCTTCATGCTCCTTCGGCACCCGCCACCCACCTTCCCTCCCCAACTCCCAGTCTCGTGAGTTTCCTAACAGTCACTACTAATGAAAGCTGCCTGACCATGCCCCTCACACCCCACCATTTACTCTAGCATGTCTTCTCACTCAGCCTCCCCCACCCCCATTTCTCCTATACCTCATCGCCCTTTTCTTCCCCCACCCTTCACCTCTACCGTAGTACCCACCTCTCTCTCTCTCTCTCACACCTCCTTTCTTCACCCCACTGCCAGCTATCCCCGTCCCACCGAACTACTGACAAGGGACTCTGTGGCTGCTTATCCCCCTCCCACCCTCATAAAGTGTTTTTCTTGTTATTTAACTTGTACCTATGTTTAGAGTTATTCTGTAAGTTCTGAATCCAAGCTGTATCGTTCATTGTGATGTACCTTTGCTTTGTCCTATTGTACTTTGTTTTCCAATCTATGACATGGAGCCTTTGTAAAAGAGCTTGCGCTCAAAGTTTTTTCCAAATCACTAAATAAAAAATTAAAAAAAAGACTTATGCACACCTGTGAACTCTATGCTCGGGCAGGCTGGCTCCAACTGAAGGACATAATTAAATAAATACCAAACCTGCATACTTGCCAAAAAAGCCTCACTAAATCTGCTGCCACCAGGAGTTCAGAACCTGCTCACACGATGCGTGAGTGCTAGGCTGACCAGAAGCTCCAACAGTCAAATCTTTAGTGAACCTACATGCCACACTGCATTGGCACAACGTACGTTCTGCTACCGGGCATCCCACTGAGCTCTACCACCTGCAGTCTCCAGAGCAGCAACTATTGGTGCTTTCAAGAGTAAGCTTCATCAGCACCTCATTGCTGAGGACAACTGTGACTGCTTCATCTAACTTTTGGTGCATACAAGCAAAGTCTTCATCAGCACCTCATTAGCAAGGACACCTGTGACTGCATCTGCTTACCACCACCCCCCCAGTAATCACCTGCTGCACTTAGACACACCTCTTGACCCAGGGGGCACCTCCCAACCTCAGCACTTCACTAATCCCCACCCGGCCCCTGCCTACCCCCCCACATCTCATGGCACAACCCTCCCTCCCCACTCTCTCCCCTCCATTCCTCCACTGTGTCACCTTTGTCTGTTACCTTCTCTGTGTCTATCTTCAGCAGGGTGTTTGAACTCATGGACGCAGGCATATGTTGTACAATGTCTCAGCAGTGTCTGCTTGTGTGAACCTTTCTGTAACTTACTGTACCATCTCCGTATAAATTTTTGTTCTCTGCTATTTTCTGTTCAACTGATGTGGAACCTACAAAATGAGCATCCGCTCACAGGTGTTATCCAATAACTCAATAAATAAATAAATAAAAAGTTCAGGCAGTTTGACCCCTAGCATTAAATTCTGTTTTGTTAGTAGTGTTATGCTGTTCACTGTAATCATGATGGCGTGGCTCTAGATTTTGGCATTTCTCTATGGAAGTTGAAAACACATGAAGTCATCAAGCCACCTTATGTATCACTGGTCTGGCAATACGGTATACTGTATTTGAGTTATACTATGTATGCTGTACCCATGGATGTGCATCTGTATATTCTGCCATGAATAAAGCTGTTAAAAAAAAAAAAAAGAAGAAAAATAAACTACTCACAAAATCTCAGCCAGAAATATATTCCGCCATACTGGAGGTCACCTGTTGTCATACAATATAAACTACTCCTCACTCTCTCTCGCGCGCTCGCTCTAATATATATTTTCACTCTTTAAATCTTCCCGTGATCAGAAAATGGCAGTGAAATGCTTGAGATACAGTTTGTATAAAAAGCGCTATATAAAACCAAATTCCCTTTCTCTCAGTTCTTCAATCTTAGCTGTAAAATACGTACAAGCAGGATCCCACTGAAAATGAGACATACAGCAGCTAAGCAGGGCTGTACTGAGGAAATAAACTGTAAAAAAAAAAAAAATTCCCCTTTCCTTCCCAGTTTTGTGCCCCAGCTGTAAGGGTAAATAAGGGGTACTCACATCCAGCTGCATCTCCAGTTTGTTGATCTGCTCACCGGCAACGTTCAGCTGTTCCAGCTCCTCCTATGGACATATGAACACAGCAAAAGGTGGGAAGACAGACAGATGGAGGGAGAGGGGCAGAGAGAGAGAGAGAGAGAGAGATAGTTGAGGCCAAGTAAGTCATTTAAGCAATAAGGCACACCAAGGCATGCGTCACGCTATGATAATGTCATGCCTCACCTCAAGAGTGTTGTAAGGCACCTTACCGTAAGTCTAAAGTCAAAGTGGATGTTAGAAATTGAGATGTATTTACAGGAACCTGCTGCATACTATAAACATAATTAATGATATACTGTACAACGAACTGTAGACATGTCTGTTAATAAAGATGCATTAAAAAAAAAAAAGTGTGTTGTAAGGCACGATGGGCTGCATGCCTTCTACCACCTGAGAAGTGATATTATCCCAGAGGCAAACACCCTGCCTTACTGCAATATAAAAAGGAGCCATTTATGTTTGTATGGTCCCACGTTGGCTGGTTCATGGGCACTAGTTTCCACCAAGAGGTTGTGATGGGGGATAGCATCATGGGTGAAACCACCAATGAGCTTTCAGCATTTTTGTTACTCCATTTTTATAATCCCCAATTACCACCAGCAACCAAGATGCTTGCCCCATCTCTTTAGTTCCTACTTTCAGTCACCACTGCACTGATAAAATCACCCACAAAGCATTGGTTGCCAGAATTATGACTCTGCTGCATTCAGTGTTTGTCCCATCTGTGCAAACAAAACCACCCAAAAACACTAGGTCAGGGCAGGACTCTTCAGCTGTTGAAAAACACTTATGATCCTGTTAAGGAGCCAAATAAAAATACTTGCCACATGAAAGGGATGGTTGTGACAAGGGACACGTCAGAGTCACATGGACTCAAAATGGCACAGATTGGCATCCATTTTTTTTGTTTATTATTTTAGACTTTTGGGCCGGGAAAGGCACACTGAGCCAAAGTTCCCTTCCAGGTGGGTCCCCCAAGCACTGGGAGGTCAGTGACTTGCTCAGGGTCACACAATATACAAGTGGCGGTTGTGGGATTCAAACCCAGGCCAACTGGGTTCTCCAAGTTCACAGCTCAGTGCTGTAAACTCTAGACTATGCTGGCTCCCTAAACTTTAGAGGGGTACTTTCAATTTAATGGTACCCTGTCAATATCGAGCAAGTGGTTTTGGACTCAGGAAAACTGACACAAGGAACTGATGTCATATTTACTATAACTCCTTTGCTGCCGGGATAAGGAAATGTTTTATTTAAAAAATATACTGCATAAATCTGAAACACTTCTTATTTGCTTCCTATGAATAGCAGACTTTTTAAACTGCTATCATCTTAAATGTATGGTCATCATTAGGAAAAATGTATTCAAACTAGTTTTAGACTTTCGTCCTTTATTTTCCTCTGTTTGTATCTGTCTGCACATTTTTTGTTTCCTGGGGTTGTGATACATATGTTTTTGCCACAATAAGTGAACTGCCTGGCTTGCCATGCTGGTGACAACCTCCGTTTGAGTTTCTGTGGTTAGCATACACTGGGGTGGCACAGGCAGTTCCTGCCTTTGGGAGGCTGGGGGTGGCTCCCGAGTACACGACTACCCCCTGGTGGCTCAGATGGATTGCATCCATTTCAAAACACACAGCACAAAGGTTACAAGAACAGCCATGATGGTCAGTCCTCCACGCAGGGTGGCCATTCCAGTCCTACGATAAGTACTCTGCCCATCAGAGCGGCCCTTTGGGCCCACTCAGTAGGCATTCTGACCCTTGGGTAGGGACTGTGGCCCCTGATTGGGAAGTCTGTCTCTTTGCCGAGTGCAATGGGGGAGGGAATCCAGTGGCTGACTGTTAGCGACATTCCGGCAGTGAAGACAGCATTCCAACAGGGGAGAAATACAGGGAGGCATTCCAGTGAGGGGCTATGCATGCAGGTAGGGAATTCCATCAGGAGTTGGGAGGTTATTGTAGTGGATAAAAATGTATTCCAGGGAAGTGCTACAGCCAGTAGGAAAGCACTGTGGGTGAAGGGGAGCCCCATTCCAGCAAATCAATATTCAAGGGATCAGGCTGTTCCCGTGTGTCTGGAAGAACTCCAGGGGACAGGCAACTGTTCTGTTGGGGAGGGAAACATTCTAGAGAAAGGAACATTTTTGTGCATTCGGGCTTTTACCCTTATCTCTGTGTACAGTCTCTACATAACTGTATTCACACATCGCTGTATCCTGCCCGTGGTCGTCTCTGTAACATGCACACCCCGACGGATCAGTTGCTCCTCATCTTTGTCTGTGCAGTCTGTGTGTAACACACATGCTGTAACCCACACTCCCTGTCCCCATCCATATTGTCTCCCTGTGTAAGTGTTCATAAACCCGCTGTATCCCACACTCCCTGTCTACGTACGGTATCTGTGTAACAGTCCTGGCACATCACTGTACCCTGCATTCCCTGTCTGTGTATCAGAATTCACACAGTATTCTGCCACTCCCCATCCCTGTCTAAGAGTATTTACACACCACTGTATCCCATACTCCCCATCCCTGTCTGTGTACTGTCCATGTGCAACAGTATTCAGAGACAATGTATCCCACACTCACGCTCCCTGTCTGCGTAATACTATTCACACACCATCGTATCCTGCATTTCTCATCACTACGTGTGTACATTGCTATATATCTATGTTCAGTACCTGTATCCTAGGGTCTAGTTCTTCATGATAATCTTCTTCCTCCTCCTCCTCATTCTCATTCTCCACCTCCTTCCCATCTACCCATTTCTCATTCTCCACGCTCTCTGCTCCATCAGTACATGGCTGCCTGGCCTGTCCGTCCCCTGCAGTTGCTCTCTGCTGCTCTCCGGGAAGGGACAGCCTGCCAGGCCCAGGCTCCATGGTTCCAGTGCAGGCCTGAGGGCTTCAGCTGGCCTGTTCCGGGCAGCCGGGCTCCGGCCCTACAATGAGACACATGTAGTCAGAGAAGGTAAAGCTTCTCTGCGTCCTGTGCCTTTCCCAGCCAATTACATCCAGTTTAAAAACCTCAAATAAGGGAAGAATTAGAGGCACTGTCTGCCGAGGAAAGCAGACCTGTTCTGCTGCTCAGAGCCTCCCCTCAGCTGTCAGGCAAACCAGCTGCTACCCTTCTGCTCCCCCTGCTGTACGCTCAGGGATACTTCACACAACAAACTCCAGGTTAACCCTTTAAAAGCAGGTGACAATTAAAGAAAACCTGATACGCATGGAACTAGCCAAGTGCCCTGACTGGGACCAGGCTAAGGATAGCCACAACAGCCAGTGGCAAATAAAAAATCAAATGTGGCTAATAACACCGCAGTGTGGGTAATGAAAAATACTGCAGCTGACAGTTTATTTTTTTTAATCACATACACAGGGGAAGCTGTAGACCTAAAAAGCAGTGGAGCATAGTTCATAAAAAAAAAAAAGTAATTATTGGACAAAAGCAATGACCTAATTTAATGAACAAATTAAAATTTAGGCATCCCCAGAGCTGCCCTGCACATATATTGCACACTGTAATAAGGAGTCTCTATGTAGCTAAACCTTTTTTCCCCTAGCTCTTACCTAGCCCGGGCAGGGGTTAATTGGACAGAAACCCACAAGAGTTCCCCTCCTCTTGACAAACTTGTATGAGAGGTATTTCTGCTCTGACACACTGAATATTTATAGGCATTCCACAATCTAGAGATGTCACTTTCACCTCCTACAAATTTAGAGTTCCCTCTCTTAAACATTCCTAATTTAACCCCTGAGATTCCTGGTGAGAATACAAAGCATCAGACATTAGCATCAATTGTTGCAGGTTTGACGAATTTTAACCTCTTTAAACAGGAATTCAGATAATGCTGCCGCAGACGTCAAGGAGCCCTGCCGCAGAAATCAGAAAATTCTGCTGCAGAACACCAGGGGCCCTGATCATAGTTCACAATTAGGGTGCTCGGATTTGCAGAAATTCATTCCAATAGGATATTGTAGTGTAACCCCCCTGCAAATGGGGGTTCCCAAAAGACTTCCAGGAGCTTGCTTGAATGCTCCAAGCCTGAATGGTGTTTGGCATTTAAGCCATTTATCAGTGAGTGTTTTTAGAACCTCTGGTACTGTCTCTTTAAGAGCTGTCTGCTTGCAGACATAATTAGTTTGTATGGGGGACTGTGTGTTTCTTTGATTGAGTACCACTTGAGCTGCTGCCAATTCACTTCATTTTGCAGTCACTAGGAGTGCAAAGGAACCTATCTGAAAGATGTAACTGTTTGCCAGAAATTATTTAGAGTAATAATGAAATTACAGTTTGTCTAACCTGCTTTCTTTGCAGTCAGAACTGTGTCTGCTAGTTCCCCATTCTAGTTTTGAACTGCTGAACTGGACCAATCAGTGTGGGGTAAGCTAGCTCTAAAATGGTGCCTTGGACGAATCAGAACTTGGACTCATAATCTGAGCCAGCCACAAGAGGATTGTATGGGCAGTGACTCTGGGAGATGTAGTTTAGACTTCAGCACCTTTTTGGACCAACAGCAGCAGTCTATTGTGAGTGACAGCCAATCCAGTCAAGAACTGGGAGGAACTCAAAGGAAGTGCCCGGTTTCGTCAGTTGGAGTTCAGTTGAGCTTTGGCAGTGAAGAAGGAAGGAGCCCTGTGCTTTTTCAGTGTGCAGTTTTAGTCAAAAAACGTGTGTAAGGCCCAGAGTTCCGGTCTGCAGCTTGTGTAACAGCTTGTTAGGACTGAATCCGTCCTGTGAAAAGAATCAAAGGATCTCTGAAGAGTAGAAACCAGGCTCACCCTGTAGAAGACTGGAAGAATTGCTGAAATTGCACTCGGTCTGTCAGGAACTGAATCTGCTGTGTGTTCTCCGGGTATTGTGCAGTAATTGCGATCGGGATACAGATGCAGCCTGCCTGGTATAGTACTTTCTTTTATATGGATGTGTGAAGAGGTTTGTGTACCTCAAGTGAGCCCTGCTGACATTGAAGGACCCTATCTTATTTGGAGGTCGTGAGTACTAATTCAGGGTTGCTCCCTGTTGAATTGCCACATTAAATCCAAATGGAATTACTGTACTGCTGACTGTTTAATTCTCCTTTTCTCTGTGTGAAAGGCCCCTACCAGCTGCCACGGTTTGGACTAGCCACTAGGGCTTGGGTACCCAGGGACAGTAACTGATAGGGATGAAGGCCTGTGCACAGAGCCATAAATAATTATTAGAGTGATAAGCTAATTAACCTGATTTCCCCTGTCCTTGTTATATCCCCTAAATAAATCAGAACTGCTTGTTTCAGCAAAGTTATACTGCCTGAGGTATTTGTCTATGTTAAAGTACTGTACTGTGATTGTTGCACTGTATCTCATTTCACAGGAGGTCCCAGTGCGGAACCACACCTGGGGGTAAGTGTATACTGTGAAGGTAATTCTGATATATTGTGTGGGCCACTAGTGGGAAGAAAGGGGTTGCAGTGTCCCAGAGGGCTGTGACCAAGTTAGTTTAACTATTGCAAACCCTGACCTCTGGGTGGAGGCACCCCATTGGATCCAGGCCCCTCAACCTGTTAGTGGCAAATCAAGGCGGGTAGTAGCCCCTGGGATAGCGCCATCTAGGGGTTACATCTTGGAGGCTCACCGCTGGGATTGTGTGTCCTCTAGTGGCCATATTCTGAACCACTGTTAAGAAAAAATGGGTACCCGACAGAAGTGGCTGTGCACGGCTGGTGGAGTGGTGTACTGGGGAGGAGATCGACCCCAAAATGCTATGCTTATCCTGGACATCCCCTGGGTATCATCACGGACACTGTGCAGGGAGTACTTTCCAAGGTGGAAGGTTTACAAAACCCTGTGGTGGTGGGTCGGCATGCTAATCTGCTCACCCACACTTTCCTGGCCCTAGTAGAGTTTAAGGATCCCATAGATAGCTCAAAGTGCCACAGACCATTACCCCAGAGGGACCCTCACTGCTTGGAGAGTGATAACTAAGGACAGTAAAGACCGGGGAATCAGCCCCACCACTATCTGAAACTTTTGAGGAGAAATTTGCTGAATGGTTGCTGGGAGAGGGAAAACTGTGGAGGACTTGAAGAAACTATTCTTGCCACCTGGGGTGTTCCTCCCCAACACCCTCTCCTGCTCCAGTGCCCGTAATGGTGGCTGAACCAATGCAGACTCCTATTTCTGCACCTGCCATTAGTCCACGACTCTTACCGAAGGTTGAGGATCTTCTCTGGCACCCTCCCACCCCAAGGGGAGGATGACTGGGAGACCTGGATAGACTATGTTGCCCCAAGTGCTAGAATGGCAATGCTCGGAAGGTGGAAAGAAGAGGTTAGTGAGGCCTCGAGGTCCTGCCCTGGCTACCATCCGTGCTAAGCGGCCAGTAACCCTGAAGCGACTGCACAGGCCTATCTTGAGGCCTTGGAGAATGTGTATGGGAGCCCAGATTCTGATGAGGACCTATGGTGGAGAGTAAGAGATGCACAACAGTACCAAGGGAGTTGTTGTCTGTGTATGTATCTCGGCTGGAAAAATTGTTGCAAGAATGCCTCAGAAAAGGTAGTTTGCCAGCGATTGAACTGGACCGAACCAAGCTGGACAGGATCCTTAAGTCTGCCCCCTTCTCAGAACTGCTGTTGCTTCGATTCGCCTGCCAGATCGACTGGAATACCCACCCTCCTATGATGAGTTAATGAGAGAAATTGAGGGAGTTGAGAAAAGGCGACCTCGGGAGGGACCTGCACCAATAGCTGCGGCTCGACCGAGTGACTGAGGTGACCCATCAAGTGAAGTTCAGGGCAGAGGTTGGCAGTCAATGAGTGCTCTGACAAGAAAAAGATATGTCACAATGGGGCGAACTGTTGAGAGATCCGGGAATTCAAAAACAGTCCCTTTATGAAGGCCACGCCTGCAAGTACGGCCCTGACCTATATCCGACTGCATCTGCTATGGGGTGAGGTACCCACCATGTATCTCCTGCTGATAACAGCTCGAACTTCGATTCCTTGATCATGGAAGTGGAGAAACTGGCGAGATGTCTCCAAATGCTTATCACATGAACAGAGATGGCACCAAGGTTTCCAGTTAGTAATACCCCATACAAGCTCCCAGTGTGGCGCCTCGGCCAGCTCAAACTCCAGAAAGTATGTTTTGCTATAATTGTGGGAAGATGGGCACATGAAAAGGAATGCCAGTCCCCAAAGACACTGACAAAGTTGCATATAGGCTACAAGGAGAGCTTGGAGAAGAAATCAGTGGTTAAGAGGTGCGACGACATGATCCCAGTGAGGCACCAAAATGCTAATTCACGTCCCTTTGTGGCAAGGTCAGTTGCCAGGCCCCACTACCGCCTCTCCAGACTGGTCCAGAATAGTGGGTCCTCCATGGAGACCACTGTAAAGGTGAGCAGGTGTCTACAAAGCTATATTAGACAGTGGCTCCCAAGTGACAATTATGTTCCAAGATTGGTATCAGAAGCATTTGTCAGGCGTACCCTTACAACCATTAGAAGGACTGCATGTATGGGGTTAAGTGAGAAGGCCTACCCTATTCCGGGTATATCCAATTTGGCTGTCTTTCCCCACCTCCGTGGCTGGAGTGGCGAACAAGTAGAGACCTAGCCTTAGTGTGTCCCCACTGGACTGTATGATGGTGTCCCTTTGTTGATTGGAACAAATGCTCATATGTTCGGAAGGCTGGCACAATTGTGTTATGAAAAACAGGGGTCAAAGACTAGTAGAGCTTTAAGAGTTCCGCTTTAATTAAGAAGGCCTATGAGGCACAGAGAGATGTAAGAAAACAGAACCAGAGGAACCGGTGGAATTGTATGGAAGAAGGATCCTGAGTCTCTGATCCTGGCCAAATGCCCAGTGTACCTTACAGGGAGAGGTCCATATCAGAAAGGATGTTAAGAATAAAATATTAATGTTGGATGCACCAGGCGATGGAAAATTGCCAGAGGGACTGCTGGTCAAGCCTAGTATTTTGCCGCTAGAGCCCATGCTTATGCCAGAAGGGTAATGGTCCAAGTTCATAATGTGTCTGAAAGAGACATTGAGTAAACAGAGGTTGCATCCTGGCTAATGTGCATTGTGCAGACATCTGCAGTGCTACCCAGCAGCAAGAGTTCAAGGAAGAATGACAGAGTAACGCCTGACTTGTTTGATTTCGATGTACCCCGCTGCCAGCTGAATGGAAAGTGAAGATCAGTGAGAAGCTTGCCCAGAGAGACCAGGTGTTTTCTTTAAAGGAATGGGATGTAGGATGCGTGCAAGGAGCTGAGCACAATATCCCGCTGCATGACGAAGACCATTTCGTGAAGAGGTCTCGACGCCTGGCACCTGCGACATAGATGATGTGAGCGGCATCTGCAAGAGATGTTAGCTGCTGGTGTAATACAAGAATCCAGAAGCCCTATGCTTCCCCATTGTGGTAGTGAGGAAAAAGAATGGAACAGTAAGGATGTGTGTGGATTATCGCACCTAAACCGGCGGACTATCCTGATCAGTACACAATGCCCGCATTCAGGATGCTTTGGACTGCCTAAGCAGGAGCAAGTGGTTCTCTGTGCTGGATCTCCGCAGTGGGTACTATCAGATCCCGATGGCCCCAGAGGACCGTGAAAAGACAGCCTTTATCTGTCCACTTGGCTTCTATGAATTCATGAGGATGCCTCAAGGTTTCAGGTGCCCCAGCCACTTTTCAACGATTGATGGAGCGTGCAGTGGGGACATGAACTTACTAGAGTGCCTGGTATACCTAGATGATGTTATTGTGTTTGGCAGCTCACTGGAGGAACATGAGAGCAGATTATTTAAGGTATTGGACCGACTGGAGGACTTTGGCCTTAAACTGTCCATTGATAATTGTCAATTCTTTCAAACATCAGTAAAGTATGTGGACACATAGTATCCACCGAGGAATAGAGACCGACCCAAGTAAAGTTGAGGCCTTGACCACCTGGCCACAGCCAAAAATCTAAAGAACTGCAAAGATTCCTGGAGTTCTGTGGTTATTATCGGCGCTTCATCAAGGACTATTCAAGATTGATCCGCCTTTACTTAACCTTACTCAAGGGTATCCCCAACCCACAAAAATACCAAAAGTCAGCATCCCTCAAGACTGAAGAGTGTATTTTCATCCAGTGAAGTATTTGGGGCCGCTGGACTCCTGATTGTGAGACTGCTTTTCATGAGATCATATATCAACTTACCCATGCTCCAGTGCTGGCCTATGCCCGATCCAAGAAAACCTTACGTCCTGCACACTGATGCTAGCTTGCAAGGGTTGGGGGCTGTGTTGTACCAAGAGCACGAGAATGGCCTGAGACCAGTGGCCTTTGCCAGTAGAAGCCTGACCCCATCCGAAAAGAACTATCCTGTACATAAGTTAGAGTTCCTAGCTTTGAAGTGGGCTATTGTTGACCAATTCCATGAGTACTTGTATGGGGCTAAAATACTAGTAAAAAACTGACAATAATCCTTTGACCTATGTGCAGACCTCAGCTAAGTTGGATGCCACTGGCCATAGGTGGCTTTCTGCATTATCTACATATGACTATGCTCTCGAATACCGAGCAGGTCTGAACCACATAGATGCTGATGCTCTCTCCCGGAGCCTGTTCCCCAGAATGATTGGGTCCGATTGGCAGAACCTGACATTAGGGCACTCTGCCGGAAGTTTGACGAGGAGGAACAAATGTCCACGGACGCAGTGGACTGCATGGTGGATTGCTTGAGGAGCCTCTGAGAATTGCATACCTGCTGCTTGTTGCCACTTTTCTGCAATAGACATTGGTGCACTGCCTCAGCTGGACAATGACAGTATTGACGGGCTCAATCCATGATCCCATGATCAAAGCAGCTTTAGAAGCCCTCTATGCAGGAAAAGATGTGTCCAAATTCGCTCCACTGATTTGAGAACTGCACTGTTATACAAAGAAGGTCCTAAGTTGAAACTGATCAATAAACTGTTATACAGAGAAACAGTAGACAGAGGGGACAAGTAGACAAACAACAACTAGTGCTGCCCACTGCCTTTCGAGACTCAGTACTGAGGTCCTTGCACAACCACATGGGGCACCTTGGTATAGACAGAACACTTGACTTGGTGAGATCCAGATTCTATTGGCCTAAGATGGGGCTGATGTGGAGCAACACATTCGAACTTGTAGTCGCTGCTTACAGAGGAAAGCTTGCCCCAGAGGGCTGCCCCCTTGTTAACATCACCACCAGTGCACCCATGGAGCTGGTCTGTATTGATTTTCTAAGTTTGGAGTCAGATCAAAGAAATATCAGTAATGTGCTGGTGGTCACTGACCATTTCACGAGATATGCCCAAGCTTCCCCACCAAGACCAGAAAGCATCCACTGTGGCCAAAGTACTTGTAGAAAACTTTTGTTCACTATGGGCTCACAAAGAATCCATTCTGATCAAGGGAGACTTTGAGAGTCGTCTGATCAAAGAGAGCTTTCTCTGTGAGAGTGCGAAAGTCCAGAACCACTCCTTACCACCCCAGGAGGACCCACAGCCTGAGCGTTTCAACCGCACTTTGCTAGATATGCTAGGCACTGCACCCAAAGGACAAGCCTAGATGGAGCCAACAAATTAGCACCCTGGTACATGCTTATAACTGCACAAAAGTGATGCCACTGGATTCTCCCCTACACTCTGATGTTTGAGAAAGCTCGACTACCAGTAGATGTGTGTTTGGGGTCTCTCCTGATGGGGTTCAAGCTGACAACTATTTACAGTATGTGCAAAAGTTAAAGGCCCAGCTAACTCATGCGTACCAACTGGCTCAAACCATGGCTGCCAAAAGAAATCTGGCCAACAAAGAAAGGTATGATAAAAAGGTGAAAGCACAGGAACTCCAGGAGGGAGATCGGGTATTGCTAAGAAATCTGGGATTACATGGCAAGCACAAGATTGCTGACAGATGGCACCATCTCCCTCACATTGTAGTGGGCAAACTAGATGATCTGCCAGTGTACAAAGTAAGGCCTGAGAATAATTCAAAAGATGTAAAAACAATGCATAGAAATCATTTACTGCCCATTGGACAAATCTTAATTGAGTCTGAGCCCCTAGAAGATGCCCCTCTGGACCAGTGACTAGAGCTGCTGCTAAGAAAAGATCAAGAAAGTCTGCACCTACAGAAGCAAAGTTAAAGTGTTCCCCTCCACAAGTCCCAGTTGAGCATGACTGTCAGTCCATATCGGAAGAAAGTGAGAGTGACTTTGAATACTATCCTTCTTGAACTGAGTCAATTGTTTGGGCAATCCCTAGTCAATACTGGAGACAAGCTGGGCCTTCTGGACTGTTTAAGCCCCAGCTTCATCCCTGGAGCCAATGCTCCCAGAAAGTGAAGTGCAAAGCATCAGATCAGATGAAATGGAATCATTGTGCATGGTTGAACTGTTTGAGCTTTCAGGGAGGAAAATGATAGATTGGGGCAGACTGGTGATATACCGAACAAGAAGAGTATTTTGAGTGCCCTGACAGTCCACTGCCAGTGTCCGAAAGCTCTCCATGCGAGCCAAATGTTGTGGACTCAGAAACTGTAACTCCTGGAGCTGAAAGTGCCCCAAGTTCTAGCCTCTCTACCCCATGGAGACTCCCTGACAAGTGTGGACAATGCTGAAAATGAGGCTCAGAGTGCAGAGACTGTAACAGTTCCCCTAGAAAGACTGGTCGAGCTGTAAAGCCTGTGGTGCACCTCAGTTATGATTCCCTTGGGAGGCCTGTGGATTTGCCTCTCAATGTTGTCCATAAAGGAGTGTATGTGTCCCGAGCTCATTGCCCAAACTGAGCGTCAGTGCTAACTCCAAGTTACTTGTGTTGCCCTCTAAGTATGGTGCCCTTGCCCGTCCAGCCCAAGGTAACTGATAGGAAGGGCCCCCTCTCTTCAGGTTTCATGTACAAGAGGTAATAACTTGAGTTATGGTACAATGTGTATGTAATACTGTGTAAGAGTGACGACTGCAATGTTTCAGAAATGTGTTCTTGGTAAAATGATATATTGATTGATGATTACATGTGCGAGCCTAATGCAAATGTATGTGGTTGCAGTTGAAACTTATGGGGGTACTTGCTTGACGCGGACGTCAAGCTTTCCCAGGCCAGGAAGGGTGTAACCCCCCTGCAAATGGGGGTTCCCAAAAGACTTCCAGGAGCTTGCTTGAATGCTCCAAGCCTGAATGGTGTTTGGCATTTAAGCCATTTATCAGTGAGTGTTTTTAGAACCTCTGGTACTGTCTCTTTAAGAGCTGTCTGCTTGCAGACATAATTAGTATGTATGGGGGACTGTGTGTTTCTTTGATTGAGTACCACTTGAGCTGCTGCCAATTCACTTCATTTTTGCAGTCACTAGGAGTGCAAAGGAACCTATCTGAAAGATGTAACTGTTTGCCAGAAATTATTTAGAGTAATAATGAAATTACAGTTTGTCTAACCTGCTTTCTTTGCAGTCAGAACTGTGTCTGCTAGTTCCCATTCTAGTTTTGAACTGCTGAACTGGACCAATCAGTGTGGGGTAAGCTAGCTCTAAAATGGTGCCTTGGACGAATCAGAACTTGGACTCATAATCTGAGCCAGCCACAAGAGGATTGTATGGGCAGTGACTCTGGGAGATGTAGTTTAGACTTCAGCACCTTTTGGACCAACAGCAGCAGTCTATTGTGAGTGACAGCCAATCCAGTCAAGAACTGGGAGGAACTCAAAGGAAGTGCCGGTTTTAGGTCAGTTGGAGTTCAGTTGAGCTTTGGCAGTGAAGAAGGAAGGAGCCCTGTGCTTTTCAGTGTGCAGTTTTAGTCAAAAAGCGTGTGCAAGGCCCAGAGTTCGGTCTGCAGCTTGTGTAACAGCTTGTTGGGACTGAATCCGTCCTGTGAAAAGAATCAAAGGATCTCTGAAGAGTAGAAACCAGGCTCACCCTGTAGAAGACTGGAAGAATTGCTGAAAATTGCACTCGGTCTGTCAGGAACTGAATCTGCTGTGTGTTCTCCGGGTATTGTGCAGTAATTGCGATCGGGATACAGATGCAGCCTGCCTGGTATAGTACTTTCTTTTATATGGATGTGTGAAGAGGTTTGTGTACCTCAAGTGAGCCCTGCTGACATTGAAGGACCCTATCTTATTTGGAGGTCGTGAGTACTAATTCAGGGTTGCTCCCTGTTGAATTGCCACATTAAATCCAAATGGAATTACTGTACTGCTGACTGTTTAATTCTCCTTTTTCTGTGTGAAAGGGCCCTACCAGCTGCCACGGTTTGGACTAGCCACTAGGGCTTGGGTACCCAGGGACAGTAACTGATTAGGGATAGGCCTGTGCACAGAGCCATAGGTAGATTATTAGAGTGATAAGCTAATTAACCTGATTTCCCCTGTCCTTGTTATATCCCCTAAATAAATCAGAACTGCTTGTTTCAGCAAAGTTATACTGCCTGAGGTATTTGTCTATGTTAAAGTACTGTACTGTGATTGTTGCACTGTATCTCATTTCTGAGGAGGTCCCAGTGCGGAACCACACCTGGGGGTAAGTGTATACTGTGAAGGTAATTCTGATATATTGTGTGGGCCACTAGTGGGAAGAGAAAGGGGGGTTGCAGTGTCCCAGAGGGCTGTGACCAAGTTAGTTTAACTATTGCAAACCCTGACCTCTGGGTGGAGGCACCCGCCATTGGATCCAGGCCCCTCAACCTGTTAGTGGCAAATCAGGCGGGGGTAGTAGCCCCTGGGATAGCGCCATCTAGGGGTTACAGTAGGATTTTGGGAAATCCAATTTCAAATCGAAATCTGAAATCCTAAGAACCCTAGCATTCAAAGTTTGCACTTTTTGCATGCACTAAGAACTGGACTGCAAACTGAGGAATCAGATTTAGATTTGAA
This sequence comes from Neoceratodus forsteri, assembly GCA_016271365.2. Classification (NCBI taxonomy): domain Eukaryota; kingdom Metazoa; phylum Chordata; order Ceratodontiformes; family Ceratodontidae; genus Neoceratodus; species Neoceratodus forsteri. The sequence goes on from JADMNL010000035.1 coordinate 75,631,767, forward strand.
GTAGAAATCCTAAAAATCCTAGCACACAAGAAGTAGAGGTTTGCACTTCTTGCATGCAATCAGAATTTCAGAATCAGATTTTAGATTCTGAAACTGAATTTAGATTTAAATGTTTTTAGGACCAAGAACTTTTGGCATTGAGTTCTGATAATCTTAAAATAGTATCAGAATTTGATAAATCAGATTCCATTAATTGGATTTTGAGCTACCCTAGTTCACATCCAGGGGGTTTGGAACAAATGAATAGTCATCTAAAAAAGCTTGAGGAGTAGTAAAAAGTGTGACAACTAAGTTTCAGTGCAAAGAAGTGCACAATTATGCATTTGGGGCACAGAAACTCAGGGAAGGAGTACAAGATGAAGGGAGTGGTGCCGATGACCACCAAGCAGGAAACAGACCAGGGGGGTCATCATATCTGATGACCTCAAGCTGTCCAAACAGTGTGACAAGGCATTGGGGACAGCTAGTGGGATGCTAGGGTACATAGGGAGAGGTATCACCACCAGCAGAAAGAGGGAGGTGGTTATACCGCTGTATAAATTATTGGTGAGATGTCACCACGAGTACTGTGTCCAGTTCTTCTGGAGGCCACATCTCCAGAAGGACATAGACAAAGTTGAAGTGGTCCCAAGGAGGGCAACAAAAATGGTACAGACCCTACATAAGACACCCCATGAGGAGAGACTAAAGCACCTCAATATGTACACCCTGGAGGAAAGGGGGGATATGCTATAGACTTTCAAAATACCTCATTGTTTTAAATAGGGTCCAAGGGGAGCACTGTTCAGAAGAAAAGGTGCTCAAGAACAAGGGGTCATGCTATGAAGCTGGAGGGGGGTACATTCGGGGGAAACTTGAGAAAGTACTTCACAGAAAAAAAGTGGTGGATGCCGGAACAGCTTCCAAGTGGAGTTGGTTGGGGCAAAAATGGTCTCAGGATTCAAGAATGCATGGGATAGGCATAAGGGAATCTTAGTGGTTAGGAAAGGGGAGGAAAAGCTGGAGATCAAGTAGGGTCTGTGGTATTACAGTAGGTAGGGAAAATGGGCAGACTGGGTGGGCCAAGCGGTCCTTATCTGCCATCAAATTCTATGTTTTTATGTTTCTGTATACTGTTTGTCATTACAATCTAATTTTTCTTTATAACTGTGCATATTAACTTGAAAACAGGGTCACATCCCTGGCTGCTTCTGCTTGTCTATACCTAAAATTACAGTCCTCTGTTTGTGACATCACAATATGTTGTTCTGGAAATGATGATGTCACCAGATTATGTCAGGTGTAGTAAGCAGTAGGAGGAGATGAAAGCCTGGGGGAACTATAGAAACACAGAAACATAGACTGTGACGGCAGATAAGGACCACTTGGCCCACTTTGTCTGCCCATTTCCCTACCTATTGGATAAGCTGCAGATCCTAGTTAGCCAACAGCCTATTTCTTTCTACCCCCCCACCAGAATTTCCTTATGTCTGTCCCATGCATTCTTGAATTCCCCCACTGTTTTTGACCCCATGACCTCCTCAGGAAGGCCATTCCATGCATCTACCACCCACTGTGAAAAACTACTTTCTCACATTGTCCCTGAACCATCCCCCCATATTCAAATTGTGTCCCCTTGTTCTTGCACATCTCTTTTTCTGAAAGATGCTACCCTCTTGGACTTTTTTGATTCCCTTGAGGTACTTGAATGTTTCTATCATGTCCCGGCTCTCCCTCCTTTCCTCAAGGGTATACATATTAAGCTCCTTTAGTCTCTCTTTGTATGGCTTCTGTTGTAGACCCTGCATGATTTTAGTTGCCTTCCTCTGGACTGCCTCCATCCTATGTCCTTGCAGAGATGGGGTCTCCAAAACTGCACGCAGTCTCACCTACTGTCTGTACAGAAGGACAACAACTTCCTGTTTTCTACTGGTTTACCTCTCCCTATACATCCCAGTATCCCCCGGCCTCCTTACTGCCTTCTCACCTTTAGGTCATCTGATATGATTACCCCCAGATCCCTTTCCATTTTTGTTGTTGTTAATCCCCCCCCATTGTGTACTCTTCCCCTGGGTTTTTGTTTCCCAGGTGCATTACTTTGCACTTCTTTGCTGCCATGCTTTTGACCATTCCTCCAACCTTGTCAAGTCCCTTCTGATCCCCTGTATCAACCCTGTTGCAGATCTTTAGTCGTCTGCAAAGAGGCATACTTTTCCTTCCAGTCCTTCCACAATGTCACTTATAAAGACATTAAAAAGGACTGTGATCCTGTTTTCCTGGAAACGTGCAGAATTATTAATTCAGGGCCATTTATTTTTCCTTTATAAAGAATCTACATGAAAACTGGATTTCTGTCCCTTGCAGTCGAGTCTGAATCTGGAGCTAAAGTAATCACCACCTACTTACGATATTGTAATCTGTGGTTGCTTGGTATGCAAGCTGAACTGAGGGGGGTAGGGAGTGGGACCTGCACAGGGATGGCAGTGGAACTGTGGGGTGCAGGGCATGCCACCTCCTTGGGGATGCTAGCTATTGTGTAACGACCCCTTCTTCACAGTAGAAGGAGGTGGCTGTTACCAGATGAGGCCAGCAGGGGAGTAATGCTTTGTCGTCCCCTTTTGTGGGTGTAGCTGGAGTAGGAGGCACCAAAGGCAGTATATAGGTAGGATGCCCCATGGTGTCAGTTAGTTCTGCTTCTAGGCATAGCTCGTCTATGGTGCAGTTGAGACTGGGGAAATGTCAATGTTCCAGGTGCCCTTGACTAGTAGGTGCACTATGAGCCATGGGCAAGGGGCCAGTTTTGCCACCATGGCAGGGATGCCATCTGAGAGGGCTGCCAGGCACCACCAACAAGGATGCTGGGCTGTCAGGGGGTTACTCCTGTGTGCTTGGCAGAGATGGATACTCACCACTGCCCACCAAGTGGCTGGTCACAGGACTCAGGCTAGGGGGCAGGATGTACACCAAGGTATGGTCCCACCTCAAAACACAGGTGTCATTAACTCTTGGAGCTCTGAAAGGGGCACGAGGCCCTGGATTTCTATTTATTTCAATAGTTCGGAAAACACCTTTGAGCAAATGCTCTTTTACAAAGGTTCCACATCTGTACAACAACATACAATTAAGTTACAGGAATAGACAGAAAATTGGCATTATAGCACAGTGGGTTAAGGCTCTGAGCTGCAAATTTGGAGACCTGGGTTTGAATCCCACAACCCCCACTTGCATACTGTGTGACCCTGAGCAAGTCACTTAACTTTCATGTGCTCCCAGGTCACACCTGTAAAGAAGCTTTCAACTTAGTGTGTCTCACCTGGTTAAACAATTGGAAAAAAAAATACAGCAAATGCTATATGCTATATGTGTTGTCTCTGTGGCACAATCGGGTAGTGCATTGCATCCTTAACCAAAAGGTTGGTGGTTCAAGTCCACCTAACAACAGTTTTTACAGTGCCAGTGACTCAGTACACAGCACACTCGCCTCTGAGGCCGGGAGATCAGAGGGCTGTGGGTTCAGTTCCCAAATCTGTCACTTGGGTTAATATCCCAGTACTGTCACTGTAGTGCAGCATAAGAGGGGTGCTGCACTTCTGAGGTGCCGTCTTTCGGATGAGATGTTAAACCGTGGTCCCTTCTGCCTGGTTTGGTGGTAGTTCAATTGGATGTTAAAAGAGCCCATGGCACTTCTCGAAAAGAGTAGGGGCATTTCCCCGGTGTCCTGGCCAAGTTTACCTCATTCACTAAAAATACCACCAATAGCTTAATCTGGTTCAAGGTCAGTTGGCATTCATCTGTATCCCCCTCCCCCGGGTCATGCCTGAAAATAGGCAGGATTTGTCTAGTGCACTTACCTGGTCAGCAAAAACAAAATAAATAAATATAATCAGTACAAAGACAAATCGCATGACTCCTATAAATATTTCAACAATGCCTGGTGATTACAATATCAAATTAAGTAAAGGTGAAAATGCATTCTGCGAGTAAAAGAAAAAAAACAAAAAACAACCAGTTACTGACATCTATCAGGAGATGAGTGTTAAGGGAGCACAGTGCAGAAAAAGGGGTAGCAGCCTGGAGATCAGGCTTAGTCAAACGTCCTAGAAGGGGAATAAGGTCATGACCATGCTAGTGGAGAAGAGGGCATGGGTCAAGGAGCTGGTGCCGGGGGGTGAATGCTTGATCGAGTGGGACCATGAGATAAGGGAGTGGAACGGTGCAGGGAGATGCAGGATACAGTATTGGAGGCACTAGTCATCAGAAACAACAGTGTAAGAGCAAAGAATGAGTTGGGGTGGGGGGGGGAAGAGGATTGAAATTTCAACTCAGCAAACCGACAGTACCCAAACTACCAGCAACTACAGGCAGCTGCCTCAGAGAGATGTATCTTCAGCTCAGCCTTGAAGGATGGTAGGGAGTAATTTGCAGAATATATGCTCAGGGATTTGATTTAGCTAGAGTGGAGCTCTGTACACAAAGGAGCGCTGACCTATTGTCATCTTCATGAATGGGACAGCCAATAAGCACCTTGTCTTTCCTCTGGTCTGGTGACTAGAGCAAAATTCTGTGAGCATCTCTTTGAGGCTAGGGGTGGATTTTCCTAGTATAGCTTTCTTACCCAAGAGACATGTTTGATATGTTATTCTATTTCTGAGGCTGAGCCATTCAGTTTGCTCATAGAGTGAGCAGGAGTGAGTTAGGTTGTCAGTTCCAAGGGTGAGTCTGCAGGCCTTATTTAGGGCCGTTGATACCCGCTTGAGTGCAGTGTCAGTTGCCACCCCATACACTACCAAGCCATAGTCAATGACTGATAAGATGGAGGAGGAAACAGACATGCACAGGGCAGCAGGCATAAGATATTGTCTGTGTCTGTACAGTACACCAAGTTTAGAGTTCACCACTTTTACGACTTGATCAATCTGAGGGTACAAACGGGAGTATGTCATCAATGGTGACCCTAAGGTACTTGAAAGACTGTACTTGTTCTAGGGGTATGTCCATGTTGTTCATGATGGACAACACCGGGGATGATTTCTTGTGGTTGGCGCTGGAGATCAGAATTGTTTTAGTCTTCTTATAGTTAAGAAGAAGTTTCTGCGTACTGAACCAGTTTTCCATGAGGGAGAAAGTGGACTGCAGCTCCTGCTGCAAGTGATCCAGCTGGGCACTGTTGCTCATGATGACTGGGTCATCTGCATACAGGATAGTTTTAGTTGTACTTGCCTCCAGCAATTTGTTTAAAAACAAACTGAAAAGGAGAGGGCCCAGGATGGATCCTTGGGGAACCCCAAGTGCAATTTCCCTAGGGGAGGAGGTTGTAGTTCCAATATTTATACACTGGGATCTGTGGGAAAGGTGGTTCTTGAACCAGTGGACTGCATCCAAGGAGATCCTCAAGTTCATCAGTTCCTGTAGCAGGATGGGGTGGTTGACGGTGTCAAAGGCTTTAGTGAAATCTATGAAGATAGATTCCACTAGTTTTCTACCATCCAGAGCCTTGTGTACAAAGTCAGAGAATTCCACTAATGCCGGGGTTATACTGTGGCACTTATGAAATCTGTGTTGCTGTGGGCACAGGAGGTCATATTTATGAAGGTACTTGGATATCTGATCAGTCACTATCCTCTCAAGGGCTTTTGCTAGGGGGAGAGAGTGGATATTGGTCTGTAATACCTCATAGAGGGCTTTGTGAGGGTATCTGGTGTCATCACTTGGGACCCTGGAGGCTGCCAGGTGGGGCCTTGAATGCCTGAGATGGATCCCGCTGAGACCAGCCAGGAATCTTGGAGAGGGTTTGGGGATGTTGCCCATTGAAGTTTACTGGGACCACTGGGAAGGTGCAGAAACCCAAGTGGGAATCCCCTCAAGGGATGCTTCCTGATGGCTCTTGAGCCTGTGGTGGGTTCTCCCGAAACTCATCATGGGACAGCCTGGTGGCGGGGCAATCCCAGAGACTAGTGCAAGTTGTGACAATCAGGCACCCAAGTGTGAAAGGTGAAGCAGGTGCGGACAACAGTCAGCAGGAATAAGGTAGCAGATGTATCTCTGATCAAAGTGGAGGAGCCCACGGCTCACTTACCAGAAAGAAGGATCCTGGGCCTAAGGGGCCATGCAGTCAAGCATTGGAATGAGTCTCCTGAGAAGGTGGTTTAGTTGAAAATGGCAGGCAGCATCAAGAGAGGCTGGGATAATTGTCAAGAGAGGGGCAGACGGAGGGGAAGGGCGGATGGGGGACAGGGTCAGTAGCTGATGCTGAGGACCCTGCAATACGAGCAGTCTCAATAGACCTAATGGCGTCATCGTATGTTCATATGAGGGATGGATAAGGGGCACAGCAATTTTGAGGGGTAAAATGAGGGACCTCCCTTTTACTCAGGGACAGTTGAGAGGTGTGTGTGTGTGTGTGTGCAAGCATGCTGGTGAGCCCTTTTCAACACACTATCAGGGGAGAAAACGGTGGGTAAAAGAAATACCAGCCAAGCAGGAGGACATCCACCCTTCACTGCATGCCCCACAGTGCTAACCATGGCACTCTCCTTTGAACACCTACCAAGTCTCTGTAACTAAGGAAGGTAGAAGGAGGCCTCCTGGCAACCCGGCCCAAGGGCAAGCCAGGGATGTAAGAAGAATGTATGTTCCAGAAAAGACGAGCAATGGGGCTGGATGAATAGGATGGGCTGATGGGGGCTGGCTGGACATGAGAAGAAAGCATACTGATCAAAAAAAAACCAAGGGTCGGGAAACAAAATGCGGCCTGCCCCCATCAACTTGTAAGGTGTGGCTTACTTGGAGAATGCCACCCACAGTGATAGTCTAACAGGAGCGAGAGAAACAGAACTATAAGATGCTCCCTGTGTTTCTGGCCACTCAAGTATGGTGCCTTGGCCTTCTTGTACCCTCAGGTGATGTCCCCACTAGCTTTCCCTATCCGTTCTCTACACTACTTTGCACAACCACAAATATGACTTGTCAGTGTGCTGGGTGAAAGGTGGAAGACACCCTTAAGAAATCACATAAACAGATATTGCACTATATAATTGAATGGCATGTATGAAGGATAAAGAAAAATTATAAAAAGGTTCTCAGAAATGCTGCAATCTGATTGGCTGTTAGGATTCCAACAGCCTTACATTAATACATGTTATACTGTCATTTACAGCCTGATCACAATGGCACATGGATTCTTCCTGTCAGCATTCCATTCTCTAGCACTGCTAAATGACTGGAATGATGCTTTCTGATTTTGAACCAACATTCTTAAACTGTTGGTGGAAGAACCATTTTATTAAAAATCTCCCTCTAAATGATGAAAACATTCAAAAAAGTATTCTTTTAACCCTCTTCTTTTGGAACATTTTTTTATAATAGCAATAAGGCACTCCCAGGAGTTAGATTAACAGTCAGTTAATCACCCCCTAGGGGCAATATGGCACTTGGCTGCGCCTTGTGCCACATTACACCCCTAGGGGGTGATTAACAGACTGTTAATCTAACCCCTGGTCATGCCTTATTGCTTAAGAAATAATTTTCAAATATACAGTTATGGGGGACTACATCAGTCTTTTGTCCCCTTAACCCCCACCGCCATTAATGATTACATATTTTTTAATTTTAGTCTTTGGTAACCAAGTAAGGCCCACTAGGTACAAGTGCCTGTTTTCAGGGGTGACCTGGGAGCACTGGGCGGTTAAGTGCCTTGCTCAGAGTCACAGAGTATGCAAGTGGAGATTGTGAGACTCAAACTCAGGTCTGGTCTGCTGGATGTATCAAGCTCGTTCCTCTAACCTCTAGGCTATACTGCCAGCATATGAGATTTTTTTACTTTGATTCTTTAACAGGAATCTGGATTTAACAGATTCTACCCTCTATAGTGTCGAAACAAACCAAAGAGAGGCAATTTTGGCTCGAAATTTAAATACCCACATCACTGCCACATATGGGTTCGCTCTGCTTGGGAGCGTTCTCCCATCAGGCGAAAGTGTACAGTTACCTAGGCAACTGATCTCCCATCATCGCGAGCACTTGGGGGAGGCGCTAGGTTGTGACGTCACCCTGCGACATCAAGCGGAGCGGACTGGAGAGAGTCCGGTCTGTAGCACAGTTTTTAAACCGAACGGTAATTTCAACAAGAACCCGTGGCAAGGAAAAGCTTTCACTTAAATCTGGTAAATACAAATCTAATATGTAAGAATTTAGTATCTATAAAATAAATGGAACTGCGCCGTCGGCAGTTAGTGAACAGACTACACACTTCTGCTATTTAATCTCTTTATAGAGCAGCATCGTCAGTGCCAGCAGTGGTAATTTATGTGCTGCGATGCTACCGACTTCACAAGTTCTGTGCTATAATGTCCCCTTACACCGATTCCCTTGCATTCAGCCACCATGCGTCTGGGACTGGGTCTATATTCGGACGGCTGGAGGAGGATTGTAGGACCAACCAGATGTAATTTCAAGTCGCCACAAAAGTAAACTAATAACTGTAACAAAAAGTGTTTCAGAAATGCTGCAGTCTCACTGGCCAGACGCTTTACTTCAGTCTACCGGATCAGTATTTCTGGTACCAGCTCAGTGTCCCTCCTGGTAACGCTTCTTAAATAAATAAATAATCTTATCTATGTTAAATCGCACACAGCCTTATCACCAGGACATGTGAATGCTTTCAAAACTGTAGCAGCATTCCCGTTACAGACACTGTTGAATGACTGTAAGGGTGCATTCTGAACCAGCATTCTCGAGTAGATGATGGATGGACTACTTTATTAAACATCTCTCTCTCTTAATGAGCAAAACATTCAAAGAGGTATAGTTTTAGCCAAGGGTGTAGATCGGCATACTCAGTATACACATTTGTGTACAGTTTTGTTGAGTGCCTGTCACAAACCATAAGCCATTCTGTTAATATTATCATTCTGATCTGTAGTATTTGGGTTAGTGTAGGCCTCTGAGGAGTGTCTGATGCATGTATGACCTCTTTAGAGAGTAGAGGAATCATCTGACAACAATCTGACTTGTTTGGAAGGAGGTGTCATTTGGAAAGGATGTGTAAATTTTTTAATGGGTGGGGGGTGTAACTGTTGGAGACCGTGTACAAAATGGAAATTTCTGGCTACACTCCTGTTTAGCAGGGGTAAGGGGCAACAGACTTCTAGGAAAACATAAACTGAACTTACAAACTCAAATGGGCAGACTGGGTGGGCCATAGGCCCTTGTCTGCCGACACTGGCTATGTATCTATGTATTTTTATTGCAACAAGGCACTCCCAGGGATTAAATGAACAGTTTATCACCCCCTATGGGCAATGTGGCACTCTACTACACCCCCTGGTCCGGTCTTATTGCTCAAAAAATGTTATGCAGGCAATTTTGGTGCTTAGTTGGAACCCACGATCCTAGAACACTGACTGGGCTAGATTTTTCATTCTCTTTTAAAAGATTGTGAAGCAACTGCAAGAACAGCCACACCAGGACTCGGGTTTGGTGCTCATACAACACTAAACCAAGTAATGGCAAAAAGGTAAAGCACCCAAACCAGGGACTAATACAGAGTGAACTATTTTTATTAGTGCTGAGTGCTCCATGAACTGGCTCAAAACACAAGTATGGTGTAGTCAAGTCAACACCTCTTACGTTTCGCACATTCCACTGCCGTGCTTTATCAGAGATGACGTATCAGATCAGCTTACTTATATACAAATGTGCAGTTAACCACGTGCAAATATAATGAACCTCACCTGTGAAAGAATAACTACTAAGCAAAAACAAGCATTTATAAAACATGATAAAACCAGACATCATCTTATGGAGACAGTTTGCATGTAATCACATTTGCAATAATGAATATGTACTAGCCCACTCTAGGGTGTGCAGTAGTGCTCTGATATATGCACACCTTGATGTGGCCTCGTGCGGCCTCGTGTGTCAGCCACCCAAGGCATGCGTATATCAAAGTGTGACCGCACACCCTAGAGTGAGTTATCTATTTTATAAAATGGCAAAATTTATTTGGAGGGGGTGAAAGTGCAGGTGTGTGGTCGCGCTGTGCTATGTGCACGGTCATCTGATGTGTTTCAACCAACCACTTGATTCCTTTTTTCTAACCCATTTTATAAATACATATAATGTAGTTCATTAAACCAGAATCGTGGCATATAATGCTGTTTTTTTTTTTTTAAATGCAGCCAAATTTGAACTGTCATTAAGGTATCTCCCCTCCCTCGCTGTACGTTCAAATATCCAAAAGCTTTTCCTCTGCCCTATTTTCCACTCTAGGTTACCTCCATGTGGTCCAATAGTAACTTTCTCAAGCCCCGCAAATTTAATTTCATGTAGGATATTACGGTTTCTGCTCCCACCATGTCAAACTGTGGCACAGTACATATCTTTTCTGTCCAGCTCAGGCATTCTAACTCGAACTCCCTTGTGGTCCTGCCAATGTAATAACCCCAGGAACACTCCAACATATACACAACACCCGTAGTATTACACAGGATAAGGTCTTTAATTTCATAAATTGTGCCCAAAACTGGATTAGTAAAAGCGTTTGTGTTTTTACGTACAGGTAAAATCTGCATTTGCCCCATTTTTTTGTCCCACAAAGTGGAGGCATAGACTACAGTGTGTTCGGTATTCTCTGAACCAGTACAAAGCTTGCACAACTCTGTCTTTTATTGTAGGCACATGCCTGAAAATCATTCGGGGACCACCACCCCCACATGAAGCTGCAATCTTTTGTCAGTTTATAAAATACCCCAATTTTGAGCCAAAATGTCTCATCTGATTAACTCTAGCACTAAAGTTAGTCCCAAACCCACAATCTCAGAACTCATTCTTTGCTTCAACATGACTCTGTTTCAGAATTAGGGTTTCACTATGTTCCTTACTATCCACTGGAGTCACAGCTTGACTAATGATCACATTACTATAGTCTCTCAATTTAAAACGTCCAACGCAGATGACACCTTACCACTACTGACAGACTGGCATCATTCCTCTTCCGCAGTTTTTTACGCAGCTGTGTTGAATATCAGCCTGTCAACGCCCCTGCGCAGCCAAGTTGCGCTGCGCCCAGGCTTGCGCCACTGCCTGGCGCAGTCTGAATATCCAGGTCTTGGTCTTTAAGGCCAGGCAGTTCTAATATTTAACATGTCCCACATTTGGGCTGTTTTTCCACAATTGTGAAAGACAACAGCAGTGTTCCATGATGAAAAGTTATGAGCAGCAGGTCCTGTGATGAGACAGGGACTTATGATTTAGAAGGGGAACTATAGGCCTGTCTGACAACTCACACCTTCAGTGACTGGGTAGAAGCATGATGTGGGATTTGCAATACCTAACAAATGCACTGTATCTCTAAATGAATCATGTTGCATCTAGCTAAACTGCAGTGCTGTAAATGAAACTGCAGAAGAGGAATGATGCCAGTAGTGGTAAGGTGTCATCTTGTTGAAATCATGTGAACCAAACAGCACGACTGATGCTGTCAGCATTGAGCTCAGGTTAATATATTTGCCGCAGAGAAAAGGAGACTGAGTGCTGACGTGATGTTCAGTCTGCAGCTTACTCAACAGGGGTCAAAATTAAGTTTTGCAGCCACTAGCCAGCAGGGCTAGTGACTCGGAAAATCCACTGGCCCCACAGACATTTCTACTGGCCCAGCTGGTGTACATACTGAAGTGTTGCCTTCTCCAGTACAAGCCCGCAGGGCTAGTTAAATAATAATTTTACTAGCCCAACACAAAATCTACCAGCATTTGGCTAGCAGGCCGGTGCAAGTTTCGACCCCTGTTCAAGGGTATGGACAAGGCTGAACAGACAGCTGAGCAGGTGTGCTAAAGCCTGATGTGAGGACACACCCTGAACCTCAAAGGTGGCAAAATTAGAGGTAAGGAGGCACGTCTTCCAGTGGGTGGTAAACCTATGGCACAGCCTGTCAGCGGAGACCGTGGATTAAGCTAGCAGAGGCCTTCAGGGTAAGCACGGACAAATTCCGGCTAACCAAAGGAATCGTAGGGTACCCTGGGTAGTAAGGTGAATGGGGTGTCCCCATAGAAAAGTATATGTTTGCATAGCATGGACTGTTCATCCCAATTTATGAGGCCAAAATGGGGGATGAACCAATGAACCTAGCGTCCCTTCCAACACGAATTTATTATCCTGTTACTATTTCACAATGTGTCACTATGTATTGATTATCGACACATCAGGACAGCGACCTGCAAGTTACTCTCCAACTTTGACATGGCTTTTGAATGTCAGCCCCTATGCCGAGTCACGTTTTTTCATTTTGGGAGGTCTGTGCACCAAAACCCCCTTTTAAATCATTCCATGTTACTGTTTTAATAAAATGGCATCTTTTGGAAGTGTACTTACTGACACTGTTTCTGCGGTCCTAGGAGTTTGTTGTAAAAGCTCTGCAAACTCCAGGCAAGTGGGTCAGCAAATGTTCACTAAGTGCAGAATAGAAACCTTGACAGTATAGGGTTCCCATTTGGCCTTTTTTTTGGGGGGGGGGCGACAGCCTTTTTTTTTTTTTTTTTATTTTTAAACTTCACTGACAGTTGGTGGGTGAAGACCGTGAACAAAAAACCATGAACAAGAAGAAGTCAGAAACCAGAAAGTCCCAAAATGAAATTTTTTTTTTTTTGCAAAGAAATTCAATCCACATTTTTATGTGGGGACGGTGCACCATACAGTCAAACAACCAGCCCCGACACTGACCTAAGCTGCACCTGTTATACAGGACACGGCCAAGCTAGAGGTCAACAGGCTGCACATACTTTACAACAAGGTAGCCCGCTTTGCTACCCAGGATCACTCTAGAAGCCACCATTGTGACACACTAGCCCAATTACAGTGGCCTTCACTGGTCGCACGACTACAGTACCTCCTGCTGTGCCTGGCATTTAAGCTCCTCAGCCCGTCGTCTCCACCCAGCCTGGTAGGAACTATTGTCATCAAGCACAACCCCCGGAGCCTACGTACTTCAGGTCGGACGCTACTGGTAGTTCCCAGAGTCAAGACCAACGCGGGCGACAAGTCTTTTTTCTATGCCACTCCCTACCTGTGGAATAATCTTCCACCCTCCGTACAGGAAGCCCCCTCACTTATGAACTTCCGTACCAGACTCGAGGTCCACATGATGGAAGCCAGCACTTGCCATTGCCACGGCATGACAGTCCCCCCACCCCCCACACACACAGCTCTTACTCCAACCTTTTAACCTGGGCAAACCTTAGGTCAGCACAGTCTCTAATCCCCCCCTAATTAACCACTGCACTGGCCCTGGCCATTACCACTACAGTTAGCTTACTATAGAATTTGTAACAACGTTAACTATGTCTGTAACCTGCATAATCACTGGACGCAACTATGTAACCAATGTCCTTGTCTGTACTATACCTTGTAAGTTAACCCGGGTCGCCCCTGAAAAAGGGACCTTCGGGGCTCAGTGGGCCTACCCGGTCATCAAAATGTAATAAATAAATAAATAAAAACTGCAGCTATTTGCAGATTTCCATGTGTGCTAAAGATATTATCCTAATAACATGATGTGACCGAACCCAGCTCCCCAGAAATCTTCCTAGTTGCTCGTACCAGTTGTCCGCTGACCCACAATGTCGGCATGTTAGTTTGAGCTTGTTGCTGCTGCTGTGTCTTTCTTGGTCACTTGCAGCACATCCCACACTACAAGGTCAGCTTTGCATACATATTGTTTTTTTGGTTTCAGACCCCTAATATATGCAGGGCTGGACTGCGTGGGCTTCTGTAATCCCCACAGTAAGGGTATCCGGACTCCTGACATTTGCTTAAAACTGTTGATCAGAGGTCCAATGATGTACCATTTTTCCCACCTCAATTTTTTAAATTTGATTTCCTGTCTATCATTTCTGTATAAAAATGTGTATCACTGTAGTTTGAATCCTAAAGATTTACAAGGAAGTCCTGAAAATCTGCAAGAGTGTTGGTCCCAGCCTCAGAGTCTTCAAAAAACAATTTGTATACTAAAAGCTCTGGACTAGCCAGCCCGGTGGCGCTGAGGGTTGAGGAGCTGGACGCCACACCTCATGCAATGCTTGTGACCCGTGTTTGTGAACATGCATGTCTGCCCGGGGTTGGCAGGGGTGGAGAAGGATCGAGCGTCTGAGGGACTGCTCTCCTTTTCCGGGGAGGGGGGAAGACAGTGGTCTGTTCTTTTCTGGCCCCTAGCGGTGGCTGGGGGACAGTGCACCGATGCTGAAGGGAAGAGGTAAAGTTGGGATGGACATCTGGAGGGAGAGCGTGTGGATACATGCATGCTCCCTCCGTTGGCGTCATTGCACGCCTCACTCCAGGAGGTACGGAAAACGGAAAAAGTGGCTCTGGTTGGGCAGCATGAGCTTCTGACCACCACCACCTGACCCGAATGGCACCTCCTCATCTGGATCCTGTCTCAATGAGTCGAGCTAGAGAGGGGAGCTCCTCACCACCCCGCCACGGGGGGTAATCTGTAGGAGAATTGAGGAGGTGGCCTGATGTCGGGGCTGGGGGGGTCGGTTGGGCTGTCCCAGCTGACCGGAGCCCTGGGGAGAAAATATGAAGCGCAAAAAAAAAAAAAAAAGCTGTAGTGATGTTATGGCACTATTCCAGTACAAGCTAGGATGATGAGGGGAAGGGCAGTTTCTGATCTTTGGTGCCAGACACGGTTCGATTTTAACATTGTTTTACTAGCCCAAAACCTACTGCAAATTGGCCAGGGCTAGTGCAGCCTAACCCTCTAGTCCATCTTGACTAGTGCAGGTTTTCCATGGCTGTTAATGAAGTTAAAAATGTTCCTACTTTAGCAGGCTGTAGTCCTCATGCTAATCTCCCTGTGTTGCAGGTGGCCTGGTGTGATTGTCCCCTCATTAAGAGCTGCAGTTATCTGGCAGTTCAGGAAGGGGATCTCACAAAAGGCTGAATTTGAGTAATTATCAATTCACTGTTAGAACTTTTAGCTAGTGTTCAGGGTATGATTGAGAGTAGAAGCTGTTATTTATTTATTTGCTTTTGTTCGCCGGGTAAGCACTCTAGACATCCAAGTCCAGTTTTCTGAATGTGTCTCTGTCTGACAATTTTTCCCACATTAAGACCAGAGCCCCTCATTTCCCTACTTTTTTAGTGTCTGTATCCAACATTCCAGTAAAAAAACGCTAAGGGGCATACAGGATCTGCTCTGCAGGTGGTGTTTTTTTCCCAGCCTCACCATAGCTGCTCCCTCTCCCCTTCAAATCTCTCAACTCTGTACTTTCCCTGGACACCACTGCAGACCATACTCTGAAATGAGACCAATAAATGCCATCACTGGCAAGCGTTAGTCTCTCCGGCTCTTCTAAATGGACCATGCCAACCAATGCCATCCATGTAGCCCCACCCTTATCCTACTCGGCAAGTTCTTTCATCCTAAAAACAAAGCCTTGGAGCATGTATGGTACAAAATATCTTAATGAAACACATAATTTGAAAGGTTAAAATAAGCATTCCTGGAGTACATAGATCATCCTGTATAGAAACAGGGGTAGTATAGTATCATGCCTGTGTACTGTTTATCCTGGCCTGATGTAAGGAGAATGCTGGAAAAAAACAATTGATTACTGTTTGAGATAGCATGTTAAAATCAATACTTTTAAAATTAAAAATGTCATAAAGTTTTCTGTTTCCCAAGCCCCTTAGGTTTGTGTAGCCCTCTCCATAACGAAATCCTAGATGTGCTCCTGGCTCACTTGACACTGTACGAAAACTTCCAGAAGTGCTGGGTTCCAGTTGATCACAGGGTGAGGGCTGAGAGTGTCTTTCTCTGCCTGACTCTGTTCATTGCCATGTGGGTGGTGGTGAGTGTGTGCTGAGCTGCATGATGATGCCAGCTATTGTGTGTGCAGAGCTAGGTCTACTTGACTGAACATTTGCTGCCGTGTTATCCTCTGGTTCAGAAGGGGGGATGCAGAAAGAGGAAGAGAGGAGGCCATTGTACAAAACAATGGGGGGGGGGGGCACACTGTGTGTCATGGTTTGCAGTCTTTTCTCCCCCACTGGGTCTGGAAGCAATATGGGAGCAGGATAAATATGCAAAAATCCGAGTATTTCTTGGCTTATTTTTTCCCGTATGAGTGATCAGAATTTACTGTTACAGTTGTGGGCTAGTGCAATTTTGAATCAATTTGTCCTGCTGGCTAGTGCAAAGAAAAGTTTAAGGTTGACCCCTGGTGCCAGACTTTTGGTGATTTGTTAGTTTCTGTAATTGCAGATTTGAAAATGAAGCTGGAAAAGGTGCAGCTGAAATGTAAGAACCTTCACGAGTTCCTGAGGGAGCTGAGCCCGACCATCCTGGACCGGCTCTATAACCATCCTGCAACCTGCCTCGCTGTTATCAGGTGAGTCTCGCCACGGATGGAGCAGAGAGAAGCTGGAAGATGGAGTATTGTTCCACAATGGGAGAACACCATCACCTTCTGTCCTGTGTCTAACTGCAGAGTATGCATGTGCTAATAAAAAAGTGTGTGTGTGTTTTTTTTTTTTCTTGATAGTCTCTTTTAAAAGAAGCAACAGCAAAAAAGTAAAGCACCCAAACCAGGGTCTCTTATAGAGTAAACTATTTCTATTAAAGTGCTCAGTGCTCCAAGAACTGGGTCAGCGGCTAGTCGTGTCGACACCTCTTAACGTTTCGCGTATCCCACAGCAGTGCTTCATCAGAGATGACGATACAAACATGCAGTTAACCACGAGCAAATACAATGAACCTCACCTGTGAAAGATTAAATACTAAGTGACTATAAGCATTTATAAAACGTGGTAAAACCAGGCACCTGCTTATGGAGACAGTTTGCATATAACCACATCTATAGTAATGAATACTTATTTATATAATGGAGTTCATTTAACCAGAATCATGGCATAGAATGCTATTTTATAACAATGCAGCCAAATCTAAGCTGTCATTAAGACCCCTTCCACGCTCTGAGCTCAAATATCCAACAGCTCTCCCTCTGCCCTATTTTCTGCACCAGGTTACCCCCATGTGGTCCAACAGTAACATTCTCAAGCTTCACAAATTTAATTTCATGTAGGGTATTACTATTTCTGCTAACACATCAAACTGTGACATAGAACATATCTTTTTTGTCCGAAGCACTGCCTTTAATAAATGTATCCCTAAACTGGATTAGTGAAACATATGTGTTTACATTCCTTGATGTGAGAATCTTGAAGAGGGGCAATGGGAATATTGCTACTTCATTGTTTTCTAAATCCGCTGACCTTAAAAGCTTCTTGGTGGCTAGTAGTTGCCACCCTGGGCATAGTTCTAAAACTATTCCTAAGGGGCAGCTTATTTGTACGTTAAGAAATTGGACAAGAAAGGAAGATTATGATGTTCATAAACTAGTTCAGTTGAACGTTTTAAATTTAGAGACTATAGTAATGTGATCATTAGTCAAGCTGTGACTCCAGTGGATAGTAAGGAACATAGTGAAACCCTAATTGTGAAACAGAGCCATGTTGAATCAATGAATGAGTTCTGAGATTGTGGGTTTGGGACTAACTTTAGTGCTAGAGCTAATCAGCTGAGAGACATTTTGGCTCAAAATTGGGTATTTTATAAACTGACAAAAGATTGCGGCTTCATGTGGGGGTGGGGGGTCTCTGAATGATTTTCAGGCATGCGCCTACAATAAAAGACAGAGTTGTGCAGAGCTTTGTACCGGTTCAGAGAATACCGAACACACTGTAGTCTATGCCTCCACTTGTGGGACAAAAAAATGGGGCAAATGCAGATTTTACCCATATATAAAAAACACAAATGTTTGCACTAATTCAGTTTTGGGTAGAGTTTATGAAATTAAAGACCTTATCCTGTGTAATACTACGGGTGTTGTGTATATGTTGGAGTGTTCCTGGGGTTCATATTACATTGGCAGGACCACAAGGGAGTTCCGAGTTAGAACGGCTGAGCATAACTGTGCTGTGGACAGAAAAAATATGTACTGTGCCACAGTTTGACATGGTGGTAGCAGAAACAGTGATATCCTACATGAAATTAAATTTGGGGGCTTGAGAAAGTTACTGTTGGACCACGTGGGGGTAACCTAGAGTGGAAAATAAGGCAGAGGAAAAGCTTTTGGGTATTTGAACTTAGAGCGAGGGAGAGGAGACACCTTAATGACAGCTTAGATTTGGCAGTATTTTTTAAAAATAGCATTATATACCATGATTCTGGTTTAATGAACTACATTATACATATTTATAAAACGAGTAAGAAAAAAAAAATCAAGTGGTTGGTTGAAACACATCAGATGACTGTGCATATGTCAGAGTGCGACCGCACACCTGCACTTTCGCCCCAAATAAATGTTGCCATTTTATAAAATAGATAACCCACTCTAGGGTGTCGTGGTCACGCTCTGATGTAACTTACACCTTGGGTGGTTGACGCACTCGGCCTGTGGCCTCAGGTGTAACAACGCATACCAAGGCGTGCGTATATTGGAGTGCGACTGCAATCTCCAGAGTGGGCTATCTGTTGCATATTCATTATTGCAAATGTGATTACATGCAAACTGTCTCCATAAGATTATGTCTGGTTTTATCATTTATTTATTCATTACAAATCGGCTTTACAACCTTTGAGTCAGAGACTCATTTACAAAGGCACCTCGTCGCGGGGGGGGTAGACATCAAGACAGTTATTACAGTGCAGATTAAAACAGAGGATAACATTACAGGTGCAGTAAAAGGAACATTTAACATAGATACACTTAGGTTACATAATGTAGTAGTTTGTATGTTACTTAGGTTACATAATGTTACAAAATTGTGAGTTACACTCATGGATGTAGTAGGTTCTCAGAGAAGACAGTGGGTTACATCCCTGTTTGGACCTAGTAGGGAAGGAGTGGGTCTGGGGGAGGGAGAGGCTGTCCAGTGGACATTGTCGAGCCAGGGGGCAAGGTGGGCGGGAACTACAGGTTACAACAGGGGGTTAGTTGCACCTACAACAGCGGGTATTAAAGATATGATTCCGAAGGGCTGTTTTGAAGCCAATTTTTGGCAAGTTGGAGATGCAGCTGGGGAGGGAGTTGAACCAGGTGGGGGCTCGGTAGAGGAAGGATCTCTGGCAAGAGAGGTCTTGGTTCTGGGCACCTTGAAAGTGGCCTTAACAGAGCTATGGGTGGTGACGGACGAAGATGGCTGATATAGGGAGGTGGAGACCCCACGGGGGGGGAAGAGTCCTAGCAGTGATTTCTTAGCAAGAAGGCAGGTCTGGTAGAGCAGTCGCTCCTCAAAGTTGAGCAGATTGGTGGTAGTATAGAGAAGGCAGGTGTGAGTTTGGCTGGGGGCACCGGTCAGGAGCCTACAGGCCTTATTGATGGAGAGTTGGATTTTGGAGAGGGCAGTGTTGTCAGCTGCGGCATAGATGGGCAAGCCATAGTCCACGAGGGACAAGACGGAGGAGGTGATGGCCAGCCTGAGGGCAACCTGAGGCAGGCAGTCCCTGTGCCGGTATAGCAGGCCAATCCGAGAGTTAATGGTGGCTGACAGGGCATTACTGTGGGTGGGGAAATAGAGGGCAGTATCAAACGTGATGCCTAGGTACTTGAATGTGGTGACTTGTTCTAGCGGGTGCAGAGTGCTGGGGATAATCAAGGGGGGGTATTTTTAGCTTTATTTTGGTGGTGGGAGAAGAACATTGATTTGGTTTTCTTTAGGTTAATGACCAGCCTGCGGTCTCCGAACCACCTTTCGGCTTGGTTGTAAGCTTGTTGGAGGGATAATTGGAGGGAGGTGGGATTGGGATGTGAGGCAGCGAGGACTGCGTCGTCGGCGTAGAGGAGCATTTTACGGTACATGAGCTGGGGAGGGTGTTGAGGTAGAGACTAAAAAGCATTGGACCCAGGATGGAGCCCTGAGGGACCCCGGAGCGAACGGGAGGAGTGCTGGAGAGGGAGCCACTGATCTTGCCACGCTGGGATCTAGCAGAGAGGTAGCTAGAGAACCAGGAAATGAGACCACCAGAGAAGCCAAGTTGGTGGAGAGAGTCGAGTAGAGGGGGATGACAGAGAGTGTCAAAGGCGTTGGAGAGGTCAGTGAACACTGCACCTGCAAGGCTGCCAGAGTCGAGAGCAGCATGCAGGTGTTGGGAGAATTCCAGGAGAGCTGTGGTTGTACTGTGTCCTGGGTGGAAACCGTGCTGCTCTGGGCACATAATGTTGTACTTGGTTAGGTATTCAGAGAGCTGGATCAACACCACTTTTTCAAGGGCTTTAGAGAGTGGTGGGAGGATGGAGATCGGCCGGTAATTGTTGGGGAGGACCGGTCCCCACTCTTATGTATGGGTGTGATTTCAGCAGTTTTCCAAGCACTTGGGAAATGACCCAGGCATAGAGACCAGTTTAGAAGGTCAGTCAGGGGGACTAGGACTTCGTCCAAGACCATACAGAAGATCCTGGAGTCGAAGGGGTCACTGCTGGGGTTATTGCTGCCTAAGGCTTTTAGCAGGTGCAGCCTGGCTTCTTGGGGGGATAGGGTGCGCAGGTAGAATGGTGGGCATTGCAGGACTGGAGGGAGAGAGGTGGGGATTGGGTCAAAGAAGCGGCTGGGGAGGGCCGAGCTTAGGTCAGAGAAGGCAGTGTTAAGGCAATCAGCTATAAGGAGTGGATCTGTGGTGGGGGTGCCATTTATGGAGAGCTGAGATGGTGAGGGGGGAGCGGGACTTCCCATTTAGCGCTTTCATATTATCCCAGAAGGTCCGGGCTGAACCCCAGGTGGAAGCGAGGGTGGTCTGGTAGTGCTGCTCTGCCTTGGCCCGCCTAATGGCCCAAGTGCACTTATTGTGTTCTCACGTTGTAGTCTTGTCTGTCAGACGTCTTTCCAGATTCTACAGCAGTGTGCCAGAGATTATCTCTGTTTTTGAGTCTCTGGAGGAGGGGTGGGGTGATCCATGGGGCATTGCATTTTTTGGAGCGGATCCTGGTGAGGGGGGCAAAAAGGTCACAAGCCTTACAGAAGGCATTTGTGAAGTGGTCAAGAGCTGAGTCAATGTCAGGGGCATGTTGGATAGGGGACAAGTCTAGCTGGGCTAGGTATTGTTTAAATTTTCTGAGGCCGCTGGAGCGTAAACGGTGGCATAGAGTGGCCTGAATCACTGGCTTCAGAGTGGAGGATGACCAGAGATGGAGGACTGGGGAGTGATCACTAAGAGAGTTGGGGAGGACAGTGACATCCCGGATTTTGTAGGGGCAGTTAGATATAACAACATCTAGGAGAGTGCTGGTGGCAGTAGAGTGGTTGAATCTGGTGGGCTGGGTGACTAACTGGGACATATCCAGGGCAGCAAAGGAGTCCCTGATATGGGAGGCAGTGGAGGCAAGCCAGTTAACATTGAGATCACCTAGGATGACTTGCTCCACTTTGTGAGGGAGAGATGTGAGATAGTCATTGAGGGACTGGACCGCTTGGTTTTGAGTCCTCGGGGGTACATAGGGGACTGTGAGGAAGAGAGGGCCTCTGGCGGGGTCAGGTGTGATTTTTAAGGTGAGGGCTTGGGTTCCATAATCAAGTTTAGGAGCTGGGAGTGCCTGACCTATAAGGGAGTCCCATGCGAGTAGTGCGCAACCACCACCGCATTTGCTTACTCGGTCTTCCCTGTAGATGGTATATCCAGGGAGAGTGATAGTGGAGTCAGGGGTGGATTTGGAGAGCCAAGTCTCTACCAGTGCAGTTATGTCAGGTTGATATTGATCGACCCAGCACTGGAGGGGTAGCAAATTTCTTTGGGAGACTGGAAATGTTTAAGGATGCAAAACAGAGGCCAGATGCAGTACAGGGTTTAGAAGCGCTGGAAGCAATAGGTCCTGGGTTTGGGTGTACATTACCAGATAATTATAATAGCAGTGGGGGTGTTGGGGGGTCACGGGTGTGTCGAGGGAGGGGGAGGGCCGAGTCACTGTGGGGTAGTCTGGGGATGAGGTGCCTAGTGTGGAGGAAAGGTGCTCCAGTCTGTGTGAGGTCTGTACCAAGAGGGTGAAGGAGAGCATACTTAGTAATGGAGTGTAGGTACCCATAGCAGCTGAGCAGTAAAGGAAGAGTGCCAGGGGTAGTAGAGAGTAAGGAGATGTAGAGCAGCTTTGAAGTGGTTGGGGAAAAACCCCTTTAGTGGTCGAAAAGACTATAAGCTGCAAATGGGAAAAATCAGTATCACTCCGTAGAAGAGGGAGTGGCAAAGACCGATGAATAGTGATAGACTTGACCACACAATTAGTGAAATGAGACAGGAACTATATTGTGTTGGATTGGGTAAGTGTACTTATAACTGGGCCCTCTAGTGGCTAAAGGATTTAATCTGCTAATGGAAAAGTCAGCAAATAAACACACACAAAAAAAATGAACAGGCAGGGAGGTTCTGAAGCAAGTTTTTTTTTTTTTTTTTTGGGGGGGGAGGCACTGCAGTAGCCTCAATGGGACACCGGGGTCAAGGGTGCAGCCCACAGACTTACAGCTCTAAGAGAAGGGGCACAGCGCTCAGGGCAGATAGCAAAATCACAGTATCTTAAGACCTCTCTCAAAACTTAAATCAACTCTTAAGAAATCTCTACATCAGACTAAACATTACTTAAAGTGAGAAATCAAGAACATGTCAAGCAGCCATGTTTTTGCTTAGTATTTATTCTTTCACAGGTGAGGTTCATTATATTTGCACGTGGTTAATTGCACATTTGTATGCAAGTAAGCTGATCTGATACGTCCTCTCTGATGAAGCATGGCAGTGGAATGTGCGAAACGTAATAGGTGTTGGCTTGACCACACCATACTCGTGTGTGTTGAGCCAGTTTATGGAGCACTGAGCACTTTAATAAAAATAGTTCACTCTGTATTAGTTCCTGGTTTGGGTGCTTTACCTTTTTGCTATTACTTGGTTTAGTGTTGTATGAGCGCCAAACCCGAGTCCTGGTGTGGCTGTTTTTGCAGTTGCTTCACAGTCTTTTAAAAGAGAATGAAGAATCTAGCCCCGTCAGTGTTCTAGGATCGTGGGTTCCAACTAAGCACCAAAATTGCCTGCATAACATTTTTTGAGCAATAAGACCGAACCAGGGGTTAGAGTAACAGTCTGTTAATAACCGCCAGGGGACGTAATGTGCCAGGGGGTGCAGTAGAGTGCCACATTGCCCATAGGGGGTGATAAACTGTTCATTTAAACCCTGGGAGTGCCTTGTTGCAATAAAAAGGTGCTAAAACTATACCTCTCTGAATGTTTTGCTCATTAAGAGAGATGTTTAATAAAGTAGTCCATCCATCATCTACTAGAGAATGCTGGTTCAGAATGCACCGTTGCAGTCATTCAACAGTGCCTGTAACTGGAATGTTGCTACAGTTTTGAAAGAATTCACATGTCCTGGTGATAAGACTGTGTGCGATTTAACATATCTATTGAAGAAGCTTTGCCAGAAGGGACATACTGAGCTGGTACCAGAAATACGGATGTGGTAGATTGAAGTAAAGAGTCTCACAATGTCGACGGCCAGTGAGACTGCAGCATTTCTGAAACACTTTTTGTTATAGTTATTAGTTTACTTTTGTGGTGACTTGAAATTATGTCTTGTTGGTCCTATAATCCTCTTCCAGCCATCCGAATATATACCCAGTCCCAGACGCATCGTGACTGAATGCAAAGGAATCGGTGTAAGGGGACATTATAGCACAGAACTTGTGAAGTCAGTAGCGTCGCAGCACATAAATTACCACTGCTAGCAGTGATGATACTGCTCTATAAAGAGATTAAATAGCAGAAGTGTGTAGTTTGTTCACTAACTGCTCTGTGCTGCTGCTCTTGTATTCCCAGTGGTTACATTGGAAATGTTTAGGTGGAGGAACTCTCACATCTGGATTTCTAGGTGGTGGAAATGTCATTTCTACATGGTGCAACTCTCTTATAGACTAGTAGTCGGTGGGTGAACTGTCACAGTTTTTTTTTTGTTTTTTTTTTTAAGGGGGGGGGGACAGAGTTCTTGTGGGCTTCTGCCGAGTTTAACCCCTGTATATGCAGGATGACAACAGCCAGCTATTTATCTTCATGTTTTTCTGCTCCTTTTAGGGAGTTGCCACCCCTGGCCAGGAACTATGTCATGCGGATGCTCTTCCTTGAACAACCCCTCCCTCAGGCAGCAGTGGCATTCTGGGTAAAGAAAGAGAACCACAAGTAAGTCATGCGGGGTTCCTTAGAGATCCACCAACATATGAGCTATTGCCCCTTGCCACTGATTTAACAGTGACTTACCACCACAGGAGTCTAGACGTGTACATATTCCCAAAAGGTATGCAGCCTTTCAAAAGTTATTGCACTCGTAAAATTGTAGAAACCGGGTCCCAAGGACATCTTGTTTTTTTTTCACTGCCGCCCAGCTCGCCTCCGCTCTCACTAGCTTGATGACGAGATGCCCTTGGTGGTCGACCGATGCCCATGTTTCATTAGCAAGTGGCCATTGTGTTATTAAAAATTGATTTAAAAGCTGCATCCAGTTGAGCTGGGTGGCAGTGAAAAAAACAGTAAGTCCTTGGGACCCGGTTTCTACAATTTTACGAGTGCAATAGCTTTTGAAAAGCTGCATATCTTTTGGGAATATGTACAAGTCCAGACTCCTGTGGTGGTAAGTCACTGTTTAATCAGTGGCAGTGGCAAAAATTGTTGAATCTCTTTTAAAAGGCTGTATGGGTGAAGAGAAAGGCCGGAACCCTCCAGTTTACAGAAGCGGAATGTGGTCCCTCTTGATAAGGGAGAACTGAGATGCAAAGAGAGATTGGCATGAGTAATGTGTGAATTGTGGTGACAGCATGGTCTAGTAGATACAGCACAGAACTGTGACCCTGGAGGTCAGAGTTTCAAATCACATTGCTGGCCTAATGTCTGGTGCTAAGCAACTCACTTAGATTTCTTGCGCAGCGGACCCTACCCACATTACAATGGTTCAAAGTAGGACCCCCTGACTCAGATATGGTACATTCCAGCTCTGCTTCTCTGCGTAAAAACATTTAATGTGGGGCTTCAAGCCACCAGCAAATAAAATCAGAGCAAGCATTAGCAAAACTCACAAAAACAATAAAAGGCGCACACCTAACAAATGCTGAAGAATTGATGGACCTCTGTGTTTCATGCTTCTTGCAGAGCGCTTTGTCAAGGGACAAGTGCTCCCCTATCGGGTACCATTTATAAAGACCATTCAGGCATAGAAGAGCTGTGAGCATACATTAAAATGCAACATACTAAACACTGAAAAAGTGCAAATTAGTGACAGCTTCTGTATACATGAATGGTCCCTTAACAAAGTTCCTTGCAATGAAGTGCAAAACATGGAGGGGGGATTCCACTCGTTCTGTCTTTCTGTGCTGCACAAATAAAGGATCTCTAAGCACACAGCCTCTAGCTGATACTGTTTTTTGGCATTTGTTAGGTGCGTGGCTTTTGTTGTTTTACCTGTATCTTACTGTACTTGTATCTCATTGTACTCTCCTGGGTCGTACCTGAAAATAGGCATATAACTTGTCTGGTGTACTTACCTGGTCAACAAAAGCTAAATAAATAAATGCCGCAGCACTGCTTATCCACAGAGCAGCCTTTTTTTGTTTTCTTTTATTGGCAGAACTCGGTTGCACTACATTTGCAAATCATTATTTATTTATGTATTTAAATGTTTGACACTGGTCTGCTTCATCAGTCTTTGCCCCTAGCCCCAGCACCCATTTTCCCCTGGACTTACCAGGACTTCTGGAATTTCCATGGTTTTTCCTCCATGGTGCATCCAACGGGGGATGGAGGCAGACCCACTCTATTGCCCGAAACGAACACGGTGGTTGGAGCTTGGTTGACTGTGTGCAGTCTGCAAGGTGCAAGTGTCATTCTGCCATTGACTGGGATTTTTGTCCTAGATTACTGTCCCTCTCACTAGTCAACAGTACAGTAGGACACTTGAGCCAGGGCTCGTTCCCGAACCTAGTCGCTGCGATTGCAAGTAGTAACACACTGCCTTTGCACCATTGGATTGGAATCTGAAGCATTAACTTCAAGCCATTCTCCTCTTTATTATTCAGGACATCGGTATGGAAACCAGATCTTTGTCCATTCCAGTTCTCAGGTGCTCTTGTCTCCCAAGCAGGTCATTGTGACTTCTGCTCCAGAATACGCCTCTGCTGTTCACGGACTGCAAGAGACAAAGTTCTTGTGTTGATGTAGAACATGGCAAGAGCAAATCTAGAAACTTTATTGGTTAAAAGCCATTTCTTGGCTATGGTTTAAAACACTACTGATGCATGGTTAGATGTCAGATCTCCAGTCTGCGATCATCCTAAAGTCACCCTGGTATTTGCAACCTAATTACAGATCAGTACACCGCTCTATCCTTGGTTGAATCCCTTTACACAGAATTGCAGCTTACACAGCTGTTTTGAAGCTCCTTAATCAGCACTGTAGCCAGAGCCCTCCCTCTCTCTCTCTTTTTCTGCTTTAAAGAGGACAAGAAATCATTTCTAACTGGCATTTGTTTTATAAAGTTCTTAGTTACAGAAATGATATGCATTTCCCTGAATTATCCATATTGACTGTACCTGATTAAAAAAAAAAAAAAAAAAAGTGATACAAAGAACTGTATTTTGCATTGCTTTATATGGGCAGCATCATGTTAGTTTTGTTCATGGAATCAATTATTTGGAGTTTGTAACTATGTCACAATTTGTGCACAGAACTCTAAGCATAGTTCTTATAGGTCAACAACTCATATTAGCATTCTGTACACACACCATGACATAGGTAACAAGCATTTGTCAATGCCCCGAATGTTTGCTTGCTGGCATTGGCATTGTAGGAGTTAGAGAGCTGCATAATAGGAATGGCAGTGAAGTATTGAACTGAAGCCAACCCCACCACCACCCTGCAGAGACTGACAGGCATTGGGGTGTGCCTTTGGGTCGTCGGGTATAATGGCCATGCCATTTCACACACCCTGCTCTGCAGACACTGACAAGTGTCATGGTGTGCCTTGGGGTCTTTGGCTCTTATGCTCACCCCATTCCATCAGGAGATACGGTGAGATGGGTCCTGTATAGGAGAATGGGGTGAACTTTGGGGCCAAAGAGTCCAAGGCACACCTCGATGCCTCTCACTGGCTGCAGGGTGTGGAATGGTATGAGCATTACAGGAGAGAATCCCAAGTCACACCCCTGATGCCTGTCAGTCTCTACAGGGTGGGGAGTTATGATTGGAAACCCTAATGCCTCAGGCGTTAGTTGGCATTTTCACTCCAAATTTTCAACATGGGTTTCTTGTAACCCCCACCCTATGAACAGTGGTAATATCAATTTGTTAGCTGAAGCTGATTTTTACATAATCATCGGCACCACAGGTGTGAAAACATTACTCGAACAGGATGTGAAAAATGACAGCTGTACTGTTCATGGGGAGGTACAAAAAATGGCAATGTTGAAATTCTGCAGTGAAAATATTAAACTGGTGAAGTCGCGAGCGTGCGTAGAAAATGCTCAATGCACACCCCTAATGCAATTAGTTTGAGGATTTTTTACAGCAGATTGTCAACACAGGGATTTTGGAACCTCCGCTCATGAACAGTGTCACTGTGATTTTCTTAATCTGTCCCGAACAGTGATTTCCCACAGCTACCACTCATTTCGTGCGCTGGAAGTGCGAAAACACATTTCGGCCATGGTGTGAAAAATGACGGCTGTACTGTTCATAAGGAAGTGTGGAAAAATGCCAGTGTTGAAAATCTGAACTGAAAATATTAGAAATCCATGAAGTTACAAGAGTGCGTGGAAACTGCGCAATACCTGCTCATAGCACAGTCATTTTATGGACTTTTTTCACCAAATTTTTAACATAGCCGTTTTAACACCTGTGCTCATGAACAGTGTCACTGCGATTTTCTTAATCTGTCCCAAACATTGATTTCACAAACCGACTGCGCCATTGTGTGCTACATGGGTGGAAACACGTTTTGGGCAAGATGTGAATAATGACAGCGATACTGCTCATAAGGAGGAGTGGTAAAATGGCAATGTTGAAAATCTGGGTGAAAATATTGAAAATTTGCGAACTTACGAGCGTGCGTAGGAACAGCACAACGTATGCTGGTAAAACAGTAATTTTTGGAAATTGTTTCACCAAATTTTCAACATAGGGTTTTTGGGGGCCTACCTCATGAACTGTGATACTGTCGTTTCATTAATCGGTCCCGAAAGGTGATTTCGTGCAGTGACTGCGAAATCACCCCTCGGGCCCGATTAACGTCATGACAGTGAGAGAATTCATGAGAAGGGTTCCCAAAAACCCCATGTCGAAAATTTGGTGCTAAAATTCTAAAAAAATGCCTGAGATATGCATTAAAGTTGAAAAAAACGTATTTACTGCATTATACAGCTTACTGGCATTTCCTCAGTTCGCGGTCGGCTTTGAAGAGTGCAGGCGTGCTCCGGTGCACCGATGATCGTCGCGCGGACTCGGAGAAGTATGGGGTGAGGTGGGGTGTGAGGAGGCAGGGTGCGCAGAGGGTGGGCTGGGTGGGGAAGCGGGGGCAGGACACTCAGCAAGGGAAGGTTTTCCTTTCAGGTTTTCCAACTTTGTGACACGGGACATTTGCCATGCTGAGGTGGGCTTTCAGCGTAGCACAAGGAAGGCTGTTTGGGGGGCATGGAGCCGGCGGGGTTAGGCACCTAGTCGGCCATATGATCTGTTGCCATGCTGGGGTGGGCTCCCAGCGTGGCACCTGTACTCTCTGGGGGTGGGGGTGGGGCAGTGGAGCCGACAGAGTTGGGCACCCCCATTGGCTATACGATGTGTTGCCACGCTGGGGTGGGCACCCAACATGGCATCTGGAACTCTGTTGGGGGGGCTCAGCACAGCCGACGGGGGACTGGGCACCCCCGTCCGCTATACAGTATATGCATGGGGAGGGCCGCAAGCACGCAGTATGCGTGTGTGTGTGTGTGTGGGGGAGCGCGCATGAGCAGGCGATATCTTATCGTTGCTCACTGAAGTGTAGCTCTCCCTTTCAACTGTACGGCACTGCCTTTTGGTATCATGGCACTATGTTTCTTGCACATGTGTGCAAGCAAACATAAAAACTCCAAATGACTGGTTCCATGAAGAGAACTATAACAGAATGCTGCCCATAAAAACAAAACAATGCAGAACACAGTTTTTTTGTATCACTTTTTATTCAGGTACAGTTAATAGGTTTAAGCAGGCAATGAAAACGTATCTGTGGTGCCATGCTTTTGGTGGCACAGTTTAATTTTGGATCCTCTGATTATTTTATTGTGTTTTTGAGTCTTATCGTGCTTCCTTATTCTTTGTACAGCGCCTTGATGGCTGAAAGGCGCTTCTGAGAAATAACATTTATTATTATTATTATTATTATAATATGGATAATTTAGGTGGATGCATATCATCATTTCTGACAATAAGAATTTTATAAACGGCTGCCAATCCGTAGAAATTTCCTGTTCCCTTTAATTGAAGCCATTTGCATAGAGTTGACCTAACAGCTGGGTTTTAGCTATGCATTTGGTAGCACTCTGCAGCCAGAATCTGCCATCTCTCTCTTTTTTACCCCACTCACCGGCCGGCTCTCTCTCAGCTGACAGCCCTTCCAACCACATCGCCTGCCATCTGTGGGACCTGTCTCTGGCCTGGCTCGTTCCCCCACAGCTTTAGCCCTGTGGTAAGGCCAGCGGAGTTACCTCTGTTCCCCTAGCCATGCTTGGTCAAATCCGCCCTGAGCCCAGTAGGTGTTGTGGGGTCTGTGAAGGGCTGTCTGCTTCATCCGGCTGCAGTCAGTGGGTATTTTCATTCTTTACTCACCCCAAAAAAAATGCTCCATGGAGCTGCTGGCATTATGCTGCATGCAAGCCGTGCTAACGTCTTCCGGAGGGAGTCCCCCCCGCCCCTTAGCCGCTCCGCTCGTACCACTATCTGTAGTCATGTAGCTGGCGGTGATGCTGCGGAACTTGCTGCCCATCCTCCCTCCCTCCCTGGCGGAGGAGAGCATCCACTGAGACGCTCAGTCTTCCTCCTTCAGCTGGCCTCTGATGACCCAGGCTTGTTTTTGAACCCAGGTCAGCGGTGTCTCAAATGGTACTGCTATCACTGCACCTACGTGCCAATGTTGTCCGGCTGCACAAAATGCGGAATAGGGAGAAAGAGAACAGCTACAGGTCAGTCAGTTCCACATCAGTGGTGGGGAAGTTACTGACGCTGTTGAAGGAGAGGCTCATGGAGTACTTGGACGCAGAAGGGCTGCAATACTGCCAGCAGCATAGTTTCACGGGGGTGGGGGGTCATGTCAATCCAGCCTCATCTATTTTTTTGACTGTTCAATCGATTTTTAAATCAAATACTCTTAAAATTCTACAACCCAGAGTTCCATATGCCAAGGAATGACGTTGTATTACTATCCACAAGTTTTCTTGAAATTTAAAGACGCTTTTTGAAACTACACCAGGAATGTACATGGGTGGCTATAATAGCAGATGAACATGCAAGATTAAAATTAGCAACCAAGAAATAGAAAATGTAAAAAAATTTTCTACCTTGGAATAATATTCACTAACAACATGGCCTGAGGGAACACAGAAAGGAAGTTGAGATAAAGGTTACAAAAATTCTACCAGCTATCACAAACTTTACATATAAATTCGGTGGTAGTTCAATAGTGTATGTATCAAGATAATAAACGCCAAAATTAAGAGCCAGGTACTTTATGGTGCCGAAGTCTGGGGACTAGAAGCTAGTGGATCACTAGAAAAAAAAGAAACGAAATACTTTCTGTAGGAAGCTTTTGGGCTTCCCCCGGGGGCACCCTCATCCTTGATGAGAATGGAAAAAGGACAGCTTCCCATAGCAGGGTATTAAATAGCTGGTTATAGCATAACAAAACACTATACAAAAAGGGATAATGCAAACTATTTCTGCAAATTTGTAGCAGTAGACTGCTGTCCATTTTTAAAGGTGGTCCACGCAACAGTGGACAAAAATTAATAAAACTATATACATTTTCTTTAAATTTTGCTAACTGTTCGGTGCCATGTGCTATGCATTTTCACAGTCGATTAGCAATTTTATGTGTAAAAGTGCTAATCCAGTATTTTTGACTTTAGTACCATGCCATAGAATGTTACATCCAGGAAAGAATGACCACTTATGATTAAAGGTGTATACAGTGGAAGAAACAAGATTACCCTGAATGTGTATTGAAGAATTCATTGATTGTAAAGAACACCAGATAATTCTCCCAAACTTGTTAGTTATTGAAAACATTGTAAAACAACACAGTTTTATTATGTTAACTGATGTACTTATCAAACCTTTACATGAAATTCAGGCCTTAAAGACAAAATAAAAAGAATTAGCCTTTGCTCGCAGTTTAAAATCAGCAAATGGCTTGCACAGAATACAATATATTTTGCCGCTGAAAAATATTTAAACATTATCAAGGACACTAAACGAGGAAAAAGTTATTAACAACATTTTGTTTTGAATATCAGGAAAGTCAATTTGTTGAATACCGTTCTAAGAACTATACAGCTGGACCGATATGTATATGCCAGAAAGGAGAAGATCTAATACATTTGCTGATCCTATGCCCTTTATATAAAAATGCCAGGAAACTATTCCTTGATGATGGCTTGGCCTCACTGGAATTGGAACGATATCATCTAGTAACGTACAGTATCTACTTAAGTTGAATTCAGTGAACATTTTAGAAGCGGCTATATCACTGCTTAAGGTTATTTGATGAGAAAAAAACTACACATCCTTTAAACAGTAGCCTTGCTAATGCATCCAAAGAAAATCCAATATACATTTGGCCTGGACATGACGCATACTGCGGCTTATATCCCCACTGTAATGTATTGATATGAAAATTAAATTTTTATTTAAAGGACAAATGTATAAATTCACTGTACTTTTAGAAAAATGCTCTTGTCTTGGACTCAAAATGATATACACAATGGTGTAGTAGTTATTTAATATGTATTTTTGTAAAGATTTACCTTGTCGATCAGTAAACGTAACTTGACGTGATTTGGTTTAATATTGTTTTATCTCAATAGATCATTAGTTATTCCTTTTACTCTAGTTTTACCATTGAAGAGGCAATATTGTCTGTTTTTGTTGAATATGTGATTCCCTGCATTCTGTCAGTTAACCCTTTCATTTATTATTTGTGACAGAGAGCATGAGGAGGGGACGAACATCCTGACGGGGCTGCGACTCTGGCACACACAGCTCCTTCCTGGTGGCCTACAGGGCTTCATCCTGAACCCCATCTTCAGAGAGAACCTCCGCATCGCAGTCCTGGGGGGGTGAGTGTCAAAAGGACCAGATTGGAGTCTTGCAGGAGATCTACCCAACTAAGACCAGAGGGGGCATGGATCCATTTGTTATCTGGATGTCCACACTGAGCTACAGCGGGCATCATCCTGATAGCCCAGCATCATCTCTTGGTTGTCCGCTAGATCAGTAAAAGTGCACAAAGTGTAGTATGACTGGATGTCCAGAGAGCCCTAAATAGGTAACCTAGTTTGTTTAACATAGCTAGAGTGACCTTAGCCAATATCAGTCAGAGATTTCCATTTTTCAAACTTTTTTTTTGTAATCTGTTTATCCTTCTTATCTGGTGTGGCCCGTATCTACTCGCCTGCCATCCCAGCCCCATCCTTGCCATCTCTGGCACGTATGTCCTCATCCAGGGGATCTGCAGCACACAGCTCCTGCCACTGTTGTGGATTTCATCAGGTGTAGGGACATCCCCCTTCAGTCTGAAAAGTGTGGGGTGAGGAATGTCCAGTAGGTGAGTCTGGGGCCCAGGAGGTGGTGGTGGTGGTGGTCATCCTGCTCACTCTGGGGATTTCCATTTTGTTCCTCCCATCCACATTGGAAGCCGCCATTGAGGGGCTGTGTGCACATGGTCACGCAGTTGTATGACTATGCTCAGCAGTAGCTGGCGTCCACCCTGTCTTTAGCTGCTTCATTTGTACTGACACCTGTGGCTACCCATGTGGCAGTATAGCAGTGAAGTCTGCTGCCCTCCCTGGAAGAGGAAGGTGGTGTCCTCTGGGACACTGAGGTCTCCTCCCCCAACCGACCCCAGAGTCATGGGCTTATTCTCAAACCCAGGTTGCCAGCATCACAGACGGTAGCCCTACTGCTGTGCCAATGAACCAGCTACCATTCTTCCTACTCTTAAGTCCAGGGGGCTCCTCCCCCACTGTGCTGTCAGTGCACCTCAACCTAATATGAGTACCCTTCCAGGTACTAAACAGACATTTCCCTTCTCCAGTCTTTGTAACCCCTGTCCCTCTGTGCAGTCAGTGACCCCCTGCTATAACCGGCAAGACATTTCCTTTTCTTCTTGGATTGAGGCATTCTGGTGACCGAGCATTAGCAGTTGCTGCGCCAATCCTGGGGAACTCGCAGCCTAGACATCGGAGGGAGGCACCCTCAGTGGAAACCTTCAAAAAAGGATTAAAAACACTCTTACTTAACCAGGCTTTTGATATTTAAGAGTAGAACTGATTGACTGCTATTTTAGTGTAGTATTTTATGAATGATGGGTAGAATTTTATTGTACTATCGCTTGCTTCGTGTTTGAGTTATTAGGCTTATTTGATATTATGTGTATACTGTTTTAATGATTCTGTTAGGTGCCCCGAGCCTCCAAGAAGGAGCGCTATAGACATAAAATATTTATCTCTCTAGGTTTACTGCTGTCACTGACCCCCGGCTAGAACCAGTGAGACATTTCCTTTATCCAGTCCTGGTAACCCCTCTCCCTCTGTGCAGTCAGCAACCCACTGCTGAAATCAGTGAGACATTTCCTTTCCCTCATTGCTGTCAGCGACCCACTTCTGGAACCACTGAGACAATTCCTTTCTCCATACAGTCCTGGGGAGCCCTATCTTCTCAATCAGTAACCACCTGCTACTAGTGTAACATTACTATTCTCTACACTCTGTCCTCTCCTCTCCTCCCACCTCCCACCTCCCTGCCTGGTATTTGATGTTGCCTTTTTTTTTCTGCAGTGGTAAAGCGTGGGCTGATGACACAAGCCAGCTGGGACGAGACAAGCATGCCCGGGATGTCCCTTCTCTGGATAAGTACGCCATGGAACGGTGGGAGGTGAGGAACTGGTTTTGTGTCACGATAGTATTAACTTGTTAATCCATTAGGATTCTGAAAATCAGTGGAAATGCTCTATCTATTTGGTCTGAATGTCAACCACAAACCTTAGAAAGGGAGAACTGAGGGCTCACCTTTTTAAGCACGTCTTGGAGATACTGGGGCAGTTGAAAAAGAGTTGGCTATCTTGATGAAAAATTCAGTAACTGCATCATAAAATGGAGCCCTTGCAAAAAACAGGGTCCTGATCAGGCATGCATTTCAAGGTCTGCCCCCCCCCCCCGATCGCACTTGATGAGTATGGCAGTTCTGTGAGGTGGTGGCATGAAAGTGTCCGTCACTGTAAAGTGCCATATGTACAGAGATTTTCATGTTCAGATGTGTGATGTTCACTGGTGATTGCCAGGACTACGTCTAACTCCATGTTTATGGTTGTAATAGACATGGAAGTTAAGCTTAGTTGTGGCAGACACAGCAATGAACAGGACACATAACGAACATAAAAATCTCTGTACATCAGACACTGGACAGTGAAGGGCTCTCGTACATAATCATGTTTCTCTCTTGACAAGCGCCGCCTCAGGGGTAGGAAGGACATCAAATTTCTGCCCACACAGTCTGGTCCATGGCTTTTTACAAGGGCTATGTTATGCAAGATACTTACTGGACTCTACATCAGGACTGCCAATCCTTTTCCCATTGGCCCAGTGTCTTCATTACTTGCTTCAAAAGGTGAGCCACCAGTTCCCTTTTAAAAAAAGCAAAGGGTGAGTGAGGAATCCCAATAAATTAGTACTTGTTTGCACAACATATTTATTATTTCCTGCTTATTGGGGGTGGGGGGGGTGACACGTTAGACCTTGAATCTCTTCCATGTGCTGCATTGTTGATGCATAGGTTGCCTGACTTTTTTTTTAAATATTCTTTCATGCCTGGAAGTGCTGAAAACAGAACTTGTATAATGCAAGCCCGCTCCAAACTTTTATTAAACAGTTAGTTTCTTAGCCCTAACAGTTGCAAAGTAAAACCTTTCAAAAGATAAGGAGAACTTTGGAATTCTTAGGGCTAGGAACCTTTTTTTTTGTTTGGTTAAATGAGAGTTCGGAGTTATTTGGGCTTAGTTTCCTCGGCAACAGTTACCATGTGTCAGTACACATCAGTATACATCAAAATCAAACCACTGAGGTATATGGTATGGTATGGCCAAGGATGTATTGCTGTATATCAACGTATAGTGATGCATGGAAACGAGTGACCGGACTTGTCATTATACTGATCTTGCAGGTATACCCTCTCAGCCTTTTCATGATCCTTTGCTAGAATGGGAAAAGTGACGATCCCCAGAATAGCTAGGGTCAAGTATGCAGAACAACAAGTTGTAGTCTTTAAAGAGAACTACAACTTGTTTTTCTAGTTATTACATTGGAATCCCGGATGCCGTGCCAAGAGGATTTCTTTTTTTTTTTTTTTTGGGGGTACAGTTTAATATTTATCTAAGGGGAACACTAAATGACATTTTTACAGGCCATCTTTAGCTCAGAAAGCACTGCTTTGCTGGGAATTTGGGAGACATGTGGCCTCCCAACTGTATGGGCAAGACGGCCATGTCTTTGGACACAAGGTCAGATTTGCTGTCCCCTCATAACTTCAGTAGGTGTGAAGAAATGTTTGTGCAGGGAATAGTCACTGAACTGGCTGCTGCTATTAAAGGTCCTCTGTGAACCTAATCTGCTTTCTTCAGCTCAGCCTCCTGAGGGTACACAGAAAAACTGCATTCAGGAAGCAGTCTGCTCCAGTACTGGCTATTCCTGTGCAGTTAGAGGTATGCAACAGTGACTCAGTCACTGTGTTTAACAAATCAAAAACCCCTTCCTCCGAGTGGACAGGTCATACTCTTCTGGGAGTTACTCACAGAATGTGCAGGGGGCAGAGGAGCCATAGATGGTATATATATAAAAAAAAAAAGAAAGTAAGTGCAGAACTGGGTATAGTATTTGGAGAGTGTAACACAATACAGTGTGTCACCTGTACACCTTGACGAAGGGGTCTAGAGGCACCTGAAACCTTGTGGACACGGGCACTGAGTGTACTGAGGACATGTCACTTACCGGGGTCACGGTCACGATCCATACCAGGGGCGCAGGCATGGCGCATGCCAGGTGTATAGTGTGTACCGGGGGGCACAGTGCGTACCGGAGGGCACAGTGTGTCCTGTGGGACATAGTGCGTGCCAGGAGGGCAGGGTGTGTACTTGACA
This sequence comes from Neoceratodus forsteri, assembly GCA_016271365.2. Lineage (NCBI taxonomy): Eukaryota > Metazoa > Chordata > Ceratodontiformes > Ceratodontidae > Neoceratodus > Neoceratodus forsteri. The sequence goes on from JADMNL010000035.1 coordinate 75,668,192, forward strand.
GATATTATGTGTATTGGATAGAAATTTTGTATACCTGGGACATGGGCATTGCATGTACAGAGGACAAGGTCATGGTATATACTAGTGGCACAGGCATGCTGTGTACCAGCAACATGGGTATCTTGTACCGGGGACACAAGCACTGTGTATACAAGATAGGCACTGGTGTATACCATGGTCATGGGCACAGTGAATGCTGGACTGGCACTATATGTGCTGGGAACATGGCATGGTGTATGCCAGGGACACAGGCACGGTGTGTGTCAGGGACATGGGCATGGCGTGTGCCAGGGGCACGGTGTGCGCCAGGGACATGGGCATGGCGTGGACACGGGACGGTGTGCACCAGGGATATGGGCATGGTGCATGCCAGGGATATGGGCACAGTGTGTACTAGACTGGTAGTTTGTGTGTGTTGGGGACACAGGCACGATGGGTACTAAGGAATGTACGTGGTGTGTACAGGTGAAAAAAGGCATAATATATACCAGTGACATGAGCACACTGTCTACTGGTGACAGTGTGTACTGGGGACATGAGCATGGTGTGTACTGGAGAGGTGGGCATGGTGTATACTGTGGACATGATCACTGTGTTTAGTAGGGACAGGGGCAGTGTTTATACTGTACATGCACAATGTATATAGAGGATACAGGCGCTGTGTGTACTTTGGGCATAGTGTATACCGAGGACACGGGCAGTGCAAGAACGAATGCATGGGATAGACACAAGGGAGCCCTGGCTACAAAGGGCAACTAGAGTGTCAAATAGGTCTAAAACAAATGGGCAGACTAGATGGACCTAGCGGTCTCCTCCTGCCATCAGCTTCTATGTTTCTATGCATCAGGGGCAAAGTGTATTCTGGGGACACATAGGGACACTGGCATAGTGTGTGCTGGGGACCCAGGCATGGGGTGTGCTGAACAAGCACTGTGTATACTGGACAGGCACTGTGTATACTGAGGAAATGGTCACTGTGTATAAAAGGGACGTTGGTACTGTGTATAATTTGCAGGCACTGTGTATTCCAGGGACACTGGCACAGTGTGTACCGGGGACACGGGCACAGGGTGTGCTGAACAGGCACTGTGTATATTGAGGAAATGGTCACTGCGTATAAAAGGGACGTTGGTACTGTGTATAATTTGCAGGCACTGTGTATTCCAGGGACACGGGCACAGGGTGTACCGGGGACATGGGCACAGGGTGTGCTGCACAGGCACTTACCAGTTGATTGCACACCTGGATGAGAGTATAACCCATTGTGAAAACCAGGTACACAGACTAGCAGTACATTATTTAGGAAACCTGGCACACCTGGATGAGAGTATAACCCATTGTGAAAACCAGGTACACAGACTAGCAGTACATTATTTAGGAAACCTGACACACCTGGATGAGAGTATAACCCATTGTGAAAACCAGGTACACAGACTAGCAGTACATTATTTAGGAAACCTGGCACACCTGGATGAGAGTATAACCCATTGTGAAAACCAGGTACACAGACTAGCAGTACATTATTTAGGAAACCTGGCACACCTGGATGAGAGTATAACCCATTGTGAAAACCAGGTACACAGACTAGCAGTACATTATTTAGGAAACCTGGCACACCTGGATGAGAGTATAACCCATTGTGAAAACCAGGTACACAGACTAGCAGTACATTATTTAGGAAACCTGGCAGGAGGAGAGAGACAGAAAACCAACAAGAAGATAATTGCAAGGGGATATGCTCTAGATCTGCTAGAAATCCCTCTTGATCATCTCAACATCATTCCTTTATCCTCCGGCCACTTGTCCATTCTAAAGAAGGAGATTCAGACCCTATTTCAAAAGTGTGCCATGGAACTGGTTCCTCCACAGCAACGGAACAAAGGGTTCGATTCCAGATACTTCCTAGTCCCAAAATGGACAGGCTATCTCGGGCTTGTACTAGACCTGAGAGACTTCAGCCTGTACATCGAATACAAGTTTTGAATGGTGCCTCTGCAAGCACAGATTCCCCTATTATTTCTTTATGCATGTATTTATTAACATTTCCATGCAGGGCTTCAACTTTGAACACAAGTGCTCTTTTACAAAAGTTCCACGTCGGTAACAAAAATTACAAGGCAACATAACAAATACAGTATGTCAGTTGCACTGGAATGAAGTCAAACGAGTACAAATAAATAGACTAGATCAAGTTGCGTATTATTTTACAACGAGGCAGGTAAACCAAAACGGTGTAAAATGAGCATAGTAATGGCGCATGGCTGCAGAGCCAGAGTCCAGCACAGTTCAAAATATATGCCGGGAGGAACTTGGTCACGATGATTAGCAGTTATGGTAGTCCATAGTGCTGTGTTAAACTAGTCAAACTTAGGTAGATTAAGCGACGTATCAGGGAGCTCATATAACTAGCCAGTGACCCTAACAGCAAATGAACGGTTGCCCAGCTGAATACAGCGAAAAGGCAGTGCGAGGGCTTTCCAAGCCATGTTCTGGTGTGGTTGTAGAGATTACCAACAAGGTGGAAGAAGTGAGTTAGGCCCAGTACTGCCTTCTTGGCTAGCAAACATGTTTGGAACTTGATTCTGCTAGGTAGGGGTAACCAATTTGTTTGGCTGTAAAAGGGCACAGCTATGGGCACGCTTGTTAGCCTTAAGCACAAAGTGACAGGTCTTATTATAGATCAGATTTATTGTGACTGAGACCTGAGCATCTGTGATAATAGTGGATGAAGATTCTCACACAGCAAGGAGCAGGATTTTTGGGCTTGAGACGCTTGAAGATAGAAGGGAAGTGCTATATAAACAGTTTTTTTTTTTCTATCTTTGTTTAGACTGGTTAGCAAGCTGCAGGGGTTGTTTTGGATAAATGGAAAATGTAGTTATATAATTAGGAACTCCTTTAAAAAGGGAAATTAGGGAAAACAAAAAGGTACCTGACCAGTTTCATCCCTTGGACAGTGGATAAATGTTGGTGAGCCCCTCCTCCACCCTTTGTGAGGGTGAAGTGCTATCTTCATTGTTTAATCCTTGTCACAGTGCAGATGTAATATTCCCTGTTTTTATGACAGCATATTCTTGAAAGTATTTGATCTGCATATTATGAGTTATAAGAATGCTTAAAATAAAATTAATTCACAGAAGGTTTGTGAATGGTTTGTTAAAACTGTGTAATTCTTGTAACTTGGGTTCAGTAACTGAGTGTTTACGGTCATTTGGAATATGTGCAGTACATAGGCATGATGATCAAGGGCTACTTTCTTCCCCTTTTAATATATAACTGTTAAGTCGCCAGTCTTTTATTTATTTATTTAGTTTTTGTTGACCGGGTAACTGCACTAGACAAATCCTGCCTATTTTCAGGCACGACCCGGGGGAGGGGGTCACAGACGAACACCAACTGACCTTGAACCAGATTAAGCTCTTGGTGGTATTTTTAGTGAATGAGGGAAGTTTGGCCAGGACACCGGGGAAATTCCCCTACTCTCCTCTAGGGGAATTGCTGGCCGGCTGCAAGATGGCCGACCAGAGTTGTGCAGAGGAGACGATGGAGTGTCAGGAGACTGGGGATCAGGTCTCCATCCCAGTTTCCTGTTCAAATTTGGAGACAACAGTTGAAGGGATTGTGAGCTACTCACCGCTCACTGATGTGGATATTGTGAAGGAATTGCCTACTGCTTGTGAACTGGATTTAATGCAGGATTTGCACCAGGCAGTTGGTCTTGTAATCACAGTGCCGCTGGAGGCTTCTGAAACTGCCTCTGTGGAACCAGGACAGGTCGAATCGATAGATGTGGACTCACGGGAGGACTTCAGATTTCCTGATGATGTGGAGAAAGATCCCGTTCTCAAAAAAAATCAATTGCGGCTTAAATTAGAATCCACGTGGAGATTACTGCTGCAGAAAATAGCAGACAAGGAGGAGAAGTTCCGGATTGCATCTGAGATGCAGCCACTCGGAGCACCAACTGTGAGCACTTGTGAGGTGAAACACGTGATCGACCGAAACTGAAGCAGGGGAGCTCGGCAGCACAAAATCCCTTACCGGAGCATAGTAACGTTTCTTGTCGGAGTGACATGAAAACATTGGGAGTTTCAGCTTGGGCCATGGCAAAGCAAAATGATACCGGCCGCACCTTGGAACCACAACGAGTCGCAAACTGCGATACGGAAGTATGGACACCCGCAAAAGCCCTACAGGATGCAGGCTGGGTGGCTGAATCACGAGGCGGATGGTCTCCTGACCCTAAAGACCCAGTGGTAGTGCAATATTCCATGCTGGAAGTCACCTCGACAGGTAAAGTTGTGTTTCCTCTTACTTCCGTACCCTAGAGTGCATCAAATCAGAGTGCAGTTTGTATACAGCCTTGCACGAGTAAAACTGCCTTTGGGCAAGTTACAGACATATCAATGCATAAAGAAGATCTTGTAGGTAATAATTCTATGAATGATACAGTACTGGAAGATAGGAAGACTACTGACTCAGTCAGTGCTGTTGATGGGGACATACTGTTAGTAATATAAAACCAGCAGCTTCCACATCAAATGCTCTTCAAAACCCTGATCCACTGAGACAGAGTATTGCTGGACAGAGTATTGTTTTGGACTCCTCTGATAAAGACACAATGACTACTGGAGAGCTCCCAGTGGGCATGGATGTCCCCAGACTACAGGATCCAGCTCAAGAATGGAAGCTTAAACCAGCATTACGTACGGCAGATTTATTTAAAAATAAGGGGGAACCAGCGCCACGCCGCAGTGCTATCAGGCTACTTTACAAAGGTGGGTTACCAGACCCAACCGATAGAGTATATGTGGGAAGGACTTTGTTGAAGGACTCTTTGAAGTTTTACGCATCGGAAGTATTTGCACTTATTCATTCTGATGAATACAATTACGACATCAGCTTCGAAACAGTGGAATGTTTGGATAGATTCGGGGTCAAATACAATCAGATGAAAAATACCCCTTTATGGTCCCCATTTCTTGCCATTCCTATCACTAAACCGGCAGTAAGGACACTCACCATCATATTTAAGAATGAAGGAGTTAATATTACAGATATTCTCTTTTGGTTAAAGAAGCGCTGCGAGGTTTTGGAACATCCACTCCCGGTGATAGATACTGAGCAGTATTGGACTGGGGGATGGAGAGTCAATGTAAGCTTTTTAAGGAAATCACGGGATTGTGCACCTTCCTAGCTGCTTCTATTTAGGCAGAGACAGGTGGTCATTGTTTTATCCGGGCCAGCCTAAGTCATGCCACAAATGTGGCTCCAGATTGCATTTAAGTACCGCTTGTGACACTCCAAAGTGCACCCATTGTCTAGAAATTGGACATATGGCTTCAGTGTGCATTAATACTTTTCGATGTAACTTATGTGAAGAAAAAGGTCACTCCTATGTGAAGTGTCCATGGGCCTCTCACAATACTGAAGAAGGAGTTTCACATGAAGCATTAATTACGCAGGCACAAAAAAAAGGTTGTGCTGCTGCCTCAGAGAAACGGATGCAGGCCATTTGGCAGGAGAAAGAAGCAGCCAAACGGAGTGCAATGGGACAAAGCACAGAGACAGACAAAGAGACAGTGCCACAAGATGCAGAACGAGACCAGAGTGGTAAAGGAGATCCTATAGGACTGTCTAAGGAAGGGATGGTGAGTCCGGTAACTGTACCACATGAAACTCAGACGGCTGATTTGCGACAAGAAGCTGCACCATCCTCTGATTCTCTGTTTCCATAAAAGCCCCCCCTTTTTCCTAATCCACTTGACATAGAGCTGGAGAGCTCACAAGTTCGGACCAATGATGGAGCCCATCCCCAGGAGGAAGGAAAGGAAGATAACCAAGGAGATGGGGGAAATGATGAACAACAAGCACAAGACATTGCTTCTGCCACAGTACCCCCCCCCCCGCCAAAGTGCAGAAACTTCCATTTCAGATAGTAGACTATAGAAAAAGGCAGAGGACCAGGCTCAGTACTAAGACAGAGCCAAAAGGTAAAGAGAGAAAGGTCGCAACAGGGACAAAGAAAGTAACTAACCCCTAACGAGCCATATGATGTCTTATCAAAAATAGATGACTGGGGTGATTCAGATGGGGATGAAGAATCAGATTCTTCCTCTAGATCATCCTCTATGATAGATCATCCTTCAGAACTCGAAGAAAGTACAACTCATAAGAAAGGAAAACAAAAATGGAAGACTCGGTCAAAATAAAAGCATGTGGCCTATTTTCATAAACTGACATGACCTCATTACAATTATCTATCAATACAAATAGTATTAAGAATGGGAAAAGAAGACTGACTATTCTTTCAGAGTTACAGTCATCTAGAGCAGATATATTGTTCTCATTCAAGATACAGGAATTAAACCTTTTTGGATATAGCACAAGCATCAAGATTGTGGGGTAAGGGAGCATCCTTTTGGTCCTAGGGCTTGGACACTTGTGATGGTGTGGGTATCCTTTTCAGTAGCTCACTCTTTTTAAAGTTATCAGGTTGATAGACCTTGAGCCTGGGAGGGCCTTAGTCTTGGATATTCAGTTTGGAGGTACTAGACTCTGACTGATAAATAGTTACGCCCCCCAGGGGAAAGTTATTAGAATTACACTATTTACAATGATACAGCCTTACTTACATATCTCTAGGTTAGTGGTATGGGGAGGGGACTTTAACTCTGCTATGCAAAGGATAGATAGGGGCCTCGCAACACATAAATTATATTGTGATTCCAGTGTTTTGAACGATGTGGTCCATAACGCACATTTACAAGACGCATATCGGGTAATTCACAAAACGGGGGAATACCTATTTTAGGGGCTCCCTATCGACAAGGATAGACTATTTTTTTGTGTCCACCTACTTGGAGATACATAAAGAACAGACTCATACTTTTGATTTCTCAGACCATAGGGGCCTATGGATACATCTTAACTGGGGAAACAGCCCTGTGTGTGGGAAGAGTCCATGACGTCTGAATAGCCTACTGTTAGAAAATGAGGCAACTAATAGAGAATGGGATTCCTTTTGGACTGCCAGGAAATCTGTATAATGTTTGTATGACTCTCAAACTGAATGGTGGGAGGAAACTAAAAAATTGGTAAAACATTTTTTTTGAAATAAAGCTAGAAAACAGACCCAGAAATCCTATATAGGTTATCTAGGATTACGAAAACCACTTCAAAGCCTTATTTCCAAAACAGAAATGTTGAAGATGGATTTTAGTGCTCAAATAGGAATAATAAAGAAACAGATGTTTACACAACAATATCATAGGGCTAAAACATTGCAACGGGAAATGCAGTTTGGCACTGAGTGTGAAAAACAGACTTTTCATGCATTTAAGGATTGTGGTAAAAGAACAGAACGAAAAGTAATGTCATGGGTAATGGATGATAAGGGATGGTTAGTGTCAACTAAGCAAGAAATTTTACAAACAGTACAACAACGGGTAACGCATTGGTTTGGGGAACCACTAGTAGTATAAAGTTCATCAGAATACTTAAGGAAACTTGATATTCCAGAAATTTTATCTCCGGGGGTACTATGGTGAAACCAGTTGAGGAGGACGAAGTAAAATATGTAATTACTACATTGAAGACAGGGACTTCCCCAGGGACAGACGGAATTACTGGGGAATTCTATAAAAAATACAGTGATTACTTAATTCAGGACCTTACCATTTTATATAATGATATGTTAGATTCAGGGGTGTTGCCACAGTCCATGACAGAGGCAGACCTGATTCTTTTATATAAAAAAGGGACCAAGGAAGATTTAAAAAATTGGAGACTTGTTAGTCTGTTGAACGTGGATTTTAAAATATTGACCAAAATTTTGGCAAGGAGATTGACTCTGATGATAGCAGATAAAGTAATTAGTAAAGCGCAGACATGCTCAATTTCAAAAAGCGGTATTCAGGATAATTTGATAATCCTCAGGGAACTGTTTCAAAGAGGTGGAATGGGCGCAGAGGAAGGGTATGTTCTTAGTCTTGATCAGCACAAAGCCTTTGACTCCTTATCCCGCTCCTTTTTGATGTCAGTTTTACGGCGATTTGGAATACCTGATAAATTTGTGCGATGGATAGCCTGCCTGTACCAAGAGGCAAAACTTACCCCTAGGGTAAATGGGTGGACGGGTCGGCCTGTAATATTGCAGAGAGGGGTGAGACAGGGCTGCCGTCTTAGCCCCTTATTATATACCTTTTTTATTGACCCTTTTTTAAGATCCATACAGATATCTGATTCTATTAAGGGCATATCATTGACACAGTTGGGCCCTCCGATAAAGTGTTTGGCTTATGCAGATGACATAGTAATTATTACTGATAAAAGTACAGAAAAAATGATATTACAACTATGATATTAGAATATTCTAGGACATCTGGCTCAAACATTAATTTTGAGAAAAGTGTAGGAATGTGGATAGGAAGTCAGCCAGATATCACGAAAACAAGATATGCAGGTATTGCATTGACTACAGAACCCATTACAATTCTGGGCATTATATTTGGAAAAGGAGATTTAGCTATCTTAAATTGGGAAAGCAAATTAAGGAAAGCTAAAGGAATCTCCCACGGGTGGAAAGGGCTACAGATTTCAAAATGGAAAAGGGTGTTATTGATCAAAAACATATTAATGCCAATATTTCTTTATGGCAGTTATGTATTCCCCCCCCTCCCCCACAATTTTAAACTAAATTATATAGTGCATTTTTTCAAAGTCTATGGGGGAGCCGTCTGAATCCGATAAAAAGAGGGATGACATATAGACAGATAAAAGAGGGAGGTTTAGACATGATAGATCCAGGATTATTTTATTATAGTATTTTTATCTATTATAATATGTTTCCTGCAACAATCAGTGGGACGAAGTTATGGGAAGAAATTATCTCCGAATGGGTGGAAATTGGCAAAACGGCATGGGTACAAGGAAACAGGAAATTATTAACCAGAATGACAATAATCTCAGGGTATGTAAAAACTATGCTTCAAGATCTAATCAGATTAAAAATTCCCAGACAAACTACTAGACCTAAAACAAGACAGGAGTTGTATCAAGTTATGATGGAATATACCAGACAAGAGTTGGTATTACCCAGTTGTTCGGTTTCTGAGATGCAGATTACACTATCTCAATTAACTAATGATAGAATTCCTGCTTATGCACGGGACGTGTTGTGGTTGAGTATCCATCGACGAATGAACGTAAAGAACAATTTGAAGCATAAGCAATTAACAGACAGATATTGTCCACGGAATTCTTGTTTTCAGCTTTTGGAAACACAAGAACACTTGTTTTTGGAATGTCCACCTGTAAAAAATGTTTTGGGATACACTGAGTAAAACATGGCGGACGACTTTGTTCCAGAACCTACATTATATGGAAATTGTGCATACCGCCTTCTCAACCAAATGGAATGGTTTTCATAAAGGAACATTACAGGTTGTATTTGCAATATTGAAGTACTTTATATGGCAAGCCAGATGCAAATGGATCATTCAACAACAAGAAACCTTCCTTGAGATTATGATAAAGAATGTAGTAATCTCACTTCAACACGTTTATGAGAAAGATTCTAAGTCTATGGCAAGACATAAATTGCATAATCTGTGGGATAAGTATGTTATTTTTGATGTTTGACTGAATAAAATTAAAAAAAAGGAGAACATAAGGAAGAAGAGCATGGTGAGTGGTTGATATGTAATTTTCACAAATATGGAAAAAAAAAGAGAAAAGAAGAAAAAAGAGAAAGAAAAAAACAAAAACAAAAAATGGGTGACACTGTAGTTGATAACTACCAAGAATGAGGAACGGATTGAAGCCTTACACTTCTCTGTAAATTATGAACACTTATGGGGACAACAAGTATTGATTATATGTGGAATTATTATTATGAATGGAGTGCAGTAGTTGGCTATGGCTAGTCAAGGAACTCGTGGCTTTACTATGTACATTAGGAAGCAGTTGGACAGTTTGAAAGTTGGAACCTACCAGAAGAAGATGTGATCATTATTTGGACTAATCTAGCATGATGCCTGATTGATTTGAATTTTACCCCCCAAAATTCCCCTACTCTTTTCGATAAGTGCCGTGGGATCTTTAACATCCACTTGAACTACCACCGGTCCAGGCAGATGAGACCTCAGTTTAACGTCTCATCTGAAAGATGGCACCTCAGAAGTGCAGCACCCCTCTCATGCAGCACTACAGTGTCGGTACTGGGATATTAACCCAAGTGCCAGATGTGGGAACTGAACCCACAGCCCTCTGATGTCCCGGCCTCAGAGGCGTGTGTGCTACCTACTGAGCCATTGACGCTATTAGTATTGAGTACTTGCAAATGAATATTAATGATAGCGGTTGTTATAAATGTGCTACTGTATGTTACCACTATAAATGCAGGCTTATACATGATGTTATTTTATACAGATGTATATTATGTGTTTAACTTATATGACTGCATGCATTTTGATCTGTGTGTTTATATTTAATACTGTATGGAAATTTTGTGTATGAATTCAGACACTTGGGTGTCACAATAAAATCACCTACTACTAGTACTAGAAAGGACATGAATGCAGTTGAGATGGTGCAACACAGGCCCCAAAAAATGATTAGGGATGTGAAAGACAAAAGCTATGAGGAGAGGCTGGTGGCTCTTAAAGGGACGCCATCAACCGTTTTTCCATCATATTATTTCTGGCAGAAAACCCGATTGCATGCCTTCTCTAGAACTTAAGCAGCAGGCTGTTTGATCTTTATTTCTTAGTAGAACTGATATGCATGGGAGTAGGAGAATTAGGAGGCAGTATAGCGTAGTGGTTAAGAGTACTGAGCTGCAAACCTGGATTTGAATCCCATCAGCTCCTACTTTGCATACTTTGTTACCCTGAGAAAGTCACTTAAGTTCCTCGTGCTCCCAGCTCGCACCTGGAAACAAGCTTCGGCTTAGTGTACTACTCCTGGTTAAACAATTTCCTCTTTCCGTTTCCCAGTAGTGAAATTATACCCACCTTGGTTTGCTTCAAATCCTTGATCTACTCTTATTGCATGCTTACTGAATATTAGGAACACCAACAAAAACAGTGCAGCCACTCATGATGCAATAGCATCCTCTCCTTCCACAGCATCACAGGTGGCTAGATTGTGTTAAGGGGCATTCCCAAGTCCAGGAAGGATGCAGTGCAAGTTGATCAAAGAATTTAACAAACATGTTTTTGTGTGGTAACACCAGTATGGTGGGTAGTCTTTTTAGAAGTTTGCTTGCACGCATGTGCAAGAAGCATAGTGCCATCATCCGAGTTTTTGTAGGTGTGGCGCCCTGTCTTCCAATTCAGTCAGTGCGTTTGCAGGCGCAGCCACAGTTCACCAATGAATGCTGCAGCTGTCTATGACAGCAGTTGAAAATGCAGTGGCGTACAGTTGAAAGGGAGAGACCGCTTCAGTGAGCAGCGATAAGATAGTGTTGATTAACATATTGCCGGCAATCCTGCTGTATATGTCTCTGCTTTCTCTTCCTGGAACATAAATTCAGTTGGAAGTGAACTTTTCCTAGGACTTTATTTCCGGGAGGAGGCAAGTGACTAAAATGACATCCTTGGAATGTTTCCAAGAAAATATCTAATTGCCATCCTTGGAATATTGAGTCAAAGTTCAGGGTAAGAGCGGCATTGACAAAAGCAGGAAAACAGAACCCCAAAGAGACTGAAAAAGTAGATGCAGTTGTCATCTGTTGGCACACCTGATCAGCATTGTAATAATAATTCCCAACCCTCTGAGTGTCTCTGAATAGCACCTCCCCCCTTGCTGCACACAGTATGGCTGACGGGGGTGCCCAGTCCCCCGTCGGCTCCACGCTCCCCCCCAGAGTTCTAGGTGCCACTCTGGGAGCCCACCCCAGCGTGGCACAAGTGAGAATGGTGATGAGGGTGCCCAGTCCCCCGTTGGCTCAATTAACCCCCACCAAAAGACACAGACTTCCAGTTGCCATGCTGGGAGCCCACCCCAGCGTGGCACACGTCTCGTATGGCCAGGGTGCCCAATCCCCCGTCGGCTCCACTGACCCCCAAAAAAAATATATTCCAGCTGCCATGCTGGGAGCCCACCCAGCGGGCACAAGTCTCGTGTCGTCTTCCTAAAAGAAAACAAACACCTGAAAAGAAAAAAGGTCCCTCGTTGATTGTCTTGCCCCCCCAGCTTGCGCCACCCTCTATGCATCAACCTCCCCACACCCCCACCTCACCCCATACTTGCCTTTGGAGGCCGGCGAGACGATCTTTGGTGGACCGGGAACACGTCTGCACTCTTTCAAAGCCGACCGCGAGTTGAAGAAATGCCGGTAAGTTGTATAATGGAATAAATAGGGTGTTTTCAACTTTGATGCATATCTCCGGCATTTTTTGGAATTTTGGCACCAAATTTTCAACATGGGGTTTTTGGGACACCTCCTCATGAATTCTGACACTGTCATGGCGTTAATCGGCCCCAAAAGGTGATTTCGCGGTCACTACGCGGAACCACCTTTCGGGACCAATTTACAAAACGACAGTGTCACAGTTCATGAGGTAGGTCCCCAGAAACCGTATGTTGAAAATTTGGTGAATAAATTCCCAAAAATGACTGATTTACGAGCATGCGCTGCATAGATCCTACACACACTCATAAGTTCACAAATTTATAATATTTTCACTCCAGATTTTCAACATTGCCATTTTACCACACCTCCTTATGAGCAGTACAGCTGTCATTTTTCACATCTCGCCCAAAATATGTTTCCGCGCATGTAGCGCACAATGGCGCAGTTGGTGTGCTAAATCAATGTTCGGGATAGATTAAGAAAATCACAGTGACACTGTTCTTGAGCAGAGGTCTTAAAATGGCTATGTTAAAAATTTGGTGACAAAAGTCCATGAAATGACTGTGTTACAAGCAAGCATTGCACAGTTTCCATGCACCCTCGTAAGTTAATGAATTTGTAATATATTCTGTCCAGATTTTCACCACTGGCATTTTTCCACACTTTCTTATGAACAGTACAGCTGTCATTTTTCACGCCATGGCTGAAATGTGTTTTTGCACTTCCAGCGCAGAAATACGTGGTTGCTGTGGGAAATCACTGTTCGGGACAGATTAAGAAAATCACAGTGACACTGTTCATGAGTGGAGGTCCCAAAATGCCTGTGTTGACAATCTGCTGTAAAAAATCCCCAGACTAATTACATTAAGGGTGTGCGTTGCACAGTTTCTACACATGCTTGTGACTTCACCAGTTTTTTTTAATATTTTCACTGCAGATTTTCAACATTGCCATTTTTTACACCTCCCCATGAATAGTACAGCTGTCATTTTTCACATCCTGTTCGAAATGTGTTTTCGGACCTGTGGTACCAAATGGCATAGTCGCTGTGCAAAATCAGCTTTCGGCTAACGAACGGATATTGCCACTGTTCATGGGGGGGCAAACAAACCATGTTGAAAATTTGGAGTGAAAATACCAACGAATGCCTGAGGCGTTAGGGTTTCCGACCATAACACCCCACCCTGTAGAGACTGACAGGCATCAGGGGTGTGACTTGGGATTGTCGCCTGTATTGCTCATACCATTCCACGCCCACCCACACCCTGCAGCCAGTTAGAGGCATTGAGGTGTGCCTTGGACTCTTTGGCCCCAAAGTTCACCCCATTCTCCTATACAGCACCCATCTCACCGTATTTCATGATGGAATGGGGTGAACATAAGGGCCAAAGACTCCAAGGCACACCATGACACTTGTCGGTGTCTGCAGGGTAGGGTGTGGTGAAATGGCGTGGCTGTTATACCTGATGACCCAAAGGCACACCCCAATGCCTGTCAGTATCTGCAGGGTGGTGGTGGGGTTGGCTTCAGTTCAATACTTCACTGCCATTCCTATTATGCAGCTCTGTAACTCCTACACTACCAATGCCAATGCCAGCAAGCAAACATTCGGCATTGACAATTGCTTGTTTATTTTATTTTTACAAAGAAAAAATGCATGTTTTTTTAATCAAGGGGCAGTTTGAGGCCTAAGAGGGTTGACAGTGTCCCTTTAATGTGTTCACACTGGAGAAAAGGAAGCTGAGATGTGTTGGCAAGATTGAACAGAGATGTTTTATCCGGTGTCCTCCAGCAGAACATGGGATCACACTCTGTAGCTCGGAGGTGGTAAATGTTTATGTTGTTTGTTTTACAATTTTTGGGTAGCCCATCAACGCAGCATTAGCACTGCTACTCGTGGCGCCAGTGACCCAAGTTCAGGAGTGAGTTTGGGTTGTTGGGGACCGTCCAGGGGGAGGATTGAGCATCCCAGAGGACACTCCCCTCCCGGGGGAGTGCAGCCAGCTCTGCTGCTGCACTGCCACCTGGGTGACCAGAGGTGGCATTGCAGCCGGAGAAGCTAGTGGGCGGGAGGACATTGGCTGGGGCCATACTGCGCAAGCCTGCATGATTGTGTGCTTTTGCACCCTTACCATCAACATCCTAGTGGTAACGGGAGAAAGCGGGGGGTGGGGCCCAACCGGCTTGATGATGTTGGCCGCTTGCAGGCCCTGCACCTGACTACCCAGGCACCACCTCCCACAACTGGATCTGTTCCATGACAGGAGTTGGGGAGCCCTGCCACCCCCTGCTGGGGGGGAGAAGCTCTGAGGGGGAACATGGGAGGTAAAGGTATGTCCTGCGGGGATGCCAGGGTGATGTGGCTGGGGCAGCTTAGCAGATAAGGGCCAACTGGAGAGCAGGGGAACCAACACAGCAACAATAGCTTTTTTGTCAGGAAAGACACAGTAAGCCGAGATTTGTTTCCAGGTGCATCCTGGGAGCACAGAGAAGTTAAGTGACTTGCTCATGGTCACACAACATGCAAATGATGCTTGTGGGATTCAAACCCAGTTCTTCAGGTTTGCAGTTCAGTGCTCTAGTCCTAACAACTGCACAATACTGCCTGCCCTATTCAGGGGTAAGGTTAAGAGGCGCTTCTCTCATATGTGGGGATCCTGTGGAACAGTCTAGTAGTGGAGCCTGTGGACATAAAGATAGCACAGCCCTTCAAGGTAAGCCTGGACACATTTTGGTCTGCTAAAGGAATCACTCGCTACCCTGGGTAGTAGAGTGGGTAGGTAATCCCTTTGTTGCAAAGCACATTTATTCACATCTACTTATGAAGCAGGGGTGGGCATGATAGCTTGAGAGTCCCTTCTGACCTTTGATTACTGTCATCTGTTGGCTGCCTTTGGGCTCCTAGCAATCAAAGCTATATTGTGGTACCTGGTCTTTAATTAGGACACCTACCTGATGAACAAAAATTAAATTAATTAAAAGTAAAGAAAAACAGTGAGTGCTTCTTTGCAAACCAGGGGCCATCATCTTTGGAGTGGAAAGCTTTTCCTTGTCATGTGCTGAGAAAAGAGACAGTCTTTGTTTTCAGGTATACTCAGACTGTTCACGCTTGTCTTTCACTGTCCTGTTTCAGGTGATTTTGCATTTCATGGTGGGCTCTCCTAGCGCCGCTGTCAGTCAAGACCTGGCGCAGCTCCTTATCCAGGCGGGGCTTATGAAGAGGTGAGCTGGATTGGTGCTGGCTGTGAGTGATGGGATTTTGATTGGGGCGGGGGTGGTGGTGGTGGTCTGAGCTTGGGGCAAAATAGAAGGTGACCTGCCGGTCAGTGAGATGGGGTTGGTGTCGGATGATGGTGCAGAGTGGAGATTGGGGTTAGTTGTGGAATGTGGTGTGAGCTGTGGGAAGGGTGGGATGGTGATGGGGTCATGGGGGGGGATCAAGGTCTGGGATGAGGCTACGAGTCAGGTAGGAGGTTGAGATGGCAATGGGGTAGGGAGCAGGGGGGAGAGAGAGAGAGAGATGCTAAGCGCAGAAGGAAAGAAGAGTTTACATGCTGCAGATTGCAAAATTTGTGATTAAAACAAATACAGTAATTCACAGTATTTTTCATTCACAACACCGAAGTTAAATCAGCTACATTTGATGTTTCAGTAGCCATTGACTACTGTGGCTAGCCATGGTGCACGCCCAAAGATGAGATGGGGTCTGAAGGAAGGGCAAGATGGCAATGAGGGTCTCATCTGACCAAAAGCTGAAATTATGGCAGTGAAGAGAGTTATAAAGTTGTTACACCCTGTCTCTCAGTTTTTTAACTGCTAAAGCTTGCTGCACTGGGCTGCTGCTTCCAGTATATGGTGTGCTGTAAATCATTCACATAGCATCATCCGGCTGAGTTTCAGCATGAGATTTGCTTGATCCTTCTGCTACCTAATTATGTTTCTGAAAAGGGTGAAGCACAGGAACACCAAGCGACTTTCTTAGAATCACAAAGGGAGTCGCTAGCTGCAGTGGGATCTGTGCTGCAACCTGCTTTGTTTTCATTGCAGTGGCCTGGAACGTGCAGAGCAGTAATATCCCTTGGAGCATCTTATATATGACTTTGAGATCAGAAAATTATCATCAGTTTCAGAATGTATTTGACAGCAGATAAGAACCGCTTGGCCCACCCAGTCTGCCCATTTTTCTTATCTACACAATCACTGCAGACCCTACTTGATTTACAGCTCTTTCTCCCTCCCTCCCCCTTACTTTCCACTTAGATTTCCTTGTGCCTGTCCCATGCATCCTTGAACCCCGCCTCTGTTTTGGCCCCTGCCTTCTCCACTGGAAGGCTGTTCTGGGAATCCATCACTCTTTCTTGGCCGAAATACTTCCTCACATCTCAACTGACTCTACACCCTCCAGCTTCATAGCATTGTCCCCTTGTTGTTGAGCACTTTTTTTTTTCTGAAAAATACTTCCCTCTTGTACCTTATTTTTCCCCCTTGAGGTATTTAAGGGTCTCTGTCATCCTCCTCTCTCCCAGGACATATATATTGAGGTCCTTTAGTCTCTCCTCATAGGGTCTTTGCAGACCCAGTGTAAGACATATGCAGTCCTTTTCATGGTCTTGCAGAATCTTCCCTAGAGGTTGTGATATCTGCTCAAATAGCTCATTGTCTCACTCCTTATTGTGATAACGTGAGAGAAATCCTGCAACTGCGTAACTGTGTGGTGAATGTCTTATGCCTTCACTCTACTGTAGGCCAGAAGTGAGGATCTCGTTCTGCGGGAGAAATCAGTTAACAGTTTGAAAAGGACTGTATCCCCTAATTCGCTTTGCCTTCTCTCGTCTTGTTCTTCTCCACCTTCTACCACTGCTCTGCCTTTTTCTGATTCCAGTAACTTTTTCCATGGCCCTTAATGTATTACTTGTTTTCCAGTTTTCATAGTCCTTCCTTGGATTGCTCCCCTGAGTCGGGTCCCAGCCTCCTGCTCCATGGTCATTGTTTCCCTGAATTTTCTAGCATCCAGCAGAGAGAGAGAGAGAGAGAGAGAGAACTCGCTGTGGCTGTGGGAAGGCCCATTGAAACAAGGACCATGGCAGGGTTTCATCTCCCCATTGTTTTCTTGTTTTACTCCCCTTGATTCCTTCTCCCTGTAGCTTGGTGGTTCATTGCAGTAACCTTGCTCACCGCTGCCTGCATGTGCCTACAGTTGCACATCCCCAGCTACTTATTCTTATGAGTCACCAGGAGGATCCTGAAGTGTGGTGCGTGTTGTTACCTTCCCCAGAGGAAGCGAGTATCCACTTGGACTCCCTGTTGTCCAGACGCGGTGACCCCAGTATCATGATATGAAGCAGCGTCACCGACATGGCAAGTGTATCCAAGCTGCTGTGGGAAGGCATGCCCCTTTTGTTTTCCTTCAAACGAAGACTCTGGAGTCATTAACCCTTATTAATTCATTTTTTCATATCTTGTGTTTATGTCCTCTTTATCCTTTGGCCCTCTTCAGCTTCTTGCCTGCTCAGCCCCAACACTCATCATCTCTAGACTTACTTGGTGTGTAACTATTCTCGATGGATTACCTGCCGTGGCAGGGCTAGGGGAGGGAGGTCTGCCCTCCCCACCCCCAGTGACCATATCCAGATGGGAAGCCAGGGCCCAGTCAGCGGTGTGGGGTCTGCGACACGCAGGAGCTTCATCCTGCCAGCAGGATCCTAGATTTCTATTTTTCTCGTCCTGCCCACCTCCCCAACGTTGGGCCTGCACCTTCGGACCTTGTGCACACTAGTGCACCCCTGTAGGCCCCCTGGCCCACCAGCACTGCAGAACCTGACACCATCCCTCCCTGGCTGGGAGCACTCATTGCCTCCCCAACCCTTGAGGTCATCTGACCAGCTTCCCAGGCTCACTTTTGAACCTGGGTCACCAGTGTGTGAAGCGGATAGTGCTACCAACTGGGCCTTTGGATGGCCTGTCCCCTATAGATTTCTATCTGATCTCCACATAGTCCCTCTTATGAATGTCTCAGTGTGCTGTCCATGCTCCTTGACCCTAGTCTAGTAAGAACACCTACCGCTGGTAACAGCGAGACATTTCCCTTCTCAGTACACTGAGTCCTGTGTGCGTGCGTGCATGAGAATGTGTGACTCCATCTGCGTCTCTCCTGTCAGTGCACCCCTACCCCCAATCTGTGCCAATGAGATCAATGAGCTCTTGATGCGTAGCATGAAGGTATGGGTTTCTTGTAATAACTTCTCTGCTATATAATATGTATAGTGGTATGTACTGATTGTCTGTTTCCCTTGCTCACAGTGAAGCCGGTGAACCCCCCTGCATCACCTCGGCTGGGTTTCAGTTTCTGCTCCTGGACACAGCTTCTCAGCTCTGGTATTTCATGCTGCAGTACCTTCAGACAGCCCAGGTAAGACGCCTACGTCTCACACTTGGGGCATCCAGACTGGGGTTCAAGAGATGATCACAGCTCCCACACTCTACAGCAGGTTCCAGTGTTTCCATGTAGGGAAAGGGGAAATTGTTTAACCAGGGAAGGTACACTAAGCCAAAGCTTGTTTCCAGGTGTGACCTGGGGGCACAAAGAAGTCAAGTGACTTACTCAGGGTCACACGGTATGCAAGTGGGGCTGTAGGATTCAAACCCAAGTCTCTAGGTTTGCAGCTCAGTGCCCTAAACTACTGTGCTATACTGCCTCCTAATGTATATGGGCTGCATTACTAAATCTACCACGCTACAGTCTTAGGCCCTTGATTTATCAGCAGGGCCAAGTATAGAGTGAGTTGGTATAGTGTAGGCTACCCCTCAGTAAAATAAAATTAATTTATTGCTGGTTAAAGGAGAAGAAAAGATGTCATTGCAGACAAAATTTTCCACAGGCCTAGGTATTGTGTGGTCAGGTGCAGTACAGGTTTCCTCTGCTCTGTAACTCCGGCTCAGCATTAAAATCTACATTGCTGGTGATGGCAGAGGAGCTATGAAGATATAGAAATTACATTTTGTCATGGGTCTAATGCACTCTGTGTGACCATGGAGCGGGAGCACAGTTTGTGTGACCACCCAGCTGTTTCCTGAGTGGCTCACAAGTCACTGGTGAAGTCCGCTGTGGGTCTTTTGCTCTTTGCGTGACCGTGGAGCACTGTTTGTGTGACCACCCAGCTGTTTATTGAGTGGCCCACAAGTCACTGGTGAAGTCCTCTGTAGGTCTTGAGCACTTTGTGTGACCATGGAGCGCAGGGCCACTTTCAAAATCTGTAGGTCTGGTGCACATGGGTCCTCCATTTTGTAAAGAAGTCAACCTGCTGGCCATCGCAGTGGTGCAGTGGTGACATACTGCTGGTCATCTGGGAGACTGCAGGCTCAAGGGGCAAGCAGGGTCAATATTACCGAGGTGAAGGGTTTTGCTTCCCGGGGTGGGAGGGGACCATCTGGTGCTTGCCAAGTTTTGCCCTTGTTACTTCCCTCTGGCGTGAGCCGTGTCTTTCAGCCTTGGATGTACAGCGTACCATTGCAGACGGAGCATACTCCCCTGGCCACAGGGTTTGCTGTATGTCAGAAACTGCTGCCAGTCCTCCCAGCTGAGGTGCCCTGCCCTTCATCTGCCTGCAGTCAGACCTGCCTCCTGATGCTTCGACCAGAGTCCTCTCCCGAACTCCAGTGTCGTTCCCAAAATATTTTTAATCAAGTTTCTATGCTGTACTTTGGAGAACCACATTTCTCTCCCAGAAGTATGTAAAAAGTATGACTGTAGAATTTCTTAAGCGATGAAAAGTAGCTACACAATAGGTTTATCAGCACCTCTCTGCAGTTTTGAATAACGAGAGCATGGGGTTTGGATGGAAGGAGGGGTGGCACTGGAAATTTCCAACAGCACAATGTCTGCAAGACATATAATATCAGGTCCTAGAATTGCATCCCTTTTTTGGGGGGCTGATAACCAAGTCTTACAATGGCACATGCGTTTTTTCGTACCTGGTGCCTTACATGTGGAATGCACTACTAAATTGTGCTGTGTGGTTTAAAGACTCACAAGCATAGAAACAGAGAATTTGTTGGCAGAACAAAACCGCTTGGCTCACCCAGTCTGCCCAGATGGTCCCTGCCTAGTCTGTCTCTGCAGACCCTACCCAGTCTCCAACAACCCTCCCTTCTCCCTGCCTATTTACTAATATTAAACTATGTCTATCCCATGCATACTTGAGGCCCCCCCTACTGTTTTCACCTCTACTGCAGGCCTCTGCAACTCTTGTGGTGAAGTAATACTTCCTCACATCCCTCTTAAACTCATCTCCCTTGCCTCATTGCATGCCCTCTGGTCATGGTGCTCTTTCTCATTTGAAGAAGACTCCCCCCACACCCATTTACCCCTGTGAGGTACTTGTAGATCTCTGTCATGCCCTTGTCATTCTCCTCTCTTCCATGGTGTACATGTTAAGATCCCTTAGTTCTCCTCGTAGAGATTTTGGTGCAGCTCCTGCACCATTTTAGTTTCCCTCTTCTGGGCTGCCTCCTCCCTGTCTTTGCCTCCTTTTTGAGGTGTGGCCTCCAGCGTTAGGCACAATACTCCATGTAGGTTCTCACCAACGAGCAGTATAGTGGCAACACCATCTCCCTCCTTCTGCTGGCGCTACCTCTCCCTGTGCATCCCAACATTGTACTGGCCCTGTCCTCTGGTTTGTCACTCTGCTTTACCACTTTGAGGTCATCAGATATAACCCCAAGGCCCCTTTCCTCCTTAGTGACTGTCCCTACCTACCCGCCTCTGCCACCCCATACTCATCTCCTGTGTTCCTGTGCCCTAGATGCATGGTTTTACACTTTGGCATTGAACCCCAGCCACCATGCTCTTGAGCACTCCCTGAGTTTCCCAAAATTACCGTGCATTTTCCCCACCCCCTCCTGCATGCTTACCCTATTATATTTTGGTGTCCTCTGCAAAAAGGCATACCTTCCCTTCTAGGTCTTCTGCGGTATCCCTTATGAAGACATTAAAGAGGACAGGTCCCAGTACTGAGTCCTGCGGCACTCCACTGGTCACTGTTCCATCAGAGTGAGTACTGTTAACCACCACCCTCTGTCTCCTATCCATTTACCAGTTCCTAACCCAGTTCACCACTTTGAATCCCACCCCTGGGCTGCTCAATTTCTTTATCAGTCTCCTGTGCAATACACTGTTGAAGACCTTGCTAAAGTCCAGATAGACCGCATCCACTGCCCTCCCCGATCTAGTTCCCTGACCACCCAGTCTTTGTCTGGCATTACCCCCCCCCCGGTGAAGCCATGCTGATTGTGGTCTTCCAGCCCGTTGGATTCAGTTTACTCTACCAGCCTTTTCTTTAACAAATTTCACCACCACTGATGTGAGACTGACCAGCCTATAGTTGCTAGCCTTCTCCCTACTGCCGTTCTTGTGTAGATGGAGCAAGTCTGCTTTCCTCCAGTCCTCGGAAACCACACATATCCAGAGAGTTGTTCAAGTAAGGCCATCAGTGAGGCAGCTGGCACCTCCCTGAGTTCCTTTAGTACTCTGGGGTGTATCCCGTCCAGTCCTGTCCCATAGACTTGTCCACTTTCAGGGCTGCAAGTCCCTTCAGAACTCTTTCCTTTGAAAATGGACTTGTGTCCACCCCCCCAACACACACACTCTTTGTTCCTGCTGCTCCCTGGTGATCTGTCTCCCCTCCTTCCACTGTGAAGACGGAGCAGAAGTACCTGTTCAAGGTGTCTGCTTTTTTCTTGGTCCTCTTCTGTGTAGTGCTCCCCCTTGCCCTCTTTATTCTCACTATCCCTCCCCCTCCATTTCTCACTAATACAACTGAAGTAAGTCTTGTTGTCTCCTTTAGCTAACCCCTTGGTTATTCTTTCCTCTGTCTGTGTATGTGCTTTCCTCGCTTCCTTCCTGCTTCCCTCTGTTTTACTCAGTGCACCTCTGTCTTCCTCCCTCTGCATTTCCTATACCTTCTGCATGCCACCTTTTTCCCTTTACCACCTTGGCCTCTTCTTTAGAGAAGTTCAGTGGTCTCTCTCTTTCCTTCTGCTTTTACTGACTTCTTTCATGCAGAAGCTGGTTGCCTTAATTATACCCTCCCTTATTTTTTACCACAAAAGCAAAGTTTCAACAAACTGCATTTGCCTCTCTGCAAGTTATGCGTTATTGGTTTTAACTGGTAATAGTCTATATTTGTTTGGGTCTTTAATACTGCTGCCATTCTAGAACACTCTTGGAAAACAGGCTGTTTTACCTCAACGAGTTCTTGAGTCTAGTTCTCTGATAGCAGCTGAACTTCAACTGGGCTCTTACATTTTTCAGAATGCTACCTGACTGTGTCTTCTCACTGGTCCTGTAAAGCCCTTTTCAAACAACATGAAGTCTTGCCATATTCTGACTTATTGCAGTTAGCCCCAGCACTTGAACTGCTCTGGAGAGGATAGAGTTAAATACTATGCAGGGTATAGAATGTTGAGCTCGAGCTCGGTTCAGACCTCTGTCTGGTGCACTTCAAAGTGTAACCGTCAGATTCTTTACTCCGCCTAACTGAACAGTCATTACGGATATTTCTCCTCTGCTCACGGTTCATCAGTCAGTTAAAGTCGTCGGTTTTACCGATCCTTTCGTTTCTATTTCGGTTCAGATCTCTGTCTGTGGTACAGTAAGTACTTGGGTAGTGGAGTAGCCGTAGGATACTTTCGGAAATTGTAATATTGAATTTTTTTAACTGGTTTTGCTGGTTTTACCCTGTGGTAATTTTCTCTTTCAGGTTTAGTGTGTGGTTACCAGTCCTTATCGGTCTTAAAAAAGAACGTGTTTTTTTCAAATACCCATAACACGGTTAGAACCGATAAGGGGGTCTTACCTGTTTTTTGCCGAGTAAAGGGTAAGTTTGTTGCATAGGATGACTACGTCTGAGAAACCCAAAAGAAAAACCGGGCCCACTGGGTTTCAACACTGCAGTGTGTGTGGGGAAGTCTTTTCTAAGGCTGATCCCCACACCACCTGTGTTTATTGTCTGGGGTTTGACCACCTCGATTCAGACTGCCAAATATGTAAGAATTTCCCTAAATCCACCCTAGACAAGAGATTGGGCAGGCTTAGGGATGAGGAGGCTGAGAAGTCCACTGACCCGGACGGCCAGCCCGGTTCGGTTTCGGACGAACCAGCAGGAGTGCCCTCTGACCAGGGCAATACTTCTTTGGGCAAAAGGAGAGGTGATTCCGAGGGATCGGTTCCGTTGAAAAGAAAGAGAAAAGAGAATTCGGCCAGTTCGGATCCAGAATTGCATGTTCCGACCGCCGAGGAGATTGCCTGAACGATTAGGATTGTGGAATTGCTTCGTCCGGTTCCAACTGATCTAGCTCCTTCTGGCAGGTGTTCGGTTCGGTCGGTTCCTCCTGTTCAGGATTATGCTCCTGAAGATTTTTATGAACCGGATTTGGAGGGGGATGATGATTATGAAGGTGGTGGTGGTGGTGGTGGTGGTGATGGAATGGAAGGTTTGGATGACCCCATTGAACCGGACGTCTCCCCAGACAGACCTTCTGGTGTTTCCCCTCCCAGGCTTTCTGAGTCCCCTTCCCACTTTATGTTTACAGAAAAGTGGCAGAAACCCTCCAGCTCCCTTTGGAAGAAGCTGTTGAGGAACAAGGGGAGCCTGACTACGTAGAAAAGATGGACATCCCAGAGTCCAAAAGGTTGTCTGTTCCCCTTCATAAGTCCTTTGGGAAACAGACACAGAAATTGTTAAAAACACCAAATTCTTTACCTCCTGTTGACAGAAGGATGGACAAGAGGTGCATGTTGTCAGGCTCGAGTATGGAGTACTTGTACCAACAATGCAGCCACGTTGGGGTTGTGCAGGCTGCAGCCTGTGATAAGGCTTACATACCCTTGGCTTCACACCCCCCAGACAAAGTCTCCAGGAAGATGGATGCCATGGCAAAGAAGCAGTACATGGCATCCTCCTTGGGACTCAGGCAGGCTAATTACATGGCCTATACAGCCAGGTACCAGAAGTCCAGGTGGGACACTGTACTGGCACTGGCTAAGCAGGCCTCCCCCCAGCTGGCCAGGGAGCTGGAGGAGGTGGCTGCTGATGGGATTGAGGCATCAAAGATCCAATTTCATGCTGCTGTGGACTCCAGTGATGTCATCACAAGTCATGGCTACATCTGTGGCTCTTTGGAGAATGACTTGGCTCAGATATACTAGCCTTTCACAGGACACCCAGACTAAGGCCATGGATTTCCCTGTGGTGGGTAATTCTTTGTTTGGGGAGCAGACAGAGAATTACATGAAAAAGATGGATGAATATAGGACCACCTACAGGAGTGCACAAGCCAAGGAAAGGCAGGCAACTCCTCAAAGGCAGCAGGCTAGGGGCAGGGGCAGGCCTTTTCATAGACCTTTCTAGCAAGCACAGGCCTCCTCTTCTTTTTCTCAGAGGGGGTTCTTCAGAGGGAGAGGCAGAAGGGGGATGAGCAGGGCTGCATCCACCCCTCAGCATAAGGCCCCTGCCAAGCAGACACCCTGATGTGTCAGCCCGGGCCGACTCCCCAGTTCCTGTAGGGGGCAGGCTGGCTTACTACTTCCAGGACTGGAAGTCTGTTACCTCAGGCAAGTGGGTCCTGGAGGTAATAAGCCAGGGACCGGTTCTCAACTTCAAAAAATTCCCAAAGCTGAGAGACAGATCTTTTCCACCTGCAAACATCTTCGAAACCATTGCCCTAGAGGCAGAGGTTTCATCTCTGCTGGCCTTAAGGGCCATAGAGAGAATTCCTACAATACACAGGGGCAAAGGTCTGTACTCCAGGTACTTCCTTACCCTGAAAAAAACAGGGGAGTGGCGGCCCATCCTAGACTTAAGATACCTGAACAAACATCTTTTTAAACCAGAGTTCAAAATCGTGACTCTGGGAATAATCCTTCTCTCTCTAAGGCCAGGGGACTGGCTAGCCTCCCTGGACCTGAAAGGTGCCTACTTTCACATTCCCATCAGGTGCTCCCACAGAAAGTACCTCAGGTTCGAATTGCCTTCAGGCCATAACCAAGCCAAGCCTCCCCCTCTTAAATAAACTGGACACCCTATACCACAGGTCCATCAGATTCATTACTGACCTTCCCTTCAGCACCCACCATTGCTCCCTTTATAAGGCAGTTAACTGGTCATCATTACAACACAGAAGAAATAGGAATGCTGCAATTTGGATATTCAAAGCCTTATCAGGCAGGCTACCTACCTACATCTCGGACTGTTTTACTCAAATTACTTCTAGGCCACATAACCTAAGATCAGCAAAATTATCACCCTTAAGGTCCCCAATGTCTGCACCCAGCTTGGGAGGGCTGCTATCAGCTACTCACTAGCAAATGTTTGGAACTCACTCCAAAAAACATGAAGCTAAATAACCTCCCACCCTTAATATCCTTCAAAGATTATTCACCACCCTATTCCCAGAACTCTGCACCTGCTTCCACAAGGCCTAATTTCACGGCCCTACCCACCTTTTTTCTGGTGGGTAGCTTCTATATGCTGAAAAAAAACTCCAGTTCCCAGTATCAAGATTCACCTCAAAATGCCTGCTAAGTCCTATAATCTACATATTAATTTCTGATGTGCCAACTGCCTATTGTCTCACAGATTAAAAGTGTTAATGCCTTGTACATATGTATATTGTTATATACTAGCACTTATGCCACTGTATTACTGTTTTTGTTACACCTGTCATTGTATTACTGTTTATGATACCCTTGTCTGTGTAATAACACTTGCACTTCTTGACCACTCAGGTCCATCTTGTAAATGAGCTATGCTCAATGATGTTCGCCTGATTAAATAAAGATTTGATTGATTGATTACCAGTTCAAAGCAATGCCCTCCGGCCTAACATCAGCTCCAAGGGTGTTTACAAAATGCCTAGCAGTAGTAGCGGCCTTTCTAAGGAGGAAAAATATCTCCATATTTCCATACCTGGATGACTGACTCATTGTGGGTCAGTTTCCAGATCAAGTCAGATCTGCAAGTGACCCAGCAAATGCTCACTTCTCTAGGATTTCTTCTCAATCTTCCCAAGTCAGTTCTCGAGCCAGTATGGCTTCTCACTTTCATAGGGGTAGAGCTAGATACTGTCAAAGCAACAGCTTTTCTTCCCTTGGAAAGAGTAAGGGCTATTATAGAGCTGGCTTCCTCCTTCCACTTTCTGGTCTTTCGACCAGCAAGGCACTTCCTTCAGCTTCTGGGCCACATGGCAGCTTCCACTGCAGCGGTCCAAGTGGGCAGATTTCAGATGAGGGACATTCAGTTTCATCTGAAGGCTTTTTGGTCTCAGAAAAAAGATCCGCTAACCAAACTTGTTCCAGTAACTCAGACCCTGATCCAGGCCCTTCAGTGGTGACAGGATCAGGACAATCTCAGGCAAGGAGTCCCATTCATCACTCAGTCTCATTCTGTGGTTC
Source organism: Neoceratodus forsteri (assembly GCA_016271365.2). Lineage (NCBI taxonomy): Eukaryota > Metazoa > Chordata > Ceratodontiformes > Ceratodontidae > Neoceratodus > Neoceratodus forsteri. Next base: position 75,694,999 of record JADMNL010000035.1, read on the forward strand.
TTACCACAGATGCTTCTCTCCTGGGGTGGGGAGCCCACTTGGGGACTCTCACAGCCCAGGGAGTGTGGTCCACTCAGGAGTCTCTTCTCCACATATACCTTCTGGAGCTCAGGGTGGTTTTTCTGGCCCTGCAGGCCTTCTCTCAATCAGTACAGAACAAGGTGGTTCAGGTCAGGACAGACAACACTTACACCATGTGGTATATCAAGAAGCAGGGAGGCACTCGGTCTATGGCCTTGTGCATGGAAGCCATGAAATTATGGTCCCTGGCTTATTCTGTACAGACCTCTCTGGTAGCAGTCCACTTCCCAGGAAAGGCAACTGTGCTAGTAGATGCATTGAGCAGGATTTCCCAGGGCCATCACGAATGGTCCCTGGATCCCCTAGTGTTAAAAGTGATTTTTTTCAAGGTGGGGCACTCCAGAGATAGATCTCTTTGCAGCCCCAGACAATCACCAACTTCCTCTCTTTTGTTGCAGACCCCCAGTCTTGGTCTCAGTCCCTCTGGATGCTCTGATTCTGGATTAGGAAGGGACATTTTTATATGCCTTTCCTCCTTTTCCTCTGCTGTGCAAATTCCTGGTCAAGATAAGGTCACAATCCTGCAAAGTGATCCTGATTGCTCCAGATTGGGTCAGGCAGCCTTGGTATCCCCTGTTGCTGTCCCTAGCAGTCCATCTTCCCCTATCTCTTCCCAGGAATTACAACCTGTTAACCTCCTCTCAGGGGAGGATTTGGTACCCCAATCTTTGGTCTCTCAATCTCAAGGCATGACTCTTGAAGAGTTAGAGTATGTGCATTTGTCTCAAGGGGTTCTGGACATTCTCAAAGCCTCTCGAAAACCTGCCACCAGAAAAACTTATAATTCCAAATGGAAAAGATTCAGCATTTGGTGTGCCAAGAAGCATATATCCCCAGACACTGCTGAATTGTCTGCAGTTCTGGATTACATGGTTTATCTTAATGGCCTATGCCTCAGACCAGCTACCCTCTAGGTACACTTGTCAGCTGTTTCTGCTTTTCTGTCAGTGGGAAAGCCTTCCTCACTGGCATCTCATCCTGTTTTCTGTAAATTTTTCAAGGGATTGCTTCATACCAATCCCCCCTTTAGAGATCCTACTCCTGCTTGGGACCTTAATGTTTGCATTGCTCAGCTTATGCAACCCCCCCTTTGAGCCTTTGTCTTCAGCAGAGCTTAAGTACTTGACTTGGAAAACTGTGTTCCTGGTAGCTATTACCTCTGCCAGATGTATCGGTGAATTACAAGCCCTGTCAGTGAAGCCTGATTTCATTTCATTCCATAGAGATAAGGTGGTCCTTAGAACCAGGGTTCTTACCTAAAGTGGTTTCAGGTTTTCATTTGAACGAATCCATGTCTCCTCCTGTGTTCTTCACTGACCATTCTTCTTCAGGAGAGACAAGATTACACAGTTTAGATGTTAAGAGGGCTCTTAGCTACTACATTGAGCGTACTAAGGCACACAGGCTTGACTCCTTCCAGTTGTTCCTCACTTATGGGGAGGTGGGAAAGGGCAGACCTGCTACTAAGAGAACTTTTGCCAGGTGGATTGTCTCTTGTATACAGTTCTGCTATGAGAAGATAGGCAGAATACCATCCTCAGGCCTGAGGGCTCATTCGACTAGAGGTACAGCTGCTTCCCTGGCTGCTGCCAGGGATATTCCCTTGCTAGAGATTTGTGAAGCAGCCACCTGGAAAACGGTCCATATATTCACCAAGCATTACTTTCTGGATATCCAGGCTAGGAGTGATGCTCGGTTTAGTACAGTAGTACTGCAGAGCCTATTCCCAAAGTAGGTTCGATTCTCTCCTCCATGGAGGTACTGCTTGGTAGTTTGCAGTAAGTCAGAATACAGCAAGACTTCATGTTGTTTGAAGAAAAAATTACTCACCTTAGTAATTGTGTTTCTTCTAATTGAGTCTTGCTGTATTCTGACCTCCCTCCTTGCCTCCCGTCTCAGAATCTGGTTTTTGGGAAGTGGGCTGACAGGTGCACTGTTGCACCCCAGGGGTGCATTTGGGCACTCCTCCTTTTTAGATAGGGGGAATGAGTTATGTTTTTATTTTAATAGTCATAGTGTTCACTACCTGGTTTTTCATTTTGGATTTCTTGACTTGAGTCTTTGTGGGATCCAAAATATTTGGTTGCTATTTGGCTAGTAAAAATTTTACAATTTCCACATAGTATTAGCTCGTAAGAATCTGACGGCTACATTTTGAAGTGCACCAGACAGAGGTCTGAACCGAGCTCGATTTCAACGTTCTATGCCCTGCCTAGAATTTAACTCTATCCTCTCCAGAGCAGTTCAAGTGCTGGGTCTAACTGCAATAAGTCAGAATACAGCAAGACTCCATTAGAAGAAACACAATTACTAAGGTAATTTTTTTCTTCCCTGCCTCGGACAACGACTTGTCAGTGGGCAAGGTGACGTGGCAGGTGAGGTGAACGGGTGAAGCGGCAGGCATTCCCACAACTGGTTTGTGTTGCGTTTCTATATGCACACTGTGGGGAGATCATGCATCACTGTAAGCACCTAGTGAATGTCGCCTCGCTGTGGGATGTGTAAAAAATGCACGCTCGCTCACTTGCTTACTCACTCTTAGTTTCTGTTCATTTGCCCTGTAATCATTTTGGTTTCCTTTCTCCCAACAGTCTCGCGGGATGGAGCTAGTTGAAATCCTCTCCTTCCTCTTCCAGCTCAGCTTCTCCACTCTTGGCAAGGTAAGCACAGACCGGGGGGAGGAGTGGTGGGCTTCCACTGCTGAGTTATGGAATAGAATGCTACAGGGTCCGACTGGGCAATTTAAAAGACAAGGAACTTCAGCACAAAGGCAGTGAGGCAGTTTTCGATTGGTCGCATGGTGTTGGCTGGTTAGTTAGTTCATTAGTTACATTAGATTATTTTTCTATTTTGGGATCACTATGGCCCACACCTATAAGATCATAGTAGAGCTTGTTCCCCTTCCTTTGGGTGGACATACATATGAGACATACTGACACGGAGTCCTGTGAAGGACAAAACACACCGATCTCATGCATAAAAATAGCAGGTGCCCCACCCACCACTGGTACCCCCTCCTGGCCTCCCGATTAATAGATGAAGATTGGCAGCAGGTGCCTAATCCGGTCGCTGGTCATCCCCAACCCCCCAGTCAGTACTTTAATTTCAGCAACAGGTGCCCAGCCCTGCAGCTGGTACCCTCTTTTGGCCTCCTGATTAATGGATTAAGTCCGGTGTTGAGTGACAAATCCCACCTCTAGTACCCCAGTGCTCAGCCCCCCAGTCAGTACTTTGATTCCAGCCACAGATGCCCAACCCTGCAGCCAGTATCCCCTTCCTTTCGGCCCCCTGATTAACAGATGAAGACCTGCATTGGGTGTCCAATCCTGTTGCTAGTACCCCAGCGCTGAGCCCTTGATCAGTACTTTAATTCCAGCGGAGATGCCCAATCCCACCTTCGATGACCCCCACTTCCCACCCACCCTGTTATTTATATATAACAAAAAAAAAAGCTTGCTCACCCTCTAGTACCCACACCACCCTCCTTCCCCCAACTCATACCTCATCACAGATCATCAGTGTCCCTCAATGTGATTCCCTGATGTCCCTTGCCATGCTGTTCTACCTGTAATGACCAAAACACGGACTTCTAAAATGACTAAGTTCAGAAATGCACGTACTTCTCTTGTGCGTAGACTTTGTAGTTTTTTCTAGTAAGTGTTGCGTTTACTCATATTGTCACCAGTTGTCCTCATTTTGAGCCCAATTTTTCAGGGTGGCTACATCACCACACCCCCTCACAAACATATAAACAGAACTCTGTAACTTCAGTTACATTGACAAAGTGACACTTATTCAGTCATGAGGTGGGGTGACAGTGTGGCGCCCTGAAAGTTTGGTCTCGGAGTGGCCAAAATTGGCCAAGATATGACTAAAAGGAACAAATTACTGAAAAGAAATGGCAAAGTCAAGGTGTTTGCACAGTACACACATTTCAGGACTTTGTTTTTTTAGACACGAAAGAAAAAACGCCAATTGCCACAAAAAAACAAACAAACATGAAAATACATGCATAGATCACTTTATGTGCCATAGAACTTTACCTGCTGCCGCAGAAGTAGGCCTTGGCAGAAGTTCAGAGTCTCTGCCACAGAAGATAGGTCTACTGCACAGCAGGCAGCTGGGGACCTTGTTTAAGTCTTGGCAAACCATACAAGTTACTTGAAGTGGGAGACAAGTTCTTGAGGGAGCCTTCCAGAGTCATGAAGACTGGGATCTGTGGAGCCTGGTAAGTTGTTTCCTGTTGCAAATGGCCATGGAGACTGTTTTGTTGGTATTTGAGCACAAGTTGGTGAAAGGCAAACCAGCGCTGGACATTATTAGGCAGTTTTCAGTTTGGGGGAGGAGGGGGCAGCCGAAGCTCTGGAAGGAAAAAGTACAGTTTCCTCCATATGGATGTGCATGGAGATCCACAGTGAGGGTAGGTCCAGGTCACTGAGGGAAATGGAAAACTGGATGGGGCAATGTGATAAAAGAGGAACAGCCCTCCTCAGTGTGCTCTATTTTTATTAAAAGAGCCAATCAGGGCCGGATCCTTGGCACTGAGCTGTAAGTGTTCGCTTGACATGTGGTGACCCGGGTTCACGCCCCCGAACGGGAGGAGTGGAGTTTGGCAGGGAGGGATTTTATAGCGTCCATTGGATGCTTTGCTTCCCTTCTGAGGGGGAGGTGGGTAGGTCCTGGACTGCTGTTTGTCGGCTCCTTGTGGTGGCTGGTAGCTGGCGTTCTTGGTGGTGTGTGGCCTTGAAGTGCTGCTGAACACCCCCGCACCCAGGATGCTGTTGAGGCGGGACCATTTTGTGGGAGGTGGGGGTGGGGAGGGCTGGGGAGAAAGATGGAAAACTAGCCACTCGGCTGACTGGATGTCTGTGGCTGGTCCCTGCTCCCAACAAAGCCTGGAAGTGTCCGTGCCAACCCCTGCCACACCCAAGATATGATTGGAATACCCTCCGGTGACTCTCCTCTCCCGGTTCCCCTCCTCGGGTAGGGGTCCTCCTGTCGAAGGGATAAGTCGAGTTACCTGGGTTAGGACAGTAATGGGGCGGTGGATGGTGAAGGGACATGGGGGCAGGGGCCTAGGTATCCCGAAAGAGTGGCCAGCCAAGGGCTAGGGAAGAGAGAAAAAAAAATAAGCCAGTCATCTTCAGGATGACTGATTTCAGTTGATAATGGCACAACATCAAGGGGGCAGCTACATATAAAGCTGATTTTACAGATCTTGGAGACAGAAAATGAATACAGTTTAAGCAAGTATATGTGAGTGGGAATGTTACAGTGCCTCTCTTCCTCGTCAGTGTCCAAGAAAAAACAGCCAGGTTTGTTTATGTATTTTATTTGTTTGAAATTGTTCCAACTGAAGTAACCCCGTAAGATGTCTCATTTTCATGGGGGTCCCAAGAAGGATAGCAGTCCAGCAGAAATAGTTACATACAGGGTAAAATGAACACACAAAAAAGCTGTAAAGGTAATACAAGCAAACCGTAATTAAAGTTTGCTAACAAAGTGCATCACAGCAAGGAAAGACAGGAGCTTTGTTGTGCATCATGAGCTTAGCTGGGGAGAGGGGATTCTGGACCCCAACAAATACAGGACATTCAAAGGTGACTGGAAAGGCTAGACATGAACACTTGTAAGCTAGAAGCTCGGCTGGAGAGGGTGTTTGTTCCAGATGTCTAGTACTGCAAATGCAAAGGCCTTTTTGCCATATTCATGCTGATTCAGTGCGATTGGTACCGGTAGAATAAGCACAAAAATGCGCTGGTTTGCACTTTCAATATTGCAGCAGAGGCCCAGGCACATGGACGTACCCTGAGGCTTAGCCTGTCATTTGCGTCATCAGAGGGCTGGCTGTGGGGGAAACTAGGAGTCCTAGTTTGACAGCGTGGCATGCAGGGGGTGTCACAGGATCAACCAGCTAAAACATAATAGTACATACAAGCAAGTACATTAAACAAATTATTTTGTTAGGCATTTTGCTTAGTCAGGACTTCTAGGTCCCACAGTATTATGGCAGGGAAGCTGTGTGTTCCCCTTTACATATATTCATACATGCATAAAATGAAGTCTGTGGAAACTAGAAATTTCCCTGACCTTGTTCCATTAGCTAAGCAGGTCCGGTGCACACTTTGTAGGAGTTACTCACATCTGCATCCCGGAGATTGCTGGAAATCTAGTTGTCGGACTGCGTGGACTCGGATCAGTTTAAACCCTGCTCTACTGCCATACTGCAGTAGGGTCTTCTGTTAAAGAAGTTCTTTCCTGTCCAGAATTTTGAGTGTTCTCAGATTTTGTACTGGTGATATCATTCTGCGTCTGTCTGTCCATACGTTCTTCCTGCATTAGCGGTGTGTCCTGCCTGTCTTTTCTTGTTTTGCAGGATTATTCAGTGGAAGGAATGAGCGACTCTCTACTGACGTTCCTACAGCACCTACGAGAGTTTGGGCTGGTGTTCCAGAGGAAGGTTTGTATGTGGCCAAGAGCAAGTTTGGGTCAGCGGGTGGGAAAATTGTGAAAAGGCACAGAGAGAACTCATGGAGATGTCACATTAGCCAACAGGCTCACAGCTGAGGTGGGGTGAAGGTACCACTGCACTAATCTTCAGATAGAATTCAGGTGTCTGAATTTTCTTCCCAGTACCTGCATGGGGAACCTTCCTAAAGTCATAATAACCATTCTTCTCAGATTTGGTAACATCTGCGAACAGTACCGAGTGCCAGCTGCCCAGTAATCATGGCTGCTGACATTCTTTTCCCACACCGCTCAATAATTGCTGTTAACTGTACAGTATGTTTTAGAGTGGCCCATAATGTAACAGCTACCAGATATCTTGGCGGGCAGGCAGGTGGGAGTGGCAAACCATTTGCACTATATTTCCTCTTTGGAACAGCATATCATTTCTATTATATTTACTTTCTCCTTGGCGGAAGTTACTGGGCTGTCGCTTGCAGTGAGCCATACCAGGCTGTGGTGATGTAATAAGCAGAGTTTAAATAAATTTAAAGAGCTGCCTGAAGGTCTGGGAAATTCTGCGGGGGCTAGCTGTAATAACAGTCTGCAGGGCCGCTTCAGTGATACAGCTGCAGCACATTACACAGCCACTTTGGAGACTGGGATTTGCGTTCAGGCCCCGAAATCCTGTGGCTTTATCTGTTGCTCTGTCTTGAACACTGTGGGATTACCAAATATTAGAGTCCCTAAAGCCATTGGGAAAATGGGGGGGAAAAGACATTGTTTAAGCTGTTTCTCTTTTTCACGTCCTGCTTTTCATAACATGAACTTGAAATCAGGGAAACCAAGCTGTTGCAGTATATCTGCTCTTTCATTACCACAACAAGAAGCTGTCTCAAGTAGGGATGTCATGGTATCAAGGTTTCATGGTATACCACGATATCTGAAGTTGGGGTGTTGATACCGTGACCGATTTCTGATACCTTGATAATGGCATTTCCCAGCAAACTTTTTTTTGAGTGTGTGTTAATTCCTCTTTATTGAACAGTTTGGGTACAAAATACATTTCTCATTTTGAAAGTCGGCTATCACAGTAATAAGCGCTATTTATAAATTACAGGTCATCCATCGGTGAGCATGGCACAAAGCAAACCACAGTTTTCAGGCTCTTCAATTAATTTTGGAGGGTGTTTGGTTTTTTTGGAACAGCTTCCCTTTCTGCACCAACTCTCTGACACAAGAGTTCCAGGAGACATATTTTGTACAAAAATGTCTTACTTCTGTAATACATAATTAGTATTCTTGATAACCACGGTATTATGTGTCACTTGTATCATACCATCAAAATGTGATACCCTGACATTCCTAGTCTCATGTAGAGGGTTGTGATCTCGGAGGTAGACGAGCAGCTAGGACACATGAGGTCTAGGAGACTGGGAGCCAGTTGTCATGCTAATGTGCCTAGTTATTAAAACCAACCAACAAACAAAAAATGGGGAACTTAAATAGGGGATATGAAATGGCCTGACTCAGAATATGCCTTTCATCTTCAATGAGAGGAGCTGGATCGTAACTCAAGAGAAGCGAGGCCTGAGTGAGTTCTGAAGACCTGTTCTCACAAGTGATGGTCAATCACATATTTTGAATCGGGCCATTTTAACTTTTTTTGTTGTTGTTTGATAATTGGGTAAGGACCACAAGGCACAGTGGTTGTTTTCAGTGGTGACCCGGGAGCACTGGGTGAGGTTAAGTGACTTGTTCAGAGTCACACAGTATGCAAGTGGAGGTTGTGGGAATCAAACCCAGGTCTGCTGGATATACCAGGCAAATTTACAGCTTGTTATTCTAACCTCTAGGCAATACTACTAGCCCAGTGGCAGTATAGTGTCCTCCTTATACCACACATTTGCAAACTAGCTGTTTCACTGCCTGGATCAGCATGTCCAATTATAATGCAGCATAGCTCCATTCAGAGGTCATCAAGAACTGTTAAACTTGCTGGCCTATCGGTGCAGTGGTAGTGCTGCAGCTTGCGATGTTGGTGACCCACATTCTGGAACAAGCACAGGTCACCGGGAGCCAGCTGGGGGAGGAGGATCGCGTGTCCCAGAGGAACACTGTCTTCTTGGAAGGGAGAGTTGCCAGCTCAGCTGCTGTACTGCTACCTGGGTGACCACAGGTGACAGTGCAGTTGGAGTGGTATAGGGGAAGGAGAATGCAGGCTGGTGACATGCTAAGCATGGTTGTGTGTGTGCACATGCACACCACAGCCCCCTGCATCCTGAGGGATGGGACCAAAAATATTAGCACCCCACCAGCAAGGCAGGATGAATACTGGCTCCCCACAGGCTCCGCACTGGCAGCGTGGCTCTCCTCTGATCCAGGACCTTGTCCAAGCAGCACGAGGACTTGCCCGCCACCCCCTGCCGAAAGGTAGTGACAAGTGGAGGACAGAGTTGGAAGGTAAGGCCACGAGAAGCTGGACAATGGGGCTGAGGGAGTCTGTGTGTGGGACCGCCTTGCCAGTGAAGAGGGTAAAATAAATAAATAGTAGTTAAACTTGCATTGGGAAGTAGTCCCCAGGTAGCTAATTAAAATAGGAACTTTCAATGTACTGTGATTGTGACGCGGCTGACCTACATAGAAATATAGAAACAGAATTTGACGGCAGATAAGGACCGCTTGGCCCACCCAGTCTGCCCATTTCCCTACCTAATGGATAAGCTGCAGATCCTAGTTAACCAGCAGCCTACTTCTTTCTGCCCCCACCCCCTAGAATTGCCTTACGACTGTCCCATGCATGCTTGAATTTCATCGCTTTTGACTCCACAATCCTCCGGAAGGCCGCCCATGCATCCACAACCCTCTCTCTGAAAAAATACTTCCTTAAATTACCTTTGAGCCTCCCCTCTATCTTCAAATTGTGCCCCCTTGTTCTTGCACACCTCTTTTTTTGAAAGATGCTACCCTCTTGGACTTTGTTGATTCCCTTGAGGTACTTGAAAGTTTCTATCATGTCCCCCCTCTCCCTCCTTTCCTCGAGGCTATACATATTAAGCTCCTTAAGTCTCTCTTCATATGTCTTCCGGTGCAGACCCTGCACCATTTGAGTTGCCCTCTTCTGGACAGCTTCCATCCTGTCTATGTCTTTCATGGAGATTGGGTCTCCAGAACTGTGCACAATACTCCAGATGGGGTCTGACCAGCTGTCTGTACAGAGGGATAATAACTTCCTGTTTTCTACTGGTGATGCCTCCCATGCATCCCAGTATCCCCAACCCTCCTTTCTGCTCCTCTCACATTGCTTGCCCACCTTTAGGTCATCTGATATGACTACCCCCAGGTCCCTTTCCATTTTTGTTGTTGTTAGTATCTCACCCCCATTGTGTACTCTTCCTGGGTTTTGTTTCCCAGGTGCATTACCTTGCACTTCTTAGCATTGAATCTAAGCTGCCATACATTTGACCATTCCTCTAACCTTGCCAAGTCCCTTCTCATCCTTTCCACCCCACCTTGTGCATCAGCTCTGTTGCAGATCTTTGTGTCATCTGCAAAAAGACATACTTTTCCTTCCAATCCCTCTGTAATGTCGCTTATAAAGACACTGAAGAGGACTGGTCCTAATACTGAACCTTGCGGTACCCCACTAGTAACCCCCCTTTCTTCAGAGTGGACTCCATTTACTATTATTCTCTGTGTCCTATTCTCCAGCCAATTCTTTACCCAGGCTGTCATCTTGGGACCCACTCCCAGGCTGGCTAACTTGCATATTAATCTTTTGTGTGGGACTGTGTCAAATACCTTGCTAAAGTCTAGGTAGGCCATGTCCACAGCCCCTCCCTGATCTACTACTTTGGTCACCCAGTCAAAGAAATCTATCAGATTCGTCTGGCATGACCTTCCCGCTGTGAATCCATGCTGCCTTGGGTCCTGTGCCCCTCTGGCCTCTAGGTAATTGACAGTTTTTTCCTTCAGAAGTGATTCCATCATTTTCCCTACCACCGAGGTTAAACTAACAGGTCTGTAGTTTCCTGCTTCTGCCTTGCTCCCACTTTTGTGAAGGGAATCACATCTGCCCTCCTCCAGTCCCGGTACCACCCCATCCTCCCATGATTTGTTAAAGAGGGTAGTCAGTGGTGTCACTAGTTCTACCCTTAGTTCTTTTAGAATTCTGGGATGAATCCATCAGGCCCCATTGCTTTGTCCACCTTCAGTTTTAAGAGTTCTTTCAGAACCCTTTCTTCTGTAAATGGGCTGGTATCAACTGAATCCAGAGTGTTTCTACTGTTTGTTTTAGGTACCTCCCTCTTCCTTTGTAAATACTGAGCAAAATATTTGTTTAGTATCTCTGCCTTTCACAGTCACCCTCTACCCACCCTCCCTCCCTTTATTAAGCCTCACTATCCCTCCCTTGGTCTTCTTTGGCACTGATGTACCTATAAAGGTTTATCCCCCTTCTTAACCGGGTTGGCTATCTTTTCCTCAGTTTGGGCCTTTGCTGTTCTGACTGCCTTTCCAGCTTCCTTTGCTTTAACTGATACAGTTCTCTGTCCTGCTCCTTCTGTGATTCCTTGTACTTCCTGAATGCTCTCTTTCTCTTGAACCTTCACTGCCACTTCCTTTGAGAACCATAGTGGTTTCTTACATCGTTTTGTTTTGTTTATTTGCTTCACACAGGCTTTTACCTCTGTGATGGCAGTTTTATTATTCCCCATTGTTCTTCACCCTCCTTCCTGCACATTTGTTAGTGCATTTCTTGAGCACTCACCCATTTTGGCAAAGTCAGCCCTCCTAAAGTCCAGTACTTTTGCCTTTGTATGACTTGACTCTATTGCTGTGTTTATTGTGAACCATACTGTTCGATGGTCGCTAGTTCCCAGATGGCTACCCACTTCTACATCTGTGATCCTCTCTTCATCTCCATTTGAGAGAACCAGGTCTAAGATTGCTCCCTCTCTGGTGGGCTCCAATACTAGTTGTCTAAGGCATGCCCCCTGTAGGGCATCTAGAATAACCCCACTCTTCGAAGTGGCTGCTGCAACTGCACTCCAGTTAACATCTGGCATATTCAGATCACCCATCAGCAATATCTCCCTTTTCTGCCATTCTAAGTATACTTTCTATCATTTCCTTGTCCATTTCCTCCCCTGAGAAGGGTCTGTCTACAACCCCCTGCGGATTGTGGTTCCATTGCCGGTCTCCAAATTTACCCACAGTGCTTCTTCTCCTCCCTGTTTTCCTTTTGTTCTGTTGCTTTGATTCCTTCCCTTATGTAAAGAGCTACTCCTCCTCCTTTTACCCTCCCTGTCCCTCCTATAGTTAGTGTATCCTGGTATGTTTACGTCCCAGTCATGGTTTTGTGTGTGCCATGTTTCTGTGACTGCCATGATATCCAGATGTTCCTCCTCCATCAAGGCCACTAATTCAGGAAGCTTGTTACTCAGACTACAGGCATTGGTACTCATTGCTCTCCATTTTTTGATGGCTTTACCTTCTGTTGCAGCATCCCCCACTGACCTTTCTATTTCGGTCTTTTTCTCATTTAGTACCCTGTTTTGTAGGGAGAGGCTGGGATTTTCCTGCTGCTTATCAGTGCCTCCCCCCTTGATTAGTTTAAAAGCTTGCCAATGAAGCATTTAAACCTATTGCTCAAAAGACTTGTTCCCTTCCTGGACAGATGTAGACCATCCTGCCAGTATAGGCTGGTGTCCCTCCAGGTGGAACCCCAGTCCCCAATGAAGCCAAACCCTGTTCTCCACACCATTTTTCAACCATTCATTAAACTGCATGGTGCAAAGTACCCTCGCCTCCTCATGCCATTGACAGGCAGCACCTCTGAGGAGGATACTGTGTGTGCTACTTGTCTTAGGCCCCTCCCCAATTCTACAAAGTCCTTTTGCACTGCTCTAATCTCATGTTGAGCCAAGTCATTTGTCCCTAGGTGGACAATGACATCCAGCTCAGACTCCGGTACAGCTGTTCTCGTGATCCTGAGGATGCTCTTCCTCTCCTTCCAAGCCATGGCACCAGGCAGGCACCTTACTTCAGTTTTCCCTGCTCCCCCCAGTTCTATCCCCCTAATAATTGAGTCCCCACCAGGAGCTGCTTCCTTTCCTTGTGGTGTCCTCTGCCTCCTTCCTGTGGGCTTCCCTTGTGATAGTTGTCCTCAGCCTCCTTGGTCTACTCTGCGGGTGCATCCATAGGGGAGCTATGCTCCCCCAGAATGGTGTATGGATTGTGGAGTGGAACAACTGACTGGGTGTGCCTCTGTTCTACCATCCTCACCCTCCCTGAGCCCACTGTGGTCCAACTACTGTGCTTTCTTCGCAACCTCTGAGGTAGTGGTGGTGGCTCTGATGCTCCCTGGATGGGGGAGGTTCCCTTCCTACCGTCCAGTGTGGCCTGAAGACGGGCAAATTCCTCCCTCAGGGCAGAGAGTTGTCTGCAAATAGGGCAGCATCTCAGCCTCCAGAAAGATTCCCGGAAGACTGCTGCCCCACAGCCATTACATTGCACTACTCCCCACATGTTTATCTACTTTTTTTTGTTATGTGTGTGTGTGTGTGTGTGTGTGTGTGAGATTGGTTTGTTATATAGAAATATATATAATAAAATGTGTATGCTTATATTGTCAGTGCAGTGTGCTAGAGAGGATATGACAGTGATATGCACCTTGCACTCTTGAGGAAATGATGTCAGAACCCCAGGTATAAAGGAACTATTTTCAGGGGTGGGTGGGGTGAGGGTGGGAAGGGTTGGGCCTAAACTGTGCCCTCACAAAACAATCAGCTAAGAGCTCTGACCCACCGCTGCGATGAGTGCCTTCCTGTCAGCAAGATACCCTACACAACAATTTGACAGAGAAAATACCCTGTTAATCAAACAGAGAAAAATCCAGACATCCAAGTCAGACACAGGTAAAACCTCCCCAGCCCCAAAACAGTCTGGTGGTTTGTGCTCTGAAAGCAGTCAGCCCCAAAATAAGGCAGCTGTGCTTTAAACTCTTCCTGCACTGAAAATCTTAAGAATTGTAACAAAGACTGTCTTTTCCTGATAATTCTAAGTTCCTTATTTCACCTTTCAGTTAGAAGTAGCCTCCACCTGCAGAATATCTGCTCCAAACCAAAGACAATTGTAAGGTTCACCTCCCCTCTGTTGTGAGCACAACTCGCTTTCTTGCAAATCCTATGTTCAGTATTGCAGCTTCCAGCCAGAGATAGTTTGACATGAAAAATGTTAGCTGACCTAGACAGCATATCTCTGCAGGGCAGCAGGGTCACATGTCAAGAAACATAAAGTTATGCTTCCAGTTTTGTGACACACTGTTATACAAATACACAAAATATGACACATAAACTGAATTGCGTAAATAAAATGTTTTTAAAGGTTATGTAGATGTATGGGAGAGCTTTAACATGTGTCTCAATGTCCTGCTAGCCAGTCCCCTTGCTAGAATTCTTTACTCTGTAGAAATGTTCTTGAAATGATAGTGCACAGCTTGCGGTGGTTATGTCTCTGTTTGCGTTTTCATCCAGAGAAAGTCCCGACGGTACTACCCGACTCGGTTAGCAATCAACCTGGCATCTGGGGTGACCAACACAGCCGGCACCTCGGCAGACAACCCAAACCAGGGCTTCATTGTGGTGGAGACCAACTACCGAGTCTACGCTTATACAGGTGAGAGGGTGGGGTGTGAGGAACATATCTGAGCTGATGTCAGGCAACACCGTAATTCTTGAAGCTGTGGTTCCTGAAGATGATGATGTGGGTTTAAATTACAGGATCTCTTCAAAGGATGCACTTTCCACTCTGGCGAGGGATTCCTGCTCTCCTTGCTGAGCACCACCTGCCCACTGATGTTTCAGGGTGGGGGAGCCTTTCCACAAAGAATGCCCTTATTGTTGTCTGCGTCACCGCATTGTCAGCAGAGAAGAGTTCCTTTGGTAGGAGGACATGGAGGCATCGCCACCACTCCAACTCCTCCACGCAGTATAAGAGGCGCTTGGCTATCATGGTTGTGGCAAGTAAGGGGCTGGAGATGGTCGGACGTTGGGGTGATGACAGAAATAAATACAGTAGCTAAAAAAAAGTGAGCTTACTGGATCTCTGATGAAAATACCTGCTCATCAGTAAAACAGCAGCTCTTGTTAGTGAACATGGTATTCCATTTTAGGTTCTCTTGTCTCATGTCATGTGAGATGACTTTGGTTCATTCTGAGTCAATGTTAGCATTGTTTTTTAAGATTTTAAATCATTAAAAGTGCTTTCCGTTAAATATGACTGCCACAGGTTTTCAGCTCTGTTCTCAGCAGTTTTTAGAAACCTCACCTTTCTTGTGACTAACATGAAGTAGTATGCAATAGACACGGCTTCCTGACCTAACAGTGTTGTGGTTGTGGAGAGCCCTTGGGGTTCATTGTGTGCACCCCTTCTACTGCACAGCTGTGACCATGCCCGGTTTGAGTATGGCCACTTGTGCACACACACACATCCCAGCATGGCAGTCGAAATGCCACCGCTACCCATGCTGGGTAATCTACAGTGTACTTCTTCTCCCTCAGGTATCTCTCCAGTCCTGCTCTGAAAGCCTAAACAGCAGTAGCTTCCAAAGCCTCACCAAGTAGTTTATTCCACATGTGAACCATAGCCTGTGTGAACTAATGGATTCTAATGTTTCCCTTATTATACCCCCCTCCCCCCGCAGTTTAATTTTTTTGTCTTCTACTTCTGCTTGTACTTGCCATCTCAGACCTCTCTGTACCCTGATTTCCTCTTAGCGTTCAGAACACTGTGATCCTGTATCCTCGTAGCTCTCGATCTTCTCTTCCAGGAGGGACAGTAGGGACATGATGGCTAACTCCAGGCCACAAAATTTCAGCTCTTAACTTGGGAGCATACAGTGCAATATTACATCATAAAAACAAAAATTAACATCCTCCGGGATCAACAATTCAACAACAACAAAAAGAGAGTGCATCATGAAGGTCAAAAAAAAAATGTCTTAACATGAACTATTCCTTTAAAGAGATTTACCAATCTCAGCATCAGCACCTGCTAGTTCGGTGCCTTACCCTTCTCTGATGTTACTGCTGCCAATATTTTGTTTAATAATCTAACCATTAAGAAACTGCATCACTCGTAAACATAACCCAACCGGGTCCTGAGGACTTCCCAGTTTCTGGTGCTGCCTACAGTCCGCCCCCCGCACTCACTAAAGTTGTGACGTGATGCCAGCGTGAGCGCAGGGATGAGTGCTTTTATATTCTATGGGGGGTACCTTTCGGATCATTTTTATGTTGATTGCGCGCATGCGCAAGAAACATATTGTGGCAGCTTTCTTAAAAGCAGGTTGTGGAGGCGTGGCACTGTTGTGGCCAGTGCCCCCATAGCCTTAAAAGGCTTGGCCCGCTTCCCCAATGCCATGGCACGCTGCTGCTGACACTAGTTCAGCCAGCATGCCACCAACTTTTTAAAAAAATAGCCGCTGCAATCGGGCCATTTCGTTATTGCAGCGTCATCCGCTGCAATGAGGGAGCGACCCCTCATTGCAGGGCTCCCTTGCATTGTCTGATTGTTTGCCGAGGGGGTGCCCAATCCCTATTGGCATAATGTCATCCCCCCCTCTTGTTGCGTGCTGACAGGGGTGCCCAATCCCCATCGGCATGATGTGCCCCCCCCCTTTTTGTTGTGTGCACGGGGTGCCTCCAATCTCCCGTCGGCTACAGCTGCCCCACCAAAGAAAGAGTCCGTGGCACGCTGGGAGCCCACCCCAGCATGCCACATGCCCCTGAAAACAAAAGCGGTCTTGCAGTGTCTTTTTTTTTTTTGTAACCTGTAAAAGAAGCGGTCCCATGGCGGTCTCCCTGCCCATAACCCGTGCCCACCCACTGCCACCCTGCCTCCCACCCCCTCACCCCATGACTTACTCCTGAGTCCAGTGCGACGATCTTCGGTGGACCGGGAACATATCTGCACTCTTCAAAGCCGACCGCAAACTGAGGAAATGCCGGTAAGCTGTATAATGGAATAAATAGGTTTTTTTCAACTTTGATGCATGTATCAGGCATTTTTGGAATTTTGGCACCAAATTTTCAACATGGGGTTTTTGGGACCCCTCTTTGTGAATTCTGTCACTGTCATGGCGTTAATCGGCCCCGAAAGGTGATTCCGAGGTCACTGCGCGGAATCACCTTTCGGGACCGATTAACGAAACGACAGTGCCAGTGTTCGTGAGGTGAGCTCTCAAAAAGCCTATGTGGCAAATTTGGTGGGAAAAATCCAAAAAGTGACGGTTTTACGAGCGTGTGTTGCGCAGTTGCTACACACGCTTGTAACTTTGCAAATTTGCAATATTTTCACCCCAGATTTTCAACTTTGGCATTTTTTCACACCTCCTTGTGAACAGTACAGCTGTCATTTTTCACACCCTGGCCGAAATGTGTTTTAGCACTTCCGGCGCAGAATAGCATGGTCGCTGTGGGAAATCAGTGTTCGGGACAGATTACAAAAATGACAGTGACACTGTTCATGAGCAGAGGTTCTAAAATGCCTATGTTGAAAATTCGATGACGATACTCCATAAAATGACTGAGTTATGAGCGTGCGTTGCGCAGTTTGCACGCACGCTCGTAAGTTCACATATTTATAATATTTGCACTCCAGATTTTCAACATTGCCATTTTTCCACACTTTCTTATGAACAGTGCAGCTGTCATTTTTCACATCCTGGCCGAAATGTGTTTTTGCTCTTCCAGTGCACAATAGCGCGGTTGTTGTGGGAAATCAGTGTTCAAGAGACATTAAGAAAATCACACTGACACTGTTCATGAGCAGAGGTCCTAAAATGCCTATGTTGAAAATTTTGTGATGAAAGTCCATAAAATGACTGTGTTACAAGCATGCATTGTGCAGTTTCCATGTACCCTTGTAACCTCGCAAATTAGTAATATTGTCACGCCACATTTTCAACATTGGCGTTTTTCCATACCTCCTTGTGAACAGTACAGCTGTCATTTTTCACATCCTGGCTGAAATGTGTTTTCGCACCTCCGGCGCACAATACCGCAGTCGCTGTCGGAAATCAGTGTTTGGGAGAGATTAGGATGAAGCGAGTGGGGGGGGAGAGTGACCGAGCACAACGGAGCTCTGCTGGACTGCAGTGGTGTCCCATCAAAGATTCTCAACCTCCATATCCTTGGGCAAGGAGAGGCATTGACACAAGATACGCTGACGTTATGAAGAGCTCCTCTGGCAACAGTGGACTATTGTGGGAAGGGGTGGAGATCTTCCCCCTGAACCTGCAGTTCCTTGGCACTCACCATTCATTCCCACATCAGTCTACACCTGGCACATGTCTCTGGCATCTGCTTCTCCAGTCCTCCAGGTGGAACCAATTCAATTGCAGCTCCTGTTTTGTGCTTCAGCTAAAGAGTCTCGCACTGTTGGTGGCTTGCCAGGCCCCCTTTTTGATGGAAATCACCCAGTCCGAGGACACTAGGGTGGTCCACAGTGGTAAATGGTTGAGGGTCATTTTTTAGGAGTCCTCAGACAACTTTGAGGGTGGGTCATCCATGTCTTTCACCAGGACCCACACTTTGGTCAAAGAACTGACAATGGGCTGGTGTCTGTGTCAGAATCCATAATTGTGGCCTTTGAACCAGTTCAGAAGCAGGCTAATTACTCCTTCACTGATATTCTGGACATGGATGAGTCCCCAGGGGTTCCCTTTCCTGTGGCTGAAGCCATCTTGGGCCCAGCCATGGAGTTTTGGCAGCGTCCAGCATCCCGATTGGCACCCTCCACTCACATGGTCCACAAGTACGTGGTCCCTGTGGACTCACTTCAGGGGTTATCCATCCACCCATCTGCCAAGGGACAGGTTTCAGAATTGGCTGTTTGTAAATTGGGTGTTTAAGAGGACTTTGACAAGTTTCTGGACAAAGTGTCCAAAAAGACTGACCACACAGCAAAGGAAGTGTACATTGCTTTGTACAGACAGTTGGTGAGACTCCATCTGGAGTACTGTGTCCAGTTCTGGAGACCCCATCTCCGCAATGACATAGACAGGATGGAGGCAGTCCAGAGGAGTGCAACTAAAATGGTGCAGGGTCTGCAAGAGAAGCCATACGAGGAGAAACTAAAGGAGGTTAATATGTATACCCTTGAGGAAAGGAAGGAGGGGGAACATGATTGAAACTTTTAAGTGCCTTAGTGGAATCAACAAAGTCCAAGAGGGTAGCATCTTTCAGAAAAAGATGTGCACGAACAAGGGGACAGAATTTGAAGATAGAGGGGGGGACGGCTCAGTGGCAGTGTGAGGAAGTATTTTTTTACAGGGTGGTGGACATATGGAACCACCTTCGTGAGGAGGTTGTGGGGTCTAAAACTGTGGGGGAATTCAAGAATGCATGGGATAGACATAAGGCAGTTCTTGTGGGGGGTAGGAAGAAATAGGCTGTTGGTTAACTAGGATCTGCAGCTTATCCTGTAGGTAGGGAAATGGGCAGACTAGGTGGGTCAAGTGGTCCTTATTTGCCGTCAAAGTCTATGTTTCTGTTGCTGCGTTGCTAGGCCTCTGTCAAGCCAGCAATGCTGTGATGATGGCTAATTTTGGATGACCTCCTTCCTCACCTTCCTGCCAACAAGCAGCTGCGGATGAAGTTAGCCAAAGACAAGAGTTAGTCAACGGCTAAACACCAGCTCCATATGGCTCTGAACATAGGCGACTTCTGCACCCCTACCATGGAAATGACCGTCTGTATGTGTCACAGGGCCTGGCTGCTGCTGTCCACCTTTACGGCAGATACCCAGCACAAATAAGCAGATGTTCTCTTCTTGGGCACTGACCTGTTTGGCCCTGAGATAGAGGTACTTCTCACATGGATAGAGAAGTACAGTGCCACGCTTCATTCTATGGCTTTGTCTCAGAAGGACCAAAAACTAAAAAAGAAGGCCTTCCAATATTGACCCTTTAAGCCTCAGCAGCCTAGGCTGTAGCCCCAGCAGGAGCAGTACCAGCACAATGCCTGATAGCAAGGGGCCAAAAGAAGTGGGAGCAGAGATGGTTGTGGTGCTTCACTGCCCCCTGCATCCAGAGCCCTCTCCAAGTTTGTACAGTGATGGGTTGTGGGGTGTCATCCCCCAGCCCAGTTAGTCCCTGTCCCAGCACCCAGTTGGAAGCTGGGTGCACCACGTCTTGCTACAGTGGTCCCCATTGCCTCAGGTGGGTTTTAGAAGTTGGTGAGCAGAGGGTTGCCTCTGGATTTCGAGGCTCTTCCACCCTACCGACTCTAGGGTATCACAGGACTCATCTGCTGTGAGGGTCGACATTGCTCAACCCCTAGAACATGGAGTCATAACCCTTGTCCAAGACACCATGGCCAGTCAGGGATATGTGTCTAGGTATTTCCTGATCCTGAAACAGACGAGGAGCTGACGTTCTCATAATGGATCTGCATGATCTGAACCAGTTCATGTGGAAGCGCAAGTTCCTGATTTTCACTCTAATTAGATCATACCATCTCTGGAGCAGGGAACGTGGTTCTGCTCCCTGGACTTCCAGGATACATTCTACCACATCCCAGTTTGTCCCATTACCAGTACTTTTAGTTCTGTGCAGAGGAGATACTGTACCAGTTCCAGGTAATGCCATTTTGACTCTTGTCCACACCCAGATTCTTCGTCAAGCGGTGGCAGCCATCCTGTGGCACAAGGGCGACTGTATATCCCTACCCGGATGACTGGCTTCTATCTGATCGACCAAAGAGGCCATGGAAAGGTCCAGAAATCTGGCCCTTCAGGCCTGTTGAAACTTGGGCTTGCTTGTCAACTCAGCGAAGTCCAAAGTGGTCCTCTTACTGGTGATCATGTTCATCAGGGCAGAACTAGACTTTGTCTGAGTCAAGGCCTGCCTTCCTGCAGACCGGGCACTCTATCTTACCTCCTTAGCCCTATCATTTCAGGTTTGGCTCTTGTGCACTGCTGAGAACTGTGGCTGCTGGGTACTTGGCATCCTCCACCAGCATGTTCCATTGGGCTTGCTGGTGGATGTGCCACCTGCAGTGGGAGTTCAGCTGTCAGTGGTGCCCGGCACCTAGGTTGCTTGGACCAGTCGGTTGTGGTGACCTAGCTGATGTGGGATGCCATCCAGTAGTGGCTGAACCCACAGCATCTGGAGAAGGGACTCCAGTTTGTCTGTCCAGAGCCGTCCATCATGTTCACGACAGGTGCTTCTCAGGTGTGGTGGAGAGCACACTTAGGAGACCATAGAGCCTGTGGGCTCTGGTCATCCTGGGAATCCCATCACCACATCAACCTGCTGTTGCTCCATGCAGTGCGTCTGGCTTTGATGGAATTTGCTTCTCTGAACTGAGGTTAGGTCATGCAGGTCCCGATGGACAACAGCATGACCATGTTTTATCGGAACACATTGGGTGGAATACACTCCGTATCCCTTCCATTTTGTCAGGAGGCTCTTCGCACCTGGACCTTCATGTGCAGCCTGGGTACAGATCTCCTTGCAGTTCATGTTGTGGGAGTGAACAGTCAGATGGCAGATGCTCTCAGCAGGATTGGAGAGACGTTGCATGAGCGGTCCCTGTATTAGGAGGTGGTCCACCACACACACACACAGTCCAGGACACTGTTGGGTGGGATTTCTTTTCGAGGCCCTGGACCCCAGGCCTTCCCTCCCTTCCCCTTGGTCCACACAGGGTTGTGGTCAGGGCCTGGAAAGACAAGGCATGGAGGATCCTGATAGCCCCAGACTGGCCCAGGTACTTCTGGTACCCAGACCTCCTCAGCCTCAGCAGCAGGCCTGTATGGCAGTAGCCACTCCACCAGGACCTGCTGACCAGCCAGCAGGGGAAGGTGCTGCACCTGGACCATCAGTCTCTGCACCCCTCAGCCTAGTTCCTGAGTGGCTAGAGTTCCAGGCTTTGGGTCATTCGGAAGATGCCCTGTCCTCCACTTTGCGGAGGCATCCCATAAGGAGTCCGTTTGCAAATGCTATGCATTCAAGTGAAAGAGGTTTTTGATCTGGTGCCTGGGCAAGGGGCTTATCATATAGTGATCCCTGTTGTAACTCCAGTTATATATAAATGCAGGTGAAACAAATTGAAACCATTCTTGGGATCTTCCTGCATATTGTATTTAAGCAGTAACCCATGAACTGCTGTGCAGTTAGATCAAGCTCACACTTCGCACACTTCAGTTGCATTGTATAGCATGAGGTGTAACTAGCCATGTGATAAAACAAATCTTGCTGCATCATCATGATCGAGTAATGCAGTTTAGCCAGTCACAGTCTTCCTTTCCCACTGCTGTTGGGCAAATAATGTGACATTTTTCAATAGCTTATCCTATACTGTCAAGTTGTAAAGGGTTTTGTGCAGCAAAGTGACAACATAATTGACAGCAACATTTTAGACTTTTTCCCATTCTGTCTTATTTTTGCCTATCTATAGCTGCAGTTTTTCACAGTTGTTTCTGTCCGTTGTGGTTCTTTGGCTTTGAATGTTATATTAAAAATAGTCAAAGTAAGTGAATAATGTTGGAAATTAAAGGTGAACATTGAATGTACAGAGGCACTTGGGGGACAGGGGGGTTACTGGCCACTGGATGTCTCAGCCGCACCTCATGCTACACCTTTGTGCCAGAGACTGGGGTCTTTCATTAAAGACATGCGTGACTCTGAACTTTTTTACTCCTTCATACAAAATCCCCTTAACTCAAGGCACACCTATTTAAGCAGGCATTCAATGTCCACTGATTGTTTAAAATAGGTCTTACAGTTTTAGTATGCATTATTATTTATTTTAACTCAACTGACTCTGACTTAAATTATTGTAAAGTGTTTTAAAATCTCTGCAAAGCGCCCAGAGCCTGTGGGATTGGGCATTTAAGAAATAAAATTTTACTTACTTTTTACCCAACCTTTGTTCCCCTCCATATTCCTCTGTGCACAGATACTGATTTTCTGTTTCTTTTGCTCTCCGCATTGGAGTTACGTAGTTATTGAGTGCCTGTATTCCTTGTTCATTCTCTCAGAGTTGGAGTTGCGGAGTCACTGCTTGTCTCTCTGCACTACTGCTGATTCTCTGTTTTCTTTTTTCTTTATGTCTGAGTTGTAGTTGCAGTCACTGATTCCTGTATTCCTTGTTCCCTGTCTCAGAGTCGGAGCTACAGATTGCCCTGGTAGCTCTCTTCACAGAGATGCTGTATCGCTTCCCCAACCTGGTGGTGGCACATCTGTCCCGGGAGAGTGTTCAACAAGCCATCGCAAACGGAATCACTGCCGACCAGGTATGGTGGGATGAGGATGGTGAAGGGCCTTTTTGTTGCATCAGGGGAGGGGTTGGAAATAGTGCCATGGATTAACTGGCTCTCTTTCCCCATTCAGTAGATCCAAGTTCAGAAGGTACCTAGAGGTGGGCAGGTAGGGTCCCATCATCCCTCTATGGTTTTGGTTTGCATAGTTACCTTCAGCATTTGACTTTCCTACAGCCAGAACCAGAACTGGAAACTCTTACTGTTTCAGTAATGGAGTGGCCTTACCACTCTGTAGTTACTCAGGCGTAAAGGGGGAGGTATCCTACAAAACCGAAGAGGCAGTTCTAGACAAAAGTGGAATGAATTTGGTAGGATTTAGGACTTAAGCGGTGCCCTGATCTACAGCCTTCAAACAACATGAAGTCTTGCTGTATTCAGACATAATGCAGTTAGCCCCAGCACTTGAACTGCCCCGGAGAGGAAAGAGTTAACTCTATGCAGAAGCATAGAACGTTGAGCTCGAGCTCGGTTTTTAAACCTTTGTCTGTGGTACTTCCCAGTGTAACCGTCGGATTCTTTACTCCGCCTAACAGTGAAGTCGCTCCGGAGATTTCCTCTGCTCTGTTCGGTAAAAGTAAAAGCGTTCAGTTTAAACCATATATTTTTTTGTTATTTTTGGATTTCCAGCCTCTGTCTATGGTACAGGTAGTGTGTAGATAGATAGTGACTGCGTTTTATTTTGTGAAAAAGTTGGAAATTGTTCTTTTCCTCGGTTTCTTTCCGGTCGGTCCGGTTTGGAACTGACCTTGTTCATTCTGTTTCATTTTATTTCTGGGATTAGAATGGTGTTCCGGTACCGATCAGTTTCAAAAGAATCGGACCTTTTGCTGGTTCTTTTAAAAAGTCTGTGACACGGTTTGTAACCGGTCGGTTATTGTATTACCTGGCTTGAAAGCTGCAATAGGGTCATTTGTTAGGCTGGCCATGTCTGAGAAACCCAAGAAGAAAACCGGTCCCACTGGGTTTTAACACTACTGAGTGTGGGGAGGCCTTTGCTAAGGCTGACCCCCACCTCATCTGTGTTTATTGTTTGGGGTTTGACCACCTCAAGTCAGACTGCCAAATCTGTAAAAACTTTCCTAAATCCACTCTAGACAAAAGACTGAGTAGGCTGAAGGAAAGGGAGGCCGAGAAGTCTGTAGATCCGGATGGCCAGCCCGGTTTGGTTGCGGCTGAACCTGAGGGAGGTGCCTGCTGACAGGCCCTCGGGCAAGGAGAGCCACCCGAGTTGGTTCCATCAAAAAGAAGCGTAAGTCTGCGGGTTCGATCCTGTATCGACTCTCCAAATCATGGACGGTAAATAGCCAAAGAGATTAGCATTGTTCAGTCGCTAGACCGTGCCATTCAACCAGTATCGCCGGTTGGTGGATCCTTCTCCTCCGGATTATGATCCAGATGCTTATTATGAGGAGTGGGAAGGAGATGAAGACTATCCCGGTGATGATGGCGATGATGATGATGGGGGTCTGGATGTGCCCATTGAACCGGACATCTCCCCAGACAGGCCCTGGGGTGTCTCTCCTCTCAGGCTCTCTGAGTCCCCTTCACATTTTTTGTTCTACAAAAAGGTGGCAGAAACCCTGCAGCTTCCCTTGGTTGAAGCCGCAGAGGAGGATGAAGAGCCTGATTTTGTGGAAATGATGGACATCCCAGAGTCCAAAAGGCTGTCTTTCCCTCTTCATATATCCTTGGGAAACACACACAAAATTTTACAAACTCCTAATTCAATACCTCCTGTGGATAAGAGAATGGACAGAAGGTATTTGTTATACTCAGCTGCTGAGTTCCTTTACAGTCATTGCAGTCATGTTGGGGTAGTGCAGGCTGCAGCCTGTGACAGGGCTAACATTCCTTTGGCTTCACACACCCCAGATAAGGACTCCAGGAAAGTGGATACCATGGCCAAAAAACAGTATTTGGCATCCTCTTTGGGACTCAGGCAGGCTACTTATATGGCCTACACAGCCAGGTACCAGAAATCCAGATGGGATACGGTTCTGGAACTGGCTAAACAGGCCTCTCCCCAGCTAGCCAAGGAGCTGGAGGAGGTGGCTGCTGATGGAATTGAAGCATCCAAAATGCAATTTTATGCTGCTGTGGACTCCAGTGATGTGGCATCTAGAGTCATGGTGTCTCTCAGAAGACATGCTTGGCTCAGATGTACTAGCCTTTCACAGGGTACCCAGACTAAGGCTATGGATTTTCCTGTAGTGGGTAACTCTCTGGGGAGCAGACAGCGGCCTACATGAAGAAAATGGATGAATACAGGACCACGTGCAGGAGTGCACAGGCCAAGGAAAGGCAAGCCACTCCGCACAAGCAGCAGTTTAGGGGCAGTGGCAGGCCCTTTCAGAGGCCATTTTACCAAGCCCAGGCCTCCTCTCCCTTCCCACAGAGGGGGTTCTTCAGAGGAAGGGGCAGGAGGGGGATGAGCAGGGCGGCTCCCTCCTCCTCCTCTCAGTCTAAGGCTCCTGCCAAGCAGACACCCTGATGTGTCAGCCTGGGTCGACTCCCCATTTCCAGCAGTAGGAGGCAGGCTGACACTACTTCAGGCCTGGAAGTCTGTGACTTCAGACAGGTGGGTACTGGAGGTAGTAAGCGAGGGACTGGCCCTCAGCTTAAAAAAGTTCCCAAAAAAGACGGCCAAGTCTTTTCCACCTGCATCAGCCTCAGAAACCATTGCCCTAGAGGCAGAGGTTTCCTCTCTTCTAGCTCTCAGAGCTATAGAAAGGGTTATTGCTCAGCACAACGGGAAAGGACTGTACTCCAGGTACTTCTTTACCCCAAAGAAAACAGGGGAGTGGCGACCCATCCTAGACTTAAGGTATTTGAACAAACACATTGTAAAGCCAAAATTCAAAATGGTAACTCTGGGAATAATCCTTCCCTCTCTAAAGCCAGGGGACTGGCTAGCATCTCTGGACCTCAAGGATGCCTACTTCCATATTCCTATCAGGTGTTCCCACAGAAAATATCTCCGGTTTGAGTTGCCTTCAGGCAATATCCAATTCAGAGCCATGCCATTCAGCCTAACATGAGCTCCAAGGGTGTTCACAAAGTGCCTTGCAGTAGTGGTGGCTTACCTCAGAAGACAGGGTATCACCATCTTCCCGTATCTGGACGACTGGCTCTTAGTGGGTCAGTCATCTTTACAGGTCAAGTGAGCTCTTCAAACTACCCAGGACCTCCTCAGTTCCTTGGGGTTTCTTCTCAATCTTCCAAAGTCTGTCCTTGAACCAGTTCAGCTTCTCACCTTTATAGGCATAGAGTTGGACACTGTACAAACAAAAGCTTTCCTTCCCCTGGCAAGGGTGAAGGCCCTAGTGGATCTCGCTTCCTCCTTTTGACCTCAGGTCTCCCGCCCAGCAAGACAGTTCCTCCAGCTCCTGGACCACATGGCAGCTTCCACGGCAGTGGTGCAGGGAGCAAGGTTCCAGATGAGGGACATTCACTTTCATCTAAGGTCTTTTTGGTCTCAAAAGAAGGATTCACTTACCAAACTGATTCCAGTGACTCAGACTCTGTTCCAAGCTCTCCAGTGGTGGCTGGACCAGGACAACCTCAGACAAGGGGTTCCATTTCTCCCTCAAGTCCCATCAGTAGTTCTAACTACGGATGCTTCTCTCCTAGGGTGGGGAGCCCAGCTGGGAGCCCTGACAGCTCAAAGGGTATGGTCTCCACAGGAGTCTCTCCTTCATATCTGTCTTCTGGAACTCAGGGCAGTTTTCCTAGCCCCTCAGAGCTTCTCAGATTCAGTCAAGGGCAAGGTGGTCCAAGTCAGAACGGACAACACCACCACAATGTGGTACATCAACAAGCAGGGAGGCACTCTGTCCTCGGCCTTGTGCACAGAAGCCATGAAGCTCTGGTCTCTGGCCTATTCTCTTCAGACTTCTCTGGTAGCAGTTCACCTTCCAGGGAAGGACAACATACTAGCAGATGCTCTGAGCAGAATTTCACAGGGACATCACGAATGGTCCCTGGATCCTCACATCCTGAAGGTCATCTTCTCCAGGTGGGGCACTCCAGAGATATATCTCTTTGCAGCACCGGACAATCATCAACTTCCTCTTTTTTGTTGCAGGCCTCCAGTCCTGGGGCGATTCCCCAGGATGCTCTTATTTTGGACTTGAAGGGCAGGTTTCTCCATGGCTTCCCTCCCTTCCCTCTGCTGTTCAGAGTTCTGATCAAGATCAGGACTCAACCCTGCACAGTGATACTGGTGGCTCCAAATTGGGCCAGACAGGCTTGGTATCCTGTACTGCTGTCCTTGTCAGTGTCACGTCCCCTGTCTCTGCCCAGGACATATAATCTCCTGTCCTCCTCCCAGGGGTGGATCTGGTACCCCAGTCTCCAGTCTCTCAGTCTCAAGGCCTGGCTCTTGAAGAGTTAGAATATGCAGCACTACATCTTTCTCAGGGAGTTCTGGATATTCTGAAGTTCTCCAGAAAACCTTCCACTAGAAAAACTTACAACTCCAAATGGAAAAGGTTCAGTATTTGGTGCTCTCAGAAAGGCATCCTGTCTGATTCTGCAGACATTTCCACAACCTTAGACTATCTAGTTCATCTGACTGGTCTAGGCCTTAGGCCTGCCACTCTGAAGGTTCATCTAGCAGCTGTCTCTGCATTTCTCTCAGCAGGGAAGGGTTCTTCCCTGGCATCTCATCCTGTTTTCAGAAAGTTTTTCACAGGTCTGGTTCACATTAACTCTCCCTTTAGGGAGCCCACTCTGCCTTGGGATCTTAATGTCTGCATAGCTCAGCTTATGCAGCCACCCTTTGAACCTCTGGCTTCGGCCGAATTGAAGTACTTGACCTGGAAAACTGTGTTCCTGGTAGCTATTACTTCTGCCAGGCGGATTAGTGAGTTACAGGCTCTGTCAGTTGAACCTGACTTCATCTCCTTCCATAGGGACAAAGTGGTCCTAAGAACCAATAGGAGGTTGTTGTCCAAAGTGGTATCAGATTTTCATTTGAACCAGTCTGTATCTCTCCCTGTGTTTTTCACTGACCATTCTTCTTCAGGTGAAAGAAGGTTACACAGTCTGGATGTTAAGAGGGCCCTCAGCTACTACATTGAGCATACTAAGGCACATATAAATGACTGTCTTCAACTGTTTCTCACTTTTGGTGAAGTGGGGAAAGGTAAGCCTGCCACTAAAAGAACTATTGCCAGGTGGATTGTTTGTTGTATACAATTCTGTTATGACAAGTTGGGTCGAATGCCCCCTTCAGGCCTGAGGGCTTACTCGACTGGGGGTACAGCTGCTTCTGTAGCTGCAGCCAGAGATATACCTTTGTTAGAGATCTGTAAAGCAGCCACCTGGAAAACAGTACATACTTTCACCAAGCATTACTCCCTGGACATCCAGGCTAGGAGTGTTGCTAGGTTTGGCACAGCAGTACTGCAGAGCCTCTTCCCAAAGTAGGTTCTGCATTCCCTCCTCCATAGGGAACTGCTTGGTAGTCTGCATTATGTCTGAATACAGCAAGACATCATGTTGTTTGAAGAAAAAATTACTCACCATAGTAATGTTGTTTCTTCTAATGGAGTCTTACTGTATTCAGACCACAGTGTTGCACCTCAAGGGTGTACCTGGTACCCTCCCTCTTGGGTGGGATAGATGTTGTTGTTATTTTTTCTGGTATTTTATACTTAAATATTGTCACTACCTTTCCTTCTTGGGTTCTCGACTTGAGTCTTTTTGGCCCAAAAATAATTTTTTGCCCTTTGGCTATATGTTTGAACAATTTCCATACTATAGTATATTAGTTTGCTCGTGAGAATCTGACGGTTACACTGGGAAGTACCACAGACAGAGGTTTGAAAACCAAGCTCGAGCTCAACGTTCTATGCTTCTGCATAGAGTTAACTCTTTCCTCTCCAGGGCAGTTCAAGTGCTGGGGCTAACTGCATTATGTCTGAATACAGCAAGACTCCATTAGAAGAAACAACATTACTATGGTGAGTAATTTTTTCTTTTCATCTCTGGAGACCAGGGTTCAAATCCTGGCTCAGCATCACACACATGGAAGGGCCTCAGCCCTGATGTGTTGGTGACTGTGTGCTGCACTGGTCTAATACACCTGATGGGGAACCCACCCATCAGACACACTCTTAGGGCAGTAGGCTCATTGAAAAGTAGGGTGAGTGTGAGTCAGCAATAGCAGTCACATGGGTTAGGGAGGTAAGTCCATAGAGGATGGATTTAAAGAGGACCAGGGAGTTAGCGACACTGAGGGAAAGGTGAAGAGAGTTCCAGAGTTTAGAAAATCTAAGAGAAG
This sequence comes from Neoceratodus forsteri, assembly GCA_016271365.2. NCBI lineage: Eukaryota > Metazoa > Chordata > Ceratodontiformes > Ceratodontidae > Neoceratodus > Neoceratodus forsteri. Next base: position 75,724,142 of record JADMNL010000035.1, read on the forward strand.
CAGGGTTGTCCTTGTGCAGTTTTCCTGCATGCGAGGGACAGGGAGAGTTGTTCAACACCTCTGGTTGGATAAGAGTGGACAAGGAGCCTCAACAGAGCCTTGACTCTGGGCAACGATGGACCCATAATGGCTTTTTGCCTGTGTCCAGTGTGTTGTATTGCAGGCATGTATCCAAGGTTAACCAGCCTAGGCTGCTATATAAGGCGCAGGTGTGTGTTCAGTTTAGAATTGAGGGTGTAACGGCAAGCTCTAGTCAGCAGGCATCTCACCCTAGCAAGCACTCTTATCACATGCAGCTCCATAGGCCACCAAACCATGGTCGGTGAGACTTAGAATGTAACTTCTCGCCAGCAGCTGTTTGACCTGAGGGAGGAATGTACTCCTGTGCCTACAGAGAAGTCCAAGCCTAGAGTTAGTGGTCCTAATTAGGGTGTCTACATTCAGTGAATAGGTGAGACCAGGGTCAAGGGTTAGCCCTAGGTATTTGAAGGAGCTCACCTGCTCAGTAGGGATACCCGAGGAGGTGGTAATGACCAGTGAGGGCAGGGTAGGGGCTTTGCTCTGAGTGTGGAACATCATTGATTTTGTTTTTTGGTGTTAAGGACCAGAAGATTGGAGGCGAACCAGTCCCGGATTGCTGAGAAGTCTGTTTGGAGATTCCATCGTAGAATGGCTGGTTGCAGCTCGTTACGGTGATGACTGCTTCGTCAGCATATAGGAGAAGTTTGGTAGACTTGCAGACTACTAATAAGAGGGGACCAAGGATTGAACCTTGGAGGATTCCCAGGGTAACCGCTTGATAGTTAGATAAGGAGTTACGACATTTAACTGCTTGCGATCTGCCTGTAAGGTAGCATGAAATCCAGCAAGTGACCTCATCAGAGAGAGAGAGACCAATATTAGTTAATTTTTTGGCATAACAATGCATGGCCGACCAGGTCAAACGCCTTAGTAAGGTCAATAAAGATGGAGCCAGCGAGCTCCCGCCTGTCTAAAGCACCGTGCATGTATTCAGTGTATTCGACCAAGGCTGTTGCAGTGCTGTGATTCTTTCCGAAGCCATGTTGTTTATTTGACAGAAGGTCATAAAGGTCAGCATATTCAGAGAGTTGGTCACTGACGATTTTGTCAAGTGTTTTTTAGGGGGGGGGGCAGGATGGAGATGGGGTGATAGTTTGCGGGTAGGTCTTTGGCACCTGCTTTGAAGATGGGGTGTCATGGGCAATTTTCCACTGCTTAGGCACTTGCGCCGTCGAGAGGGATAAATAAAAAAATTAGTTGAAGGGGGCGGGTGACTTCCTTTAGGGCACGTTTAATGAGTTTCAGGTCCAGGGTATCAGGACCGGTTCGGGTAGACATTTTAGTTCTGGACGAGTATCTGTAGGTTTCCGCCCAGATTAGCCTCTTAAGATAGAGGCTGGGATGTGGGCCGTGGGTGTGTGTGTTTTGGGGTTCGGTGGGGGGCATAGGTAAAGGGGTTATAAGCAGATAGGTCACTAAAGGTATTGATAATTTCTGCATCCCCTTCAACAGTAGTTCCTCATTGGAGGGTGAGGAGAAGTAGTTCCACATTGGAGGGTGTGGGGAAGTGACTTTCTATTATTGCCAAATATATCACTAATTATAATATAATAATAATAATAATCTTTATTTTTGTGTGGCACCTTTCAAAAACCAAGGTGCGTAACATTTAAAATATCAAACTACACAGCATCATAAATAACATAAAACAGAAAATGCAACTAAAAAGAACTCAGTCAGCAAATGCTTGGTACCACAGGTGTGTTTTTAGGGCCTGTTTAAATCCCTCCATGGTCGTGCACTCCCGTAACTGACGGGGTAGAGAATTCCAAAGGGTGGGTGCTGCATGCATAAATGCCCGAGCCCCAGAAGATTTTAAGCACATCCTTGGAATCTCTAGCAACCCCTCGTCTGCTGAGTGGAATGATCGCCCAGGCAGTAAGGTACCAGAAGCTCTCTCGGGTAGTCCGGACCCTGTCCATGTAGGGCTTTATAAGTCAGGAGACCAACTTGAAAGATCATCCACCACTGTACTGGCAGCCAGTGCAGTCCGCGCAGCACCAGAGAAATATGACAGGACTGGAAGGTTCCTGTCAAAAGCTGGGCTGCTGCGTTCTGCACTAGCTGCAAGTGGCGGATTTCCACCCCAGGTAGCCCTAGGTACAGGGAGTTGCAGTAATCCAGGCGTGAGGACACAAAGGCATGGACTAACGTGGGAAGGTCACCGGATGGAACAAGATGCTTAACCCTGGAGATATTCCTCAGATGATGAAAAGAGAACTTAACGACAGCTGACATCTGCAAATGTAGTATCAGCCCCCTCGTCAGAAATTACCTCCAGGTTTCACTCCCGTTCAGAGGTCGTGAGTGATGTTCCTTCAGAGGAGTTTTGGTTGGTTAAGGAGGGTGTTCTGTTTGGCTTTATGGTAACTAGCTTTAGCAGTTGACCAGGTCGAACGCCTGGTCGGTTGCTAGTGGGTCTTAGCGCTTAGGCAGTATAGTGCAGTGGGTTAAGGCTCTTGAGCTGCAGATCTGGAGACCTGGGTTTGAATCCAACGAGTCACCTAGGTGCATACTGTGTGATCTGAGCAAGTCACTTAACTTTATTGTGCACCCAGATCACATCTGGAAACGAGCTCCGGCTTAGTGTATGAGACTCTTGGTTAAACAATGTTCCCTTATGATAAGGCCTGATTGGGTGCAGGGGTGTGATACATTGTGTAGTGGTATCTTGGGACTCTAAAGGTCTGGCTTATTGGCACAGTGGTGTCATGACACTGGTGAACCGGTTTGGAAGCAAACTCTGGCTACCAGAGGGCCGGCAGAGGGAAGGAGGCTTGAGTCTCTTGTTGGATGCCCCCTTCTCTGGATTGGGAGGGTGCTCTCTGTCCGCTGCACTAGTGCCACTGGTGGTGTGGTAAAGTGGACTCTGCTGCTGATGGGAGGATTTGCAGCATGTTTCAGTGCATGCCTGTTGTACGCGCCATGGGGAACATATTGTCACACTGTCCTAGGGATTGGAGATGAGTTTGAAAATGCCGGCCACAGCAGGATAACTCCAGTCTTCTGCAAGACCCACACCATTGACTGTGAACCCACCTCCACCCTGGATTGGGTTACTAGAGGGCTTTGATTGACCTCTACTGCCCCAGTATGAAGGAATGCCATGGGGGGGGGGGGTTTGTGGATGTGAAGAAAGTCCATAGGAAGGTGGTGGTGGGGCTGGCAGAAAGGAGAAGTAGGCTGAATTGGAGCATAATTATAAAAATAAAAAATGCTATGAAATTTGTTTGCCCAGAAATTGTCTGACCCTTCCTTGACAGGTGGCAGCTAGTTTGTGAGACAAATCTTGAGCCGAGCACTCAGAAAAGTTGCTTTATGTCCTCCTGCTTGATGCCCTCCTGCATTTCTTTTCTCTTCTCAGATCATTCACTTTCTGCGGACTCGGGCTCACCCTGTGATGCTGAAACAGGTAGGGACTTGACCTTCTGCCTCTGACTGCCATTGGTTCATCTTGGAGCTATTTCAGACAACACAAATGTCTCAGTCTTGCTCATCTCCAGGAATATAACCATTCAGGGAAACAGCTCCTTGCCGAAAGGAATCCAACTTAAACAGCTTCAAATTTATTATATTTCAGCAGCATTTAGTGCTGTCAGGATTGCCATGCAACACTGTTCAGTGAGCCTCACATGAATGTAACATTTCAATGCCCCACATGTGTCTTTAAAATTGGTTCCAATCGGCAAACAAAAAATCCAACCTACTGCTGGCCTCGGCAGAACCCTGTTACAGAACATTCCAAACATTACAGCAGAAGACTGTTACAAAACATTCCAAAAGTCACAGAATAACTGTTACAAAACATTTCATACATTGTAACAGAGCTCCATTACAAAACATTCCAAAAGTCACAGCAGAACTCCATAACGAATGTTACAAATGTCACAGCAGAACTGCTATGCAATATTCCAAATGTTAGAACTCCTTTACAAAACATTCCATAAGTTACAACTCTGTTACAAAACCTTCTAAAAGTGACAGCAGAACTTCTTTATGAAACATTACAGACTCGCAGCAGAGCTCTGCAACAAAACATTACAGAAGAACTCTGTTACAAAAACAGTCCAAACATCAAAGTAGGACTCCATTACTTGAGGAGGGGTCACTTCAGACCCAAAGCATCAGGGTTTAGCTCTGCATTCTTAAAGGGGAACTGTCATCTACAGGATTTCTAAGGCCCTGTCCACACTACTACCCGAAAATCTGTAATGTTTCCAAAATGGTTCAAACAGGTAACGTTACAGTGCATCTACATTACCTGTGAACCGTTGTGGAAACTGTTACAGTCCGTCCACACACTGGGAGAAGTGTGGCCTTTACTGTCCACTCCCTATCCCACAATGCAGTTCATGCCACATGGGGGGGGTAATGAAATGGGAGGAGTGCAGATCTTAGTTGGCAGGGTAAAAAAGGGTCTAGAAGCTCTCAGGTTAGACAAGGGGCTAGGCCCGGACGGCCTGCACACACTGGTATTAAGGGAACTGGCCACGGAATTGGCAGTGCCCTTAACATGTCTGTTTAATGCCTCACTGAGGTCTGGAGTGGCGCCAGCACATAAGAGATCCGCCAGTGTAGTACGACGACTCCACAAGGGGGTGGGGGGTAGGGAGGATCCAGACAACTACAGGCCTGTCAGCCTTACCTCTGTTGTAGGTAAGGTAATGGAAACCATAGTTAAGAAAAACTTGGTGACCTACTTAGAGGAGAACGGTCTACAGGATAGCAAGCAGCATGGGTTTGTGTCAGAGAGATCATGCCAGATCAGTCTGACTGATACTGTCTTTTGATTGGATCACCAAGGCGATTGGCAAAGGACAGGTGGTAGATTTGCTCTTCTTTGACTAAAGCAAAGCTTCAATTCAGTACCACACAGCAGACTGCTGAAGAAATTGGAGGACTTCAGAGTAGACTGGGCTTTAGTTAGGTGGGTTGGGAGATGGCTCGGGCAGAGGCAAGAGAAGGTAGTGGTGAACAGAGCTAAATCAAGGGATGGAAATCATGAGCTGAGTGCCACAGGGATCGATCCTGGGACCTGTCTTGTTTTATGTGTTCATATGTGACATAGGGAAAGTATCCAGGGAAAAGTTGTCTGTTTGCTGACTATACAATACTGTGTGTCAGAACAGACCACAAGGAATTTATTTAATTTTGTTGACCCAGTAGGCCCACTGGGACTAGAAGTCCCTTTTTCAGGGGCGACTGGTGGGATACAGATGGTAAGGAACTGAAATTGAACCAGCTTAAGCTGTTGGTGGTATTTTTAGTGAATGGGGGAAATTTGGCCAGGACACCGGGGAAATCCCCTACTGTTTTCGATAAGTACCAAGGGATCTTTAACATCCACCTGAACTACCACCTCAGTTTAACATCTCATCCGAAAGATGGCACCTCAGAAGTGCAGCACCCCCTTATGCTGCACTACAGTGTCAGTATTGGGATATTAACCCAAGTGCCAGATGTGGGAACTGAACCCACAGCCCTCTGATCTCCCAGCCTCAGAGGCGAGTGTGCTACCTACTGAACCACTGACACTGACAAGGAAGGGGTGCAGGAGCTCTAGAAGCCGTTGTAGAAAGTAGAGAGATGGTCTAATTTCTGGCAGTTGAGAATCGATGCCAAGAAATGCACTTAGGGAGGTGGAATCCATGCACAGAATACTGGATGAGTGGGGTTAGTCTGGCCACTTCAACAGAGAAGAGGGATTTGGGGGTCATCATTGTTGACTCCCTTAAGCAAACAAGTCAGTGCAACAAAGCATACAGCAAGACATCGAGGATGCTGTGATGTAGAGAGGTGGAGGTTTGACAGTAGAAGTGAGGTGATTCTGCCACTTTCCAGATCCCTGATAAGGCCTTACTTGGAGTATTGTGCCCATTCTGGATAGGAAAGACATTGGCAGGCTACATCAGTACAAGGCCAGCTGGGCAGATTCTGCGAGGATCGGCTAGGAGCCCTAAATATGTACTCACTGGAGGCTAAGTGGGAGTGGTGAGACATCAGTGAAACCTCTAAGTTTATCAGGGATAGAAACAAGGTAAATAGGACCTGCTTGTAAGGAATATGCATGCAGCCACTAGGGGGCATGACAGGAGGTTGATGGGGATAAGTTTAAGGGAAATGTGAGTCGGCGCAGTATGTGTTGGGGATGAGGTGTTATAGTAAGGGCAGACTAGATAGACTTCCGATTTCCTCCTGCGATCAGATTCTATGTCTTTGTCTTAACTGCTGCCTCCGGGACCTTCATGAGCCAAAGAGGACTGTTTACTGATTCTCCGCTCACAGTTGTTCCTGTTATGATGTGCAGAGCTGAGGAGTAGGTATAACTTCTGGTCGGTGGCTTTGATGCCACCTCCTCGTTCACGAGGTAATGATTAAAAAAAAAAAAAATGTTTAAAGGGTGGCAAAAAATTATTTGAGCCGAGGGGAGGGTCTGAATTGTTTCCGGAGAGGGACCTCAGGAAGCAGATCATAGCTAATTCCTTTTAGGAACTCTACATGAAACTGGATCTTAGTCCTTATTGTTCATTACTGCTGAGGCTTGAGTTCCAGTCCCTCTGCTGGTGACGTCATAGCAGGTTGCTGTGAAAATGTCTGCGATGTCCCAAGTAGGGCATTGTGATGTCAGCTTCTTTAATAAGCCTCGGCTCTACATAAACTATAAGAGGAACACTTATGAAGAATGAGTCCCCCCTCCCCCAAATACCAGTACATTTACCCCCATCTCTACCAATATCTTCAGGGATCTACCCTAATCAGGCTCATTCGCAGTCCTGCAGACTGCAGGAGGATTTTTCTCCCTTTTACTGCCCTCTGGCATGAGCCATGCTCTCCAGCCTTGGCCATACAGCATGTCCCTGTGGAAGGAGCAAGCCCCTCTGTACACTCACAGGTGTCGCTACACCGCTAGAACCCGCCACCAGCCCTCCATGACCTTCGTGCTGTGCCTTCCTGCAGCTTCTAGCAATCTGGCTTGCCTCCTGAAGTGGCAACCAAAGTCAGCTCCCAAACTCTGGTTTCTTGTATATCAGCGTGAGGTGCTGCAAGTGGGCTGTGGGGCAGCTGTCGGGTTTGTTTTTTTAGACTGCAGGGCAAATGAATCTGTGTTTTTGTTGTGCTGTTGGCCAGACCCAGTGACGTCCTAGTTCTGTTTGTGAGATCACAGGCATCTCAACAGCAGTAGGTTGTGATCTCACAAAGAGACTTAAAACTTCAATGGAAGGAAAAGCAGGAGGCTGAGATGAAGTCGGAGATGCTGTGATCCTGTTTCCATGCAAATGTCCTCCGTTATTAACATGGGTTGATAGATACAGAAACTGAATTAAATAAAAGGTTTAGTGTGTCTGAATACTATATTTTAAAAGCTTTCCTGGAAATGACTTTAAGCAATGCTGTTATCTGGGTGTATAGCTATGAAGACATTGACAACAATAGAAATGTTATAAATAGTGTAGATTTTCCAAATTGCATTGGTTTTGTGCAATACCGTAAATATTTGCAAATTAGTAATTATGCTTCCTTTAAATATGTAATATGGCTGTGCATCTGCGTGTGTCAGGTTGTACGTGCAACCCCAGTCAGTCAGGATTATGTTTTTGAAACGTCCCTTCCTAAAGCACATCTTTTAATAGTACCTGAAGCCATAACGGCCATGGGCAGGTCTTGTTAGCGGTTGTTTCTTGTGTTGCAGGGAAGCAAGAACAAATGCTAACCCTTTTTCTTAAATATACATGTAGACTCCAGTCCTGCCCCCGACAATGACTGATCAGATCCGACTGTGGGAACTGGAAAGAGATCGACTCCGATTTACTGAAGGTAGGACAACGTCTGTTTCTGTAACGTACAAACACCCCTGCCCTCAGAATCCACAGGGAATACAGCACTCTTTCTGTGGGTGTTTTCTATTGAGTTAGAGACATTAGGATGACAGTGATGTCTGTGGCATCATGGGTGTTCTTTCCTGTCTGTTCCTGTCTCAGGTTGTGTGTGTGTGTTTTATGGGGGGGCTCTTTAGTGATGCAGAGTTTTAATTTAGACCCTACTCTGATGTTGCACTGATGATCTCCCCAGGTGTTCTCTCCCATCATTTGGGGAGGGGGGCTTGTTAATGATATATAGTGGTGAATTTTGACCCTGCTCGGACTGCACTGATGAGCTCCCCAGGTGTTCTTTCCCATTATTTGGGGGCTTGTTAATGATATATAGTGGTTTCATTTGACCCTGCTCTGACTGCACTGATGAGCTCCCCAGGTGTTCTCTCCATCACTGGGGGGGGCTTGTTAATGATATATAGTGGTTTCATTTGACCCTGCTCTGACTGCACTGATGAGCTCCCAGGTGTTCTCTCCCATCATTTGGGAGGGGCTTGTTAATGATATATAGTGGTGAATTTTGACCTACTCGGACTGCACTGATGAGCTCCCAGGTGTTCTTTCCATTATTTGGGGGCTTGTTAATGATATATAGTGGTTTAATTTGACCCTGCTTGGACAGCGCTTGATGAGCTCCCCAGGTGTTCTCTCCATCATGGGGGCTTGTTAATGATATATAGTGGTTTCATTTTGACCCTGCTCTGACTGCACTGATGAGCTCCCCAGGTGTTCTCTCCCATCATGGGGGGGGGGGGAGGGGGCTTGTTAATGATTTATAGTGGTTGAATTTTGACCCTGCTCGGACTACGCTGATGAGCTCCCCAGGTATTGTCTCCCATCACTTCCAGTCCCAGGTTGTGTGTTAGAGGTTATTAGTGATGTAACTAACACTTACTGCCTGTTCGCCACAGTCTCATCCTTTCACAAGTAGGGAGGTTGCAAGTTAGTCTGAGGGCTTTCCATAGTGATATTAGGAATAAAGAACACCCGCGTACATCATAAGGGTGTAATACACCCACCCTGAAATACACCCATCCACCCAGACATTATAAGGGTGTAATATACCCACCACCCAAGCATCATAAGGGTGTCATACACTCACCCATGCATCATAAGTATGTATTATGCCCAGCCACCCATACATTGTATACAGAATGTGTGGGGTGGTATGTATAATGAGAGTTTTACACACACATGAGGTATGGGATGCTACTTCACTCTAGGGTTTATCTAAGCATCACACACCCAAGGTGTGTTTTAAAATGTTAGTTTTACACATCACCTGTTGCATTGTTTTATATAATTGTTGGGGAGCATTATTTCGCCTCAACAAGTGTCAGTAGGATAGGTAAACAATATAGCACAAGCCACTCAGTGCCTTGCGGCTGTGCCCTTGACAGAACTGCGTGTGTTTGCTGTTATAGCCAGCCGGTTATAATGGCGAATTATAACTGGCTTTGTCTGTGGGGGAAAAATGCTCCCTAGTTAACACCCAACCACACATCATAAGAGTGTGATGCACCCAGCCATACATACAACATAAGAGTGTAATGCACCCACCCATATGTACAATGTAAGGGTGTAATGCACTCACCCATATATACAACACGTGAGTGTAATGCACATACCCATACATACAACATGGTGTATTGCAGTCGGGCTGTGAAGGTGTTTCTTTATCCACTGGGCCATGCTTCCCTGAAGCCCACTCACAAGCCTTGGGTCCCACACCTACTGGAGTGGTGAGCACTGGCCTTTAAATACCCACTGTCTGTCCTTTGTATACCATCCCAGACTTGATCTTTGGGTGGGGTGCCCTTTGGCAGTAGAGCTGACAAGAGCTTTCCTGACTTGCGGTGGGGAAGGCGAACGACTTAGTGGTTTCTGTGCCTTTCATGTGTTGGGAGAGCATGGTGGTATCCTCTGCCTGAACACTGCCATTATTTCCACCTATTGACAGTCTCAGCCTTTATCCCACCATGAGGCCCAAGCTTGGAGACCTTTCTGTGCAGTCAGAAGCGATCTGAAACCAGATGGTATCAGCACATTTCCAACACATAGGACAGGACATATGTTGCCACTATGTCACGTTGGCATCCATGTCACACAGATAGCAGGATTTAATCACCCCTCCACACAATCTGGACCACCAGGATGCAGTCATGTAACAATTGGAACCACACACCCACCCTGTGGCAGGAGGCTTCTGAGATGAACAATTAACACTACACTGTGGGGTCAGAGGTAGTTAAAATTGTCCGGGATGAATAATTAGCACCAACTCTGTCCCACTGTGTCATTTCCCTCTTATTTTGTGTGCCACAGTTACGAGTGTGAGGTGTCTCTAGTGGTACGTAGAATACTGTATGGGCAGCAGTGGATAAGTAGCTGATCTTCTTTGAGGATATCTCCCTCCATTGAGCTACATCATGGAAATGTATGCTGTCAGCGTGTGGACCACCAGGAAATTTTTGCTGACTGGGGCCGCTCATGTTGGCGTGCCTCGTGGGCGTCCACAGCATGCCTCAATTTGTTCTCCTGCTGTCAACTGCTCATCAGTCCACCGCTGCTGAAGAATACCGTTAAACTTGGAAAGTATTGCCGACGCTGCTCACTTTAAACTTTACTTTTATGCCGCTGCCCACAAAGGAACTATTGTTCCACTATTGCAACTGTGGCGCCGTTAAGATATGTAAAGATGATGCCCACTCCATATGTAGTCATTTCGGCAAAGACCATGACATTAAAGCTTGCTCTTTTTGCCAGGACTTTAATCAGGCAACGAGGAGATGTCACAAGAAGGCCTTAGAAATTCTCCTAAAGCTGAAAGAAATGGAGAAACCAGCTGAATCGAAGGCAGCTTTCCAGTTCCCGGTTCTCAGATCTGTTCTGGTTCGCCATCTGCCAACCCCTTCCCGAGGGAGACAGCCATCACTGATTCATTGAAGAATAAATCTTCTAAGTCAGCTTAAAAGCATCACCACTCAGAAGAGAAACTGCGTAAAGACAAGGCTGTTTCCCGAGAACGTTCCTGTTCACCTCTCAAGATGGATCCCAGGCCACAGCTTTGTAGTACCAAATAAATCAGGGGGCATGCACCCCATTCTCAAATGTCAGAAACCTGAAGAAGTTCATGGATTGAGAAAACTTTAAGATGATTTCTTTAGGAGTGTCTGCTTCCCTTCCTGAAACCTCAGGATTGCTTAGCGTCCCTGGATACATTGGATGCATACCAGTAGATACTGGTGTACCCCAACCACCATGCATACCTTTGATTCGTTGTGCTTGGACAGCATAACTAGTTCAGAATCCTGCCTTTTGGGTTGTCCCCAGCACCTTGAGTCTTTACAGAGTGCTTTGCAGTACTCATAGCGCTCCTTAGAAAACTAGGACTGCAGGTTTACCCTTACCTGGATAGTTGGCTGAGAGCCAGTCCATCCAGGCAGGAAATGGAGCAGGCAGTGGTCATGGTCTCTCAGTTCCTTACCTCCATGGGAGGTTTAGATCTAGAAACCTCTCCGCTCCAACCCTCAGTAACTGCTGCTCATAGGGGCTCTTCTGGATATTACAAATGCCCGAGCCTTCCTTTCAGAGAACAGAATGTAGGCGATACTGCAACTGGCATGCTACATTATGGAATGCAGATCTGTTCAAGCCCCACTCCATGCAATGCAATGCATGCTGAGTCTGATAACCACCTCAGTGTTAAAGTGCTCCTAACACAGTTGACCATGAGAATGACTCTGTGGATGCACAGTGGTCACAAGCATCCCATTATCAGACCTACCTCATTCAGGTGACCAAGTCCCTGGTTTGGTTACCTACATGGTGGTGAGGGGAGGACAGTCTCCTGCAGGGCTTTTCCTTTTCCCAGCCGGAGCCTCAGGTGACACCACGGATGCTTCCTTAATGGGGTGGGGGCCCACTGTCAGGCTCTTCAAGCGCAAGGTGTCTGGGACCCATCAGAGTCTCATCTCCACATCAGTATGTTGGGGATCGCAAGCTGTTTTGTACAGCCTGTGAATGCTAGTGGATCTCATCAGCAACAGACCTGTCTAACTCCAGACAACAAATCTGTGATGTATCACATCAACAAATAAGGTGGAGCACACTCTTACCGTCTCTGCAGGGAAGTGATGAGAGTGTGGGAATGGTGCCTGAAGCAGGGGATCCTACTCCAGTCCATTTATCTGCCAGGAGTCCAGAACACTCTGGCAGACAAGCTCAGCCTAACAGAGTCCGATCCTCACAAGTGGTCACCAGCTCCTGACTTTGTGAGATCGCTGTTTGATGAGTTGAGCTCAATCAGTCAGCAAACCGAGGATCCTTCCACTCGGAATGGACTTACTGACTCGGGGTTACCTGGTCCATTCCAGCCTGTGCTCCTTTCACTTTCAGGCCTGGCTTCGAAGAGATGGAGGTGAACAGATCCAAGATATCACAGAGGCTCTCTGAAATATGTTTTGGCTGCATGTAAGCCTTCCACTAGAAAGACTTACACAGCCAAATGGAAAAGATTTTCCATCTGGTGTGCCAGAACTCTCATGGACCTCATGGGTGCCCACCTGACAAGGTTCTGGAGTACTTGCTGGACCTTTCTGATGCTGGCCTTCACTATTGCACAGTTAAGGTCCCTTTGTATGCTGTTTCTGCATACCACAAGCCCATTTGTACCCCCTACCTGGCAAAGCTGCCACTCTTAAAGAGGTTCCTTAACACAAGGTCTCCCCTCAGGAAGCTGGTGGCTGCCTGGGATATCAACCTTGTGCTGGATATGCTGACCCGCAAGCCTTTTGAGCCTTTTGCAACATGTGAGTTGAAGTTTTCAACTTGGAAAGCAGCTTTTCTAGTGCTAACACTTCTGCTCGCAGAGAGTCTGAAATCCATGCCTTGATCTACAGATCCCTCCTATAGTGTTTTCCACAAGGACAAGATGGTTTTCCTCACACACCCCAAGCTCCTACCAAACGTGGTGTTGGATTTCCATCTGAATCAGCCACTAGTGCTGCTTACCTACTTTGGCAGCTTCCAGAATGAAGAAGAACTCACGCACCATTCTCTGGATGTTGAGGGAGAGCCCTTGGGTTTTACTTGGACAGGACCAGGGACATAAGACAATCCAAACAGCTGTTTGTCTCCTTCGATCCTGATCATAAGGGACAGCTTGTTACAGTCAAGAGCATTTCTGCCTGGACTGTGATCTACCTGCACCACTGCTATGCCATGTGGCACAGGTCAGCTGGAAGGTCAGGTGCATGCCAACTCCACTAGTGCAGTTGCCACGTCCCTGGCACAGATACACTCTGTGCCTGTCGGAGATATTTGCAGAGCTACAGCTTGGAGTACAGTGCACACTTTTGTGAAGCACCATGCCCTGGTTGTCCATGCCAGGCAGCGTGCCACGTTTAGCAGGACTATTCTGAATGGACTTCTGTCTTGAGTGAGCCCTTGACTCTTACCGCCCTGGTCTGGGGGATTTTGTCTGAGCTTGGTACTCTGACCCATTGGTATGAATCAGTGGTGAAGACTGATTCCTGGAAGATATAAAATTACATCTTCACTGTAATTCTTGAGCTAGGAATATCTTCACTGTTGATTCACACGTCAACTCGCCATCCCTCAGGCTCACTCCAGTCTGTTATATTGGTCTTCATACCTTGTTCTTGGTTTGTGCTGTAAAGACATTACGTTACTGGTTAGCTGACCCTTCTTACATGGTTCACTATGGCTGTTTTATGCCCTTAGGTTAAATGCATAAGAACTTGTTAGGTTATGCTGCACCTCCTCGGTAAAAAAAAAAAAAAAAAAATGTACTGCGGCAGTTGAGGGGTGGTGCCAAGGTAATCCATGCAGCAGTAACCTCTCTTGTGGCACCGCATATGTGCACAACTTGCCTCGGTGCCAGCCTTCCTAAAACATTCTGGCTCCCACAAGGTCCTGGCGCCTCCAGCTCAGACCCCACTAATGTGATTTAATGGTGAAGATATTCCTAGAAGATCAGGAATTCCATTGCGTACATAATTTTCATTTACCTCTTGCACTGAGCCACAGCTCTCCCTCCTTCCTTCCCCACCTTGTAAGATGATGGGTAACTAAGCTGCCTAGTGTTGCAAGCTGTATAATTTCTAATGTGTCACACAGCATGTATACTCAGGTTTCCGTATCCTCTCCTGTATGCCTGGTTTCGTTCTGGCCACTGCAGTCCCTGCTGGTCCGATGATCCTGTGAACTTGTCTTCAACAGGGAATTGACGCATGCTGGTGATGCCTGCATTATATAGGCATCAGCGAGGTGCGTCACCGTGGGCAGCCCCAGCCAGCAAAAGTTTGCAGGTGGTCCTGATGCCGATGGCTAACAGTTCCATGATGTGGCTCAGTGGAGGAAATGCTCTCGAAGATCTAATGCTACTATGGGTAACTTTGTTTTTTTGTTACACACACAGACGTATACACACGTGTGTGTGTGTGTAACATAAACCACGATTTGGAAGCTCAAGTAGTTTGTACTGGCATCACAAACTATGGGTGTGTGTGTATGGGGGGGGTTGCTGCTTCTCTTCCCTTTTTTTTTTTTACTTACAGGTGCCAAAATGAAAGAGAAAAACACAGTCATCCCTTCCTGTTTTCACTGCACCCACCATTTTTACAGACGTCCATTTTCTGTGTAATATCACCCAAACACTTCCTCCCGCCCAATATCCAACCCCTCTATGGTCACTATCCAGTGATTTTTAGATCTTCAGAACTTATCTGGGTAGACCCTGCCATTTCCCCAATCCAGAAAGTAGGTGCTCACTCGCACAGTGCTTCATTTCTGCCAGCCGAACGAGCAGGTGTTGAACGCAGTTTTACTTGGCGGACAGAAATGGAGGGTGATGGCGAGTGAGTGTGTTGATTTCAACATTGTGAACATCAGGGAAATGGAAGAATCAACCAGATTAACTTCAAAGGGGTAATGGCTCTGGGGGTTAGATGTTGGTTGGGTGTGTTTGGATGACATCGCAAAGAAAACTGATGCACATGTTGTATAAAAGCTTCATAAGCACACAGTCACTTATATTTTATTTTGTATAATAACTTGTGCAGGGACTTAGAGTGGCACGTTCCCCACTGTTGTACTGTAGGCGAAAGTGAAGCGCAAATGCTCCAAAAGGTGTAATCACGGAGTATGACATCATACCAAGTTATTAAGGCATTTGATCACACTGATAATCAGTGTGATAAGGGGGTGACCGGTTGTTATTATATAATTTAGACTCCACCCCATTCTGACTGCATACTGATCTGACATCCTTTCCTTCACCAGGTGTTCTCTACAATCAGTTCCTCTCCCAGGTGGATTTTGAATTGCTCAGGAATTACGCCCGGGACCTTGGCGTGCTAGTCTGGGAAAATGCCTCCAAGCGACTAATGGTGGTCACTCCTGCTGGACATGCAGACGTCAAACGGTTCTGGAAACGACAGAAGCATAGTTCCTAAGGACTGAGACTTCAACCATTTTTTTTTTAACTTCTTTGAAGATTTTTTTTCTGTTTCTGTGAAAGAAACGCAAAATGTAAATTTGTACAGTTATAAAAGGATTTCTGTTTCTGTAGAACAGCTGTGTATTGCCTTTTTCAGCCTCTAGCTATGCTGTGGCCTGCAGAACCATTCTTCCATGTCCATAATATGGTAATTTCATTTCATAATATGAACACGAGGAAAACAATTTGAATTGCAGCCTAATGTTTTTTTTTTTTCTTTTCACCCCCATCACTTAAATGGGATACTCTGTCCCCAAAATATGAAGTAAATCATCTGCCCAGAACACACTCAGAATTCTTTAGTTACTATAAAGTTTTCTGTGTGTTGCATATTTCCATTTACTAGGAATTCCTTCTTTGCAGTGCAATAAAAAGTTTTTGTTTTTTTTTCCAACAAGCTGGTTTCAGCTACAGTTGATAAAAAATAATAGCAAATCTGTCAAATCTGCTTGTCTAGGTACCCTCCTATTCTATGCACCGTGATTGCTTTTTTCTGGGCCTAACCCTTTCCAGGTCTGCAGTACTATTTCTAAGCTAAATGTGGCGGCCATCATTTTTGTTTGAGAAAATACTAAATTAAAATATTTTAAATTACTCTGTTTCAGTTTATTGTTTAACAAGTGTATAACAAGAAAGTATCACACATATAAATATAGTTTGCACATCATAACATGACAAAGCAGTACAATGATACATTAAATATGATTCACAAGACAAACTACATCGACAGCACACTGAATATAAATCATAGGGTCCATCATCTTAAATTACATTGCATTCTTCAGTCTGATAGAGGCTATTGTGAATTGCGCAACACTATACAAAATAGCAGCATTATTAGAATTTAAAAAGAACGTTAACTTTTTTTCTCTACTTTCATTGTGTAAATCTTCAAGATAATTATCTAACCACTTTTTACATAAACATTTTAAATTTGGGCATTCCAATAATATATGTGCTGAGTCCCACTTACCTGGGCAAATGCCCTTACACTCTAAGCCATTTATATGTGATTCTCATTTAATAAAACCAGAGGAATACCCAGCATTAATATCAAATCTTAAGTTTGCAATAATCTTATAATGAAAATTCTTCTGGCAAACATATATATAATTTTCCCTTTTATGTGAATTCTTTAGCATCTTGAAGTTCTTAAAGTCTTGGGAAAGTGTGATTCTTTCTAAGTCATTTTGTTTAGAAATATAAATTCTTTCTTCAGCTTCATTATAGCTCTTGCTTGAATTAGATCCTTGGTAATTATTCATATGTATTAAACCAGTTAATCCAATTTCTCTCAAATTCCTATCCCGTTCACCTATTAGTGTCCATCCTTCCATATGTTTATTAATCATACCACTTTCCATCCAGCATAAATTCAGGAGTAAATTTAAAGTTCTACTCCTATCTAGCTTCGCAAAATATTTGACCTGTCTCACTAAAATTTTTGATTTTATAGAAACAACACCAGTTTCGGCTCATATAAGCTCAGCTGGGTACATTTAGTATTACTTTAATGTATAAATTTTGTATTGGTTCTAAAACAGAAACCTTACAATTTTCCCCCAAACTTCAGAGCCATATAAAATAGAAGAATCAACTTTAGCTCTATAAATATCAAGCATAGCAGTACCTGAATTATTTATATATTGCTTACTAAATTTATTAATGCCCCAAATAATCTGCCTACCTCGTCTTTTATTTTCTGTAATGTGCATTTTCCAGATATCAGTGGAATGTAATAGCATACCCAAGTAAAGATAACTATTTACTTCTTCCAGAATCACATTATTTATAGACCATTTATAATTTAGCTTCTTAGGCCTATTTATAACTACAATCTTTGATTTTTCTGTATTTATATTTAGATCCAGACTTTGGAGTGTATTAGCCAGACAGGACAAAGCTTTTTGCAACCCTACAGTAGATTTAGAGAGAAGAATGTCATCTGCATAGAGGATAACATTTACCTTAAAAGTTAATATCTTTGGCGCATCTTTATCATGCTTATCAAGATCTTGTACCACCTGATCAATATATAAATTAAACAAAACGGGCCAATAAACACCCCTGCTTTACTCCCTTATCCACTTGGATGGGGGATGACAGTTTACCATCTGTAGAATACCTAATTCGGATAGTTGTATTAGTACGTAATTATTTAATTAGTGCCCAAAGCTTCTTATTCATACCCCAGACTTAAAAGAATTTCCCATAGGGTCCCTCTGTTTACATTATCAAATGCAGAGGTCAGATCAAGAAATGCCAGAAATAGTTTATTTTTATTTATTTAAAATTTTGGTGACCGGGTAGGCCCACTGAGACCATTATGGTCCCTTTTTCAGGAGCGACCCGGGATTAATTACAGGTTACAGGAGAAATAAACAATAGGAACAACTCAAGGGGAAATTGAATAATACAGACATTGCATCATCGGTTTTCCCATTCACACCTGCAATATTCCAGGATAAGAATTTAATGTATGGAGTGAGTAGTGCAGTCCCTTTATTAGATGGCCTGAAGGTATCTTCAACTCAATCTGAGAGAGTTAGTGTTATGTCATCAGAGGTTAAGGACAAGGAGTTCAAAGACATCACAGTAGCACAATTCATATTTTCCATAGCTGACCGTTCCTCTTCAAATTCACAAGAATCTTCCAATACAATACTAGTGTTTATTCTTTGTCTCTGTTGTCTCCTCCCTCTAATGATAGTATCATACCCTGGTGATGCCTTTAGTTCATATTCCATAATCTGTGGTTTCCATAAGTATTGTATTATGGTAGGTTATTGTAACAAATTCCTTCCTTTTACTATACTCATTTCATCCTTTTGACCTTTGCCCTCTTTTTGTTTCATCTTCATACTCATTGCAAACTTTCTGGTAGTAGTATCCATATCCACTCCCAGTTTCTGTATCTCACTTTGCATTTTTAGCACTTGTTCCCTGACTATATGGCCCCTAAATTCTAAACAAACTACACCTCTATCAGGGAGTGTTTTATATCTATATGCAGAGGAGAGATCTTGCCACATAAACTTGGGTCTTAAAGCACTCTTAATAATGTTATAAGCTGCTATTTTAAGTGAGAATGAAGTTTCCCTTCTAGATTTTGAGACTCCTTTAAGATAGACTGTCGGTAGTTTCTCCCTCTCTGATTTATTCAGCTGGTTCATCTCCACCTTTGTAATGTCTTTTCTATTAGAAAATCTCCCCCTCTACATCCTTATGTACTACTGTCTAGATTCCCTTTTCTTTATACTTTTTCTGTTTTTTTCTTTTTTCCTTTTTTTTTTTTTCAATAACACTTTCTTACCCCCTGCATTCCCGCGCCGAGACCATCAGCCTGGTCAAGGACTCCGGCTGTGGCTGCTCACATTCTAGCCGTCCTCCCTGAACCCCAGGGTGGGGTCACGGCACTTTGACCAAGGGTGCCGTGAACTTGGGAGAGGCTGGAGTTGGCCTGAGCGCCTAGTGCAGCCGGAACAGGCTTCATTGTGCCAGCGGGTGCAGGAGTGTTTTTTTCTCCCCCTTGCTTTGTTGCGTGGGAGGTGGGAACGTGCAGTGACGATCTGTGTCCGCCCTGCCTCTGGAGTGCTGCTGAGCACCAGTCGCTGTACCCCCGGCCTCCGCCAGGGGTCCATCAAGCGCCGGACGGTGTCTCTTCCCCCCCCCCGGAGAAGGAGAGCAGTCCCTAGGACGCTTCATCCTTCTCCCCCGGCCGGCCCTCCAGCGACCCAAGTCCGTTCCCGAACCTGGGTCGCCGGCGTCGCTTTTCCTTGTTTTTTACTCTTCTTAATATATGGAGATTCAGTTTTTTGGCTTTGCTCCTGTAGTGCATGAATCTCCTTATACTCTCTTTCTGCAATCTCCTCTGTAATTTCTTTTATAGTTTTTTGCTTAATTTTTCCACGCCCATTACCCTCATCAATTTTCTCAGCCAATATTTTGATTTCATCTTTAAGTTCTCTTAACTGTTCTTTTTGATCTTCAAATTGCTTCATCACTGAGCCTAATGTTAAATTTGTACAGACCAAAACAGTTTGGATTTCTGATAACTGTTTACTTAACATCATGACGGTCTGTATGTTGCAATTCACCTGAGAATCATAATTGAGACTTTTAGGGCAATTATGACTATTCTCAGCCATATTCCTTTCAGTTGAGTGAATACTGGCCTGTACATTAATGTGGGTAGTAACGTTTTCTTCCAATACATTCTTCCCTTTATTTAAAAAGGGAGTTAGAAAGTTTTCATAATCAGCTAAATAGTCATCCCCTATATTGTTACATATAATAAGGCCCTTTTCTACAGGATCAGGAACATAGGCTTCCCCTGGTGAGTTAATAGAGACTAGATTACCAGATTGACTATCTTTATGCAATTCTAGTTCCCTAGTTGTTGCCATTAAATAGTCACCAGTATGACCTTCCTTAAATTCAGATTTTTTTTTTGGTTTTGGGGAAGAAGTTGCAAGTACATTTTCAGATATATCAAAAAAATCAGTGATTTTTTTTTTTGCCTATAGTTTTCTTAGACTTCCCAGCCATTACAACTTTTTCATTTCTCAATTTCATAGCTTCAGTAGTTAATAAAGCCATAATAGCTTACTACACAGATAATCACAAAGAGTAACAACACAAAAAGAGAAGATAAAGCAGCCACAGAGCAGCTATGTGCAAACCCGATACAATACAATTCAGTAGCAGGATATTTCAAACAAGTCTTAGTCTTGATTATATGTGTAACTTTCCAAGTCTTGTCCAAATGTAACAATTTGTCTTTCAGTAGTGGTCAAAAGCAGCCTTAGCACTAAAAGAGAAAAATCAAGGCCCTAATCCTTCTCCTTTTTGGAAAAAAAAAAAAAAAATTAAATTATAATCCACAAAGGGTAAACACTTACATTGAAAGCCAAATAACATCAGCAAAAGCCTAACACAGCAGACTGATTCCTCAATAAAGCACAATCCAGGCTGAGTAATCCTATCCAATCGTGCAATGATGAATCCTAAAAGAATAAAATATGTGAAAAACGTACTGAAATAAACCCCCTTAAAAATCAGAACACTCTCAGCAAGCAGAATAAACTTACAGATGCAGGGACATTTTCTGTGAGCATCCACTCATCACCAAAGCGTAAGACAAATGAAACCAGTACCAGCAGACGCCAGCACATGCGCAATATAGGGCTAAGAAAGTCACATGGGCAGAAACGTGTGAAAAATTAATAAAACAAAATAATGCGTAAAATTAGAAAGTTACAAGCAAAAATACAAGGCCAAATCAGGCCAGTCAGTCAACTCAGTCAACAGAAAACAAAAAATCCACGACCACAACAGCAAACGGCCAAACCAAGCCAAACCAGGATGAAACTAAAATCAAATATAGAAAGAAAAAAGATTATAACATAGAGAATAAAGTATGGGGTGGTGTGTGTAACGAAAAGTTTACACACACCCGAGGGGTTAGATGCTACATAAACCCAGAGAGCGAAGCTCGGGTTTGTGCAAGCATCTAACCCTGAGGGTGTGTGTAAACTCTGAGTTTACACACCACTCCATATTTTATTTTATATAATTGCTGGATTTCCCTTTCTTGCCACAGCAATTATGTAAAATAGAAGAGGTTCTGGCCAAGGGGAGCCTGCTCCGTTTTTGTCTGGTGGCTGTGCCCGTAGTTTTAAAATGTATTTTTGTCTCCCTATAAGTGGAATGACACCAGAATTGTTAAAAAAATAAATAAATAAATAAATTTACCGCCGAATTACTGTGGCGGACAGCAGTTGAGCTTTCCTCGAGATGGCAAGCAAGCGGCATGTTCGGGAAGTGGTGAACTGAGGCTGGCGCATGCGCAGTGTGAGGGAAAGTGTGTGCGTGTTTGCCGTTATAAACACTCCTTTATAACGGTAAATTACATCACGGTTTCCCTATAGGAAAAAGGGAAACCCATTTATTATATAGTAAAGAGCTTCAAAAGTGAGGTATTTTGAGAGGTAAAATCCTTAGGGCTAATCGATTCTTTTAGGCAAAACAGCTCACAAGTTGTTTTATAGTTTTACTGTCCAATTTACCTACATTCAGAGGCTCCAACAGTCCAAAACACAGTTGTTTTCAGAACGTCAACCACTATGCTTTACTTCACTTCGCTTCACTTTGCAGAGTTCAATGCTCCGTTGCAGGATAAAATAAACAGATGCTCCATCAGCCAGCGACCAAGACGTCTGCCTTCAGGAAAGGAAAGCAGGGCCTCAATCGATGGGACTGCAATCAGTCTAGTCACTCCAGCCCTCTCAGTCCCCCGCGGAACCTCCTCTGCTTCAGCTCCACCAGATCAGCTCCCCCACCAAGGACACCATACCTGGGAGAAGAGAAGCGGAAAGTGGGAGCAACAAAAAAGAACACAGGCAGCACAAGAATGTCCAGAAAGGAATTGAAAGTCTGTCGACTGTGTGGCAGAGGGTTTCTGTGGAGGAAAATGGCAGACATCCCTCCTAATCCGGGAGAGTTGAGGGATAATAATGGGATTTCTGAGTGGTAGAATAAGGGACATCTCTCCTAATGCAGGACAAATCCGGGGTTATTACAGAAGGGTTCTGAGTGGTAAAATGAAGGCTGTTCTTTCTAATGTGGAGCCGGGTTCCGAAAGAATGATAATATTCATGTCCTGGCACAGCATTCTTAAGTGATTGTGTTTGTGAAGATTTAAAGGTTTCTTTTTATTTCAACTCGCTTAGGTGCTGCATAGGGCTATTGTGATGTCCTCAGCATAGTGAAAGCTGCTCTGATTGGCTCAGCGGTCTGTTATATTGGTTGTTATATACTCCATTTGCAAAATAACAGTGAGTAACCAGAAAAAGGAAAATAAAAGCAAATAGTCATAGCACCCCGGTAAAGAAAAGCACGTAAAGAAAAAACTCTATTGCTGGCCAAACAAGGCAGTGAAAAGGAAGAGTAGAATTATAGCATAAGGTATACAGCCAGAAATACGGAAGTAGATGTTGAGCCTGAATGCAAACATTCCACTCTACTAAACTGCTGCTGTAGTTCATGGAATGTGAACTTCTACCTCAGTTGTGTCACTCCCTTGTAGCAGATAGTAAGCAAACACCGCCTAATGCTTTAAAGGAGGACTGTGTGAAGTGAATCATATTTTAGCATGTTAGAAATTCATCTGTTAATTTAAAAATACATTGCTAAGGACCTGCTGCCATTTTTGATTGTTGAATAATAGTTCTAGGGCCCCACTGTTCCAGAATCTAAGCCATATTTTGGCACAGTTGCTATACCCAGGATGGATGAGGCTATGCAGAACCAAAGCAAACAGGCTATTAGAGGAGATAGGAAATTATTTTTATATAAATGATTTTTACATAATTAGCTGCCCTTCCATCTTCCCTTTCATGCCAGTTATGCACTGTGATATATGACACATTTCTTAATAATGTAGGTTTGGGGTGCCCATGGATGTACATGGAGTTCCACTCCTTTCACCAGCTGCTACCGTTTCTTTTCATATTTCTGAAACATTCTTTGATGTCAATAGCACCATTCTATGCAGTTCATCTGAATCACCTGGAATGATGTTATTGATGCCATAGTATGTTCAGGTAGTATGAAAATAGAGAGCAGCCACTGCTGAGGAGAGCAGAATACAGGGTACTTACAAAGGCAAAAAAAAAAAGATTATTAATTTAACAAAGGTCAACATGTCAGAATATTGGATAGACAGTAAAAGGACAACAGGAGGGCATCTAGAGGTGTAAAACAACTGTTTTCTGTCACTTTTAAGTAGGGTGAGATAGACATGGAACAACTCAAGGAATCAGTGTACCTAACATACATAGAAATTTAAGGTCAGAAGGAACTCTGGATCCATAATGTCCACGCCCTGCTTCATAAGCAGATATTAATACTTATGCTGTGCAAACATGCAGGGTTCCTGATCTTCTCTATTTCCCAGGGTACCTGTGCTTTCCTTGGTAAGCAGAAATTGACAGATTTACCTTGAGAGCCTGTACTGCTTTCATACCACTGGTAGACTAGTTTACTCACCCTCTGTGAGAAGTGCTTCCTAATTTTCGTATTTGTTTTCCAGGTAAGCAAACAGCTAATAAAATACTTTTATCAATGGTGACATATGTAAAGTATACACATATCATAAAAAAATACAACTATTTATAAAACAGTCTAAAAATTCTGTAATATCACTGGTTAAAAGCATCACATGACCAAACATTTTTTTTCTTATGCTCACGTACCTCAAATGTGTTGCTGTTTTTTCTTTAGTGTCGTCTTGTTATAAAAATGTAGGTGCCTATTTTATAACAGTGATTATGCACTTCAGGGTGTGTTGTAAATATTTGAACTTCTTTAGGAGGGTTGGCATTCAGCTGTGTCTCACGCCCAACCCCCAAGGCACACGTATATTTCTTTTTTGACTGTGCACCCTGTTGTGTTATTGCTTACATGTAAGACAGTGAAAACTGGTATGCATCCATCATTAATTTAGCATGAGAAATACATTTTAGTAAATTTTAAATAAATACAGTACCCCTCAAGGTTGTCTCCTAGTATCTTCTGCCTGTACTTGACAGTGGTGATGTTTATTTGACGGCATGTCTTCCAGATCACCAGAAGCTTAATGTCTTCTACAACAAGATCTACAGGTATATCTTAAGTGACTTTCATACTTACCACTGTAACCTGTCTGAGAGACTGAATTGGCTCTGACAGCGAGAAGAAAATATTACTGTTGTCTTAGGCAAATTTCATACTTGCCACTGTAACCTGTATGAGAGATTAAACTGGCTATGTCTGACAGTGAGAAGAAAATATTACTCTCTCACTTTACTGCATAAACACACATGTGGCAACCCTCCCACCTATTAACAAAGCTACCACTGTACAGTGAGTACTACTAATGCCCCCATCCTCTGATGCCATGAACTGTATGGGCAGCATATTCAAAGTCTGAGTAGAGCACCAATCAAAATCTTCTACTGGTGTCCAAAGTAGCCCAAAGGCTTCAGCATGGTATGTTTGCAGGGCTCCTAGATCTACAGGGATTCCTGTGTTTTTGCAGGGAGTTGGAGCTATGTACAGGGAAACTGTTCACATAGACTTTCATTGGTTATACAGGAAAACGGAGCAATTTATCTTCCTTGGGAAATAATGTAATCTATAGGAAGAACAGGAAAATTGCTGTGCAGTTACAGGAGCAACATCAGATTCATCTGGAAGCACTGTATATGAACATGTAGATGTTTGAAAATACCCCCTGCTGAGTGCAGTGTAATGAGGGAGCAAACTACATGCAAAGAACCTGTGGGCCTTTGAAGAGGAGACAGCTGGGATCAAGGAATTATCAAACACACACATGCAGGGGATTCAAACAAATCATTTGCTCAGGGCAAACCTGTTTGTTCCTGAGACCCACAGCGCAGTATTAGAACCTTGGCATGCAAATGACCACTCTTCCCTGACAGGGCACTAAGTGGTCATTTGCATCTAATTATGGCCTCATTATAATGTGAGGAGCAATTTGCTTGGATTGCATGCTTGCTGTCGGCTCTACACTACAGCTTGTGGACAAAAGTTGTGCCTTAAAAATGTTTCCCCCATCCCATTACATGTGTTTGTAATGAAATTCCCTGGCATCTAGTGATACCCCCTCCGTTACCTGATCCCCATTGACCTCTAAAGCCACTTAGTTTGTGTCTGGTGGTACCTGCTCCCCCATCCAATCCCTGTTTCTATACTAAACCACGTCCCTGGAATCCAGCGGTACCTGCTTACTAACCTGATCCTCACAAGAATTAAGTCCCTGGTGGTCAGTGGTCACTCCTCTCTCCCAGTAGCCCCCACACATCCCCAATGCTGCCTCAAGATGGTGACGGGCACTTACCCTCTGCTTACCTCCCTAGCAAGTCCTGAATCAATATATACACCACTTTATATTGATACAGGAGTTGTAGTCAGAATAAAACCCAAGTCCGCATAAAGCTGTACCATGAATGCACATGGAATTAGGTTTTATTCCACACAATATACTTTTATTCATAACTTGGCCAAATTTACATAATTTTCCACCAAATTTGTGTGATAGCCACTGGGTTCCAGTGAAGTGGTTCAGTATGCCACTGGGGAATGGGAGAAAGGTTGACACTAGTGATAACAGTTAAATTATTCAGAATACAGGCACTGGGGATGGAAGAGGGCTAACGGCATAAATCTCCTCAGATCTAGTGAGGGTGTTGGTTGCTCTGTGTTCCATTAAAAGGTGCTTTTTGCATGTGTTAATTATCACCGGAGCATATGTATGCATTGAAACATTCGATGTGTAACCTTGTTAAACATGGCCGCCTCAAGCTGGGTGAGTTAATGTCGCTTGGGCAGGCTATTAGTGTGTATAAAACATTTCCAGTCCTAGAGTGCACATACTGAGATTTGATCCCACTTACATTTGTGTCTGGCATGCCTTTGTGTTCCTATGCAACCAACTTTATGGTATATGGTTAGTCTTTGTTCTGAAGGCTATACTTCCACAAGAACATTGACAGTATGAAAGTTGTCCAGAGGAGTGCTACCAAAAAGGTGTTTTGGGGGGGGGGGTTATATGAAAAACCATAGGAGGAGAGGCCGCAAGAGCTCAACATGTACTCCCCGGAGGAGAGGAGAGCAAGAGGGGACATGATTGAGACCTATAGGTACCTCACAGGGTGAACAAAGTGCAGGAGGGGAACCTTTCACAGGAGGAGGAGGAGTACTAGAACATGGGGCATGCTATGAAGCTTGAAGGAGGGGATTTAAAAGGGCTGTGAAAAAGTACTTCTTCACAGAAAGAGTGGTGGATGCATGGAACACCATGCCAGAAGAGGTAGTGGGGTGAAGAAAGTGGGGAGCTTCAAACATGCATGGGATAGGCACATGGGCATCATAAGAAGAGGTAAGTGAGAAGGGAGGGACACTTCTGACCAAGTCCAGGATGTAGTATTAGGCAGGGAATATAGGACAGACTAGATGGGCCTGCTGGTCCTTTTCTGCCAGCACATTCTGTTTGTATAAAAATCTGCCTGCTCGGAATCCTTGTACACATTCTAAACTGTTGTCCAAATTCCAAAGTGGTGGTATGCATATTCCAAACAGTTCAGCACAGTTCAAAGGTCATACAATTTCTAAATTCATTTCTAAATTCTGGCTGGCTTCACTCCCCCTTATCACGGCTTGCTTTTCTCTCCTATGCCTCCTTCCCTCTTCTTACTCTCTACATAAATCAGGCGTTCGCTCCCTACTGCTCCCCTTTGTAAATCCCTTGCTGGACAGAATGCCTTCTCCTTCCGCTTTCCTAATACCTGGTACTCTCTTCCCATAACTATTCGCTCTGCCTCCTCCAAACGCTCTCTTTCCTCAGTACTCCAAGCCCACATTGCTCCCTCTCTCCTGCAAATGACCATAGTCCAATGTCCTGCCTCCCCCACTTTTTCTCTTTTCCCTACCCACTGCATACCCCCAATCTCCTACACCTCTCTGTACCTCCCATTTCCCACTATTAAAGGGACAGTAAACATTGCAGGGGTCACTCAAATTGTGAAAGCCCATGAAAAGTTATTTCAAATGAGGCACTGGACTTCCTTGTAAATGTCAAGAGTCCTGAGAAATGACTATAATTAATCTGTAAATCAAAACAAGGCAGCAGCCATTTTAAAACAGGAAGTGATGTCACTGAAGGGCAAGCTGTATGTTAATTGCAGCTTGCCCCTCAGTGACATCAATGTTGGTCTCATGATTCAATGAAATGGCTGATGCCTTGTTTTAATTTACAGATGATATCTGTATTTATAACTCAGGACTCCTGACACCTACAGGTAAGCCCAATACCTCATTTGAAAGATCTTTTAATGGACTTTCACAATTTGAGTGACCCCTGCAATGTTTACTGTCCCTTTAACAGATTCTGACGGCTACACTCATCCTCTCCCCATCTCAATCCTTTCCTTCTTCTACCCATTCTACCTCTACCATCCCTCCTTCCCTTCCTCCAACTCTCTTCCCATCTCTTCCCCTCACTCCCCTCCACTACTACCTCAGCCCCATTCCCACTCTTCCTGTATCCACCTCCTCCTTCCCCGCTAACTTCACTCTTCCCACTCCCCTTATACTATCTCCATCACTTTGTCCCCCTCCCCACCTCCTACTTGCTATTTCTAACCCTAATCCATCTCCCCTTCTCTTCTATCCCTCCACCTGTCTTCCTCTCGTTTCTTCCCTCCCCCCTCCAATCTCTCTTCCCTCCCTCCTGTCTTTCCCCTCTCATGTACTAAACCAGTTGCTCCTCCCTGTGGCCTCTTCCAGATTTAATGACTCTCCTACCTTGTCCTGTCCCTGATATACAGTCTGCGAGTACCTGGTACCTCACACTTCTGATGTAATCAATTTGTATTGTTATTATGTCTATATGATACTGTGTATTACTGTACATTGCTGTGTCTTATTTTATTATATTACTGCACTTTCTACTTGTTATTATGTACGTATCCCTTCCCCCAGGACACTTCTGGAAATGAGCTTTATGGCTTGTTAGGTCCTTCCTCGTAAATCACTTTTAAATAAAATGTTAACTCCTCATTCACTCCACACCCTGCTGCTTACTGACCATCAGTTGTAAAAGTCTGTAAATTTAGTTTTGATCATGGACGTGAACAAAGAAATTATACTTTGTTGTTGTTTCTTGGGGGGGGGAGAGTAACTTCTGTGTAAATGAACAAAAAACCCATAGCTCGACATGTGTTTCCATCTCTGGGTTGAGATGATGGCATGGAACTCTTGAGCTTGGCTGCTGAGGTACACATGCTGTCATCTCAACCTCTTGATGGGAACATAGCCTTGTTGTGTATGGTTGCCTATACATTATTCTCTATGTGCCATACACAGTGAGGGTTCCAGTATATAATGCTCAGTGCACAAACCTCACTGCACACATGCAGACCTTTTTCTTGCAGCACCAGAGAGGCTATAAATATGCTGCCCTAAGGTTCCCAAGTAAAAATAGAATACGGTAAAAAACTTTGCATATCTTGCACTTGATGGATAGAACAAACTACCTAGCCCCCACTAACACCTTCTGAACTGTTACTGTGAGCTAGTGTGAGGTTCACACACAGCGTGAACTGAGGGCATAGCAAGTGGAGCCAGCCAGCTCACATGAAAAAAATAAGCATACTTTAGAGGTGCTAACAGAATGTATTTTTCATTTCTCAGTGTGGGGTGGATTGGGAGATGTATCAATGTACTTTTCTGTTTTGTTAATTATTTGCTGAGGGGACAGAAATGAGCTGGGGAACTTGGATTCAAATTGCTGCCAGAGGCAGCAGCAGCAGCTGCCTCTGAGAGGTAATTACAATCCCTGTGTCCTGTAATGACAAGATCTCCTGGTCATTTAATGAGAGACATTTAATGAACCATGTAACTACCACCTGCAGGGTCAGACATGGCTCAGAACAAAAGGGGTTTGTGATTCCACAAAACCCAAGGTTCCAGTTTATGCTATCTTTCCAGAGAGGTGGTACCTTCAGGAGACAAAGAAAGTGACAAATCCATGGTGTCAGAGTGACATTTTGATGATACAGCAAAGGAGGTTGCCAGCTGGCTTTTGAGTCAATGTTGGGGCTTCATTTCTTGCACCATCTAAGAGTTATGTCTGCAACAGCTTACTAAGGATCCTGTGTGGTCTTTTTACTCTGTTAGGTTTAAGGAGCTATAGGAAAGTTTTTCTGTTTGTTTCTTCTGCTATGTGCAAACCATTTCTTTTTAATTTCTGTAGTAACCCTGTAATTCCTATAGTCTTTGTGTAATTGTGATATCCTGTAGCTTGTGTAAATATTGTGAATATTGACCTGCTTTTATGGAGGGGGGCACTATGTGTGCCATTCTCCAGTCCATTGGTACACTTTCTGTTTGGAGGGAGGAGTTGAATAACCCCGTCAGCGGTGCAGCCAGGACATCTGCCAACTCTTTTAGGACTCTGGGGTGGATCCCATCCGGACCTGGGGCCTTGTCTGTCCTTAATGACCTAAGGCCCTCCCACACACTCTCCAGTGGTAACTCATCAGATGTCGGTGACCCCCCCTCCTCACCTTTTACCTTAACATCCCCCTGTGGAATTGGACCATCCATTTCCCTCATAAAGACAGCGCAGAAGTACTCGTTTAGTACCTCAGCCTGCTCCACTCCCTCTTCTGCCCACCCACCCTCCTTTTTTAACCTGGTGATTTGGCCCCTACACTTCCTCTTCTCCCTGATATATCTAAAAATTCCCCCCCCCAATCCCCTGTGCCAACCTTGGCCCTTTGGTTGCTTTGGCTGCCCTTACCAACCTACTCACCTGCTCCAGTTTCATATAGTACTCTTCCCTGTCCTCCTTATGGGTTTTCTTGTATTTTCAGTAGGCTAGCCTTTTCTCCCTTACCCTCTCCTGTACATCCCTAGTCCACCAGCAGGGTTTCTTGACCTCTCTGTCATGTATTGGGACTTCGTGCAGGTGTTAGTGGCCTCCAACAGGCCCACTTTCAAAATTTCCCACCTGCAAACGATGTCCATGTCCGCACATACTTCTCTAAATGACCTACCAGAATGGCTGCCATCCTCCTGAAATCCATCCCCGATATTCACTACTGTCGTATTAGTGTGATTTCCCTCCCTCCCCTGGTCCAGGGAGAACCTTACTGTTGAGTGATCACTCCCAGCAAGTGGGTCCTCTACTACAACATTCTTTACCTGCTAATCATCTGTAAGAAACAAATCCAAGATGCATCCTTCTCTGGTTGGCTCCACCACCAGTTGTGACAGGAATACATCTTGAAATAAGTCCAGAATCTGTTGTTCTTTACCATTTGTTGATGTCATAGTGCAACCAATCCACCCCAGGCAGGTTGAAATCCCCACCACCACCATCCTACCTCTCCATCTACCACAATGATTTGTTAAGTTTGCCATCATTTCTGTATCCTGTTCCTTGGTTTGTGCTGGTGGTCTGTAGACTACCCCTAGATTGACCCTCCTGCCCTTAGCATGCTGTAAGATGATCCCACAACATTTCCACACTTCTGTCCTCACCCTCATTTCTACTACACACAAACCCCTCCCTCACAAATAGTGCTACTCCTCCTCTCCTGTTAGTTATCCTGTCCCTCCTAAATGTTTTGTATCCTGGGATTATCAAGTCCCAGTTATGATACTGCGTGGCCCAAGTTTCTGTGACCGCAGCCACATCAACCCCCCCTTCGCCATCATTGCCTGTAACTCTATCTTGTTCCCCAAGCTGCTTGCATTGGTTGAGACCACCTTCCATTCACCCCCCCACTCTTCCCAGCCTCCCCTTTCCCCCATGATTTTGCCCTTTTGTGAGCACATCCCATCCAACAATTTTACAGTTGGGGGGCACTCAGGCCCTCCCAATCTTTGCGATCCTGTCTGACCCACAAGACCAAGCACCCCCCACTACGTTTAAATCATAATTTATAACCATAAACTCCATCTTATTTTTTACACACTCTTCCCCTCCATACTCAGATGTAGCCTGTCCTTGGCAAACAGCTCTGTATTGTCCCATGTATCTCCCCAGCCACACGTCAACCCAAACCCCCATATCCAGACACCATTTTTCTAACCACTCGTTGAAGTCCCTAATCCTCAGCTTTCTGTCCATGCTTGCTCTTGGCACCAGCAAAACTTCTGAGAATGCTAGAGTGTTCCCCTCGATTTGGCATATCCTGGACAATTATCTAAATCTTGTTTGCACCTCCAACACACTGTTACCATTCAAATCATTTGTTCTGAGGTGCACCACTCAGTGGGAGTTCCCCCGTCTTCTTTACTGTAGTGTGTACTAAGTGCTTTGCTCTGTGTGCTGTCATGCCTGACATGCACTCAACCCAGATAGAGCTACACCCCTTCCACATTTACCCCCATTTGATACCTTTGATTATGGAATCTCCCAGTATGATAACCCTTCCACCTTCTTTCTGCCTGCTTTCCAGTGACTACCTCCCCCCCCGTGCTCCTTGGACTGCTCAACCTTCCCTCTTTCATCCTTCCTCTTAAGGTACCTCCTGCCTTGCTCTTCCCCCTTGCACAACTTCTATCCCCATTGAAGAGATCATAGAAATCTGGTAGCAGAAAATGACCCTTCTGGCCCATCGAGTATGCCCCTTATCCCCCCCCCCATTTGTCTCCTTTGTCCAGAGATGAATTTTAACTCCTAATTACCCTCATTTCCATTACTTCCCATGAGTGAATCTATATGAACTGTACCCGTTTCCACTCTCCTCCACTCATATTGTCACTCCCAACTTACCCCTTCATATTCACTCACATCTCTCCCCCTTCTCTTCATCACCTCCTCTGCATGATACCCCCTCAACTTTTTCTTCCACTGTGGCACCCAATTTAACTTTCTTAGCATCCCCACTCACCTGTTCTCCCCCAGTACTTACTTTTTCCCCATTCTACAAGTCCCCTCTCCTTCCCCCACTATTAATATCCTCTAAGCTCCCTATTCCCTCCTGCTTACTTGTGTTCACCCTGTTAGAGGAGTATACCTATTTGTCAGGTTAACCCCTCCTTCATTTACCAACTTGTTACCCACATTACTAGTTTCCCCCTGAGTAGCAATCCTCTTTTCCTACCCCCTTGACCTACTAACTTCATTTACAAACTTATTTCCCACAATAGCCCATCCATGTCCGTTACCTGTTTCTCCCTGTGCAGCATGCCTCTTCACTCACCCCCTTGACCTACCCACCACCTGCCATCCACCTTTCCTACAGCGGCCTGTTCTGTTTCCCCACCTTGTAGTTACCCCTGAAAAACCCTCATTTTTCCAAGCCATCCTGCTCCATCCATTGGTAATTCTGGAGTAGTTTCCCCTCCCTTGCTTTCCACCACCATCCTTAGGCTAAAAATGTCTGATTCCAGGTGCCTTAATCTCATACATATTGGTCCCCCCCATTTTCCACAATGTGTCCATGTACACCAATGCACCACTATCTGTTACACCGCACTATTCTACTAAGTCTCATGCTCCCCCTATAATGCTCTGCCCTACCATAGTCCACACAGTCCTTGTCCATTCTGGCAAAAGCTTCTAATGCCTTAGCTATAAGCAGCAGCAAAAGGTGACTTGCCCAAGAAGCCCTGCCCAACTCAAATTGCCCACAGAGTCTCTCAAAAGATCTTAAAAACAAATCCAGCTCATCCCCCTCTTGCTATCTGGAAAACATTTTAGAATTAACTTTGGCTTCTTTGGTCAAACCCTTCATGCCATTACACAGTTTGCGGTGTTGCCCTCTTGTGCAGAATCTTCATCTCTCATGCTAATGCTCTTTCTGTTGGTACTCTTTCTCTTGCTCCTCTTGCTCTTTCTCCTCTGCTTCCAGCTGTGCCTTTGCCTGAACCAGGGCAAGCTCCAGCTTCATCCTCTGTACCTGGAAAGTTGCCCCAGTATCCATCTTTGGCTAACTTCCATGCTTTCCAGCCTTTGTAGCCCACAGATGACCCTTGCCCCCCCCACTTCATCTCCTCTACTTTCTTCCCTCTGCTACCTCCTCCTTCCACCCCCTGTTGAAATCTTAATAACATTATACAACATCCTTGACCCCTTCCTCTGGTTTCCTTCAGGCCATTGTGTTCATATTATTTAACCACCGTGACTTCTTATAGGTTTGTAATTATTATTGTATCTGCCATGCCACTGTTACCAGTTTCATGGTATCTGTTTCTTCGCAATTACATCTTATATTGTTGGTTGTGTAATCCTTGTGTACATTATGATTGTGTTGTCCAGGTCCATCTCGAAAATGAGCATTGCTCAATGGTGTTCACCTGGTTAAATAAAGATTTTGATTGATTGATTTTGTCTCGCAATTTTGGCTAGCACTGACTATGTTTACAATGCTTCCCTGCTTACATTCCTCGAGGATGTTTAATGAGTTCTGCCCTTGATTGGCTTTCCTCATAACCCACT
This sequence comes from Neoceratodus forsteri, assembly GCA_016271365.2. NCBI lineage: Eukaryota > Metazoa > Chordata > Ceratodontiformes > Ceratodontidae > Neoceratodus > Neoceratodus forsteri. The sequence continues at coordinate 75,757,632 of JADMNL010000035.1, forward strand.
CCTCTCCTTTTATACAACTCATCAGTGTCAGTGGTGCAGCAGGTAGCATACTTGCCTCTGAGACCGGGAGATCAGAAGGCTGTAGGTTCTATCCCCACACCAGGCATTTGGGTTAATTCCCAATACTGACACTGTAGTGCAGCATGAGGGGAGTGCTGCACTCTTGAGGTACCATCTTTTGGATGAGATGTTAACTGAGGCCCCATCCACATGTTCTGATGGTAGTTCAGGTGGATGTTAAAGATCCCATGGCACTTCTCGAAAAGAGTAGAGGAATTTTCTCCAGTGCCCTGGCCAAATTTCCCCCATTCACTAAAAATACAGCCAACAGCTTAATCTGGTTCAAGGTCAGTTGGCATTCATCTGTATCCCCCTCCCTGGGTCGTGCCTGAAAATAGGCAGAATTTGTCTAGTGCACTTATCCAGTCAACAAAAACTAAATAAACAAACTCTTGAAGTTTAACAAAGTGCACTTTTTAGACAGTCCAGACATAATGTCTTCTCTCTAACTACTCTTACTTAAAAATTAAAATAAAAGTAGTAGTGCACACTGTGTTCCCTTATGTACCATTCTGCTCTGTGACTGAATAGTTAACTAAGTTATTGACAATCCTTTTCAAATCCACACTGCTGGCACCAATTTGGCACAACCTGCCAACACTCAGGAAGCAGTCTGCAACAGGTTGCCAAGCTTCTCAACCTTCAGCACCTGAAAAGGTACCTTTACAGCTGCTACCACTCAGAACTGATTTTCTTAGTTAGGGGCTTTCTTGGTCTGAGTGCCACCAGAGCCACTTCCCACACACTACACTGCTCCTCTGGCTTTAGTCAAATGACCTTCCCCTATCACTTACATCTGAGAACACACTTCACTTCTCAGAATGACAACTGTAGCTGTATTTCCCACTTCAGACACATACTGTCGATTTTGTCAATACCAAAAGTTAGGATTCTCTCAAAAGATTGTCTCCGTGGCATGAAGTATATAAAAAATTTGACTACTTCACAATCGTTGCACAATTTACAGAATATCAAAATTACACAAAGACTAACAGAATTACAGGGTTACTACAGAAAGTAAAGGGAAATGGTTTGTACACAGCAGAAGGAACAAACAGAAAAAAAACTTCCTACAGCTTCCTAAATCTAACAGCAGAAATACTCTTACCACACAGGATCCTTATTGAGCCTTGGCAAACTTGCGAGGGCTTGGGGGCCTCAACAGCCTTCAGATGCCAGTCTCCTGTGCTGCTTAATCAGATATGTCACTCTGACATCATGGATTTGACACCCCCCCCCCTTCTGAGAGTACACCTCTCTGAAAGGCTGGCCTAAACTGGAACCTTGGATTTTGTGGAATCACAAACCCCTTCTTTTGTTCTGAGTCTTGTCTGCTCCTACAGTATAAAGTAAATATCTGCATTATAAAACACTTATTTCCTATATTCTAAATGTACCATGTGTCTGTAACTGATATGCACATTGTATTCTTGTCTGCTTTTTTAATTCAATGTATTGAAAAAAATATTTTTCGCATAATGTTTTATTTTCAAAAGATTAATCATTACAGACAATCCAATAGAAGAAAGAATGAGTGAAAATCCATGAAATAAGAACTGAGGGCCAGATATTTAAAGGTTAGTGTAGGGTGCAAATCCGTTGTGCTGGACTAGCTCCAAATTTGCACCCAACTGCTATATTGAAAAGGACATTTAGCATCGGCGCTAAAATATAATGTATGCAAGGGTGGGACTGAGGGGAGGGTCCCTGAATGCCAGCACAGTGGCATATTCAAAAGTATAGCGCTGCACTACAGGCATTAGTGCAACCTGTAGTGGCATTGAATACCGCCTCAGTAAAGGCCGGCGGTAATGTGGCAGCGGTGCCTCCCCAACATAATTCTGATCTCGGTACCACCATGACATAATTTCCTTATGATCTAGTGGTCCCCCAGCATGTATCCTGACCCCATTTTAAATAAAAATAAATAATTTCCCTTGTAGTCTGTGGTCTCCCCACCCCAGCACATATCCGAGCCCCCATTTTAAATAAAATAATTAATTTTCCTGGTAATCTAGTGGTTCCCCTTCCCCAGCATGTATACTGACCCCTGTTCCAAATCCAAATAAATCATTCCCTGTGAGTCTAGTGGTCCCCCCACCTGGCAATGACAATGATACCCCACCCATTAAAAAAGCATCTCAGAACAGAGCCGGCGACTGGCTCAGCCCTCCTCTCACCACCACGGCCGACCGCCGACTGAGATAGGAAGGAGTGGTACCGCTCCTTGCTACCCCAGTTGGTGGCCGGCCGTGGTGGTGAGAGGAGGGCTGAGCCAGTCCAGGCCCTGTTCTGAGATGCTTTTTAATGGGTGGGTATCATTGTCACTGCCGGGGGGGGACCACTAGACTACCAGGGAAATTATTTATTTGGATCTCGGAAAAGGGTTCAGGATACATGCTGGGGGTGGGGGACTACTAGACTACCAGAGAAACAAATTCTTTTTATTTCAAAAGGGGGTCAGAATACATGCTGGGGTTGGAAGACCACTAGACTACCAGGGAAGCAAGTTATTTTTTATTTAAAATGGGGGTCAGGATACATGTTGGGGGTGGGGGGACCACTAGCCTACCAGGGAAATGGATTAATTTTTATTTGAAATGGGTGTCGGGATATGGGATGGGGGGAACCAGTGGACTACCAGGGAGTGGAACCACACATGTGGGAACAGGGACCATGATGGCTGAGAAGGGCTGCCTGGCCTAGCCTGTCTGCCCAGGTCCCTATATACGGGATGGCTGCACTGCACAGCCCAGTGACCCTACAGCTGACATCCCCCCCGCCCCCAGCAGGTTTGCATTATGCCTGCCTCATGCATTGCGTCCCCCCACTGTGTTTCATCCACTAGTGCAGTGGGGTACCTGTGTTGTTGGGGGAGGCATCCTCCAGGGCATGTATGGCCATGGGCAGTGTGTCTGTTTAGCTATATATATATATATACATACACACATACATACATGTCCTGCTTGCACAGCTGAATGGGTGCGTTGTATTGCCTGCCAGCACACAGCTCCTGCTGCTTCCAGCTTGTACTTCCATTCCGACCAACAGGGGATGCTGTGGGCATGCCTTGGCCTGCAGCATCCAGCCTGTACTTCCATTCCAACCAAAAGGGGGAGCTTTGTACTCCATGCAGTAGCACTGGGCAAACTGCATGGTAATGTATGCTAAACAGCACTTAATGAGATGCAAATGTACTTGTTTGCCCATGGGTTACCTAAGTAGGCTCATTTGCATGGGAGCTTTAAAAATATCTCCCGTTTGCCCCGGGCTAATGTGTTAGCACCGTGCAATCAGGTTAGCCCTGGGCAAACCTCACTTCAGCATAGCACACTAAGCACAGTTCTGCAGTATGTGGCTTACAGTGTTGTTTGCAGTCATACCTTTCAACTGTCCCTGATTTTCAGGGATGCCCCTGAATTTACCTCAAACTTTTACTCTGTCCCTCCTACAAATTGTGTTTCCATGACTAAACAGTGGGGGTTGTCAGCATAACATAATGTCAGACGTGTTCTTCCTTAAACAATGCATTTTACACTACACCACTTATTCTACCAGCTTCCTGAGTGGATATCACCAATTTTTAAGGTGTATCCCTGATTTTAAACCTTTGTTCCTGATTTATAAAGCAGGAGGTTAAGAGGTGTGTTTGCAGTAGCTGTGAGACATCTCTGTGTAATCACACACAATGTTCTCCACCTGCAACACTGGCTTGCTACAGAGTCTAATGAGCTGCAGTTGCAGTTTGCACTTCCCTGTTGCTCTAGTCAGTGCTGTCTTATTCCCGGGCTATTTTTGCCCTGCACTCCCAGACCAGTTTGGCCAGGTTCCTTAGACTGCAGTATTCAGCAGGATTAGCACCAGGCTAGTTCCTTCTGAATATAGCTTGCTTTGTGCTCTGGGCTAAGTTTGCCCACCGGGCAGTGCTAATTTAGCCCTGAGGCAAAGTTTTGAATGTCTGGCCCTAAGTATATAACAGCAGATTTGTAAATCTATAAGGCAGTATAGCGCAGTGGTTTAAGGCTCTTAGCTGTAAATCTGGTGACATCCAGCAGACCACACCTGGATTTGAATCCCACAGCTTCCACTTGCATACTGTGTGACTCTGAGCAAGTCACTTAAATTCCTTGTGCTCTCAGGTTGCACCTGTAAAAAAGCTTTCAGCTTAGTGTGTCTCACCTGGTTAAATAAAAAAAATAAACAATACATCTATTTTGAATAAGAGCTAGACCAGAGTGTTAAACCAATGCAATCTTAATATTTTCTACTACATAACCGCCATTGCCACATAACAATGTACAAGAATGTAAAAAGCTCAAAAACCGAAACACGTATTCTAAAAGGCCCCAGCAGTGAACATAAGTCTGATATCAATGGTGCATAGAGGCTATTGTATGTTTAATTCTCAAAATCTCCAGCATTTCTTTGTCATTCCACGAAGGATGGGATGGCTTGATCCATCCAATTCCGCAACAGTTTTTTTTTTTGATTACTAAAATAGTTAAAGTGAAATAAAAGTGCTTGGTGCCCAGTAAAGTCTAGATGTCCAGCCCTAGAATGCATTTTTCTTTAGTGACAGCCTTGTCCAACCCCAAATGGGGTCCAGTGCCTCCAGTATCCTTTCCCACAATGGGTGTGCCTTAGTGCTGTCCCAAAGGATATGTAGAAGGGTATCAGCTCCAGCATTGCATCTGGTGCACATTGCCAAGGGCAAAAGCCCCCACATATGTAGTTTGCAGGGGGGTATTATAAATGGCAAGAAGAATTTTAAATTGAGTAAATCAGTACCCATCATGTTTAATATAGCGATAAACATTTTACCATACTGTTTCTCATTGCCCGGCATCGGGTAGCATGTCCAAAGTGTCGGGTCAGTATTTCAGTAACGAGCCATATCGGTAGGACCTGGCCTGTGTGAGTACACTGTAGATTGTAGAAATAGCACGTCTGTTTCTCATGGCTGGTAAAGTAAGGCTTGAATTTTCAGTCGGGGTTAAGGTCTCCAGCTTGTGCTGAAGTAAGTGAGCAGACTAGATCAGTCAGTCAGTCAAAGTCTTTATTTAACCAGGCGATCACCGTTGAGCAAGCTCATTTTCGAGGTGGACCTGGGTTTGTCAACAAGGAACAAGGGACAATATACATGGGATGCAACGCACAAGAAAATAATAATAAAAATAAAGTGAGATACAATAGTACAGTATATACAAAGTATCAGCAGGTAGCATTGACAGTAGTATATGTTTGGAACAGAAGATACAACTAGTTTTGGGTAGGACACAATTTTTCATATAAGTAAAGAAATATACAAATCAGGTGCACCAAACACAAAACCTAATATAAAACGATATATAGTGATACGGTATGGCGAATTTAGAGCTGGAACAAAGAAATGTGGAAGGGACAGATATGGGGGTAGAAAAAGGGGAGAGGGAAGAGTCGATTATAGATGTGATCAGTCTTCTAACAGTAGTAATTAGAGTGTGCTTGGACTTACAGGAGTCACTATTTATGGTAGACAGGCACAGAACTTCTTATGATGTAGATATAGAGATTTAAAAGCTGCTAGGCTGATGGGCTGAGTTAATTTCAAAGGTTTTTGCAGCTTGTTCCACAGTTGAGGGAGCACAGAGCTGATGGCTGCTCTGCCAATGCAAGATTTTGCTTTGTAAACATAAAGGTAGATATATGAGGTGCTTCTCAGGGCGTACTTCCCCAGAGTGCAAAAAGGTAACCAGACAGAGATATGCTGGGGCAGTTTATTTGAGATAGCTTTGTATGTCCAAACTGCAGCATTTTTTTGCCATCTGTAAACAAGGGATGACCATCCCACTGCCGTGTACAATGCACAGTGGTGGGCTGAGTAAGGAAGACCCGTGATAAATCTTATGCTCGGTGATAAAGCGTATCGAGTTTGGCTAGGGTACCTGTGGTCCCTGACTATATAAAAAAATCTGTGTAATCCAATAGGGAAAGAAAGGTAGTTTGGACCAGTTTCAGTTTAGCGTCTCTTGTGAGGAGATTATTAATCCTAAAGAACAGACCAAGTCTTTGTCTGTTTCTTTGCCAGTTCTTCTAAGTGATCTGTGAAAGTAAGTCTATGGTCTAAACAGACCCCCAGGTATTTGAACTTTGGTACGTAGTCCAACCACTCACCTAGAATGATAGGGATTTGCGGTAGTGTCCCAGCAATTGCAGGATTTATTGCATTGTGAAGAGGTGAGAGGAACATTGCTTTGTTTTGGTTTTTTTTGCATTTAAGAGCAGTTTCTGGTTTACAAGCTGATGTTGCAGCGGACTAAATTCATTTTGAAGGGCTTTACAGGCCGCATCAGGGGTGGGGCTACTAGCATAGAGTACCATATCATCCACAAATAGGTGTATTTGTGCTTCTTTGATGGGGGCATCTACATTGTTAATATAAATGGTGAGGAGCAAGGGACCAAGAATGGAGCCTTGTGGTACACTCCCCAATAGGGGGTTTTGCTGGAGAAACTTCCCCTTCTGTCTTTACTTGTTGAAGTCATCCCGAGAGGTAGCTGGAGAATCATTTAAGGGATAGGGAATCCAAACCAATGTTCCGGAGGGACGACAGAAGCAGTCTGTGATCAACACTATCGAATGCCTTGCTTAGGTCCAAGAAAACTGCGCAAAGTTTTTTCTGTCTAATTCAAGCTGCCAATCGTTTGTCACCTTGGCTAGAGCAGAGCTTGTACTGTGCTATGCTCTAAAACTGGATTGTAATGGGCTGAGCTATTTTTCTGATTCCAGATACTTCCAAAGCTGGGAGTTCACTATTTTCTCCAGCATCTTTGACAGGATTGGAAGTAGGGAGATTGGCCTGTAGTTATTGGGGTCACTAGGATCTCCTGACTTAAAGGGACCACAAGTGCATTTTTCCAAATGGGCGGTAGGTCACCATGGGACAAGGAAAAGTTGAAGAGATGAGTAATTGGGACTGTGAGGACACGGTAGCCAACCTTTAAGGTGTACAGGTCAATGAGGTTGGCCCCAGCACTTTTCCTAGTGTCCAACTGAAGGAGAAGATCTTTGACTTCTTTCAGGGAGGTAGACTGCAGAGAGAAGGATGGACTGTGGTTGGGTGTTTCTTGTGTATCCAATCCAAGTTGTTGGTGGAGGATATTTGCGGGAGAGGAGTCAAAGGCTAGCCCTGCAGTGGCAAACTGATTATTGAGAGCGTCGAGGATAGACGGTCTGTCGGAGATGACAGTATTGTCGATCAATAATTTAGTAGGTAGGGAATTAACAGTGGTGTGACCTTCAATGTCTTTGATGGGCCTTGCAGTCCTTATCTGCCATCAACTTCTGTGTTTCTATGTTATATGAAGGAGGCTGTTGAAGGAATCAATGAAGTTCATGGCTTCTGAAATCTATGCATTCATACATATATCTGGGGAGGATGTGCTTGATGTTAGCTTCAGAACAATGAAAGGGTTGGAAAGTTCTGGCAAAAGTACAACCCGATGAAGTTTTCTCCAGAATGGGCTTCTTTTTTAGCAATCACACTAACCAGACCAATGACAAAAATAAATGTGATGTTCTGGCGTGAATGTGTACATGTAGGGGACATTGAGCAATGGTTTAATCAGAAATGTACAGTTCTGGGGCCTCCTGAAGCTATAGTAGATTTTGAGTTCTTATGGACTGGATGGTGGTGTTTCAAAGTGAGGCTGCACCAATCAGAAGATGTAATAGTTCATATTCCAAACAGTTTCTTTCTGGGTAGGGATAGGAGGGTGCTGCTCTACCCAGGGCAGTCTAAAGCCTGCTATAGATGTGGGTCTAGGTCTCACCTCTCTAGTGTGTGCGATGCAATAAGAAGTGGGTTATGTGGAGAAATTACACAATGCAGAAATCATGTGCAGTGTAGCCTATGTGAAGAGTATGGGCATATGTATCAGGATTGTCCATGGGCAGCAAAAAGTAGTGCAAGAATTGTAAACTCAGATGATTTGATAAAAAAAGCCCAGCAGTCGGGAACAGAGAGCCATTGGCCCCTTCTGCTGAAGATGAGAATACAGGTCATAGGGATATGTCTCCTCAGGAGAAAACGAGGCAGGGGGAGAAGGCTGAAAAAGATCAGGATCAGAGGGAGGAAGAGGAAAGACAGGAGCCCCCAACAGGGATAATGGTTGAGGCAGAAATGAACAAAGGTGAACCACATAAAGAGAGAGAAGGGAAGAACCATCAGTGGAGGAGCAAGCCATGGGAGAGACCATGCCCCCCCTCACCCTCCGACTGACAGCCAAGAAGCAAATGAGGGATGGGAGGAGAAGGAGCTTAAGGAGCAATAAATCAATGTTGTCTGACTTTGTATTGGATAATCCTTTTTAAGTATTAGGATCACAAAAGAGGAAGAACTACTTACAGGGGGAACTAGACTCGGATACATCAAATACTAATGTGTCTCAACAAAGTATGGAGCTCAGTGAGGGATCCTCAACTGAGAGGGAGGGATGAAGAAGAAAAGAAGAAAAGCATCATGATTAGCATTGACAATGTATTCCTGTTTTGTGGCTATACAGTGTATAAATGTTGTGACACATGGTTTTGTTTTCACTAGCATCTGCAAATCATTGCAGTGTCTTAAAAGGGAAAAAGAGGGATGCAGTATGGGTAGAACTAAGAAATGTTGCATGTGAAGTTGTTTGTACAGGAAACATGGTTTAAATCAGTACAGGTAGTGACTCAAGCACAAAGAGAATGGATTTGGGGGCCAACATATTGGTCATATGGTCTAGATAGAGCCGATGGGGTAGGAATCATGTGTTCAGGGACAGGATTCAGGCTACAAAAGCTGGTGGACATTCAGCCAGGGAGGGCTCTCATGGTAGATGGGATATGGCATGGACAATCAAGCAGATTCATAGTAGTGTATAATTCTCAAATTAAGGCTGAGAGGGTACACCTATTTAAATTAATCCAACCTTATTTAAGCACAGTAAGGAATGTTTATTTATAGGGGACTTTAATTGTACACTGGAAATACAGGAAAGAAAGAAAGTAGGAAAAAAGTGTCTTGTGACTTGTTTGCATTGAAAAAATGGATGGAGACGGCTGGACTTATAGATGTGTCAACTAAGGCAGTGCCTCCAGTGAAATTTACTTTTGTTAAAGGAAGGTTGTATTCAAAAATTGATTATGTTTTCATGTCAAAGAGGACAGAGGTAATTAAAACTATAGTGATTCCTTCAACTGTAACAATTCATCTGATAATTAAAGTGACAGTAAGCACAGAAACAGGAATGGTACAACCAAAAATGAGGTGGAAAATGAATGTGAATAGCTTGCATTAGGGAACTGTGAAAATAAGGCTGGCATCACTGTTCGTGAACAGAGCCTCTGTATTCAGAGTGTATGATGAAATGGACGAATGGTGGTTGGACACAAAGAAATGAATAGAAAAATGGATGCAAGATTTTGGGAAAAGGAAGGCTAAAGGTAACGTTATACAATATCTTGGGCTATGAAATCAACTGTTCAGGTTGCTGGAAGCTACTTATGGAGGTAATGAAGGACTGCAGGATCAAATTGAAAGAGTTAAAGAGAGCATGAAAAAAGTACAATATGACAGAGCGGCCTCATTGGTGTCTGAGTTGAGTGTTGGAATGCAGAAATCTCCTTACTCAGACCCACGCGAAGCATGTAAGGAAAAGAAGAATAGGTCTAGAATTACAAGTTTCAGAAACAAGAAGGGAGAGGTCATTTGCACAACAGAAGGGATTAGGGAAATCATGTGGAAACAAATAAGGGAAGTTATGGAGGGACAAGAACCCAGCAAATCAGATATAAATAAGTTTTTAGGATAAATAAATATACTCAAACTGGAGGAACAGAATAGTTCAGGGTTACGGATAGAAATGACAGTGCAAGAGGTGGAAGAGGTAATTAAGGGATTGAAAGATGTGTGGTCCCTGGGTTGGATGGGATACCATATGAATTTTATAAATCTCTGGTAAAGTTTGTGGCACCATGCTTGACATGAGTGTTTAATTTCATGTTTAGAAGGCAACAAGTGCCTTTGGATTTCTCAAAAGGACTAGTTATTTTTCTGTATAAAACGGGACAGACTGGAAATTGGGAACTGGAGGCTGATAAGCATACTCAACTCGGATTTTAAAGTTTTAGCACAAGTGTTACAAAAATGACTGAGAAGGGTAGAAGAGGAATTAATACACCCAGCCCAAATGTGTGCCATACCTGGGAGGGATATTCAAGAAAATCTGGCTATAATTCGAGATGTTATCGAGTATACAAATAGAGAAAATAAGACTGGATGTATAATATCACTAACTCAAAGTAAAGCCTTCGATAGGGTTGATCTTTTGTACCTGTTTAAAGATATGGAGAGCTATGGGCTCCCTCATGAATTTCGGAGGTGGGTACAGATTCTATATAAAAATGCAGCTCAGACAATGGAAATGGAAGGGGGAGAATGGAACTATATTTTTCTTAAATCCAGGGTAAGGCAGGGATGCTCCCGACCCTCTTTTTTTATGTGTTTGCAATAGATCCTCTAATTAGGGGAATATACCTTTCAGAAGGGGTTCAGGGGATTGCAGGGAAACAGGCAGGGGATACATTCAAGGTGTTGGCATATGCAGACGACCTGTGCATTTTTTGGGGAGTGGAGGAGGAGGAGACAACATACTTAATGGAAATAATGGCAAGCTACTCTGAGGTATCTGGAGCTGTGCTAAACGTGGATAAGAGTAGAGGATTTAGACTCGGGCAGGATGAAGGGGGGGGAAGGAAGACAGAAGATAAAGATGGTTGATGAAGATATTAAAATATTAGGGGTCTACTTTGGGAAAGGGGAGATGAGCAAGGTGAATTGGGAAAAGGCAATAGCGAAGGGGGGAAAAAGGTGGCAAGGTGGAAATCCTGGAGAATGCCCAAATTGAAGAGGGTTTTGGAAGTTAAACAGTTTTTGCTGCCCCGTTTTCTTTAGATAGCAGCAGTATGTCCTCTACCGAGTGGGATGGAAACAAGGGTCCTGAGCATATTCTTTCAATTGGCGTGGGGAAGTAGGCTGAATCCTATTAAAAGAGAGGTGACGTATTTAGGGGGAAAAAAATGGAGGTTTGGGAATGATTAATCCTGTGATTTTTTTTCCATACATTACTGTGGTACAAAAATGTGACCAAAGTATTGGAAAATCAAGGGGGAATGGTGGGGAAGTGGGGGGAAATGTGCTAGATAGGTTTTTGAGTAAATGGGTAGATGAAATTATGAAAGGAAGTATGAAAATGAATGTACCACGGTATTATAAGGAGACGCTGAACAAACTACAAAAATTGAAAATTACTAGGACCCAGGTAGAATAAAGTACTAGGAAGAAGATGAATTTTAAAATACCGTGAGAGATGGGATTAAATAACCCAGAATTTAAGGGGGGACCCCAATGGAAAATAAATACGGGAATAAAATGCTCAACAATCCCAGATTACCAGCTAAAATGTGGGATGTTCAGCGGTTGATGGCGCACGGGAGGATAGGGGTGAGAGGGAATCATAAGCATAAAGCACTGGAGGAAAGAGACTGTCTGTACCCAGGGTGTGGAGAGAAGGTGGAAATGCATTAACATTTCTTGTTATAATCTAAATATGCAGAAGGATTATAGGGATTTCTAGCTAACAAGTGGAAGATGCCCTGGTTGAAGAAAATAAGTTATAGGAACTTGGTTTTGGGGATTTTCCAGGAACTACCGATTCATTTTCACAGTCCAATGTTGCAGATTGTTTTGGGATGTATAAAATATTACATGTGGCAGAGTCGTTGCCAGCTATTACTGCAACAACAAGAAACATCTTTCGAGGGGTGAGTAAAATATGTGAACAAGCATTATTTGAAATATACAGAAAGAATTGTAAAAGTCACCCAAGGAATAAGGCGACAATGTGGTGGAAAGGTATGATGTTCTTTATGAAATATGCATAATAAAAGTATTGAAATATAGAGGAAAAGAGTCTAGGAAATGAGAAAGAAGAAAAATTTAAGTTTGTAATTTAAAGTTTCTCAAGTGGAAATGAGGATGACGTTACTTGGGAAGGGGAGATGAAACAAATGATATAACAAAATATTTTGTATACAGAGTGTAAATATGTAGGATGGGTGTTTATGTAAAAAAAATTATTACACAAAAAAAGGCAAAGAAGGTAAAAGTTTAATAACTACTAGACATGTTAGCAAGGGGGAATGCAGAATGAAGAGGGAGGAAGAAAGAGTGGGAAAGGGGAGTTTGAGCGTGTTGAATGTTAGGACTGTGTGACTCTTCGGTATACCTTTTGTATAAATGTATGTGAGTATAATGTTTATGCTGTCTATGTAAAAGATTCTGAAGATTTGTTGTAGTGTATCAATAAAAACTCTCCTACTCTTTTTGTTAAGTGCCATGGGATCTTTAACATCCACCTGAACTACCACCAGAACAGGAAGATGGGACCTCAGTTTAATGTCTCATCCGAAAGACAGCACCTCAGAAGCGCAGCACCAACCCCCCATGCTGCATTGGGATATTAACCCAAGTGCGGGAATTTAACCCACAGTGCTCCGACACCCCTCTGCTAGGTGTGGGAATTGAACCCACAGCCCTCTGATCTCCCGACCTCAGAAGCGAGTGCGCTACCTGCTTAGCCACTGACACTGACCTTGAGAAAGCCCATGTGATGGGTGAAATGTTGGTGGATGCCAGTGGGGTGAGTTAGTGGCTGTATACATACTTTAATAAGAAGTTTTTATCTGAAAACCAAGCTACAAGTTTACATTTTATTCCACACTAGTGCTTGCTACCCTCTGTTTTGGTGATGTTTTGTTGTAGTATTCCCTTACGTTTGCAATGACATACCTTAACATTAATGCCACAGTACTTCAGTTTAATATGACATATCTTGAGAGTGAGTGACTTGACATTTAAAAGGGCAAGGGTACAACAGAAATACCTGACTTTGAGTTTTAAATATGATGAAAAAAAAATACATTGAAAAAACATGAAACAGAATACATAATATCACTGAACTTGTTTTATTAAAATAAAGCATTTTTTAGAAGAATGGGAAAAAAAACCCAGCACTTTGCAGACTGCCACAAATAGATTTGGAAGAGATATAGAGACTTGTACCATTTCGTTCTGAGCTGAAATCAGTTTTGTCTGTGCATGCTATGATCATTCAGTATTATTAGTAGAAGTAACACAATCTGACACAAACTAAGAACATCCAGAATTTAGGAAAAGTAATGTGTACCAATTTTCCATAAATTACATTAAATCATTTAACAAACTGAAGCACTTGAAATATAATATTTATATTTCAATTTCATGGACAATGTTATTGATGCACTAAAACCGAAACCTTTACAGGTAAATAGCTACATTATTCTCTAGCTAGTTTTGCAATGTTTGAGTTGTTGCATAAGTAGGTACAGACCACAAAACGAAAAAAATATATAGTGTTTTTGCATGTAGTATGAATACAGCTCGAGAATTTTTTTTTAAGCAGAATTCGGACGACACTAGCACTACTCCAAAAAAGAGGAACACACCCTTTTTCTCATTAAAGGAAGAGGTTTACAAGACTCACTGCCTCTTTATAGTCCAGTTACTGTTCTAGTTTGAGACATGTTTTTACCTTTTTGGGAAGAGCGCTGTTATTGGGCAATCACTGTGTCCTGCAGGAACAATCAAACGCTATTTCCTGGAAGGAGTCTGCTCTAATATGGCAGTGCAGCTGGGAAACAATGAAGCCAGCTCACTCGCCAATTACTTTTAGTTCAGAGTGTTGCCCTTTGGCTTGTCTTCTGTGCCATGGGTCCTTACCAAATGCATGGCAGAAGTGACTGCAGCCCTTCACAGGGAAAGCCTGTATGTGTTCCCCTATGTGGACAACTGGCTTGTGAAGGCCAGCTCAAGGGAAGCTTTACTACGTACTCTGGCTCAGCCACGGCAGTTGTTTGAAGCCTTGTGGGGTCACAGTGAATGTGCCAATGTCTGTATAAACTGCCTGCTAAAGACTGCAGTATATAGGGGTAGTCTTGGACACAGAGCTGGGATGTGCTTTCCTGCCACAGGGCAGAGCAGACAATCTGGTTACCTAAGCACAGTTGGTATACAGGAGTCACTGTGCGAGAACAATTTTATGTCTCCTGGGTCTCGTGATAGCAGACAAGTGACTGTGCCATTGGTCTGCCTCCATATGAGAATCCCACGGTGGACAATAGGATCAGCTGATGGACAAGATGGACCAAATGGTTCTTGTCAAGTCTCCACTTCACAGAGCACTGCTATGGTGGCTGGGTCACGAAACCCTATTATAGGGTGTCCCATTCCTGGTACCAGCTCCTATACAGGTCCTCACTAGAGATGCCTCAGCTCTGACTGGGGTGCTCATCTAGGCCCTCACTAGATGCAAGGGTCATGGACCAAGGTGGAGGCCAGGCTGCATATAAATATCCTAGAAATGAGTGTTGTCCTGTATAGCTTCCAAGCATTTTTAAAGCATCTGTGCCCTGATCCTCTGTTAATCCAGAGGTACAATGTCAGTGTGATGCATTACATCAACAAACAAGGTGGCACTCATTCATATCCCCTGTGCAGATAAGCAATGAGAGAAATGGTACTGGGCTCTGTCACATGGCCTACAACTATCAGTCATGCATCTCCCAAGTCTCCAGAATGTCCTGGCAGACAGGTTAAGCAGGCCACAGTCCAGGAATTATGAATGGGAACTGCCGACCTCCTTGGTAAACCACCCCTTTGCAAGATGAACCTGTCCAGAGTTGGACATTTTGCAATCCCACACAATGCAAAACTGCCACATTTCTGTTTGTTCGCTCCAGGGCCTGGAGTTTTTTGGCAAAATGTGTTCTCCCTCTCATGGAAAGGAAAATTACTATAAGCATTTCCCCCCAATTTTTCTAATATAGAGGGTGCTACTCAAGCTGTGGATGTATGGATGGAGAGTGCCTCTCATCCTCATTGCTCCATTATGGATGGCCTCACCAGATATGGTTTCCACTTCTGCAACAGATGGCAGTGGGGCCACCTGTCCCTCTGCATCTGTGTGTGCTGTCACAGGACATGTGATCCCTGGATCATCCAGACCTGATGTCCCTATATCTGCATGCATGACTCCTGATGACATAGCCATTGCACATTGTGGGGTATCCCCTAAGGTCACCAATGTTCTTGTTGCAGCTAGAAGGTCTTCTACAAGACATACGTATCCCTTGAAATGGAAGCGATTCACTTTATGGGCTGCTTTCAGGAATTTGGACCATGTCCATGTCCTGTAAATGCTGTGTTGGAATACCTGCTGTCCTTGTCAGGTTCTGGCCTACAGTATTCCTCACTTAAGGTGCATTTGGCCACTATATACACTTTCATGCCCATATTGATGGTTGTAGGGTTGCTCCATTAGAGGTGTCCCACACTTTCCTGAAAGGTATCCCTCATATGAAACCCCCCTTTCCCACCTTAGATCTTGAATTTTGTGCGTGATTGAGCCAGCTATGAGCTGTGGCTTACATTTCCTATCATGAGAATTTTATTTTTAGTTGCAGGATTTTGGAGCTTCAGGCTCTAATGTGTGAGCCTCCTTATTACATTTTTCAGAGCATCTTTGCATATGAATCCTAACCTTCTACAAAGGTAGTATTTGAATTTACACTGAATCAAATGATACACCTTCCTGTTTATTACCTGAGCATGTCAATCAGAGTGAGGTATTGCTCCATACTTTAGATGTACATCAAATACTTTGATACTATGTTTTTTTATTTTATTTAAAAGTCAGAGAGGTACAGGATGAGTTCCTTGAGAATCAAGTCTCATTTACAGAACGTCCCAAGTCATGGTTATAAATACAACAACAACATCAAATTAAAAATATTAACAGATAATACACAAAGTAACTATTAAAACAATTTCAGGTAGATTGTTCCTGCAGCAATAACATCAGAAACCTTACAAGGAAAGACTCCGGGAGATAAATATGTACTCACTGGAGGAAAGGAGAGATAGGGAGACATGATAGAGACATTCAAATACCTCATGGGTATCAGTAAGGTACAGGAGGGTGGCATACTGTGCAGAAAGAGATGCTCAAGGACAAGGAGGCATGATATGAAGCTGGAAGGGGGGAGATTTAGAGGGAATATGAGGAAATATTTCTTCATGGAAAGGGTGATTGACACCTGGAACAGCCTCCCGGCAGAGGTGGTGGGAGCCAAAATGGTAACAAGCTTCAAAAATGCATGGGATAGACACAGGGGAACCTTAGTAACAGGGCTGGTGGGGGTGTAGAGGCTGGAGATCTAGTAGGGTCTACGGTGGAAAAGTAGGTAGAGATTTTAGGGTAGACTAGGTGGGCCAGGAGGTCATTTTCTGTTGATAGCTTCGGTGTAACAATTTTTAAGCTATTTTTTAAAAGATCCAATTGTGGAGCAATTTCTGAGCTGAGGGGATAAACTGTTCCAGGAAAACGGGGCACCATGTAAAAAATCTATGCTAAAACAAGTGGAAAATTTGGGAAGAAGAAAACCTAGGTGCAGGACATCCCTGAAGCGATTTATGAGTGGGAATGATTAACCTCTGGGATAAATAAGTTGGGGTTTAGTTGTTGGCTGGTTTATAAATACTAGATAGCCAATGTAAGTTACACCTAGAAGTGGGTGACAGCCTATTTAACTGATGTAATAATGAACATGATGCTCATCCCATCTTGAATTCAAATTAAAATGTAACATCTGAAAATAAACAGTGTTTAAGGAAAGGAGATGTGAATCAGGAGCGTGGCAATAAACGGTATCACCATAACCAAGAAAGGGAAGTATTGCTTGCCCAATAACACTTTTATGGGTCAGAATTGGCAAACAGTGTCTGGTGTGCTTTAGGCACCTCGGGCATTGATGAACCTTAGAAACGGTTTTCCAAGTGTGTGGTTTAAAAGTCAAAGAGGAGTCAAACACAAGACCATGACACTTAAATTCATTAACAAGTCCCAATGAATGATTTTTCAAATGAATCAAAAAAGAAAAATCTACCATCAAGGACTGCAGAAAGTTACTAACACCAAGGACTGCACAAGGTCCTCTCAGCTTTTTGTTTCATTTGTTCCTGGGAAAGAGGACTCTCCTGTGTCTAAACAGTGCCTATCCAAATGGCTGGCACATTATATTACATTCTGTTATAGGAAGTATGATAAGAAACTTCCTGGTGCTGTTTGTGGTCACTCCACAAGTGGCATGGCCACTTTTGCTGCCTGTTTCAGAAGTTTTTCTGCTGCTACCATTTGTGCTGCAGCCACATGGAGCACCATCCACACCTTCACTAAACATTACAGCCTGGACACAGTGTCTCATAGATGTGCTGACTTCGGAGTTGCTCTACTGCAAGACCTTCTGTCCTGAACATATATCAGACTGTTCCATCCTCCTAGTTTCATTTGGGACTGCTTGGGAATCGTTCCAAAGGTATGGCCTAGTGGAGGAGACCCTGAAGAAGATAGAGCAGTTATATACTTACAGTAACAGTAGCTCTTCAAGAGAATCTCCTCCATTAGGCCATGCCATCCCTCCCTCCATCCATCCCCCTTTTGCTTCAGTGAGGGTTCTATCAGATGCTGTGTCCAAACCCTACTCCATGCATCCTGTATCCAGCCCCATGCCTCTCCCTGTATGCCTGGTGCTGATCTTATCTCCTGGTTTCCTGCTGCCAGAGGTCCTCTGAGTCTAATCTCCAGTGGGGAACTGAGGAGAGATGGGGCTGCCCATGTTTATACAGAAGCAGATGAGGTGTGTTGCCATGGGCAGCCCCCAGCTAGCAAAGGTTTCCATGTGGTCCTAGCACTGACGGCCATAGTTCCAAAGGTGTGGCCCAATGGAAGAGATTCTCTCTAAGATCTACTGTCACGGTACATACCTTACTGTTTTTTTCCTTGCTCCCTTTGGTGGGTCCCATGTACAACTTCCATTTTAGACATCTTTTGACCTTGTGTGATGCTTGAGTCATCTCTGCAACAAGTGTTGGTTCTATACTGTACTACATTATTGACACTTTGTTTTAATCACTGGCAACGACATGGTATTCAGTTGTGGAACTCAAGTGTAGGTCTCAGATAGAGAACAGTTATAGCCATAATAAATATATAGTGTGTGTTGTTACATACTCGTACATCCATAAGATGTGATGCATAGCTGTGTCTGATTTTTCATAGCTGTATTGCTAAAAATATAAATATGCTGACTAGTACCATTATACATAATACTTCATATATACACTAGTTGTTCAAGTTGCAATAAAACTTTAACATCAGCAGACTATAAAACTCACACCATGTGGATATGATTTATCTAAACCAAAACAGTGTTTTTTATGTGACAGAAAGTTGTTTCATTTTAGGTTTTGTATACTGTACTGTATTGGTATAGTACAGACTGCAGTTTACTGATTTTGTAAACACTGTACCATGGGTAAGAAACATGCATCTACATAGGAGATATACAATGGCTTGGCTCAGAATATGTCATTTATCTTCACAAGGGGTTTGACAGTAACTCAAGAATGGCAGAATAAGTTCTGCCCAATCACAAACAGTGGTGTAGGAAGTTGGCAGAATTCATGAATTTCTGCCAATTCACTTCAACCACAATTTGCATATTTATTTTCCCGGTGAATCAGTTCATGCAGTGAAACTTTGAAAATTGCCAATTCCTGGGCAAATTAGGGAATTTGAGTAGTTCTGCCATTCAAATTTGTTCAATTAGCTGAAAGATATATGAGGTGTGGTCTTTATTTAACATAAAATCCCTCCCCCACCAACTGTAATATAAATGTACCCCCTCCCACCTCCCAAGCACATTAAAATTACATAACCTCCTCCCGTTCCTACCCCAGTAGAACCCTCCTCCCCTACCCTGGCAAATTAATGTAAAAAGTCAGGCATGTCCAGAAGAGCAAAATATAATTATTTATATATACCCTTCCTCCCACCACCCTCCTCTCCCCACCAGCATCCAGAAAAAAATCACTTACAATAACCCTGTAATACAGAAAACAGTCCTCTGGTACACAGCATTTGCTTTGCTCGGTGTCCCTCGGTAACTGATGATGCTGGCCCATAAATAAGTAATTGGTGAATGGTGATGTCTTTTCTCCTAGTAAAACCTGATTGGCTGAAAATTCAGCCAATCAAATGTTACGTGGAGCAAAGACATCATCATTCATTCATATGCCAGCGCAGTTACAGAGAGGGACACTCAACAGAGCACATTCTGCACTGAGGGGCTGTTTTCTTTATTAGTGGGTCACTGTAAACATTTTTTTCTGGGTGCTGGTGGGAGGAGGAGGTGGTGGGGTTGTGGTGGTCATCTTGTAAAATAAGGTCCATTTGGGGGTGTTAGGTTACGGGTGGGAGAAGGGCATATATAAGTAATCGTGTCTCTTGCTCTTCTGGACTTGTCAACTTTTATGTTAATTAGCCAGGGTGTAGGGGAGGTTGTTAGTGGGGCAAGGAAGGGAGGGGTTTGCAGTTTAAAAGTGTTTGGGAGGTGGGAGGGGGTGAATTACACCACAGTGGATGGAGGGAGGGAGGGAGGGATTTTATGCAGTTTTATAGTTTTGTTTTAATTAAAAAACTTACTCAGTGAAGTTGGTGCCCTATATGGGACATTCGCAAATTGCAAATTTCCCAAGTTTGCGCCACCTTCACCAGCAAATTACAACTTGCAGCAACTCTGCTCACAAGTGATAAGCAGCATATTCTGAGCCAGTCCATTGTGTCCAGTCCATACACTGTATTTTAAATCATCAAGCTTTTCTATTAGTTCTTGTTATACAACTGTTTCTGTTTGCTTTGACTGCTCCGATTTAAGTGCAGCAGAAGTCATTGTTATTATTTGTCAGCATGAGCAAGATAAATGAAGTTGGTCACTCAGCATGCTCAGAAATGTATTTCACTCATTTTAGCCACACTGAGCATGCTCAGAATCATATGCGAGATGCCCTATATTATTTGATTGCATGAGTCTGTATTGATTGGGTGCTCTTATGCTGATCCATTGAACAGAGGGACACAGCTTACATTTTGTACTCTTTTCCGTTTATAACTTTTAGCCATTGCTATAAAAAAAACCTAAACAGCAATTGCACAAATCAGACATGATATATGCTGACTTAAAATATCATTTTTATCTTCGTAAGATGGTATTATTCTGTTGTTATCTCACAAATGGTAAGACCTTTATAACTAACTTGTGGCTTCGCTATTCATGAGTTTTGGATCACACCACTTGCAAGTGAAGATAAATGTGTTGATATAGGACAACACATTAAGTATTCCATAATATCTTTTTTTACTATTCTTTCATGACTGGGTAAGGCCAACCAGGCACAAGTGCCTGTTTTCAGGGATGACTCAGAAGCACTGGAGAGGTTAACTGACTTGCATAGAATTTAAGTGGAGGTTGTGGAATTAAACTCATGTCTGCTGGGTGTACCAGGCTCATTCACAACTCATTACTCTAACCTCTAGGCTATTACTGCCAGCCAAATTATTTGGGCTGGAACTCTGAGCAAGTCACTTAACCACCCAGTGTTTCCATGTCACCCCTGAAAACCGGCAATTGCGCCTGGTTGGCTTTTTTACCCAGTTACCAAAAAACAAAACACACACATATATATATATATATATATATATATATATATATATATTCATTCATTTAAATTCATTAATGCATCAGTTAGGTTGATGTCATTGCGACATAAGTTTTGGAAATTCGATGTTAGGTTATCCCCATACCACCCACCCCCCACACCATTCCTCCACACACCAGCAGACATTGGTGTGTCATGGGGTTGTCAGCCCCAACTCCACCTCATTCCATGTGTAAGCAGGTTGACATGCTACAGTATAGGGGAATGGGATGAGAGTTAGGACTGACAACCCCATGGCACACCCCGACGTCTGTTGGTGTGTGAAGGATGGGGTAGGGTGGTGGTGGAGTAACCCTAACATCAAATTTCCAAACTTTTGTCTCTGTGACATCAACCCTGACTGATGCATTAATGAAGTTTTTTGCAATGAATATCCTTACTTTTTGAAAAAGTGTAACGTAACCAGTAAATGGTATGTGTTGGTGGGGGCCCTGCACTCCCACCAAACTGCCCATTTGTGCATAATGATATTCATTTATGGGAGTGCAGGCCTCTAGGCCCTGTGCTCCCACTTACACATAACCACGGAGCCAAACAGCAGCCCTATAGGACAAAGAACACTTGTAACACTAATTTGACAATATCTCAGCAACCGTAGCAGCTATGAAAAAAATTCCAGTGCCATTGTAATCATGGAAGCAAAGCCTCTACAGGAGATAAATTGCCAAACTCCATATCACACATCGTTCCCAAGATACGGGCACCAGAAAGTGCTGTGGATGCCGCAATGTTATCCTATGGGAAAAATCTCTACTTTGTTATGGCATATCTATGGAACTGATTACATTTTTTACACCTAAATAGCATAATTCACATCTCTGGGATACCCCCTTTATACCCTGCAAATTTCAAGCCAAAAGACCAAACCATTTATTTAAAGTGTAATGTACCTGGTAACTGGTATGTGTTGGTGGGAGCGTGGGCCCTCTAGGCTCAGTGCTCCCACCAAACTGCCCATTTGTGCATAATTATATGTGTCTGTGGGAGTGCGGGCCCTCTGCTCCCACTTACACATAAAAACAGATCCATACAGCAGCACCATAGTACTGAAAAGGAACCCTTGTAACAGTTATTTGCAAGTATCTCAGTAACCATACAACCTAGGAAAAAAAATTCCACTGCAGGTGTAATCTATGACTTCAAAACTTCCTCACAGGCTTAGTTCATCTAAGAACTAAGCTGTGGGTAGCGAAAAATCCATTTCTCGCTTCCCTTTCGAAATACGGGCACCGAAATGCACCACAGTGTTATCCTATGGGAAATTTCTCAACTTTGGAACACTGTAACTATGGGCCCGTTGAATGTTTTGGGACCAAATCACTAAAAGGCACATCTGTGCGATCAGGGCTTGCCACCCTGCAAATTTCATGCCAAAAGCACAATCCACCTTGGCACAATGAAGTGACAAAGAAAACAACACATGGGAAAATGTGTTCATGCAATGTTTTCGTGATTACTTTAATGTGTTTGCGGCACTCCTATCTCTATAATGGGAAAGGTGTCGCACACAGAAAAATGTTGTTGAGGTTCCTTTTTATTTTATTGTGATTATTGCTGCAGCACCAAAAAATGCTGTCGCAACAATAAAATGGCAGAATGGTGCAAACAGTTTAAAAAACCTATTTCCAGACCACCTGGTGAAAAACCAATGCCAAGGTCATGTTCCTCAGGGCCCGATTAGGTAAACACTACTGTTGGCATTTACCAAAGGGCATCATTTTTTGAGTTACAATGTTTTTTGTCTCTCACTAACTGAAAACAAGATGAGGGCAGCATGAAAACAAATTCAGGGAGCATGACAATAAAAATGTGATTGCGAATGTTTTCGCAATGCACATGTTAATTTTCCAATAGGCTATAATGGGACATGAAAAACTTGAATATCTTTTGAACGGATTAATATTTTTTTTCACCAAATCTTCAAAAGGCACCAGTTCAACCCAGGCCACATATAGACATACAAATTTGAATCCACTCAGATGTATTCTTCAGTCCATTATGCCTGACTGAAAAATGCACAAATGTTGACTAATTTTGATGTTTTGGATGCCTCATGTTTCCATAACCGTACATCTGACCAGAACAAAACTTTCCAGATCCAGAAATCTACTATCAGAGGCCGTGCTTGCCAACTTTCAGCAAATCAGACAAAGCTGAAAAGTTATTAAAGGTAACTTTGAGTTTATGAGAAGTGGCCTCCAAACTTAACATATATTTATATATATATATATATATATATATATATAGAGGTAAAATCTATTATGTCAGTTGTTTTCTCTTAAAGTGAATTTGCGTTAGATGCCTTCTTTGACTCCTCAAGCCACCCCTCATTCAGCATCGGAGGCGCATTGAAAGTCAATGCCCTAACTCTCACCCCATTACATGTTTAAAGAAGCAGAGATATAGAGAATGGATGAGAGTTAGGGACCATGACCAATGTGCACCCTTATGTCAGTTGGGGGTGGGCTGAGGTCCAAGGGGCCTTTCAACCCTAACACTGAATTTCCTCACTTTTGTCACTGTGGAAAAACCCTAACTGATGCATTAAATGGAGTTTTTTGCCTCTAATATATATATAGATAGATAGTTAGGTTTGGAGGGCCACTTCTATGTTAAACAACCCTAACTGACGCATTAAACAGAGCTTTTTGCCTCTAATTTCCCTTCTTTTTAAGAATGATGATGAGAAATAGTGAATGTAATGCGGCGGTGGGAGCGTGGGGCCTGAAACATGATGTCTCATAGTAACAGGAACAGCAATGCAAACACAAGCACTAACAGTGGCGCACATGGTAACGAAAATGTAAATGGTAAAGGAAACGTTAATAGAAACGCAAGCTCAAAGTGACGCTGAAGCGAACAGTGACGTAAACGGACATAGAAGCACATACAAAAACACAACTGGTAACATGAACAGTGATGGCAGTGGTATTTTAAATGGAAATGTTAAGTGTCACAGCAAAAAGAATGCAAAAGGGAACAGAAACGGAAACGCTAATGCAAGCGCACACGTAAATGCAAAATGTAATATGCACAGGCATGGTGCTGCAATTGTAAATGCAAATGGTAAAGTTTACATGAAGAATAATGGCAAAAGAAACAGAAACAGAAATGGGAACAGAAGCACATACAGAAATGCAAACCGAAACGCGCATGGGCACAGTACCGCAATTGTAAATGGAAATGGTAATGGTAACAGCAACAATAACAGCAAAGGAAACAGAAATACAAAAGGAAATGTAAGCTCATATGGAAACACAAAGCGTAATGCGCACGGGCACAGTAATGTAATTACAAACACAAATGGTAACAGTAACAGCAAGGAAGACACAAAACAAAAGAGAAACGGAAACACAAATGAAAGGGCTGCTGTAAATGCAAATTGCAATGCGCACGGTGACACAAACAGAAACAGTAGTGGAAACACAAATGGTAACAGTAATGAAAACGCAAACGCAAATGACAACGCAAACGGTAATGCACATGGTGGCATACACGGGAATGGTAATGCAAACAGGGACATAAACGCAAGTGTAAACAGTAACTGTAACAGCAACGGAAGGGCATACCCTGTTTTTGCTGAATGGGTGCATAGAGAAACACAAAGAATGTATGCATTGTAATGGGCATCAAAGCTGAAAACGAGCATTGGAATTACTTAATTGCAAATATCTCAGCAACCGCACGACGTAGAAAAAAAATGTTAATTTCACAAAAATCACGACTCTCCTGGCTAGGTTTTTGCTTTTACATAGCCCATAGAGCTATGCAACTCGCAACAAAAAATCTGTATCTCGCATCGCTTTCGAGATATGAGCCCCAAAAGGCACGGCATACGCCACAATGTTAGTCTATGGGAAAAAATGCCAACTTCGGAGTACTGTAACTTTGCAGCCATGCAATATTTTTTCACCAAACAATGAAAAGGCACATCTATGAGATGTTGGCTGCGTTGCCTCCAAATTTCAGCTCAAAAGACCAAACTGTTCTTTTGCAGCAGGGTGGCAAAGAACTGCTTTCATTTTGTCCATAGTATGAAAAAGTAGTGTCATGATTTGCGAAAGCTTTCACAAGCATTTGCAAAAGTTTCGTGAGTGTGACACTACTTTGCGACACTACTTTTTCCAGAAATTTAAAAAACATATTTCTGGGGTGTTTTCCTCCAAACTAAAGACATGGCTAGCATCCTCAGGGTCTGGCTAGGTGAACACAAAAAGAATTGTGTTGCTAGAGAGTCCAAAATTTAAATGTAAGGCATTTTTCTGATCACCAACTGTAAACAAAATGGTGGATTTGTGACACTACTAGGGCCATTTACGATACTAAAAAGTGCATTTGCGAAAGTGTTAACCTTTTTGTTAACTTTTCCCATCGACTTATAATGGGAACTTATTTTTTGAATAACTTTTGAACCATTTAATATTTTTTCACGAAATCTTCGAAAGGCACATCGGGGACCCTGGCCGCATGTTCCCTGATGGCTTCAGACTAGTCACACAAACTGTGCGACCTGTAGGCGCAAGCAAAGAATTCACCAGAAACCGCAAACGCATGCGCAGATCACACTTAATAACTCCGCAGCCATATATCCAACTGATATGAAAGTTGGCATATCCCAAGATATATGATTCTTGATCATGTATTCCAAATTTCAGGCAAATCCATTGAATGGTGGCAAGGTTATTAAGGTGCAAAGTTTGACCCTTTAACCTTAAAAGGGCTACTCAACCCTAACTATGGTAGCACTACTGTGCTACCATAATATCTATATATATATATATATATGTGTGTGTGTGTGTATGTGTGTGTTTCCACTTACACATACATTGTAATTATAGAATGTATAAGTTGTGACATCACCAAAAATAAAATGTTCCACTTTGTATATGCCAATAGCATTTACAGTATATAACTCGAAAAGAAACTCTTAACCAATAGAAGAGCAGCTTCCACAGTCCCCAATGACATCATAATGGCACATGCTGCACTCAAATTAGAGCAATGAAATGAGACAGAAACAGATAAAGGAAAACTGCATTTGACTTGTAAACCATTATCTGTAAAAGTCATTTATCTGGTACTGGTTTGCATTTTGTTGCAGTTACATCTTTACTTGCATGTTCATAAATTCAATAGGTGTTTCTGATTTATACACTGGTTGTAAAAACCATTTTAGAACTGCAGTGATGTAGTTCATGTCCTTACTAAGCTTTTTCATTGTTGTCACAATACATCTGTGTTCTGCTACAGATCTCTGTGGTCACAGGGGACATAAACTACATCCTACAGTTCTAAAATGGTACTGACCACCAGAGTTTAAACTGGAAACACCCACTGAATTCACTAAAAGGCTAATAATGATGGAACAATAACAAAAATGGAACCAGAGTTTAAAAATAGCCTGAATATAGAAAAAAATGACTTACACAATCAGGGTAGTCCTCCTTTAAATCTTTATAGGAAGAACTTGAAAAAGGTTTACAATTTAAAAGCACATGTTCCTATCCAGTGGCCATCATAGTCTGAAAGCCCAGGAAAAGCTCTTTCAAATGAGGTATTGAGCTCATCTGTAGCTGGAAGCAATCCAGAGATAAAGATGACTGAGTCTGTTCAATATTAAGACTACATTGCAGCCATATTTAGAACATTTTGATGTCATAGAGGAACAAGCCGTTCCTAACTACATTAACAGAAGCACAGCTCGTTCCTCTGCAACATCACAGTGTTCTACAGATTGCTGCAGTGCAGTATTAAGAGCTTTCCATGGGCTTCCAAACTAGGTCAGCCACTTTACAGGAAGGTTTCCCTTTAAAATACATTGTATAAACTGGATGCACAATGGCCAGACTGACCATATGCCTTTCATTATTACTTGTTAGGGGACAAGAATGCCATAACTCATGTGTGGCTCTGCCACTCGTGAGTTATGGTGCTGCCCCCTCACACATGAAGATAAACAGCACACGGTGAGGTCATCATGTGCATCTTAACTTCATTAGAAATGCTCCGGTGGCTAAAATAAACCATTAATCTGTAAAAAAATGATGTATGAAAACCAGCAATGTGAAATATTACACATGAATAATACATAATATATAGAAACATTGTGGACAAAATATACCCGTGGTGATCACACATACATGAGATGAACTGTGAAACAACACCTGATAACCTATTCCTGTGAATAATATTATGATGAAATTTGAAAAAAAAAAATCACACTCTTTGTGCAAATGCCATCAGAATATAAGAAATATAGAAAATATTACCTTGAATATATTTTATGATTTCCCGTGTTCCCTTTTAAAGAGCAGAGGCCCTATACATAGTCAGAGGGGTGGATGGCGATCTTTGGGGGTGCACACGGCTCCCCATACTACATTCCACCAAAACTGTCATACACGAAACAGTGCAGCACTCTGCAGGGGTTGGATTTTCCCATGTGACAGCAATGCACAAACAGATTATGCAGATCAGCTATCCAGATGTTAGTGCTCGCACACAGGCTATGCAGTTACTAACATACTCAGCCACTAGGCCAGGCCATGGTATGATTCCAGATACAGGGTGCTGTGCCATACTATGCCATGTCCTGTTCATTGACCCTATTGCCAAAATGATCCCCCTCCTTCCATCACCTTTTACTTTAGTGCCCAACTGATGGACATGCAAAAAATAATGCTGTACCCCGATTGTGTTTTTGGTGGTCCAGTTGTATTGACACTTAAGCTGTGATCTTCCATTCCTTGGCACCCCATGGATCCCACACCCCATATCTAACAAACACAGTGTTCAGTGGTACTGTCATCAGCTATCCCCCTGCTGGAATGGGTGTTCCAGCTTGTAAGGCTTTAACCCCTTTACAGTTCTGTGGCAGGG
Organism: Neoceratodus forsteri; assembly: GCA_016271365.2. Taxonomy (NCBI): domain Eukaryota; kingdom Metazoa; phylum Chordata; order Ceratodontiformes; family Ceratodontidae; genus Neoceratodus; species Neoceratodus forsteri. The sequence continues at coordinate 75,785,299 of JADMNL010000035.1, forward strand.
GGTCAATGTGCCTTGCAAATGGAGTTGAGGATATGGGGAGCCACTGTTCATAGCACAGTGCCCCCATTCATACGGAAACCCCTATCAACTGTGACCACCTCTGCCTCTTTTGCCTGTGTTGTGCTACTTGAATGTATGACAGCACAGTGAAAGACTTGTGACCCCCTTGCATATAGCACAAAGGGGTACAACATGGTAATGTGCAACAGAGGAGTTCTTGTGCCCACTTTGTGGCACTAAATTGTGACTGTACATGAGGCCCCAAACATCTACTAAAATAAAATGTTTAAAACCATTACGTTTACAGAAACTGTTTTAATATTTTCTAGATCTAGGACCTTGTCCTGTTATCAATTTTTTTAAATGTTTCACATTACCAAATGCGTATTCCACTGTCTGTTTTAAAATATTATGATGTCATAATTACACTATAATGTCAGTAAGTACTGATAAAAGCATTTTAAACAGGCTTGATGGATAGGCTGGAGTGATACTCCGATAGCGTTTTTGACTATCATAATGGGATTTGATGGCTAGTCCACCTGTCCAACTCCACATCCAAGATCCTAGCCCCATTTTGATTTTGAATCTAAGGTTGGATAGTGGGATCTAAGGTCAGATAGTGGGTTCTGAGGTTGGATGCCTGCCTCAGATCCCAGATAGTCACAAGAGATAGTTGGCATGCTATCTGATCCCAGGTAACAGGATATAGTAGTTGGAAACCAAAGGTGAGATGTTCAAAACAGTGCGTCCATTTTTTTCAGTTGTGAGTGCAGGATTCCACCCAAAAAGTAGGACCACAAAAAGTTGGTCTAACTTCCAGGATGGAATTCCACAGTTGCATCTGACACTCGTACCAGAGTCCTGCAGTTGTGGCTGAAACTGACATAAACTGTGGGAAGAGTCACAAATGTGTCCTGATATATGTGAATAGGACGCAGACATGTGGAGGCAGCCCACGTCAGAAATACAGACGCATCTGCCTTTTTGTGAAAATCATTGCCCCCATTGTATCTGATACCATGTGGTATCCAAGAAAATTGGTGGTATCCGATGGCATCCGATTTTGCCTGATACTGTCTCAGCAACCCTAAAATGTTGGCAAACATTTACAGCAAAACCTATAAAAGGAGGGTGAGGTGTTCTCCAGTAATGTTGATGTGCGGAACAGAGTCTGTTTTTGAAATTCTACACTTGGCCCCAAACACAGTGGCACTTTAATGGCACAGCAACTACCTTTGTGCCACTGTTCCTAATTGTGCCACTTTGCGACGTATGCAAAAAGGGGTTTCACTGTGCTGCCACAACTTTGCAGCAGCACAAGGAAAAAGGGCTGAGCTGGCATGTAAATAAGCTGCTGAATCATGTTTGGGAAGCCACAGGCCCATGACCTGAGGAAGAGCTAGGGTTACCACCTGTACTGATTTTCGCAGGACAGTCCTGATTTGGAAAGCTGCGTCCTGCAATAAAACATAAAAAAATGTGAAATATCCTGATTTTACAGTAGAAAACACATTTTCTAACATTCCACTAAATGTTGCAGAAAACTATACTACCTTAATTAAAATACCTTAAAATAATAAGAAACAATAGAATCAACTAAGAAACTGCAATACTTAGCCTTAATTCTGATTATATAGAGAAAACAAGTCTGTTGCATTGGTTGAGGTTACATACTGTCCTGCTAAAAATCATGTTTCAGTAAGAAATGTCCCACTTTGGGCTTCTTAAAAGGTGGTAACCCTAGGAAGAGCTTATGCTCGAAACTGGAAGGAGCCAGGAGTGACCCTGGAAATCTCACCAAGATTTGAGAGCCCTACTGCGAATGTTTATAAGTTTGTAGATTAAACTTTTTTCACTTTTGTAATTTGTGGTGGTTGGGTGCAGACTTTTGTTACCTAGCTTCTCAGTGTTCCGAGTCTTGCACACGTTATGGCTGGAGTGGCTTTATTTCTCCTGTGCTAGAACAGCCTGCTGCATGATGCAGTCTCACCATCCTCCTTAAAACCATGTGATGCAGTTCTAAGGGGGCAGGGCAAGCATGTGACAGTACATAAAGAAGCCATCCTGGGATGGAGACCAGCAAGAGGCCATTGAGGTAAATGAAGTGTGTGGGGCAAACAGGGCGAGGGAATGGGTTCCATTGGCCACCAAGGATAGTTTTTTTACATTTTATTTTTGCTCCTCCTCCGCAGGGGCAGATCTGACTGCTTTCAGGCCATACTGGCAGCTATGCTGCTGCAGTGAGGAATTACTCCCAAATGTCCCTCCTTCCCAATAAGGATTCCGTTTAAGGACAAAAATCCAGGCTGCTGCCTGTGATAGCACGCTCTTCCAACGCCCTCCCATCTTCACACCATGGCTACCACACTACAACCTGTGCACCCACAGGTAACAGTTCAAGTGTGTGGTGTTGCTTTCCACCCTCCCCACAGGGAAGCATCCACTGGGATGCTTGGGTCTCCTCCTCCTCCTGTCCCTGGCTAATTGTTAAAGGGACACTGTGAACCCTTTTTGCAATATATTATTTTTAGTTGAAAACCCACATTCTGAGATTGCTCACCATCTCTTAAAATGTTCTGATGCTACTGGTTGTTTTATCTGCTTTCTTTCTTAGAAGAGACTGAAATGCATGCTATTGGAGTGACTATATCCAGTCTTGTTTCAAATCCTTGATTTACTCTTACTGCATACTTACTGAACATTAGGACCACCCCAAACAGTGCAGCCACTCATGATGCAATAGTCTCCTCTCTGTCCACTGCATCATGAGTGTCTAGATTGCACTGGGGGGTGGTCCCAAGTTCAGGAAAGATGCAATGGGAGATGATCAAGGTCTGTAAACAAATATGTTTTTGTGTGACAACACCAGTATGGTGGGCAGTCTGTTTTTCACTTCTAAGAATGAAAAACAGAACCCAAATCAAACAACCAGCTATATCGGCAATGCCTACAGAATGTGAGCCATCATAAAATGTGTTTTTTAAATTAGAGACAAAGTGAGGCCTGAGGGGGTTGACTGTGTCCCTTTAATATAATTATCCATATTACCATGAACACAGTATTGTGGTTCTATAGATTTCATCTGCTTTGGCTATGTGTCTACACCCCATCGTATAATGCTGTCCCTGTGACCTCACAATCAATTGGTGTAGAAATTATGATGATGTCATCAACAAGGGACTGTGATGTCCAGTGTAGACAAACAGCCATAGAAGATGTCTCTGAAAGACAGTGATCTCGCTTGCATTTCAATGTGCGTAATTATAAAGAAAAATGTGGAAACCAGATACCAAAAATATATGAAATATAAATGGAAATGCAGCTAAATGTTGTAAGTTCCTTTAAAAGTTTCCCCTGAGTTGCTAGGGGCTTTTTAAATATGAAAGGTTAATAAAAACAATTTATGTAAGTAGAGCAATACAAAAACACTGGCTTTAAAGTACCTTAAATACATGTAATACTCGTATTCTCTATTATGTGCAGACAAAATGTAATCTCATGCAGAACAGTCAGATTCAAACTCTGTTCTGCTTTGAAATGTCCTAAATAATTAATTCAACCACTACTTTAAATGGAGTACCTGACCTGAAATGTGAAATGACTATATAAACATTAAAAGCTTGCTTAAGGTGTATTTACCCAAGCTAAATCACGTCGGGTACAGCAAAGCAAATATTGAGATTTTTAATATATTCCTTTCTGCAGAGTAAGCAGTGAGCAATCTGCTGTCAACAGATCCGACTGAGCTACAGTAAAGACTGAAAGTGGATCCAGAAGTACAGATTTGAATCTTTTGTGGGGGGTGCCAATTTTTAAACACCGTGAACCCTACTGTTGCTGCGCCTCAAATTATAGGCCCCTCAGCCACAGCCAGAGTACATTAGCTTTCATTTTTCTTTTTTTATCATGTCACAACAGCAGTAAAGGACAACACTTGGCTGTGCCGAGCCTTCTGATGTGGCATCTTACTGTCATGGAATTACTCTCCGCAGTATGGCCCAGCCAGTCAGAGGCAGATGAACAGACAAGGATTGGCTGGGTAGGTGGGAACCAGAGATAAGCACTGCAGCCATTCCCCAAAAGAAAAACAACCACATATGTCATACGTTGTATCAAAAAGTGCTGTGCATATGGGACTGAGTAAAAGACATGGCCCAGGTAGGTTGGGTAGGGGCCCCTAATGCTTTATCTCATTGGGGCCCCCCTAAAACCCTAATGTTGCCCCTTTCCTGCTAAGAACTTCCATGTCTCGTTTCACTCAAGAATACTTAATGACACCACCTATCTTTGCAAGACACAAAATGCTGCAAAAACCTAAGAAGACATGGCAGACATGGTTCTTAGGGATGTGGAAATTACCCCAAGGACATTCTATTCTAATATCACACACCTTCTAGGCAACTGTGTGCATTTCATTTGGTCGCTGCAGTTTGTTTTCACCCTTGGGTTAACTGCCAATGCTCAACGTACTACAGGTAGAGTAGAAAAGCTTCCCACCATTTGAGTTTTATAACACCAGCCCTCAATAGTTTGAGACTTGTGAATTAATCACATTAATTTGCCTGGGCGGGTTTGGCGCTAGCTCTAGCTCACTGCAAGAGTGCTCCCCCCCCCAATATTCCACAGAAATGGATAAATTAACAATGCCGTGACACTGAAGAACAATGTCATAACTAAACACTGCAACATAACCATTTCATCTTTTTTCTATATCTCTTTATCCCCCTCCTTTTGGCCTTCCTCAACCTTGACAATCTGGTTCCTCCCTTCCTCTCACCAGAGGGCAGATGAATGACAGCCTTCCTAACCAATGTCAATGCTGCTCTAAGATTAGCTGACGGGGGTGGGGCATGTAAATTCCTGGTGACCTTTGTCTTCCTGCCATGGGAGATGAAGGTTTTGCCTCCATGACATAGACCCCACCCCCACTGACTCTAGAGTGGGATTCTATTGCTTGTATGCAACCACCATCTCCCAGGCAGTAGCATATTGCTACATTGGTATTGTACTACCAGGCCAGCCAGTAATTGATTTCATTTTTAACACAAACTGCTGCACTCGCTTCCTTAACATCTGTACCCGACAGAAATGCTCCACCACTTTTGCACAAGTCCAAGGCTCGCATTAACTCTTGTTTAACAATGCAATGGCCACAGGGGCTAGCAATCAGGGTGGCAAATTTTAATCTCTGAGTCATTGCACCATATGCGGAAGAAAGGAATAATTTTCTCTGTGAAATTGTCCTTATATGTGTGGATCTGGGACATATTGTCTGCATTGTAAAATGACAGCTCTCCTTTTTCATAGTCCAGATAAAGTCCAATCCTCCTGAGTCTCTCTCTCAATGGAAGGCGGGTGATTCCAGTCATGTACTCACCACCCAACCACCCCAGGGTCCAGCATCCATTCTCTGCCGTCAAAATGGTCCACCCCTTCCTCTCCACAGACTGTTTGGCAGCCCCCATGTACCAGCAGCTGGCATCCCCCACCTCCACCTCCCAGTAGTGTTTGCCTGAGGTGAATCCCTGAGAGCTCAGGACACAAGGCCAGTAATCAAACCTCTTGGAGTTGTTGGGGAGGTTCTGAAAGACGTCTCCCCACTTCACGGCAGTCAGATCTTCAGACAGGAAGAGATTGCAGTGAGCCGTGTTTGGGTCCAGAGTGAGAGGAACTGGCGCTAGTACAAGAAAAGAAAAGAAAAGAAAAAAGTGCAGGTTTATGTATTTTCATTTAATGTTAATACAGCTGTTGATTAGTCAGAAAGCCATCTGTCATGTCCAGTTATTATAACTTTGGGGGTAACTGCATTCTTGACAAAATCAGAAAAGATGAAATGTGGAAGACTGCATAGCTGTAACTACGTAAAGCTGCACAATCCACAACATACAGCAGGCTTTGTAAAAGTTACATGGGATAATGTGATGGAGGAATTACTACACTGAAACTAACATCAACTGAATTCGCATCTATATTATACAATGGGATCTCTAAATCTCCTAAACGGATTGGTCAACTGGGGTCTTTACCCGTGGGATAATCCCAGCATACCCCATGGGTAAAGTTCCAACCATTCCAGCTGACTGCTGCACAATGCAAAAAATCATTGCCTATGGTTTAGCCACAGTGTCGACTCTGTCCCCGTGGTCTCCGCAGCTACAAAAAACAGTCACATGCTCCTATACTGTGAAATGATCCAGTGCCCTCCATCACAAATATCCACTCTCCCAATCACTGTAATCCCCCTCTCAAAAATAAAAAAAAGGAATAAACACCTAGTGGAAACCTTGTATCCTCATAACTGGGGTATCAGGCAAAAAATACAGTAGTCTAAACGGTCACAGCTCATGTGTTGTACACAAATTCTGTCCAATTGCATCCAATGAACTAACAGGCATATTTCACACACACACACACACACACACACACACACAAAAAACCTTTTCTCCTGACAAACTCTTACTTCATCTGTACCACAAAACCAGTTACCCCGGAAGCACACGCTGAAAGTCGCCAGTAGATCCTCCTCAGTCACTGCTCGCACCACGCTGTCTCGTACCATCAGACAGCCACTATTTCTTACTCGCAGGAGGTATATTTAAAAAGAAAACAAACTCATGACTCTCAGGCTGCCTCTTAAAAGAAACAACAAACTTCACACCATTACTCTGTGTGAGGGTTTGGGGCTGTATTAGGAACTCTGCAGCACCTTTAGTACTATACACACACTGTACCTAGCAACACGGAACTTTTATTTTTCTGGCGCAGGAATACATTCAATAGAAATTATTTAAAATGCAGAAAAAAACAGTCTTTTCCTTTATTTTTTTAATTTTTTTGGGGTGACAAAAAAGAAGGACAATGTATAGTCGAAATAAACCACTCCAGGGTGTGGGTTATGCTGGGATTTATCCACTTCTGGTGTGGTTTGGTCACTCAGCAGTGAACCACTCCAGGGGTGGGTAAATCCCAGCATAACCCACACCCTGTCGTGGTATATTGCTTAATTTTCCAAATGGAAGAGGGTAGTTTAATACAGAATAGAAATCCTGGCCCAGATTTTCATAGCCGTACATTCCAGGTGCTCAAATACATGATACATGGGAAGTATGGTAAAGAATTGCAATTTTCCATTCCTGTGACATACCGATGTCTTCTAAACCACATGTATGTGGTCTACAATGCATAGAATTCGAGCCTTTTGTATGCCTCTTGTGGTGTATCCTTGCAACAAGGTGCTGAAAAGCACATCGTAGTGCTGTAAATACCCCTGGAATTAGAAGATAAGGTGCAGTTGCGGCATTTGTACTCAGTACACCAGCAGCGCCAAAGTATATGACCGTAACACTGGCAATACGCACTGCTGCTTCCTTGGAAAATCTGACCCCTTATGTTCATTTATGTCTGCCTTGTCATTATTGCATGTATTTTTCTTCTTCCGCCATAAAGTGGATACCAGTTTTACACAGTTTTCAGTTCACTTGGAGAAAACACATATTCCATGATTGGTGGAAAAAGAATGCCATGAGTAAAAAATAACATTTCTAAGTAAGTAATAAGAAAACTTACCCCACAATCTGATTCTACAGGCCTCAGTTAGGTAAACAGAAGTGTTGGTCCTAAAGGCCCCTATTTTTTCAGTAATTTGATTTTGTTGCCACTGCTAACTAAAAACAAGGTGGGAGCAGCATGAACTAGGATTCCGCATTTGCAGAAAAAGATCCCGCGTTTGTGAAACAGGATTCCGCATTTGCGATCAAGGATCCTGTTTCAAGCCTCACATCTAGCTTTTCCCATAGGAAATAATGGGAAACTTTTAAATTTAATAACTTTGGAAAAAAATTTAATTTTTTCACCAAACCTTCAAAAGGCACCACTGTGACTCAAGACCTACAGTATATACCCTAAACATTTCGGGCCAAAATTTCCAAGTCATGTTTGTGCAGTGGCATGACAAAGAATTTGACAAAATGTCATAATTTACACCTACACTTTTTGTGACACTCCATATCTCCGCACCCACACATATGACCAGAACAAAACCTGCCACATAAAGAGATCTTTGGTCTCTTATGGCGCATGCAAAATTTCATGTGAATCTCTTGAATGGTTGCAAAGTTACTAAACTCCCAAATTTTCAGTTTAAACATAGAAGTGATGATTTAACCTTGTATGGATGTGATCTTTCCCGTAGAAAAGGCATAATTTATTTCCCTGTATTTATTTATTGATTAATTGATTAAAACAGTTTCACCAGGAAAGGCACACTGAGCAACAAGATGCTCGTCTCCCGGTGCTACCAGGGGGGAGGGGGTACAAGGGGGTTGGATAACATGCAGGTTATCAACTGAGCAAATAACAGAGGCAAATAGCAGCATAGGGATGCAATTGCATTAAACTACAAGCAACAATGCATGGAGTACATTGGATATTATACAATGGCAAGAAAAAATCCTGGACTCTGATTGGTCAGTCTTGGGCTGGACCCGTGATGTTAATCAGTACAACATCACGGGGGTCTAGTCTCAGCCTCACTGTGACCCAATACGGATGATATGGCTATGGAGCAGCACCTTTTTTTTTTTTTTCCATCTCCTCTTAAGAAACAAAAATATTTTTCCACACTAATAAAAACATTCTTTAAAATTATTTTTTTTACTTTATATATAACAATGAGCCATTGTATAATATAATAATGTCCTCCAGGGTGTGTACGTTTGGGATAACGTCACGCCTCAGTTATTGGGCCTTTTCGCGTGCCTCGTGCCCAACCACCTGAGGCATGACGTTATCCCAGCACGACACACACCCTCTGTCGGGCATTATTGCTTAATTGTATGGAATATATAACAATTACCTGACATATAGCAGCAATACAAGGGAAAATTTAGCACACAGTAATATGCAGGTATAAGCAACAGGAGACATAGAACACATGATGGTGCAGGACGCAAAGGCACAGGACAAAAGTGCATAGGTTGGGTCTATATGCCAGCATTTATAGCAAGCTAAAGCCGCTGGTTGGGCAGTGGGGAGGTGAGCAATTGGCACATGGCCGAATCAGGTACAGGAGCAATTAGTGGTGAGGAAGTTAGCTAATGTGCCTAACCTATCAATTAAGAGTATAAACCTCCACTAATCAAACAATTACTGCTGCACACCTACACTAATTAAAGCTATATACCTGCAGTAATCAAACAATTATTGCTATATACCTACACTAATTAAATACTACATACAGCCCCATGGAATCACACTAATTTATCCAATTAACACATCAATGAACCAATTTACACTCGTCCCATTTCTCACCAAACAGCCATGTCCCTTGAAGCTGCTGCTCTCTCTCTTCTAAGATACAATGCCCTCCATGTTGTTGCTGCTAAGCTCCCGCGAATACTGCCCCCAACCACAGATGCTGCTTCCAAAATCACAAAAAAAGCCTCAACCAACTGCAACTGCACACCACTCATCTCAACAGCAACCGCATGCCACTACTGACCACAACTGCACACCACTCATCTCAACAGCAACCGCATGCCACTACTGACCCCAGCTGCACGCCACTCCCGGATGCATTTAAAAACTAAGGGACAGGCCAGCACAACCACTCTTCCTTATATAGGAGGACCCTGCACTATGAAAAACAACTTGGGCCGAAAAACAAAAACGACAAACCTGGAAATTATCGCAAATGCAATCTCAGTATAATAACCATCCTAATGTATTATAATCAACAAACAATGGGTAAAGGTAGCACACTCGGAAGTATACTTGTCTTGAGCCCTTTGGTCTTGTGGCCTTATATCCCTAATTAGCCTTCTCAATGGGTATACATCCTTATATACCACCCTTACCCATTATTTATTCTATATATATACACATTATAAGGCTGAACCATTGGATATTTCCCCATATCTGATAGTAATTGACATTACATATCTTACCACACAGCTTATTACAATATAATTAACAACCTATTCATTATTACAAGTACAGATACAAAATATACAGGGTATTGCAACACTATTAACTTGCTTAACTAAACATGTAGCAACAACCTTAATAACAGCCATCTAAAACTCCCCAAACCTCCTGTAATTACAACACTCAAATAACCAGTGCTGTAAAAAAAAAAAAAAAAAAACCCTGCAAAAAAAAAAGCCCTAGCCTAAATGACAGCCTCCTTCCAGCGACTTGTCAAACATTAATTTCCCTTGATGCTCCATCTTTCTCTTCCAGGCCCTCTGTGCTGCTGCTGCTCTTCTGCTCCTGCTGTATCTTCTGACACGCCCAACTGCAAACAACAAATCAGCTATTTTGGAGGAACACAACACAATGCCAGCAGCAGAAACTTGTGCCATCCTGAAAATGAAAGGAAAAGATGGCCCTACCATGCCCCCCTTAAATGGGCATACCACTCCTGAGTGTGCACATGCACACATCCCCACTACAGTACAGAAAAGCACTACACTTCGCACACGTGCCCCTGCTACACTGTAGAAAGCACTACAGTAAGAAAAGACACGAAGGTACAAAGAAAAAAACACTAAGGGATCCTGGAAATAGCCGTAAAACAAACAAGAAAGACCAACCTTATGCAAGGTCCCCTTAGGGAGGCAGTATAGTGCAGTGGTTTAAAGGAAAACTACACCCAAAACTTGAAAAAATATATGTTGTGCAGAGTGTTTTAATTTGTATGTGAAGCTCTAGTATTTCCTTCCCTCTGACTGGTATTAGGAGTTTTTCCTAAATTAGCCTGCTAGCTTTAGGGTAGTTTTATGACCCCTGAACCCTAACTGGTGCATTAATGCAGTTTTTACAATTAATTTCCTTTCTTTTTGAGGCATCCTAGGTCCCCTGCACCACTCCAACTTCCCCGGGTGCCCCTCTGCCTCATATCTGCAGCCTACCTCGAGGTAGCTTAGCGTTACCCTTTCGCCAAGTGGGTCCCTCTCCTCTGAGGCGGAAGGCACCAGTGGGGGTGGCCCAGCACACTATTATTTTTCTTCTCGGCCTTGGGCACTGCTGAGATGGGGGCTGATCCTGCAGGAAGTCTTTGGACGTGCCTTGGACCGAGTGCCATCATCCGGCCAATCTGGAGCATTTTTTCTCGTTTTTTTTGTTTTTTGTCCCTCCTGCACTGCTACCTGTAGTGCCCCTGGTCTCCACCGGGGGCCACTACAAGAGTGATGCTTCCCAACCAGCCCACCCCAGGAGAGGAGAGCAATCCTCCGGATGCTTGATCCTCTCCTTCCCCTGCCAGCCCCCGGCGTCCCGAGTCCATTCCCAAATCTTGGTCACCGGCATGGTTCAAGGTGTGGTGTCCAGTGCCTCAACCCTCTGCACCACTGGGCCAGCGTAGATGTTTCTGCAAGTTCAAATGTAAAAAAAGAAAACCCATAACGCTACATTTCCCTATTTTTGTTAAGTTACCCTAACTGAAAAAAAAAAAGATTAAGAAGTGTGCTAAAATCAAGCAACAATGTCCTACTAAGGACAATAAACAAAAGCTGAATAAATTAAGGAAAAACTATAAAAAGCTACTGGAAACAAAAAAAAGTGTACAGAAAGATATTATGGGAAGAATCTGAGAAAGCAGCTTGGGCAAAGAACAGTAAAAAGTACTGTTGAATGGTGGCTAATGGTTGGGATAATGTGCCCAATACAATAGAAAACCATATAGATCCTAACACCTGGGAAAAGTATTATAGAAATCTCTTTTATGATCCAGAATCTGGGAAAGATAACCGGTCTAACATTAACTGGATACCATTCAGTGATATAATCACAGAAGAGGAAATAAACTTAACTGTTAATATAGCAAAAAGACACAAGGCCCCTGGGCCAGGTGGGATCCCCATATATATCATTATGGAGGACCCAGGGTTATGGATTCCAATTATAAAGATGTTATTTAACAGCATATTAGAAACTGGCAGTACACCCTAATTTGGAAAGAAAATATTTTAGTCCCTATATATAAGAAAGGTGATAAGGTGAACCCTAGTAATTATAGACCAATAAGTCTACTAGATATGACTCAGAAATTATTTACTAAAATTTTGCATAGTAGGCTGATGGTTTGGATAAATAATAAAAAAAATTCTTAGTGAAGCGCAAGCTGGCTTTATGCTGAAACATTCTACGATAGATCAGTGCCTGGTATTAGCACATCTTATATATAAATACACTTACATTAAAAAACTAAAATTATTTTGCGTGTTTATCGACCTGAAATCAGCTTTCAATAGGGTCAAAAGGAAAAAACTATGGGAAACATTAGAAAACTACGAATTAGACCCACTGATTCTAAACATGCTAAAAACTCTGTATAGTGACAATTACACCTCTGTAGGGTGTAATAAATAAGGAGATAATACCTCAAAATGTCCATCTAATATTGGATTGAAACAGGGTTGCTTTTTATCTCCAATGCTATTTAATATTTTTCTTAATAGAGTTTTGGATGGGCTGAGTGATCCTGGGCTGCATAAGCCCAGATTGGGCTCCAGGTGGTGCCCCTACCTGGCATACGCTGATGACGTTGTTCTAATGGCAACAAGCTACTTAGGAGTCAGGAGAAGCCTCCATAAATTTTATGAAGAATGTACTAGGGTTTCATTAGAAATAAACTTTGAAAAAACTAAATATATGATATTTAACAGTTACCTGTAACAAAATGGTAAAATATGCACCTTAAACTATAACAAACACAGGATTGAGTACGTTAAGAAATTTTGCTATTCAGGGATAGTGTTCACATATAATTTAAAGTGGCAAGGACATATTAAAGATATAGCACAAAAGGTAAAAAGATTATCCCCATCAACAGAAACATTTGCATACAAATATGGGGGGCAATCGGTCAAAGGCTCTCTCAGGGTGCTTAATGCCAAAATAAGGAGTCAGATTTTATACGGAGCAAAAATATGGGAACAGGACAAAACTGATGTGCTGGAATCTAATATGAATAAATTCTATAAAAGATTATTGAGCATCCCATTTAGCGCTGCTTCAACTATGACCAGACTCGAAATTGGGCAATTGCCAATTAGATATAATATAGAACAGAGGTTGTTCTTTTACTGGGTAAAAGTGTGTACCATGCATAGTGATAGACTCCCTATAATATGTCTGGAGGAAACACTACCTTATAGCCAAATGGGATTTACTTGTCCTAGCCTTCACATATTAAAGAAAATTATTAAACCTCATAGACTACTACAGTGCACAGTTAAAAGCTATAGGATCCCATTAAAGGACATAAAGGACAAAATCAAAATAAGAATTCAGGATATTCATATTCAAAAAGAGATGAGCCTAGCAAGAAATTTTAAATTAAGTTATTGGTTGGTGACCAATATGAAAAGAGAATTTGGGATAGAACAATATCTACATAAACTGAAAAATCCTCAGTTAAGGAAAACCGTTCCCAAGTTTAGATCTGGTTACATGGATAGCCAAATCCTAAGGAAGTTTTATGGGATAATAAATCAAAACCTACGCGCCTGTAATCTGGGCTAAGATAATCCAGCACATCTACTTTTGCTCTGTCCTCTATACAACTGTTAGAGAAAATTGGTACTGGGAGATATACTTACATCTCTAGATATGGAACTGCAATATCAAGTTAATTATTTATAAAAAACCAAGGATTCCAAATTATTGGAGAAAACAGCAAGATTTTGTAGAATCATAGAAAGGAAACAATTGCATGTCCGTGTGGATAAGGTTCACAATGGCAAATGTTGTGTAACGCAAAGAGGTGAAACTCAATAAAGAGTATTGAGTACTGTATAATTCATCTCCTTGGAAGATATACAAGAATTGTTGGTGATACGTTTTTACGGATTTTATTGTAATGATTGAAATGTGTATTTTTATAACATGTAATAATTGTAAAGACAATTTGTATTTGTCAACAATAACATTTTTGGAATTTGAATTTGAAAGTTAGCCTAACTGGTGCATTAACACAATTTTTCTGCAAATAATTTCCTTACTTTTTGAGATACTATAATTGGATCCTCATTTGCCTGTGGGAGCGCAGGGCTCTCTCCCATCCCTCCATAGATGCATGCATATATGTTGCTGTGGAAGCACAAGGCCCAGAGGACCCTGTGCTTGCACTTCTGCCAAAACAGCAACCAAACTGTCAGCACAACCTTGATATTACCCCACCTCATAAACTCCGTGCTGAGCATTTTCAAATCCCTACTGAAACATCATTCAGCGCCACAGGTGAGAAAACACATTTTGTCCAGGACTTGAAAAATGACAGCTGTCACATTCATGAGGTGGTGCAAAAAATGGCTATGTTAAAATTTTGGGGTCAAAATATTTAAAATTTTACAAAGTTACCAGCAAGCATAGTAAAGTTTCAGTGTCTGTGCATAGCTTTGCCATTTTTATATATTTTGACCCCAAATGTTCAACATAGCCTTCTTACAACCCCACCTCATGAACAAGGGTAGTGAACACTTTCAAATTCTGCCCAAAAGCTGAATTCACAAAGCAACTGCAAAATCACTTTTCAGGCTTGAGTTGCATAATTCCACCACCATTGGTTATGAGATGGGGTCTCAAAAAGGCCATGTTGAAAAATTGGGGTCAAAATATACAAAAATGACAAAGTTATGCATCAAAGTTCAAAACCCCACTGAAATACATTGAACCACATTTACCTTAGTTTCTCATATTGCCATTGGCAGCTCCAGCAGCAAGACATGTCTTCGATCAGAGTGGATCTTCACCCTGTGACCTGTTCAAGTGAGTGAGGAGTGTGTGTGGGCTGTACTGGGGATGTTGGGTGGTGGGTGCTGAGTGGGAGGTGGGTTGGGGGGACAGATCAGTGAGAGACCATTTTCTTTTTTGCAGGCATTAAGAAAAAAAAAACATTGAGGGTTGGTTTTCTTTATTTCAGAGCAGGACAGTGATCGGAGGGTGGGGGTTGCCACTAGACACCAGGGAAAGACCGAAAACTAATGAGGATGACAATCAAAGGGCAGTGGGGTGCAACTAGACATCAGGGTAAAGATAACTTAATTATGGGGATGGTGATCAGATGGTGGAGGGTGATACTAGACACCAAGGAATGGTAAATTAAGTATGGGGACAGTGACTGGAGGTGGGGGGGTGCTACTGGACACCAGGGAAAGAACGAAAAGTAATGGGGACAGTGACTGGATGGTGGGGGGTGCCACTAAACACCAGGGAAAGATAACTCAGTTATGGGTACGGTGACTGGAGAATGGGGGATGCCACTAGACACCAGGGAATGGTAAATTAAGTATGGGGACAGTGATTAGAGGGTGGGGGATGCCACTAGACACCAGGGAAAGACAAAAAACTAATGGGACAGTGACTGGATGGTGGTTTTACAATGTCATTCAGGGAATCACCAAATGTGCTGTAGGTGTAGAACAGAAATCCTGTTAAACATACAGTATACTGTAATAGATTACTTCGCTAATGTGGGCAGAATGTTATGGAGGATTCTGGAGTCTGCAATCAAGCAGAATAATGCAAATTTGAAGATTGCTTGTTACTCCTTATATATCTGCTAAACTTATTTTATGGTGTAGGTGCTTTGTGCACACTGGATAAGAAAAGTTACACAGCTCTGCTGTTGTGAACTAATTCTAAAGCAGTGCTTGCAGTTGAATCTATGGTCTCGGCTACATCACTGTCACATGAGACAGGATGCATTGTAGGAACAAGAAAAACAAATCTGGCTCAGATGGAGATCTCC
The DNA here is from genome assembly GCA_016271365.2 of Neoceratodus forsteri. Classification (NCBI taxonomy): domain Eukaryota; kingdom Metazoa; phylum Chordata; order Ceratodontiformes; family Ceratodontidae; genus Neoceratodus; species Neoceratodus forsteri. The sequence goes on from JADMNL010000035.1 coordinate 75,801,053, forward strand.
AGGGGTCGTAAAACTAGCATAAAGCTAGCAGGCTAATTTAGGAGAAACTCCTAATAGCAGAGGAAGGACACACTAGGACTTCACACACAAATCACAACATATGTTTTTTGCTAATTCTGGGTGTACTGCTCCTTTAAGAAGTGTCCTTGTATCTCAGCAACTCTTAAGGATTTGCATAAAACAACCCACTCAATCTTCCTCCACTACAGGAGGCAGTATGCCGTAGTCATTAAGGGCACTGCACTGTAGACCTGGGTTTGAATCCCATCAGTTCCCACTTGCATACTGTGTGATCCTGAGCAAGTCACTTAATTTCCTTGTGCTCCCAGGTCACACCAGGAGACAAGCTCTGGCTTGGTGTGCCTCTCCTGGTTAAACAATTTCCCCTTTCCTTATAGGGTGTCTCAAGAGGGATTCCCACCTGGATTTGACCTTGTTCTAGACTTTAGCTGTCCGGGGGGGGGTCCACCCAGACAGCCCTGTCCTAGGTGGTAAGTCAGGAAGGAACAAGGCACTGAGGTATGTCCTGGAGAAGGAGGGTGACAAGGCTTGGTGAGAGGGATTGGACCGAAGAAGCAGAAAACTGTAGAGAAGACTGCATACAAAAAGCACCAATACTCACGCAGTGTAATTAGTATAGCATTTTATTCTGCCAAACGAACAAGAAAAAAAATGGCAAAAATTCACTGCGGCACTTCAAACTCTATTGGTTCTTTCTCTGGTGGCCCTGCCAGAGGAAGAACTGGTAGGGTTCAAAACCATGGGATCAGTTATTTGGTATTTTTTGAGCACGGCCTTCTCTTGTTTTCTGCAGTTACTTGTTGAGCCTGCGGCACAGCTGATTTCGATGTGCTGCTACTACACAGTTATTCAGACCAAAGGAATTCTAGTTGGGGTGTTCAAGGGGCATAACAGAAAATAAATAAAAAAATAAAACAAGGGTGTAGCTACGGCAAATGAGATTTCCCCCTCATTCCATTAACACATTCACTTTTGAAAAACTCTATGTTAAAGTAATGTTAGTTTGTAGAAAACTTTGGAAAACAAAAGAAATACAGAGTTAGAATTTGAAGACTTGTGATTCACAGTAACACCACTGTTCATAATGCACTCATTGGGCTGGATTCTCAAAGCCTTGTGAATGCCAGCAGCACCTGGTGTGCCGATCGTTTGGTGCATGGGGCTTGGGGCATTCTCCCGGCCAGCAACTGGGATTTTCAATCCCGCACACCAAATGCTGCCAAGTTAGGTCAGCTTTTCCCTGGTCTAACTTGTGCAATCTGGGGGACCCTTTTTATGGGGCTTGCGCCAAATCTTTGGTGCCAACTGCTGTAAAATTGAGGAAACTGTCACAACTTCACCCAATGTACTAAAATTGGTTGCAGCTGTGTCAAAGGAGTTTGGCTCAGCTGAGCAAAAAAATGGGTTTGACGGGGGGCTTGACACAAGCCTGGTGTCGTACTTTGAAAATCGAGCCCATTATATTAAGCATTGGTAATCACGATTTATTAATATCATTAAGGTACTAAATATGACGGTATTAAACATACTAATAATATATGGAGTTAAGTTTGAAAGCAAGTGTTTCTTTTATTTACCCATAATACTTTTCGCTGCTAGCTGGCTGCTTTATCCGCTCCCAGCCCTGCCCCCCACCAACCCCCAGCAGCCCGTGCTTGCTCTCGAACATGGGCTGCCGGGGAGACAGGAGGTAAGGTGTTAGCGCCTGAGCCCTGTACGCGGAATTTTAACATCGGTGTTTACTTTATCCATTACCTGGTCTCACAAACTTAAACATTTGTTTCCATAGCTTGACATACTGCATGGACTGGTCGATTTCATTCTTCTTCAGACTTTTGATTTCAACTGCCGGTATCTGAACCTTAATGTCACACCTAATGAGGATAACATTATGATTATTTTAATGTTTAGGCAGCTTATTTTAAATTTGCATAATAGAACAGTGACGTTGTGGGACTCATGAACTCACCTCTCCAAGGTATGCTTAATGTCCTATGAAAACAGAAATGAATGGTTATTATTACTAGTTGTACAGTGCATTTATCCTCATTCAATGCAAGGGGTTTATTTGAGTGGAAGAGGATTTTTGCAATGCAAAAAACACTACCCAACACACTTATGGAATTTTAGAAACTGTAAAAAAGTTTAACAATCTTGTTTTATAATTGAACGTAAACCAAAATCAGAAAATTTAGATGTTTTATTAAATAATCATTTTAAGTGTTTTGATATACCATGCTAACCATAAAAAGGTCCCTTCTGCCTGCAGCTTGCTGTTAAGATGCTGTGACTAATTGGATTAACTTCCCATTGAAAAACAATAAGGTTGCTGAAATATGCAGTACCATACCTCATTTCCTGCAGAATTCCATAGCGGGGTTGGGGGGGCACCCACCACTGCATCTTACTTGATTTCAACATACTGTATACTGACATACTATAGGGTTCTCAGAGGATCGCAGAACCTTAAGGCCAGTTTACGCAGCCGCATTCCGACCACAACAAGCCGAGCACTGGAGTTGCTGAGGTGCAAATGTGGCCGGGTGAACGCCTACCCAATCATGGTAAGTCAGTCCCTGCATCCTCTTCCTGTTGAGACACAGAAAACATGGGCATATGTTCCAGAGTGAGCAGTGCACTCTAAGCAGCCATGTGGACAGGTTGCAGTGCTCGCTCTGATGCACAAGTGACCTCCTGGTATCCCCCTGTGCCTTCTAGTGTCCTACTCCCTGGTCTTGGTGCCCCTGTCCAGCGTGTCTTCCATTGGTGCAGAGAGATGCCGTGTAAACTGAGCAGCAACTGGCTCAGGAGGTTGGGAGAGTGCCGACATGGACCAGAGTGCGGAGGAGAATCGCCATGTAAACACAGCTTTAAAGTTAAAAACTCCTTAGGGCCAAATGGAATTCCCCGTAGGGTACTTCTCACTTTGCCCTCTGCCCCTTACACACCCCCTCCAGTCTCCATCCAAAGCGGTTTATAGCGGGGAGGTCTTGTCAGACCAACCTATTATTCTTTGACTGGGTTACTAGGGCAGTAGAAGTAGTCTACTTTGACTTTATCAAAGCATTCGACTCAGTGCCACACAGGAGGCTGCTGAAGAAGTTAGGGGATTTGGGAGTTAGGAAGGAGCCTGTAAAATGTGTGAGAGGCTGGCTCAAGGGGAACAACTGAGGGAGGTGGTCAGCTGTGTCAAACTGATGGATATGGAGGTCCTGAGTGTGGTACCACAGGGGTTAGCCCTGGGAACTGTCCTTTTCACCATGCTTATCAGTGACACAGGGGAGGGCAAGAGGTGTCTCTTTGCAGATGACTAAAAGCTCTGTGGCAGGGTTTTATTTACTTATTTAATTTACCAGGAAAGTGGTCTGGATCAAAGACCCATTTTCAGCCAAGTGTTGGGGAAAAGGGTGTACACAGTAGGTATGACAGTACAAAATTACATCTTGCATAAGACTGACATAAAAATGCCCAATATCTACATATATACAGCAGTACAATTTAAATAGATGAATGTAACATGACATTCATCAAGTATCAGCCCATGCTTACAGTGCCTTTAGATAGTTATTTACATGTGTTTTAGATTGAACATCTAATCCCAGTCCAAGTATTCTATTTAATAATCTGGAAGATAATGAGTGTTCAACTACCTTACTTTTAGTTTGACCCTCTTGATAATATCTCAATGATGGTGCACACAATGATTTGCTGTTATTTACTCTTGTTAAACTGTTACTTAAGATTTCAGGAGCCAGATATTCAAAACTTAGCCCGGGTACTAAGGGATGTTTGCCCATGCTACCTGGGGTTTGCCCTCGATTTGTGGGTAGGGACTATATTCAGACCCCCCCCCCACATGGGCAAAACCTGCTAGCGCCTGAGTGAACAATTACCACTGTGCCCATGTAAACAAGGGGGTCTACCTCTGTATATGAGGGCAGTGGAATATTGAGAGGTTTGCTTCGGTGGTAAATGCCACTTGAATGGGCACAAGGTACCGCATTTGAAAATCCTGACTTAAGGCCCTGGTGGCAGGCAAAGGGAGTGCAGCCATCCTCCCTAGCCAGCTGAAGTGCTGACTTTTCTGGTATCCAGTGTCACCCCCCCCCACCCTCTGATCGTCCGCCACTGTAATAAAAAAAGAATTCTCTGGTGTCCATTTGACCCCCTGCATTCCCATCACCCATTGCTGCAATAAAAAAGAACTCCCTGGTGTCCAGGGGCTACCCCTTCCCTCCAATTCCTGTCTCTGTAATGCAATAAGTATTCCCTGGTGTCTCGTGGCACCCCCTCCCATTCTCCGATCCCCATCCCCATAATTCAATCATTATTTCCTGGTGTTCAGTGGCGCCACCACCCTCCGATCCCTGTTCCTGTAATTCAGTCATTATTCCCTGGCATCTAGCAGCTCCCACTCCACCGCCCACAACAAGCAAACCACCCTGCCAGCCCCTCTTACCTCCATTGCCACCGGTGCTGCACAGATCCAATATGGCGACCGGCACAGCCCTCCTTTCACCATCTCCCATCTCAGCCAGCCGCCATATCAACTGACAGGAAGTATGCATCCTGTATACTGTAAAGAGAGCACATGTACTGCCTACAGTAGACAGTATGCATACTCCCTTTACATTATACAGGACCAGCACTCCCTGTCAGTCCATATGGTGTCTGGGCAAGGTGGTAAGAAGAGGGCTGTGCCGGTCGCCTCATCTGATCTTTGTGGCACCTGCTGCAACATAGGTAAGAGGGGGAGGTAGAGTGGTTTGCTTGTTGTGGGTAGTGTAGAGGGGACATTAGACACCAGGGAATAATGACTGAATTATGGAGATGGGGATCAGAGGATGGGGGTGCCACTAGACACCAGGGAAAGGCTACACATTTACGGGGATGGGCTATCGGGTTGGGGGGCGGTCACCACCATGCTTGATGTGTCGGCCAGCCACAGGAGGGGCACTAACCTGCAACCACTTTCCATGCAAATAAGCTCATAACTGGCATGCATATGGCCCCTTGGCACCTTGCATGCCAATGGGCTCATTTGGATGGTGCTGGCTGAATATCGCACCGGGGGTTCCCATGCTAACAGGTCTGGGGGCACTATTCTGTGCACTCTGGTTTGTGCATACAGCCCAGATCCATATTGGGGCAGTGCTAGTCAACTTTGTGCTGCCCGGAGAAGGCCCTATGTTCAGTCAGATAGCACCAGTGCACTATTCCACTAAATATAGCATCTCCTGGGTCGTGAGCCAGGGCAACAAGAGCGCAATCCTTTGTGCTCCGTTTCTGCCCATTACTCAATATCTGGCCCCTGGTATTTCTGGGTTCAAAACCTTGTGGAGAAATGTTTAATGCTGAATACTGAATTCTCTGTTTAGGAGATATAGTTCCTGACTTTTGACAGAGGTCACAGTGATGTTCCTGTTTACGTCTGTTAGTAGCGACTCTAACAGTACTATTGACCACAATCACATATTTTTGAAATATTATACTTTGTAAATTGACCAGTAAACCCAAATTGTATTCTAGGACTGGGAGGATGACCTGATTTACTATGGTTCTTTTAACATGTAACGTTAACCCATTTTTGATTCTGTATAAATAGCCCAGCTTATAATTAACCTTTTTCGTAACATGTTCATGAAAAGATAGTGTCTGCTCTAACATAACTCCCAGATAATGAAAACAGGGATACCTCCTCCAAACCGTGTGCATTCACCCCTAATATTTCCATATTACTACCTTTAACCTCAATCCTCTTTTTAGTTCCAAAAATCATTGTTCTGGTTTGCTTTTCATTTAACAGAATTTTGTTCTCAGTATACCAGTTTTGTAATGCATAATATACTGGTTGCGTTTTAACTTCTAGGTCCGCTCCTGTTTTCCCAGCACAATAAAGTACTGTATCATCTGCATATATTATAGCTAAAACTTCTTTACAGGTCCCTGGTAGACCATTTTGAAATACTGAAAACAGGAGCTAACCCAGAGCTGATCCTTGTGGTACCCTAGTATTTATTGTCCTCGCTGACGGCCTTGCAGATCCAACTTGTACCAGCGACAGTGAATAGGGGTGAAGGAACTGCCAAGGGACCTGGACTGGTTCAAGGGGTGGGTCAAGGTTTGGCAGCTGAGATTCAATGCCAAAAAGTAAAACATGACGCACACAGGAAAGAGGAACCCTAGAACAGAATACTGGATTGGGGTGGGGGAGGTGGGGGAGTGAGATTAACCACTGCTTCAAAAGAAGGGGCTGTGGGAGTAATCATAAGTGATTCCTTCAAACAAATGAGTCAAAGCAGTAAGACCTAGAGCAAGGGAACCAGAACGCCAGGTTGCATTGGAAGAGGTTTCAATGGTAGGAGGAGGGGGGTGATATTGCTGCAGTATATATTACTGGTGAGGTCCAGTTCTGGATTCCTCACCTAAGGAAAGATAAAGACAGGCTGTTTAGTATATTTTATTTATTTTTTATTTAGTTGTTTAACCAGGTATAGCACACTAAGCTGAAAGCTTTTTTACAGGAGCGACCTGGGAGCACAAGGAGGTTAAGTGACTTGCTCAGGGTCACACAGTATGCCGGTGGAAGCTGTGGGATTCAAACCCAGGTCTGGTCTGCTGGATGTCACCAGATTTGCAGCTCAGAGCCTTAGACCACTGCGCTATACTGCCTCCTAAATATATAATTTATATTATATATATAATTTAAATGTAACATGAAAATGCATGAAATTTGCTTGGTTTAAAATTGCATTTGAAAGCTCAACCCTTTTTGGACCCTTTCTGGATTTGGAGACGTGTAAACATTTCTTTATCCCTCCCGTAATGTCTAGACCTGGACTCACTGTTAGGAATGCGGCTTCTTGCAGTTTCAGCCTCTCATTAATCTCCGCTATTGCTGAGGAAAGGTTGTACGTTTGCTGTGCAAGTTGTGTCAAATGCTCATTTATTGTTTCGAGGTTTGCTGTTTTGTCCTGCTCCAGTTTTCGCAGAAGTTTTTCTTTTTCTTTATTCAAACAGTGTTGCAGCTGGTCAAATTTGGCCACAATTTTCTGCCTCTCAGCCTCTGCATCATCCTGTTATTCAAAAAATATGAATAAAAATGAACACTAAGTTATCTTTCAAGGGAACCCTATCTGCTCACAAAGCATAGTGCATACTGTGTGGTATCCGTTTAAAGTGTCTGACTGGTTTCTTTTTTCCCTTGGGAAATCAGTGACATCACAGCCTTACTGTACCATGGTTCTAGCACCAGTTGTACAAGAAAAGGGTCAAAAGCAGAGCAAAAGAGAACAGTGGTTACATTTCCAAGGTAAACAAGTTAATACCAGGTTAGGTTAACAAGCCAGGCTATTTTCATCAACAGTCACATTACCTGGTTGTTCAAGATTTTTACAAAAATCATATATGTGTAAAAAAAAAAAAAGGTCATGGTCTGGCCAGCGGAGGGAGCAATGAGCAAATGAGCACCCCCACTGGACAACTCTCCTTCTTCGGGGAGGGGGGATTTTGTCCTCTGCTGTTTGCCAGTGCTCAGCACAGGCTGGGAGACAGAGCATGCAGAAGCTGCCCAATGGAGCTGGGGACTGCTGTATACACTGATGTGTGCTTGCGCACAACTGTACATGCCCACACCATATCACTGAATACTGGCAGCCCCCGGTGAGAAAATGGTGGCTAAACCACCCCAGTGATAGGATGGTGACCAGCCTTTCACAGGATCCCCGTCATTGACTGAGCACCCATCTCCTGGACAGGATGCTGCTCCCACCAGGGAATGTGCCCTTCCCAGAGGGCTCTGCAACAGGGGGAGAGAGGGTGGGCAAGCCTCAGAGGAACTCAGAGGTTGGGGTAGGTAGCTGGGGATGGTGGATGACAGAGTAAGGGATCAGACAGGGGCCACTCGGTAGTGCAGGAGGAGAAATGATAGAGTAAAAAAACAAAACTGCAAACAGGCCTCCCCCCGCTAGCCTAATGGTAGCACCTTGGGTTGCTGCACAGGAGAACTGGGTTCAGTAGCAAGTCTGGTATGACTACACCTGTAACTGGGCAAAGAATGAAAAGTACAAACATACCAGACTTGCTGGTATGGTGTAATTGCAACTAGAAAAGTGCTGCAAACATCAACACTCCTAGGCCTGGGGAAGGGGTGGCACTACTTGCCACCCTAGTGACCCTGGCATTGGGCTAGTGAAGCTTGCTCCTCTGCAGCGGTTTGCTTTGCCCATGGGAGGTTCACAATGTAACTATATTGGGCACTGACATGAGTGAGGGGGAAAAGCAAAGGTCAGAGGATCATTAAGAGTAAAACTGACAGCTGCCTGAGTAACTATGTCAGTATTCTCAGACTCAGCACCCCCTGCTTACTCTGCACTGGATTGTATTCCAAAGGGGAGAGACACCTCACACTTAGCTCCACTAAAGGGTCAAGTAGTGGGAGAACTCGGAAGCTAGGTACGGGATTTGCAGGAGTCTGGAGGTGTCTGACAGGTGACCGATGGAGGCAGTTCACAGGGTATTAAATAAGCTGGAAAACCTGATTAGCAGTTTCACTCATGAAAGTGCTAATCAAGTGTGAATATGCATAGCTCTTGGCACGGATTCTGATTGATTAGTACAATGTTAAAAAATATTCGAGTTTTTTCATGTAGTCTGCTGTGCCATAGTCTTACTAACGAAAAGGGATCCATATGAACACCCCTGCTGAGGAGGTAAGGCATGCAAGAAAATATATAACAACAAAAATAAAATGGCTAGCAGTCTACTGCTATGTATTTTTGAAAATAGTTAGCATTACCCCCTGATTTATGTAGCATTTTGCTATGCTATACCATCTATTGAATACCGTGAGTTCAGACATAGAGGATAAACAGTTATGAGGGGTAAAACAAACCCCTATTAGCATGCCTCTTTACTGTCACGAATTTCCACCATCCATCCAAAATATGGCATTTCTATTGCTGGAGAAGAGGGATTCAGGCATAAAATATTGCCAGGCATTAGTGTTACAGCCTTGTTCTCCTTCAAAAATGCCTTTTATACTAAGCCACACATCACGACAGGCTTATTAAACTAGTATTACAGTTTTTTTGTAAGTTGTGTTCTTGATTTTGACCACTTGCACCTGATTTTTTTAAAGCCTTGTCCCTAATTTGCAAGGCAGGAAGTTGATCCTGGAGGCTGAGAGGTGTGTCTATTAGTGCCTGTTGGAAAAATGCCAGGATTGGAACAATTGTAGCACACTGGAAGACTCTTGTCAGTACAACTTGGATGCATGCCCATGTTTTACACAGCAGGTTTTCTTGCACTGATCAAAACATTTTTATTGATGTTTATTTAACAGCATACGCTATACAATTTAAACAGTGGCATTCCTTGGGGTCAGTGCTGAGACCGACCCTTTTTAAGGTTTTTATCAGTGATAAGCAATGAGGGTTAATGAGAAAACTAAGTTTGTAGATGACAGCAAGCTTGAAGGGGAGGTGGAAACCCAGAGCACAACTGAATTTATTCAAAATGATCTGGACACATCATCTCACTGATTCGATTTCAATACGGAAAACTGTTCAGCAATACATTAGGCAAAGGTAACCCAAAAACAACTTATTTCTCAAATACAATTCCTGTTAAAAACTTGGAATCAGAGAAGGACCTAGAGGTGTTAACACAAGACCTACAAATAAGCAGTCACTGCAGTGCAGCTGTAAAAAGGGCAGGCTATATTTTATTCCTCATAAAAAAAAAAAAAAAACTATATCAAGAGAAAGAAATGTATTATCCCACTTTATAAATGGTTTGCATCACCATGTCTTGATTACTCTTCTCTTTTCTGAAAACCATATTTGACCAGGGACAAGAACAGACTGAAGGGGGTACAATGCAGGGCTACAAAAATAATAAAGAGTATTAGAAAGCTAGACATATGATGAAAGGCTTTGTTCATTAGGCATGGTAACCTTGGAAGAAAGACATCTACGGGGACGTGTACTCATGCTTAGTAAATTACTAAAATCTGAATATAACGTGGGTGGCATGGGAACATATCTGACACAAAAACAGAACAATATCAGTGACCGTAATAGGAATTTAAGAGGGCAATTATTTACAACTAATAGAAGGTAATGTTATAGCCAATGAATTGTGAGTCTGTGGAACAATGCACCATAGCATGTAGTAGGGTATGGAACTCTTTCAGGTTTTAAAACTGAGAATAATAAATGATACAAGGGAAACTAAAACTTCATCAAGATAGTTAGGGGATGGTATTGATGGGCTCACATCTTCTTTAATCCCTAAAAAGCTAGTACAAACAATGCATTCCCTGGATAAAAAGTACCTGCAGTTCTAAGCTCACTTTTAGCTAGAGACTACAAGAACTTTTCACTGTTTACCAGGAGTAATATCACAAAGCAGAAAATCTATTTGGAGCTAACCAAACAGACAAACAAAAACAAACAGAAGGTGAGCAATGGAGAAGGACCAGATGGGTGCAAGTCTCGTCTCCTCCTTGGGACATCACAATTATCTCAACCATTGTCCTCCTAGCTCTATATCCCTTTTCTGCAGTCATGTATATTACTCAGATAATATAAACAAGCAGAGATTGTCCCAGTCATCAAAAGTTGGCCATTGCTGGTGTAAGCAACTAGTGGCAAATCAAAACCCTACCCATGATGACAAAGATCCTAGAAAAAAGATGTCAGACAGATAAAAACAGTTTCACTTGGCCTCAGGGTTGTGAGCAACAGTAATGCGCTTCATGTTATACCAACCCAAATTTGAAACCAACAGTGTTGGATGAGGCCTGATTTATCTTATACTAGCTCAAGAGCAAATCTTAATCCTAGGTTATGGGACCGTACACAAATCCCACACTGTTGTGAGTTTCACTGCACAAGAATCCATGGTTATATCATTTATTAGTAAAGATAGTTCAGTTATTCAGTAGACATTTATTTGCACTACAGACAGAAAATTGTGTTATGTAGACATTTAGCAAGTAATTCAGAAACAGCCTCTTTCAAATACATTGGTACCAGTACTCTCTTAAAATGCACATTACATTGGTGACAGTCATTTTTTCCTCCCTGCCACTCCACCCAACTACCAGACGAGTCCAGGTCAACCCCAGTCAGAGAAAAAAAAAACTATGGTGGGGAGAGCTCACAGCCTACGTTGGTTATAGTTATTTGTCATTCCATTAGTATAGTGCGGTGTGTGTGTGTGTGTGTGTGTGTGTGTGTGTGTATGTATGTATATATTTTATGTATTTATTCATGGCAAAAAACTCAGTTTAATGCATCAGTTAGGGTTGTTCCACAATGACAAAAGCAAGGAAATTCAGTGTTAGGGTTGCCACCCCTTGCACTCCAAGCCCACCCCGTCCACACCAACAGGCATCGGGGTGTGCACTGGGGTCATCGGTCCTAACTCTCACCCCATCCCATGTGTAAACAAACTGAGGTGGTGCAGTATAGGAGAATGGGGTGAGAGTTAGGATCAACAACCCTAACGCACACCTCGATGCTTGTTGGTGGGGACATAGTGAGCTTGGGGTGCCAACCCTAACTCCGAATTTCCCCGCTTTTGTCGCTGTGGAACAACCCTAACTGATGCATTAAACTGAGGTTTTTGCCATGAATTTCCCTTCTTTTTGAGAATGAGCACTATAAATAGTGAATGGAATGTGGTGGTGGGAGTGCGGGGTCCCCACCATGTGTTTTTTTGTCACATAGTAACGCTAACAGTAACGCAAACGCAAGCAGAAATGGTAATGCACATGGTGACACAAATGTAAATGGTAATGAAAATGTTAATGAAAACAGAAATGGTAATGCAAACGCTAACAGCAACAGAAATGCAAACGTTAATGAAAACAGTAACGTAAACGGTAATGCCAATGGAAACACAAATGGTAAGAAAAATACAAACGGTAATACAAACGCAAACAGAAATGCAAACAGTTAAGGCAACGGCGCCGGAGAAGGAAACAGTAATGCAATTGACGACGTAAACATAAACAAAAATGCAAATGCTAAGGGCAACAGAAACGCAAACGGTGATGAAGACGCAAACAGTAACAGTAACGCAATTGGAAATGCAAACAGTTACAGTAACAGCAACGATGACGCCAAAGTGAACAGTAATGCAAACAGAAATACAAGTGCAAGTGCATACGGAAAAGCAAACGGTAATGTGCATGGTCACAGTACCGCAATTGGAACGCAAATGCTAATGATAACAGCAACGATGATGCCAAAGGAAACACAAACGCAAATGGAAGCGCGTATGCAAATGCAAATGGTAATGCACACAGTGATGCAAAATGAAATGCAAACAGAAACAGTAATGGAAAAACAAATGGCAACAGTAATGCAAATGCAAGCACAAATGAAAATGCAAAGGGTAACGCACACAATGGTGTAGATGGGAACGCTAACAGAAATGGTTACGGAAACGCAAGTGGAAATGCTAACTATAACGGTAATGAAAGCACACATCCTTTTTTCCCCCAAAAGCTGCATAGAGAAACACAGTGACTACAAAGAATGTATGCATAATAATGGGCCTCAGAGCAGAAAATGAGCACTTGGAATACTAAATTGCTTATATCTCAGGAACCGTATGACATAGAAAAAAAAAAAAAATTAAATTCATATAATTTATGACTTTCCAGGCTGGTTTTGTACTTAGCCCCCTAGTGGGGGCTAAGCATTTTTCTAATGAAAATCTGTATCTTGAAGCGTTTCCGAGATGTGGGCCCCGAAAGGCGCGGCAGACGCCGTAATTTTAATCTATGGGAAAAGTCATCAACTTCGGAGTACTGTAACTTTGCAGCCCTGTAATATTTTGTCACCAAACCACTAGAAGGCACATCTGTGGGATGTTGGCTTTCTTCCCTCCAAATTTCAGCCCAAAAGACCAAACTGTTCTTTCGCAGCAAGGTGGCAAAGATTTCCTAATCTTTTGGGCAAAGTGTCGCAAAGTAGTATTTCAAATCACGACGCTTTCGCAAACAAATCACGAAGCAAAGTGTCGCAAGTGTGACACTACTTGCGACACCAGTTTACAAAAATTTCAAAACATATTTTGGGGTGTTTAACCCCCCCAAAAAGACATGGCTAGTATCACAGGGTTTCGACTAGGTGAACACAAAAAGAATTGTGTTCCTAGAGGGTCCCAAATTTAAATGCCAAACATTTCTGTGACTAGTAACTGAAAAAAAAAATGGCTGACTCATGACACTACAGGGGTTATTTGCGACACTAAAAACTGCATTTGCGACACTGCCGAACTTTTTGTTAACTTTTCCCATTGACTATAATGGGAAACTTGTTTTCTGAATAACTTTTGAACTGTTTAATATTTTTTCACGAAATCTTCGAAAGGCACATCGGGGACCCTTGCTGCATGTTCTTAAAGGTTTTGGACCAGTTGCGCAAACCGTGTGACATGTAGGTGCGAGCAAAGAATGCGCATAAAAGCGTAAATGCGACTTTCTATTGCACTTTATAGCTCCGCAACCATATATCTGATCATTACAAAACTTGGCAGATCCAGAGATCTATGACACCGCTCCATGTCTGCCAAATTTCAGGAAAATCCATCATACAGTGGCAAAGTTATTAAGCTGCAAACTTTCACACTATAACCTTAAATGGGGTACTCAACACTAACTATAGTTTATAATAGATAGATAGATAGATAGATATTTTAGAGGCAAAAAACTCCATTTAATGCATTAGTTAGAGTTGTTCCACAGCGACAAAAGCGAGGAAATTCAGTGTTAGGGTTGAAAGCCCCCCTTGGACCCCCTTGCCCTTACCCCCAACCGGCATCAGGGTGCACATTGGGGTCGTTGACCCTAACTCCCACCCCATCACATGTGTGAAGAAGCAGAGGTATAGGAGAATGGGGTGAGAGTTAGATCAAAGACCCCAACGCCGCACTCGATGCTGGTCGGGGCTGACTGGGGGTCCAAGGGGCTTTCAACCCAACACTGAATTTCCCTACTTTGTTGCTGTGGAACAACCCTAACTAATGCATTAAATGGAGTTTTTTGCCTCTAATTTCCCTTCTTTTTGAGAATGATGACGAGAAATAGTGAATGTAATGCAGTGGTGGGAGCGCGGGACCCACCACGTGCTGTCTTGTGACATAGTAACAGGAACAGCAACACAAACAGAAGCACAAACAGTGGCACACATGATAACGCAAACGTAAATGGTAAAGGAAATGTTAATAGAAACACAAGCGCAAAGTGACGCCTAAGCGAACAGTGACGCAAATGGACATTGAAGCGCGTATGAAAACGTTAACTGGTAACGCGTGAACAGTGATGGCAGCAGTATTTTAAATAGAAATGTTAAGTATCACAGCAAAAAGAACGCGAAAGGGAACAGAAACAGAAACGTGAATGCAAGTGCAAACGTAAATGCGAACCGTAACGCGCACAGGCATGGTACCGCAATTTTAAATGCAAATGGTAAAGTTAAGATGAAGAATAATGCCAAAGGAAAGAGAAACGGAACCGGGAACAGAAGTGCGTATGGAAACGCAAACCAAAATGTGCACGGGCATAGTACCGCAATTGTAAATGGAAATAGTAATGGTAACAGCAACAATAACAACAAAGGAAACAGAAGCACAAAAGAAAATGCACGCGCATATGGAAATGCAAACCATAATGCACATGGGCACAGTAATGCAATTGCAAACGCAAATGGTAACAGTAACAGCAAGAAAGATGCAAAACGAAAGAGAAACATAAATGCAAACGAAAGGGCTGCCGCAAACGTAAATGGCAGGGCGCACGGTGACGCAAACAAAAACGCAAACAGAAAGAGTAGTGGAAACACAAATGGTAACAGTAATGAAAATGCAAGCGTGAATGACAACGCAAAGGGTAGCGCACATGGTGGCGTACACGGGAACGGTAACACAAAAGGGGACATAAATGCAAGTGGAAACAGTAACTGTAACAGTAACGGAAGCGCATACCCTGTTTTTGCCAAACAGGTGCATACAGAAACACAATGTATAAAAAGAATGTATGCATTGTAATGGGGATTGAAGCTTAAAACAAGCATTGGAAGTACTTAATTGCTAATATCTCAGCAACCGCACGATGTAGAAAAAAAATTTAAATTTCACAAAAATCTTGAGTTTCCTGGCTAGGTTTTGCGACTTGCAACAAAAATTCCATATCTCGCACCGTTTTCGAGATACGAGACCCAAAAGGCGCGGCGGACGCCACCATGTTAGTCTATGGGAAAAATGTCAAATTTGGAGTAACATAACTTGGCAGCCATAAAATATTTTTTCACCAAACCACTAAAAGGCACATCTGTGAGATGTTGGCTGCCTTCCCTCCAAATTTCAGCTCAAAAGACCAAACTGTTCTTTCGCAGCAGGGTGGCAAAGAATTCCTGTCATTTTGGCCAAGTCTGGAAAAGTAGTGTCTCAATTTGCAGCAATTTTCGCAAAATTTTGTGAAAGTGTCGTGGGTGCGACACTACTTTGCGATACTACTGGTTCCAGAAATTTAAAAAACATATTTCTGGGGTGTTTTACCCCAAAATAAAGACATGGCTAGCATCCTCAGGGTCCGAATAGGTGAACACAAAAAGAATTGTGTCCCTAGAGGGCCCCAAATTTAAATGCCAAGCATTTTTCTGATCACCAACTGAAAACAAAATGGTGGACTTGCGACACTACTAGGGCCATTTACGACACTAAAAAGTGCATTTGCGAAAGTGTTGAATATTTTGTTAACTTTTCCCATTGACTTATAATGGGAACTTGTTTTTTGAATAACTTTTGAACCGTTCAATATTTTTTCACGAATAAAAAAATTCTGTCTCCCTCACCTCAGTAGCCCTGACAAATCCCAAATCCACTCCAGCCTGTCAGGGAATTAAAAAAAATCTGTCTCCTTCCTTCCCCCCAACTGACGTATGGGTCTGATGCCCAACCTGACCATGAGAGAATAAAACAATCTGACCCTCTCTCCCCAACTACCTGACAAGTCTGGTGACCAATCCAGTTCACCACAGAATAAAAAAATAAAATGGAAAAGGGGAAGGGGCTGTCAGTGAGTTTGGTGCTGGGGGGATGAACTAATTGGCTGATGTTAAGTGGACTACAACCACTGTGTAGGGAGCATTACTGAAAAGCAATGCCGCTGTGTCAAAGCCCTCCCTGTAGGCACGATATGCAAAGCATCTGTAAAACTGACATTGAATGGTGTCCTCATATAGCTACAATTATAACAGTGACACTGGTGAGACAATAAGGCCTGCTACAAAAATAAAGACAAAAACATAAAAAAGCAAGACCAGTCTTGCTGGCACCAGCCAAATCTGTTTTTTTTTTCAAAATAAAAAGGCCAATTTCTTTTTTCTGTCTGTTTTTCAGTTTTCATGAAAATCTGTGGGCTCTGTTCAGGGCCTCCAGGGGTCAGTAAGTCATCAGCAGATGCTGCCATCCCTCTCCAGAGTCATTGTCCATCCCTTGGGGACAGAGCTCAGCTTTCACAAGGCCCGATTTAAATCACAGACTAGGAACACTAAGCCAGGATCCCACCCCCATGGTAAAACAGACACATTATCACTTAGGCTGTTTCTCCGCCACAAAAGCATCTTGTAATCTGATCAAAGACCAGAAACCTCATCGAACACAGCTGTTTCTGTTGCTGTCGAGTATGGAGATTTGTTTAATGCAAAGGTATCCAAAGATGAGAATGGCATTTCACCCCTTTTCCTCACCGTATTAACATTCGGTCCTAATTTTTGTTACTATTTTTGCGCCTCTCACTCCGTAGGCCAGGCATTCTCTTAACACTTCCAGAAATCCTTCATCTCCCAAAGTGGTCACCACACGCCCACAGCTATCAATCACAGATCTCTTCTTTGTCCCATACTTATCATCCATGTGGGGTTGATTGGGGGGGCAGATCAGATTTTGAATAAATTTAAAAAAATCTACCTCTCAAAACAATTATAATAATAAACAAATAAACTACCCCAGCGCAACTCTAAGAACTTTTTTCAGACTCATGTTTTATGAAACAAGGGTTCTGACCTGCCTTGGCATTGCCACCGTGCCATCACTGTGACATAAACTAGGCCAGGACTTGGGAAATGGTAGCAAATAGATTCTGCAGCCCAGACAGCAAGCAACGGCACAGCTGCTACAATGTAACTGACAGTAGCTTGTTAGTAAAGGGGAACCTTGCAGATAGGGAGGTCGGGGGGTGGGTTGTAGTTGGGTGGGATGGCATCCTCCGTCTGAGCAGTAATGACATTTTATACTGAGTTTTCCAGTTCCAGTTTCCCATCCTACTGGGATGTGGCCAGTGCTAGGAGTCTGTCAGGTCTGGCATAAGTGGTCTTGGATTAGACCCCCCCACCCCACACTCTGACACAACACAGTGCACTGTAGACCTGTCACACGTGTAACTGTTTTGCACCATGCCCAGCAATAACTATCTGTTGCTCACCTGACTGGTCTGTATGTCCTCGTCTCTTGTGGGTGGCCTACTTTGTGAGTGGCCACGTGACCTCCAGGATGTCCCACACTCAGGAAATGGTCACTATGAAGTAGCGATGAGTGGATGTACTTTAACTGGGACCCGCAAGCTCCCCAGTCATCCATGTCCCAGAGGGAACTGGGGAATACAAGAATACGGATTGATTTTGAACCAAGTTAAGCTGTTGGTGGTTAAGTGACTGGAAGAACTTTGGTCAGGACACCAGAAAGATTCCCCTTCCCCCCTACACTTTTCAAGAAGCACCATGGAATCTTTAACATCCATGTGAACGCCATGTGAACAAGAAGACAAGACCGTATTTATTTATTTAAAATTGATAACCAGGAAAGGCACACTGAGCTGAGGCTCATTTCCAGGTGCGACCTGGAGGATGGGTACAAGGAATACAAGACAAGACCTTGGTTTAACACGTCATCAGAAAGATGGCACATCGCATCAGCACAGAGTCTCCCCAACACCATGCTGGGGCATCAGTATGGTTACTAATTGTAACCAAAGGGAGAGTACCCCCTGCAAGACTACCAGTGCTGCAGCACCTGGTGTTCACTGGAAGTCTCCCATCCAACTACTGTTCAGGCCTGATCCGACTCTGCTTCAGTCTTTCAGATGAGACGTTAAACCAAGGTCCTGTCTGCCTGTTCTGGTGGTAGTTCAGGTGGACGTTAAAGATCCCATGGCTCTTCTCGAAAAGAGTAGTGGAATTTCCGTGGTATCCTAGCCAAATTTCCCCCATTCACTAACAATACCATCAATAGCTTAATCTGGTTAATTTCAGTTGGTTACCATCTATGTCTGCCCCCCTCTCCCAGGACAAGGCTGAAAATAGGCAGAATTGTTTAGCCTTCCTTTCTCGATCAACAAAACCAAAAAAAAAAAGATCCGAAGAGATCAGAATTCAAGATGGTAAAACTGCAGGCATCAAGCTATTCAAGAATGATGGTAAACACCACTTCAGTATGTCCACATTATTTATTTTAAAGGGACAATGACCACCATTTTTATGTCCTAGCATTTCTACTTGAAAATCCACATTTTATGATTGCTTGCCTTCTCTAAAATTCATTGCTGTTGCTGATTGTTTTATCTGCTTCCTTTCTTAGTAGACCGTACATGCATGCTAATGACGTATTTATATCCAACCTTGTTTTGTGTCAAATCCTTGACCTACTCTTATCACATACTTCCTAAAACATTAGGAACACTGCCAAACAGTGAAGCCACTCATGATACCATAGTCTCCTCTCCTTCTGCTGCATCTTGAGTGGTTAGATTGTGGCAGGGATGTTTACAAGTCCAGGAAAGATGCAGCGGGAGCTGGTCAAGGAATGTAAACAAACATGTTGTGGTGGGCAGTCTGTTTTTCACTTTAAAAAAATCAGAATCAAACTACCAACTACATCAGCAGTCTCTCAAATCAAATCAAACTTTATTTATAAAAAGTGCCTTTCCAAAACCAAGGTGCTTGTACATAATTATTTAAAATAAATCAATAAATAAAACAATAAATTAAAACCATAAATACAACAAATTAAAACATAACAGCAGCCATTAAAAATCAGTTTATGCACTGAACAAAAATGTCTTCAAAGCTACTTTAAAGCTTTGGACGGTCAGGCAATCTCGCACCTGACGAGGTAGAGAATTCAACAGGGTTGGGGCCATAAAACTAAAAGACCTGGCCCCAGATGTCTTTAAACGAACCCTGGGAATCTCTAGCAATCCCTCAGCAGTGGATCGGAGAGGGTGGGAGGGACAGTAGGAATGAAGGAGATCTTGCAGGTAGCCAGGTCCCTGGTCATGTGGGGTCTTATAGATCAGCAAACTGACCTCGAAGGTGATCTGCCACCATACTGGCAGCCAGTGCAGTCCGCAGAGCACAGGCATTATATGACTGGTCCTAGACATACCAGTCAACAGCCTGGCTGCTGCATTCTGCATGAGCAGCAGGCGGCGAATATCAATCCCCAGTAGCCCAAGGTAAAGGGCATTGCAGTAGTCAAGGCGGGAGGTAACGAAGGCGTGGACTAAGGTTGGAAGGTCATCAAAAGGAACCAGGTGCTTCACCCAGGAGATATTCCTCAGATGGTAAAAAGAGGTTTTGACAGCTGCCGACACCTGAGATTTAAGTGTCAGACAGTCATAAAACATAACGCCCAGGTTCCGAACCCGGTCTGAGGTAGTTAGCTGAACACCCCCACGCCATAGACCTGAAGGTGATACTGCCAACAAACCTGCCTCCCGGTGACCTGGGTCCACAACCAACACCTCATTTTTTTCTGGGTTTAACCGCAGTCAACTCACATTCATCCAATCCTGGATTTCAGCGAGACAGTTGTTAAAAACTGAAATGGCAGCATCCTGGCCAGGCACAAAGGACATATACAGCTGACTGGCATCTGCATAGCAGTGAAAACTCAAGCTGTACCACCTAATAATCGCTCCCAACGGCAGTATGTACACCGCAAACAACATGGGTGCCAAAATGGAACCCTGCGGCACCCCCACAGAATGGGGGGGTGATGCAGGGGAAAAAAATCCCAGACACCACCCTCTGAGTCCTACCCTCAAGGAAAGATCGAAACCATCCGAGAACCGTACCAGAAAGTCCACAGATGAACCGCAGGTGCTCCAGTAGCACACCATGGTCTACAGCGTCAAATGCCGCAGAGAGATCAAGAAGGCCAAAGATGGAACAGGTCCTCCAATCTCTCGCTATTAGGAGGTCATTTAGTACCCGGACCAGGGCAGTCTCGGTACTGTGTCTCTTCCTAAATCCGAACTGGAGAGAACCATAGACATTGTGGCTGGTCAAATGATCGTCCAGCTGCGACGCAACCACCTTCTCAATAACCTTACCCACAAAGGGAAGGTTAGAGACAGGCCTATAGTTAGCCAGACAGTCCAGGTCCAAGGAGGATTTTTTTAAGAAGGGGCCGAACCACTGCCTCCTTCAGAGGATCAGGAAAGATCCCCCTCTCCAAAGACATCCAGACTATCTCGGCAAGGACCAGACCGATTTTATCCACACAGCCCACAAGTAGATGCGTGAAACCCGGGTCCAAACTACAGTTGGTCAGACGTAATGACTGGATGACCATCACAATGTCACTGATCATGGGGAGGCTGAAGTCACACCACACACACACACTGGGTGTCCCACATCTCCTGCCGACCACCACAGCTTCCATTAGAGAGGGTCAAGCAGATGTCAGACCTGATTGTGGCAACCTTATCTGAAAAGAATCAAGCAAACTCCTCACACCGTTCTTGAGAAAAAAGCATTTCCAGGCTGAAGACAGATTGGACAGCACAATCTGTCCACAGTCTGGAAAAGCTGAGCTGGTTGATTCTGTGCAGCAGCAATCTCCCTGGACAGGAATTCTGCCTTCTTATGAGAAACTGCTGATTGATAGACCACATAGTGGTCCATCAAACTAAGTCTGTCACACTCCAGGCCCGACTTCTGCCAACACCTCTCTAGCCTTCATCCCACTCTCCTCAACTCCCTCAGAGTCTCATCAAACCAAGAAGACCTGGGGCATAGAGTGAGGGTATGAACACGAACAGGAGCAATGGAATCCAAGGTCCCTATCACCGCCTTATTATAGGCAAGTGCCAGGTCCCCTGGATCCACGCATTCACTCGATAAACCTGATAGGTCCAGTACCACCATCATGCCATCTGTGGAAACACCCCTGAAAGGGCCGTACTGGACCATCTCCATAGGGGCTGACCTACTAGGGGTGGCCTCAAAACTGAACCCAATGGTATGATGGTCAGACCACCAAACAGGTTCCACCACCAATTCAGATATCTCCATCCCCAGGAGGAACACCAAGTCCAATGAATGACCGCCAATATGGGTCGAGGAGGAAATAACCTGTGTGAAGCCCAGCAAATTCATTCACTGGAGGAAGTCCTGACCAAACTGTGAGAGTTCATCGTTGACCCAGGCATTGAAATACCCCAGAATCAACCATCTGGGGGATCCCAATGTCAGGTCGACAATGAAGTCTGCGACTTCCCCCAGGAAAACATTCCCGTCTCCTTGTGGACGGTAGACAAGAAGTATCCTGCACCCCACACCCTCACCCATGATGCATTTGAAGGAGTTGGTGGTTCCCACTGGTACCTCTATTAGGCCCAGGTCCATTCTAAAACAGATGGCAACACCCCCGCCCCTATGATCCATTCTCGGGCAGTGTATCACTGAGTACCCGTACGGAATTGCTGATGCCAAAACTGGGCCAGAATGTGAACAATCAAAATGTGTATTTTAAACTAGAGACACTTTGAGACCAAAGAGGGTTGACTGTGTCACTTTAAATAAAAATAAAGACTGAGCAACAACAACAAATTGTGAGTCTGGACAAGACCAATGTACGGGCTACAGGCTCTAATGTGGTAATACTCCAGGTACAATTCAAGAAAAAAGGATACCAAACAATGGTGTATATGTGTGTGTGTGTGTGTGGGGGGGTGGAACACTGCTGAAGCAGGCACATACACGGTACTGCTCTCAGATATTATGTGCATCAAGGAACTATCAGAAATGAGAAGTTGAAACTTACTTTTATTTCAGAAATCTTACTCTCTGCTTCGGCTTGCGCTTTCAGAATATTTTCCATCTGTTTCTTTAAGTAATCCAGTGACTGTTCAAGTTGCTTCTGAAAAACCAAGTTATAGAAACTTCACCTTCCATGTTAAAAGAATTGAGTCAAATGCAGTAGAAGACATGGGATTCACAATGCACCTTTTTTTACACACCGAGGAACAGATTTTTAAAGTCGGATACGGACGCAGCTGCGTGCTCATCTTGCATCAGAGTCCATATTTGTGTGCACATTTGCACCCTGCATTTCAAAGGACATGTCAGTTTGTGACAAACAGTCGCAATTAGAGTAAAAATTACACGCAAAGTCAATTTGTCCGATTTTAGGCACAAATGCAGACAGAAATGTTAGACCTTCTAAAAGGCAACCCTGATTGTTGCCTCAGCTCTCCAGGTGGATTTTCTAAAAATGTAACAGTGATTCCTGGCTAACAGGCTAGTCTTAAATCAGACAAATACTGTCAACATAGTCCAAAAGATGCGAGTAAGCACAAACGTTTCAGGGATGGTGCCTACCCAAGGACTGGTTAATCCTCACTTGAAAACATTTAAACTCCTTGAATAGGATGCACTCGCTGGTAGGTAACCATGTCCAGCGTTCATGTATTTCAAGGGTTTTTTTCTGATGCTATCATCCGTCTATGTAGGTGGAGGTAAATTTAAATATTTTCACCGGGATCTGCTGATAATATTGTGTATATCAATTGTCTCTTGCTTGGGTATACTGCTATTTTGCACAAACTCTAGTGCATTTATTGTACTGTATGATACAGAAAACATACTTTATCAAATACTGAAATGAAATTATGTTAGATATGTATGGGTATAGTTCTACTTTATTATGAACTATATATTTGTGGCAAAATTAATTGAAGGAGCAGAGTAGAAAAACAAGTTAAAGCATCTGGATGTCGGCAATAATATATACATGATGGACCTGGTTACCTACCACAAATACTGTCACCATGCTGTTTGGCTCTTGGCATTCCTCACTTACTACCCCTCTCTAGATATGTGCTTCTTAGAAGGCATTCCACTTGAGTGTGTCTCCTGATAAAAAAATGTTGGCATAACCCTTGGCCAACACCAGCTACTCAACCTACTTCAAGTTTCCTCCACCTTTTATCCCAAGCTGAGCGCACTACTGTATCTAGGATTTCCTCCCTCAAAGCAGAAGGAAATGTACTGATGCAGGATATACCCCCCATGAGTCTGGAGGAGTACCGTGATTTTAGTCTTTTTTTTGGTATACTGATAATTTACGCAAACCCTACAGCTAAGTTTTTTCTGAGGTACTGAACACACATGAAGTGCTGTTTATTCTGAATACTGCAAATGACATGTAAACTAACAATATGAGTGGAAAATATATTCCAGTGCCAAGTAAACAAAGTATTCAGAATACTTAGTATTCCGAACACTGCAGTATTCTGCATACTAAGCCCATATAATGGCGCCATGAAAACTGTCTACTTTACAAAGCATATGACTGCATAATTAAATACAAAATTGCGACCAATAGTATATATTGGTTTCCTTTAAGGAACTAGTACACTGTCTGAAATTCATGTTGATTTTCAGATGTAGCCAGATGTAACTTTGTAAACTGGAAGCACCATTTATACTCACCGTGTAAGCTGACTTCAAGTATAGGTGAACCCACCACCACCACTAATAGGACAGCAGGACAGATCAACACCCTTCAGTCTAGCAAGAGGAGGGAGGTGGTGCTGCCATTGTATTGCTCACTGGTGAGGCCCCCACCTGGAGTACTGTGTCCAGTTCTGGAGGCCACACCTCTTCAAGGATACTGAAAGGGTGGAGGCGGTACAGAGGAAGGCAACCAAAATGGTGAGGGGGGTTGCATGAGAAGCCATGTGAGGAAAGGCTGCAGGAACTCAACATGTACTCCCTAGAAGCAGGAAAATAAGGGGGGGGGGGCATGACTGAAACCTACTAGTACCTCCCAGGAGTGAACAAAGTGCAACAACGGAAGGCGTTAGAACAAGGGGGTATGCAGTGAAGCACAGTGGAATACTGAACCAATCAGAGAGCAGCTTTCACAGTACTGAGATCACTATTTCCTAGTGTAACACTAAAACCAGCTGCTGAAATAGAAGCAAAAGTTAAATCTTCAAACAAACAGCAGATTTCAAAGAGAATATTAGATAGAGCCCTTGTTAGTCGACCAGTGCCCTTAGTAAATCTGCAAATGGCCATTATTATAATTAAAATCATTCTTAAATCTGCCTCCCATAGTCTTCAATGGAGTGCACCCCCATGCTCTCCCTGGGCACATGTCATTATGTGCCTGAGCGCAGGGGTGGACTGATCGACCAGGAAGTGTAAGGGATTGGGTGTCTACCTCTGTGGGGCCAAAATATGACCCCTTCTACTTCCAGAAAGCCTGAGCAAAAAAATATAAAACTGACGGAGACAGACTTTCGCTGATCCAGGCTACCATACAAGTAAGCCCGATATCAATGTAATAAACTTGGAAAATCACTTTAACTGCGAGACCTGCTCTGAGTGATTGAAGTGCCACAGCCACAACCTGCAGGTAAATGTCCCAATCAGAGCTAAATATTATTTATTTATTTTCTTTTGTTAACCAGGTAAGCACACTAGATAGCCAAGTGCCTATCTTCAGGTGCGACCCAGGAAGATTACAATGGTACACACATGAACATCAGGGTAACATACAATAAAACCAGGCACATAGGTTACATCAGGAGGTAGAAAGCAGCATAATACAGGCACAGGCGACAGGTGTCTACAGACGCCCTGGTGGAGTTAACAAGGTACAATACATCAGTATCAGGAAAATTAAGAAACATAGAATTTGACGGCAGATAAGGACCGCTTGGCCCACCTAGTCTGCCCATTTCCCTACCTGATGGATAAGCTGCAGATTCTAGTTAATCAACAGCTTACTTCCTCCTACCCCCCACTAGAATTGCCTTATGCCTGCCCCACGCATTCTTGAATTCTCCCACTGTTCCTGACTACATAACCTCCTCAGGAAGGCTGTTCCATGCATCCACAACCCTCTCAGAAAAATACTTTCTAACATTAATACTTTCTGAGCTGCCCCTCTATCTTCAAATGCGTGCCCCCTTGTTCTTGCACATCTCTTCTTCTGAAAGATACCACCCTCTTGTACTTTGTTAATTCCCTTGAGATACTTGAAAGTTTCTATCATGTCCCCCCTCTCCCTCCTTTCCTCAAAGGTATACATATTAAGCTCCTTTAGTCTCTCCTCATACATCTTCTGGTGCAGACCCTGCACCATTTTATCAAGGTACATTCATGGGGGTCAGGCATGTAGGTTACATCAGGAGGCAGAATAATAGCATAGTACAGGCATGGATGACATACGTCAACATGTGAGGTCAGCCATACCCTCAGGAGGGTATAGGTAGGAGGAAGCAGAAGTAGTACAATAGATTGGGGGGTAGTTCATCGGAACATCAGATGGCATGGGCTAGCCAGGTCGACAAAGTGCTTGCAGTAGCCGGGAACTTATCTCCTAGCAGTAGAGTCCAGGCTATAGCAGATCAGGTGCAGAGACAGGTGGAGGCCAATTTTAGGAAGCCCCATAGGGAGGCTTTGAAGCAGGGATACGAGGGGGGAAGCGAGTGCTGGCAGAAAGGGACAATATCATCCAGGCATGCTGCTGTATTCAGTCAGTGGGGACAGAGGATGCGGTCCATCATTCTCTGGAATGTGGCCGAGGCTCCATGCAATCCAAAGAGAAGCATGGTAAATTGATATAGGCCACATGGGGGTGGATAAAGGCCATCCAGAATTTTGTCTACCCTTGGCATAGGGTATGCATCAAACTTGGATGCACCATTAACTTTCTGGAAGTCTATACAAAACTGGGTGGTCCTGTCTGGTTTTACGTCTTGCATGATAGGGCTAAACCACTCACTCTAGGATTTCTCTCTGACTCCCAACTCCACCATAGACTGGATTTCCTCCTGTACTGTCTCTAGGATGGATTCTTTCTGGTAGTCTATATGGTGTTTGGAGGATCTGGACATCTGTTTCTGCATCTATGTGTTGTTGGATCACTTGGGTTCATCCTGAGTGGGGTGGAATACATTCCCAGAATTCTCTACCAGTCTCTAGGCTTCTTGCCTTTGGGTATGGTCAGTCATCCACTAGGACAGTGCTTGGTTCCTTTACAATTTTAGTTCCTAAGTCCAGAATTCCATCATCAATGTCCTTGTCCATCACCAGACTTGGGGCCCCTTTAGGATTTTCTGGGTCAATGAGCAATACCTCCCTGTTTTCCAGGGTTTCAAGTAATTAACATGGTAAATTTGTTTTTCCTTTTTTCTGTCTGGTTACAAGATTTCATACTCAACTGGCCTCACCTTTCTGAGGACCTTATATGGTCCCTACCATTTAGCTAACAGTTTACTGTCAGAGCTAGGCAACAGAAGGAGTATTCTATCACCAGACTTGAACTCCCGCAGCCTGGCCCCTTGATCATAGTGCCCTGCCTGGGGTTGCTTTGCTTTTATTAAATTTTCTTTGGCAAATCTGCAAAGCATGTGCAGTCATTCTCTCTTGTAATACATACTGGAACACATCAGGTGACTATGTGCCTGTTCTTCCCACATCTCTCTTACAAGATCCAGCATCCTTTGGGGTTGTCACCCGTACAACATTTCAAAGGGCGAGAACCCAGTGAATGACTGTAGCACCTCCTGAATGGCAAATATTACAGGGTAACAATTCATCCTAGTTTTCTTTTTTTACCTTAGTTGACACAAATGTAGACAGTATACCTTTCAACAATTTATAAATGTGTTCCTCTAAGCTGTCAGTCTGTGGGTGATATACTAATGTCTGGATGGATTTAACCTTTAGTAAAGCACACACCTCCCTCATAAGTTTTGGCATAAAGTTTGTGCCTTTATCAGTTAGGATCTCCTTCAGCAGCCCAACTCGGCAAAATACGTCTATCAATTGTTTTACCACTGACCAGGCTGTAGTGGAACATAGGGGAATAACCTTGGGGTAACAAGTGGCAGAATCCAGTATAACCAATTTATACCAATACCCAGGTGTTTTTTTTTTTTTTTTTTTAATCAAGGGTCTCACCATATCAACTCAAATTCTTTCAAACAGGTGTCTATTATGGGACTAGGGATCAAAGGGGACCTTTTTATACTTCTGAGGGTTACCACCTGACACTCAGGATAGGAAGCACAAAAATGTGCTATTTCCTTCTGCATACATGGCCATAAGAAGCAGGCAAGTATGCATGCCTCTGGTTTCCTCCCTGCCCAAATGACCCACAATAGGTATAGAATTGGCAGCCTCAGTACCTTCCTTCTTGCAGACCTGCAAACTTGTAACTGGTAACATAAAGTCCGAATTTGTTTCTCAGGTTCTACCCAGTAGAAAATATCATCCTTCAGTTCAAACCTTGGAAAACATTGTGCTGTTTGTTCATCTACCACTTTACTATTTATCACAGCTAAATTCTGACAGGCGTACAGGGTCATAATTGCATGGACTAAACTATGCACATCATAAACCGCACTGTCAGTAGCGCATATGTATTCTGAGGAACGGGAATATCAGTGATACGAAAGTATCGCTACCCCCTGACGCTCACCACGGAGGAGGAAGCGGATGTAGCCACTGCTCGTTGCGCTTGGTCGAGCCATTTCCATGAAGTGGCTAGAGCACCACTCTGCAGGGTGGGGTTGGGAGGGTTGTGGTTTGATTCCCTGATAGGGAACCTTTTACTTTTTAATTTTTTTTTCTTGCCCGTGTCCACACCCCCTCGGAGTTGATTATAATAGTTCTGGGTGGTGTGGGGGGGGTGCAGGCGAAGCCACCCACAAAACAAAAGAAGACCTTCCGGGTGTTGCCACACACTGTTTGCTGGTGCACGGTCTTGATGTGCGTGGTTTCATCCATGACATTATGACCCCATGCCTCTGATAGGTTTTCCTGAGAAGCTCATCAGCCCATTGTTCAGAAATTATTTTGGCCAGGTTTTGAAAAATGTCTGGTCATGTCCGGAAGGATCTTGTGACATCCTATAGATGTAGATGCCAGGTCCTCATCTGAATCACCTCCGACCTTCCTTGAACCCGGGTCCTTGTTGTCCTTAACCACTACAACCTCGATATATGGCCCTTTCCTTTTTTTAATAAATATACTTTGTTGAGTTTTTTAACAATCAACAACTATAGGATAAACAAAACACACAATACTAAAATACAACAGACAATAAACATTACAAACTACATGGCCCTTCTCTTTTTCTCCCTCCATGTTTGACTCCAGGATTTCTTAGGCTTCCCACCTGGGCCAAAAAGTTCAGAGTCAGTAAAGGGAAATACATATTCTAGCCTCTCTGTCTGTGTGGCCTTCTGTGGACACAAACTTTCAGTATTGCTCTGCAGGAGGGTATGAAACCCCTCCCAGCTTTATCCCATGGCTACTGACCAGAGTAGGGTTTTGGAAAGTCCCTCCTTTATTATTCCTGCCCATCTCCTTATTTTTAAGCATACTGGGGTGGTAGGATATTTACGGGGTATCTTCATGCCCATAGGCAGTATTCAAGGGATCTCCCAACTGACCCAGGTTGGGCTGTCCTACCACAGACTCTTTAAGCAGTGTCTGCCTCCCGCAAACTGAATCCACCAGAGCTGTATCTGTTTGATTCCCCTCTTGCATTGGTATTGTACATGGGTTTTTGGCATGGGAGTTATGTGTGTGGGCAGTAGCTATGCATTCTGCAAAATCACAGTCCCTCAGGCTGGAAAAAATTCCTATTGCCCGGCAGCCTGGGACAATAGGAACTCTGTCCGAACAACAACATTTTAATGTTTCATATGCCCACTGGACAACCGCAATATGCAACACTGATTTTCAGCAGTCAGGGCATGCACTGGATTTTCCAGCCTTCTGCATGTGCATCTGCCAAAACAGACCCTTTTTAAAAAGAAATTCCTTTATCACCCCCCGACTCCAATATGGGCTGTTTCATCAAGAGGGGGGTTGCCAAGGAGTGCAGCCACACAGGCACCAGGAATGGGAACAGAGCTGCAGTTACCTGACATGACTGGGGGCACAAGTAAGTCTCCTACTTCAAATATCTCAAGGCTCTAATAGGTGTTCAAGGGAGCCAGTGGATGAGAAGGAAGGGGCACAGGAGGGAGGCTCCAGAATTGGACACCAATGTTAGGTGTCCTTTAGATTGCTACTCACCCCTCAAGCACTGGAGCTTGTGCTCTCTGTACAGCATGCCACTTTGTCTGGCTGTGGTTCAGAAGACAGCTTGTGCGGCAATCGGAGACTTAATCGCAGTTGCCTTGAGTCATTGGGAAATCAGCGGGAGTGTGAGAAGGAGAAATAATTAAAAAAATAACATAAAAGCTCTTCTAGAGCTGACTTGTCTGCTGGCACTTGTGTGGGGATGGAGGGGTGACAGAGAATTACTTTAGGTGGGCAGGCGACTTACTGACACTCAAGGAGATGGAGAGATCACAACAGACTAAAGAGCAGCGCCAGTTGAAAAAACTGAGAGTAGGAGGAAAAAATAAACAACACCACAACATTCTTTTTTAAGAGCTTATTTGTTAAGTTTGCTGCATGCTGCCAAGGGGAGTGAGAGTTACTTAGGTGGGCTCTCATTCCTGTCTTCAGAGGGAAAAGATTTAGTGAATACAGGCTAGGCAGGCCAAGTGTTTGGCCAGTGAAAAACGAATCTAAATAAGTATAAAAAAAAAAAAAACACAGCTCTTCTAAGACCTAGCAGTAATAAATAATAAAAATACAGCACTGCTGATCTGAGTATTGATAAGAAACAGGAGGCCTGAAAGGGGGAAGGGGAGATATTTTGAGTCCACCTGCAGTTTTGACAGACAGGAGTGGCTGTGGAAATGTTCATTTTCACACACTGAAATTAACTATTGTATCTTTATCACCAGAATTTAACCAAAAAAAAAACAAAAACAACAACACTGTTTTACATCTAATTTTCCTAGAAAGGCAAGGACAAGAGGAGACTTGTTGTGAGAGGACTGGAAAGGGAGAATTGTTCAGCATTGATGCGCTGCCTGCCTGCAGTGTGAAAATACTTAAAATGTTCTTTTAGAAGCTCAAGAATAAAAAAACTTCAAATTTTGGGGGGCTGGGGGAGACAGCCAAGAGAGGAGAATTGTTGAGTGTGTGCAGAGGGGGGAGGAAATGCGTACAAGTCCAGCTGAACATTAGCTTGCAGCAGCACAGCACACTTACTGCACTGGAAAATAAAATAAAAAGAAATTAAATATTTCCGATGGCAGATGCAAAACAGTCACTGAAGAGCCTATTTAAAAATCTGCTGTCTGCGTGAGACAGAAAGACAAGAGAAAGTATAAGAGCAGGGAGGATGAAAGAGAAGGGACGGGGAGTGATTGAAGAGTCCACTTGCCTGCCTGGAAAAATATAAATACTTAAGGCTATTTTAAGAGCTCAACAAGAATCAAAAATCTCGAATCTGCATATAAAAAAAAGAGAGAGGGCACTGTTGTACGTCAGCAGAGGAAGGGGAAGCAATACAGTACAAGTAAAGTCCAGCTAATTTGCAATGGTGCAGCACGCTGACTCCTTTGGAAAATAAATAAAAAGACATTTAAAGAGCCATTGACCCCGCTGAGACAAATTTAAAAAAATGTAATATTTAGACACAGTTCGGCTTATATTTCATGTTTCTTTCTGAAATTCTCACCCATATTTTTTTTTTATTACCGAGGACATTTGCATGGTAACAGGATTTCTGCCCTATCTGCTGTGGCTGCTTGCCTACAGTCATCACAGTTCTGTTTATGACATCACAGTCTGTTGCTGTAACTATAATTATGTCATAAACTGGTGATTATGATGCCAGGTGTAGACAAGCTGCCAGAGCAGATGAAGCCTAAGGGACAGTGATCCTGTTTTCATGAAACTATCCCCAGTAATAATCAAAAAGAGGGAATAATTATATAAAATATAAGAAACACGAACTGAATTGTGTCTAAATCTTACATTTTTCAAAGTTATCCCAATGGTGTTAGGGTCTCTAAAGAAATACTTCAGAGTAGATGCAAGACATTCTTTGAAGAGCTTATTTAAAAATCTGCTGTCTGCATGAGACAGACAGACAGACAAGAGAAAGTATAAGAGCAGGGAGGGTGTAAAAGAAGAGACGGGGAGTGATTGAGAGTCCACTTGACTGCCTGAAAAATAGAAATACTTAGGAAAAGGCTATTTTAAGAGCTCAGCCTCAAGAAGAATCAAAGATCTAAAATCTGCATATAAAGCGAGAGAGACATAGAAACAGATAAGAGAGGAGACCTGTTGTGTGTGAGATGAGGGAGGGAAAGCAAACCAGTACACGTCCAGACGCTAAGCATTAACTTGCAGTCAGTGCAGCACAGTACACTGACGGCACTGGAAAATAAATACATTTAAAACAAAAAACTGCATAGCATAAGCTTGGCTTGTGTGTGTGAGACTGGGGATGTAACGGTATATAGAACTACATTTAAATATTTTATTGTCTGAACGGAGGAAAATAAAATAAAAATAAAAGCATATTAAACAGAACACCCCTCACTGGACCATTTGCACTGTGGTATCCCTGTCCCCTAGGCTATACCCCCAACCCCATCTCTGTTCTGTAGCACAGATCCGTCCACTGAATGCACAGTTTATACATATTGCTTTGCCACTTGTCAAATCTGTGTGTTCAGACTAGCGTAACAGTCACATACAATATTTCAAGAAAATAAAACACAGACTCGGTGAAAGCTGAGTGTGTAACATTTTGTTTGAAAATGTCTGGAACCCAAGGGGCTCGTCAGATCACCCTATTTGTTTTCCTAGGGAAAGGAATTAAATCAGTTTGCACCAAGCACAAGTGCAAATTCTCCTACTGCATCTTCTGTTACTGACGCAGCTAGCAAAGGGTTACTTAGAGCTCATGGAAATGAAGAGAATGCTAAAGATTATGATAAATTCAAATGTAAGCACACCGTCCAGCAGTCATGAAAAGAATAATACACATGGGTTACTTAACAGAAGGACACAGTGTTTCATGGTACTGGCTAAAAGCATGAGAAACTTGCAAAAAAAGGATAGTCCCTTTCTGCTTGGGTGTTCCACCTTTCGAATAGATTCTCTGCATATCCATGACAGATCAACTGCTTACATTAAAGGATTTGAAGTAGAAAAAGTGTCACTCTGCCCAACAGAAGTACCCCTAAATAAACTGGTTAGAAAAATGCAACATGAGCAGATTAAGAAATGTTGTGGTCTGTTCAACTCTGCTTACACAATGGCAAAACAGGATTTTAGTTATACTGGTTTTGAAACAATTGTCAAACTGCAGGCAAAACATGGTCTTAATATTGATTCAGATTATCTCAACACACATGGAATAAAGGTTTGTGTGCAGGCAATTGCAAAATCACTTAAAGGAAAGCAGTCAACAATACAGGCTCCTGCCCCGGCAAAGCTTACCCTCCGGTTAAGCTTTCTAAGTATGCTGCAGCATTTTTCTCGCATATTTTATTTTAATAAAGAAAAGTCCATGACCCGGAAGTATGGCAGATTCTGCACTGTTCGCTTGAATACATTATGTATTGAAGTGAGTGGTGCGGTGCTGCACATTTACAGATAATGGAGCCCCCCCCAAAGTGTCTGCCATACTTCCAGGTCACAGAACTTTCTTAAAATAAAGTATGTTGCAGCGTGAAAGAAATGCTACAACATACTCAGAATGTTTACCCGGAGGGCAAGCCTTGTGGGGGCAGGAGGAGCCTGTATTGTTGACCATATTCCTTTAAACAGAGCTACCTTAAAGACATTCAGAGTGCTAGGTTTTTATGTGTACTAGCTGATGGCTCTACTGACAGATCAGTAGCAGAGCAAGAATCTGTGTATGTCAGATTTAAGGTGGAAGATCGAAGACCATTTTTGTGGCACTTGTGGACCTTAAGTCTGCCACATCTGATGGTGTAATTGAAGCAATACTATCTGCCTTACAGACTGTGGGAACTGGCCTAGAGGAAGTAAAAGCCAAACTAGTGGGCCACCATTTAGATGGCGCAGCAGTAAATATGTTTTGTACAAATGATGTGTGGACTAAATTTAGGCATGAATCACCTCATTTTGTTGTTGTCTACTACGTAAACACAATCTGGAACTTACAATTCCTGATCTGAAAAAAGGTGATCCCTATCTTAAAGAAAAAATTAAGACAGTCTTAAAAGACGTTTTCAAATTCTGTCATTTTAGTGCTAAATGATGCTGAAAGATTCAAAGTTTGGCAGATAGTTTTGAATCAACAGTAGCTTATTTTGGTGGAATACATCAAGTGCGAGGGGTTGCTAGTCAGGCATGAGCACTGAAAGCACCGATAAAAAATTACAAACTATCAGAACAGTCACATGAAAAATGTGGTGGTCACTAAGTCAGGGGTTGATGCAGCCAGATTAAGGTTGCCAAATGTATTGGTACTTTACATTTCATGATGGAGTTAATCACTGTTGTGATCTAACTCTCTCATACTTTCCAAAGGGACAAACCACTTTTTTTGCAGTAATACACAAACTAGAAGGTGCAGTACTGAAACTGTCATCTAAGAAAAATACCCCTGGGACATATGTCTGACAGCCTGTAATGAATGAAGATGGAGAATTTCAAGGGGTAAAACTTTCTGGGACCTTACAGCCAAAAGTTCAGGACCAGCAAAAAGAAACGCTTGATGCTGTTATTGAGCACGCAGAAGCCAGTTTCAGTAGAATGCAGCAACCACCATTTTCCTGGTTTCAGTGCCTTGACCTCATTCAATGGCCTACCAATAAGAAACAATTGGCACAGTATGGAAATTAACATTCTGAATGTCTCCTAAATCATTTTACAGCGGACGTTACAGACGAGGAAAAAGAGTGCCATATACCAGTGGTTGCCTCTTATTAAGTTCAACCTGCATACCACCATGCAGTCGAATACCCCTCCAAACTGTCTAGCAAAGCCTTTGACAAGTAGATCACCAACATTTTTTTTTAATAAAATATAAAAAAAATGTTATATGTAGACAATCTTTGGTAACAAGTGCATGGTATCGTGTCAGTTCAGCGACTATGGTTGGGCACCTACCTAACAGTGACTCAATCGTGGTGCCTTACACCACAGTGATGAGGGAGGTAGAGTAACCAGATGGGTGTGGGTGCGTGAATATAGCAACATCCTGTTGCTACATGTATACGATGCACGGGGAGGAGTGAGCATGATGGCGTTGGGTGGAGACCGGGAGGGGAGGGACTGTGAGGGGTGGTGCCGTGGTGAGCTGCCAAGCTGCTCCCATGGCATGGTGGGTGGGTTCAGGGCTGGGCAGTGAATGGTGCTGGGTTTGGGTCCAGACGCGGGTGCCTTTTGTTGTGCCTGGCCCGAAAAGTTTTTGGGGGGTTTTGCACACACCCCGACATGCACCCCCTGGAGTTGAGAATCCTTAAGTGGGGGGAATGGGAGTCAAAGCCCCCATCGGGAGGGTGCATCCCCCACATTTAAATGTAAAATCTAAGTCCCTGGCACCCTTTTGCTGTGTGCTGGGGACTGCATCTCCAATATATTTTTTCGGCAATTTCCATTCACCCCAACGGCGATCGCTATTCTGCAATTGCCGTTATCACATAGCTCCTTCATGCATAACACCTTTAGATCCTCATTACAAAAGCAAGGAAAATAAAAATCTAGGAAAAAAATATTATTTCATTCTAACAATTCAAAATATCCTAGCTTTAATATCCTATTATAACTCTAACTTCCTAGGTAAATAACTTGAGTCAGCATGTACTTCATACTTTTAAAAACTTACTAATGGTAGTACAATGGTTTCCATTTCTCTCCATGATACCTCAAAGATATCATTCAGTGCTTTGACAGCATGCTATAGTTCAAAAGATTAATGCTTCCCTCAACATAAACCACCCCTATGCAGTTCAAAAACTCTTAATGGTTGGGTGTCCCATTCCTCTGGAATAATTTGTTTTGTAACCATTGTCCCTACAGCCACTGTCTTCTCTTGAGCTTTATTAAGTTTTAGGTTTGATTTGAAGTAGACTGCCAGAATTTAAAGATTCATTACTTACAGTGGAGTTACTTTTCACATCGTCATGAAGCACTGCTATTGTTGAATGAGGATTTTCAGCAATGAACTTGATTTCATTCCAAAACAAAACCTGCGGAAGGGCACACTGCAGGATTTGATATCCATACGTGTGAATGGTCCCAGCAACGATGGTTTTCAACTACATGAGGCTATTTTGTGTTGGTTTGAAGGCGGACCTGGAACAAGGCACATTCATGGCCACTCTCTCTCTCAAGCACCAGCTCGTGTTAGGGCTTCAAGTTCTACTAAAGATATTAATTCTAGTTTTATTCTACTATCATGTCTTAATTCAGTCAGTGATAGTTCCTGTTCTTCTAACAGTAGCACACAGTATACTGTACAGTTAAGTTTCCCTCATCTCTCTCTCTTTCTCCTCTCTCAACATCAAAATACTCTGTCTCTCTTAGTCTTGCCTACTGGCTGGCCACCATTCACCTTGTTAACTTCAAGACTTTGCAATTAAAATCAAAAAAATATCATTGACATTGCCTTGACTGCAAAGATATACTGTTTGAGCTCATGAGCTGAGTACTTATTTTTCACTACATATGTGTTGTGTACTTGACAAGTTTGTTGGACGTTGTTCCTCCAAAAGTAAGTCATACCACCACTAGGCTACTCATAAAAATCATTGAAATGCATCTGCTTTCTGCATCAGAAAGCAAGATCACTGTGGGTTCTGCTGTATGTGTGTTTTTTGAACAATTATTAGAATTTATTTTGAAGTTAAGGGGTCATGAGCCGAACAAAATCAATAACACTAAACTCAACTAAATTTGCTTCAGAATTGTAGGACAACAGGAAACCTGTGCCAGGCAACCAAAATTTGTGTCATGGCTGTCTGTGGGCAACTGATTTTCAAAATAAATGTCTAAGCCTGCAGTCAATGCCATCACAAAACTTACTGATATGCCTCACTTTACTACAAAGAAAACACACTGTTGCTATCAGATCTATGAACTGCGCCCTCCCCATTTAGGTCATTGGACAGTGGGATCTTTGGACTGGGGGCATTACACCAGGCTCGGGGTTATACCTTTCTGAAATGAAGGGGTAAGCGATATTTCATCACTTACCCATACCAGCACATTTGTTGCCATCCCCAAAAGTCCTTTCTCCCTTCTTCTGTGGGCATCTTCTCCTTTGGTCATCACCCGAGGTGCATCATGGGTTCCACTCTTCTTAGTGACCGCTGGTCTTGCAGCTTCCAGATAATGTTCTGTGTTTTTCACTGCTGCAGCCAGCGTGGTCTGCTCATGTCAGCTTACCCAATCACAGACCTGATCTGGTAAAATGTTTCGGTACTGCTCCGGTACAATCAAATCCATAATCTCCTCTTTAGTGCGTACCTCTGGTTTTAACCATTCAGTAGCCAAGTAATTGTTGTGTCAGCACTCTAGGTCATCTTCCAGCCCTGAAACCCAATGAATGAAAGTTCCTTCAGTAACTATCTTTGGGTATTCTGACTTCTTCTAAGATAGCCACCTTCACCTGATCATAGTCTCTGGTGGCAGGTCAGTTTGGCTTCTGTATGCAGCTTGGGCATCTCCAGTCAGGTTTGGTGCAATGTGAGTAGCCCGACTTTCTCATGGCCAGGAAGTGGTACTAGCAACTCTTTTACATCAAAAGGTAGGTCTGGGGTCGTCCTCAGAACACATTTTTGTCAGCATGGGGTGGGGTCCTACAGTGACTGGACTCCCTGTGACCTGGAGCTGTGCGTGTTTTTTTTTTTGTGTGTATTTGCAGCACCTCCTTCATATACTCCTGCTGGTCTCACTGTGCCTGCTGGGTCATTCAGTCTCTTTGTAGATGGGTCTCTTGTGGCAGTTGTTGGTCTCTCTGAGTCTGCCGCTGTGCTTGCTGAGACATCTGATCCCTCTGCATCTGAGCCTGCTGTGCTTACTGTTCGGCCAGTCATTTCAGTACTTTAAGTCCATCTTGCCCCTATTAAGACCAGAAGAAGTTCAAGCCCACTGCTAAAGTCAACCCTGTGACAGGGTAGTGAAGTGGGTGACTTCTGGGGGACATACTCAAAGAGAACACTCTGGACACCAGGTTAAATTTAATGAAATCTGTTGTACTTTCAGTAACAAAAAAAACAGCCTGTATTCACCCTTTCCCCTTTACTGGGCTCAAGTGTTGCTTGTTAACACCCCTCCCCGTGAGGTACATCCAACGCCCAGAACAAGCAGGGCAGTGAGGTTTTTAAAGGGCTAACTTGAAAGCAGTGGGGGTTTGGTTCAACTCCCACCACAGAGCCAGTCAAAACCTGCATTTCCTGTGTTGCAGGGTTGTTACGCGGTTTATGAGTAAAAGGAGTGTGATGAACACACACCATCATATACAGCAAAATGATGTCACAAATATAGCATTACGAGATTTTTGTTTGCATGGATTGTCTATTGCTAACAAGGCATATTCATATATTACAAAGCTATTACAGTAAACTACTGTTGTACATATCAAATATACAAAGTCCTGACTCAAAATAGGCAATTTATCATCACGGGTGAGTGGACTGGGCTTTCATAACTCACTCATGGCTCTGCCACTTGTGAGTTACAGTAGTGCCCCCTCATACTTTAAGATTTTTCATTTAATTTTTTATTGATTATACTGCTAAAGAAGATTATTAAGCTATCTGAAAAAGTAAGGAAATTCATTGCAAAAAACTTCATTAATGCACCATTAGGGATGAACCATCAAAAGTAGGGAAATGCAACCTTAGGGTTACATACGGACATACGAAGAAGTCAGCAGGAGAAGGCCATTTGGTCCATCAAGTCTGCTCTTATTGCAAGGTCCACAGTTTGAGATAATGTCCCTGCCCTCCCTCCCCACTCCTCCCATTCTCCCTACCCATGACTCTTCCCCTTCCCCTATGCCTGTCCAAGCCTCTCTTAAAGCTGCCCACTGTCTTCAATGAGATGACCTCTTCTGGCAGTGCATTCCAAGTGTCCACTGCTCTCATTAGCCCATTCCATGACTAAAGTAAGATAGGTACCATATAGGACAATGGAGTGAGCATTAGGGTTCACAACACCAAAACACATCCTTCATACCTGTTACTGCATGCACAGTGGGGTGCGGTCTTACGCTTGGGAACCCTAAGGTTGCATTTCCCTACTTTTGATGGTTCAACCCTAATGGTGCATTAAAGAAGTTTTTTTGCAATAAATTTTCTTATGCATATTGGCACAACACACTCTTTGAGGGTCCCATGGTGTACCCATCATTGCCACCTCCACAAATACTTTGGTCTACTCTAACAAGAGGATAGATAAAAACAAAGTATTGATAATGACACACATTTTTACCAACAGCACTCCACCCTGTTTACTTAAACTACTGTAGGTGCCACAGGCACAGCAATACAAGATAAGGAATACTTCACTGAAACATTTCAGCATTAAATACTTCAGCTCTGAATGTGGCGGGAGGGGAGTCGTCCTTTGCTTCTAATGGACTGTCTCTTTTAAAGAGCAAGTTTACTATAATAAAAAAAAAAACTTAAATCACTGGAGTTACACCAATTTTGTTGTAACTTTATTGCTTTCGAGTTATTATATTTTTACTTTTCCCTGTTGTTGGTCTACTAAATATTGCAGATAATGCAGTACTTATTTCATCAAGTCTCTCAAAATATATCCGATACTCCCCTGTTCACCTCATAAGTGCTGTTTGTGACATCACAGTCTGTTGTCATGGTGAGCACTATGATTATCGTAAACAAAAGTACTGTGAGGTTAAAGGGAAAAAGTCCCCTCAACCTATTTTCTGTATACCTGTGTAGTTTGTAAGCATAAATAATGATTTATTCTCTTATATCCCCTAATTTCATCCTAATTTAAATTTAAATGAAGTTACTTCTCTGTTCTGCCCTGGAGTGAAAAGTGGTTTCACTCCATTGCAAAGGTCATGACCCCACTCATGCAAGACATCATGGGAGTTGATGATGCACACATGTAAAAGCCAGAAGAAGTGCTAGTGTCAGCCAGTTCTGTTGTATGTTTTCTGAAGTCCCTGTATTCTTGTCTTGCACTGGCCATCACACTTTACAAGGTAAGTTTCCTAACGCTTTCTGTTGTTTAAAGTGTGCTTGAGTTGGATAAATGCAATTGGAAGGATGCTGGTACTTGTGATGTTTTGTTATTCAACTGATTTTTTTTGGGGGGGGGACACCATGCTTCAGTAGCTCAGCTCCTGCTCCCCCAGCCCCCTGGGACTTACCACTGGTGGCGATCCTCTCAGGCTTGTCCCCCAGGGCAGGGCTGCCAAGCGGGTGCTCCCAGATGGATTCTATGTTAGGTTCCCGATGGACCCCCATTACTGGGATGCCTCCTTGGCTTGTCCCCCCATGGTGGGACTGCGGGGTTGGGCCAGTCCTGATAGAACACAAAGCTAGGTTGATGGCTGAGTGCTGTGAGTGGGCGGGCAGAACCAGTGCAGTGGAGCATCATTAATGGGGCCAGGAGTTTTTTGCAATGTTTAATCCCATGGGAGGCATGGTGTGCAATGACGCAATGGTGCAAAGCACCGACATCCGGCATGCCTCCCCACTACCCAGGCTCCAGGAGCTGCCCCCCCCAGCCTCTGCCAGAGGATAGTTGAGCACTGGATGCTTACCCACCCTCCCCCCTGGAGGAGGAAAGCAGTCCCTTGTATGCTCAGTCCTCCCCCCATGGCCCTCTGACACTTCTGGTCCATTCTTGAACCCAGGGTGTCAGCATCACAAGTGGAAGCCCTACTGCATCACCGGTGGGCTGGCTATTCAGCTGATTTGTTCTTAAGCGCTAGGAGCTCTTTTCTTACTCCCAGTCCCTTTGATGTGTAAATATGCATTATCAACTCCCAGGTTTTCTTTTATGAGTGGAGTCCTGTCCTTTGCAATGGAGTGAAACAGATTTTCACATCAGGGCAGAACAGAGTGAAGCAACTTCATTTAAATTTAAATTAGGATGAAATTGAAAGAATGCAAAAGAGGGGATCATTGTTCATGTCTAAAACTACACAGGCAAACAGAAAAAAAGGTTGAATGGACTTTCCCTTCAGGTGGGGGAGAGGCAAATGCTTTTTACATAGACTTTTTGGGATGGACTAGCAAAATGTGCTGTATACTTAGGAAATGAACACTGAAATTAAAAAAAAAGCATTCTCTAGTAAATTGTAATAGCTGAAACTTCACATTTACAAAAGCATGCTGAAGTGCAGAGTCGCACTTTAAATTGTCGATACTGCAGATGGTGAGTCTCCTGCTTCTTTAAAAAGCAAGCTCAAAGCATTTTTAACTATGCAATTGGTTTGTTAATATGTGAAGTAACAGGTCATGTAAGCTTGCAGCTGCTGTGTTCATTGTTTAATGTCCAACAGTTCACTTCCTGCTTAAACAAAACAAACATCTCACCAGGCTGTAGCATGGTTCTGCTCCTACTTTGCTGTCCACTACCAATCTGTCCACATTACTGGACAGAATCTCCCTTCTTCCTTATTTGGTCTTGTGTGGCTCAGGGCCCTTGGCCTTCATTGTTTCAGATGTTCTTACCTGAAACC
Organism: Neoceratodus forsteri; assembly: GCA_016271365.2. Taxonomy (NCBI): domain Eukaryota; kingdom Metazoa; phylum Chordata; order Ceratodontiformes; family Ceratodontidae; genus Neoceratodus; species Neoceratodus forsteri. Next base: position 75,841,961 of record JADMNL010000035.1, read on the forward strand.
CTTCCCCCCAGGCTTGTGTTGTTATGCATTATTTACATGTATGGAATGTGTCCATACTATCCTGTGCATACACCATCCTGTGTGTTGTATAAAAGCTTACAATGTCTTGCCAGTAGTTATTCTGATGAAGAGTTGCAGCACGGCATGGCACAGTCATGGACTCATACAAGCTTTTCTGTCAGTCAGTGGTTCATCGGGATTACAAAGACGTGCACATAAGTAATACCGTAGTAACACAAGCTACTTTGCTGAGCTGCCAACCAATAAAAAAGCTGGAATGGATAAAGCCAAGGTAGTAAGAGACAATTAACGAAAACTCATATATAGCACAGAGGAAGGGTATTTGCCAGCTGGATGGTAGTGGCCCAATGGTGTAGGGATTTTATTATACTTTGGTTTACTGCTGAAAGATGTGCCAAACTGTGGTTTGTGCTGTATTAAGCCATTAAGGCCCTACACGAGTCGGGATCTCACTACCTGAGAGAACTCCTGTTTTCCTACTGCCCCTCCCACTCACTCCGATCCTCCGGTTAGGGATTGCTAGAAATTCCCAAGGTATCCCTGAAAACATCTGGAGGAAGATCTTTTGCCTTTATGGCACCTACCCTGTGGAATTCTCTACCTCGACAGATACGAGATAGCCTGACCGTGGAAGGATTTAAAAATTCCTTAAAAATGTACTTCTTTAACTAGGCATTTTCAGGTTTTATTGAGTGGTTGTTATTGTTTGTTATCTGTTTTATTGATTTTAGATGAATTAAGTCGTTTAAATTATGTGAATATCAATAATGAGGAATGAATGGCTTTAAAGCAGTCATAAAATAATTCAGAACTGATTATTAAATCAGCTGATGGGGGTCACTGGTTTTGATGGATAGAGATAAATATGTCAAAGAGATTGGGAGGTAGTTAGCAAATATTGGTTTTTATGTGGAACTGCGGTTGGATCCTACAATACATTTCAAGCAGGAAATTGATAGCTTTCTATCCAAATCTTTTGATGAGGGGCTCATTGATTTACAGACATTTAAGTATTCCACATCCGGTTAGGCAGACTATATATATATATATATATATACATACACACACACACACACACTGCCTAAAATTCATAAGAGCTTAATTGATCCTCAGAGACGTCCCACTGTATGTGGGATAGGTTCCCTGACAGAGCCTTTATCTAAGTTTGTAGATCAGTATATTAATTTTTTGGTACCAAAATTAAGGTCTTATGTTAGAGATTCAACTCAAATACTTAATACTTTGGGAGATTTACAAATGGAAACTGACTGGGCTTTAGTTACTTTAGATGTGGAGGCCTTGTACTGGGGCTGCCCCATGTGGGCGTGTCATTAACATTTTGGTTAGAAAATAGTTCTACTTATACATCGAGATTTGTTGATTTCTTATGCCAGCTGACAGAATTTGTCCTCACAAAAAATGTCATCTTTTTTCAGGGACAGTTCTTTTTACAAGTAAGGGGGACTGCAATGGGGCAACATTTGCCCCCACATATGCCAATCTATATCTTGGCAAATGGGAATTATTGTTCTTCTATGATGTGGTCCAGAATCAGTTTTATGAATCTATCGACATGTGGCATCGTTATATTGACAATGTGTTGATGGGGTGTGGTGGGGGGACTATGACCATCTAATGAGATGTGTACAGTATTTGGAACAATCTGACTCTAATCTGAGATTTATAGCATGTTACAATAAAGAACAGGTTTCCTTTTTGGATATTAAAATCTGTAAAAAAGAGGATGGTACTATAGTAACTGATCTGTACAGGAAACCTACTGACCAAAATAGTCCTTTGGTGGCCAGTAGTTGTCACTCCCGCCACACCATCAACAACATTCCTAAATCTCAATTTATGAGGGTAAGGCGTGTTTGTTCTGATGAAGTAACGTACATACGCAGGAGTCAGGAATTGCGAGAGAAATTTGTTAATTGAGGGTATAGCCTTGCGTTAGTGGGAAAAAAAGGCAAAAGAGGTTAATCATGTTCCCAGGGAAGATCTATTGCAATATAAACAAAGGGGCTCAAATGATGGCAACCAGGAGATTAGGCTGGTTACAAGATACTGTGCCAAAAGTAACATTACAAGGGATACTATCAACAAATTCTGGCACATTCTTAGTACTGAGCCAGCTTTAGAGTCAATAGCAAAATATAGACCAAAAGTTACTTTTAGGAGATCCAGAAATCTATTGGACTGTTTAGTCCATAGTTATCTTCCAGTTCCACAAAAACATACCTGGTTGCCTTCAGCACCTTTGGGGTGCAATCATTGTGGTAGGTGCACTTATTGCAATAAGATCCAGCAGACTAAAGGTTTTACATCTGTAAATGTCTAAACGGTTTTTGATATTAGGGAATTTATTAACTGCAGCACCGTTTGTGTGGTTTATTTAGCCACATGTAATTGTGGTGCTTTTTATGTGGGGAAAGAAAAAAATACTCACCTTAGTAATTATGTTTCTTCTAATGGAGTCTTGTTGTATTCTGACTATTACTATTCTGACTATTGCAGTTAGCCCCAGCACTCAAGCTGCCCCGGAGAGTAGAGGGCTCATTTCTATGCAGAGTACAGAACGTTGTGCTCGAGCTCGGTTCAAACCTCTGTCTGCCGCACTTTGAAGTGCTACTGTCATATTCTTATGACTATTACTAACTAACTACTATGTGGAAATTGCAAAATGTTTACTAGCCAAATGGCAACCAAATATTTTGGATCCCCAAAAGACTCAAGTCAAGAAATCCAAAATCAAAAACCAGGTAGTGAACAATTTAAGACTGTTAAATTAATAATATAATCCACTCTCCCTCTTTAAAGGAGGGAATTGCCACTTACCCTGAAGGTGCAACATTACCTGCCCCACTTCCCAAAAATAGGTTCTGAGAGGGGAGGTAGGGAGGGGGGTCAGAATACAGCAAGACTCCATTAGAAGAAAAATAATTACTAAGGTGAGTAAATTTTTCTTCAAACAACATGAAGTCTTGCTGTATTCTGACTATTGCAGACTACCAAGCAGTACCTCCATGGAGGAGGGAATCAAACCTACCTTGGTAATAGGCTCTGTAGTACTGCTGTACCAAACCAAGCATCACTCCTAGTCTGGATGTCCAGGGAGTAATGCTTGGTAAATGTATGGACTGGTTTCCAGGTGGCTGCCTTACATATCTCCAGCAAAGGAAGATCCCTGGCAGCAGCCAGGGAAGCAGCTGTACCTCTAGTCGAATGAGCCCTCAGGCCTGAGGGAGGTATTTTACCTAGCTTCTCATAGCAGAATTTAATACAAGAGACAATCCACCTGCCAATAGTTCTCTTAGTGGCAGGTTTGACCTAACCCAATTCTCCATAAGTGAAAAACAACTGGAGGGAGTCAAACCTGTGAGCCTTAGTACGCTCAATGTAGTAACTAAGGGCTCTTTTAACATCCAAACTGTGTAATCTTCTTTCTCCTGAAGAAGAATGATCAGTGAAGAACACAAGGAGAGACATATTGGTTCAGATGAAAATCTGAAACCACTTTAGGTAAAAACCTCCTATTAGTTCTAAGGACCACCTTATCTCTATGGAATGAGATAAAATCAGGCTCCACTGACAGAGCTTGCAATTCACTGATATGCCTGGCAGACATAATAGCTACCAGGAACACAGTTTTCCAAGTTAAGTACTTGAGCTCTGCTGAAGACAAAGGCTCAAAATGGGGTTGCATAAGCTGAGCAATGCAAATATTAAGATCCCAAGCAGGGTTACGATCCCTAAAAGAGGATTGGTATGAAACAATCCCTTGAAAAACTTACAGAATACAGGGTGAGATGACAGTGAGGAAGGCTTTCCCACTGACAGAAAAGCAGAAACAGCTGACAAATGTACTTTGAGAGTAGCTGGTCTGAGGCCTAGGCCATTAAGATGAACCATATAATCCAGAATTGTAGACAATTCAGCAGTGTCTGGGGATATATGCTTCTTGGAACACCAAATGCTGAATCTTTTCCATTTGGAGTTGTAAGTTTTTCTGGTGGCAGGCTTTTGAGAGGCTTTGAGAATATCCAGAACCCCTTGGGACAGATGCAATTCTGCATACTCTAACTCATCAAGAGCCATGCCTTGAGATTGAGAGACCGAAGATTGGGGTACAAAATCCTCCCCTGAGAGGAGGTTTACAGATTGTAATTCCTGGGAAGAGACAGGGAAAGATGGACTGCTAGGGACAGCAATGGGGGTACCAAGGCTGCCTGGCCCAGTCTGGAGCAATCTGAATCACCTTGCAAGGTTGTGACCTTACCTTGACCAGAACCTTGAACAGTAGAGGAAAGGAAGGGAAGGCATATAGGAATTTCCCTTCCCAGTTCAAAATCAGAACATCCAGAGGGACTGAGCCCAAGACTGGAGGTCTGCAACAAAACAGAGGAAGTTGGTGATTGTTTGGGGTTGCAAATAGATCTATCTCTGGAGTGCTCCACCTTGAAAAAAATCACTTTCAACACCAGAGGGTCCAGTGACCATTAGTGTTGGCCCTAGGAGATCCTGCTCAATGCATCTGCTAGCACATCGTCCTTCCCTGGAAGGTGGACTGCTATCAGAGAGATCTGCAGAGAAAAAGCTAGGGACCACAATTTCATGGCTTCCGTGCACAAGGCCGTGGACCGCATGCCTCCCTGCTTATTGATGTACCATATGGTGGTGGTGTTGTCTGTCCTGACCTGAACCACCTTGTTCTGCACTGACTGAGAGAAAGCTTGCAGGGCCAGAAAGACCACCCTGAGTTCCAAGAGATTGATATGAAGAAGGGATTCCTGAGGGAACTACAGTCCCTGGGCTGTGAGAGTCCCCAGATGGGCTCCCCACCCCAATAGAGAAGCATCCGTGGTTAGGACCACAAAGTGAGACTGAGTGATGAATGGGACTCCTTGCCTGAGGTTGTCCTGATCCTGCCACCACTGGACAGCCTGGATCAGAATCTGGGTCACTGGAATTAGTTTGGTTAGAGAATCTTTCTTCTGAGACCAAAAGGCCCTCAGGTGAAACTGAATGGCCCTCATCTGAAATCTAGCCCCTTGGACCACTGTTGTAGAAGCTGCCATGTGGCCCAGAAGTTGAAGGAAGTGCCTTGCTGGCCGAGAGACCAGAAGGTGGAATGAAGAGGCCAGCTCTACAATAGCCCTTGCCCTTTCCAGGGGAAGAAAAGCTCTTGCTTTGACTGTATCCAACTCTGCCCCTATGAAGTGAGGAGCTGTACATGCTCGAGAACTGACTTGGGAAGATGGAGAAGGAATCCTAGGGAAATGAGCACTTGCTGAGTCACTTGAAGGTCTGACTTGACTCAGTCTGGGGAACTGACCCACAACGAGCCAGCCGTCCAGGTATGGAAATATGGAAATATTTTTCCTTCTTAAAAAGACCACTACTACTGCTAGGCATTTTGTGAATACCCTTGGAGCTGATGTCAGGCCGAAGGGCATAGCTTTGAACTGATAATGGCCTGAAGGCAATTCAAACCTGAGGTATTTTCTGTGGGAGCACCTAATGGGAATGTGAAAGTAGGCATCTTTAAAGTCCAGGGAGGCTAGCCAGTCCCCTGGCCTTAGAATAGGAAGGATTATTCCCAGAGTCACCATTTTGAATTTTGGTTTTAAAAGATGTTTGTTCAGGTATCTTAAGTCTAGGATGGGTCGCCACTCCCCTGTCTTTTTTGGGGTAAGGAAGTACCTGGAGTACAGACCTTTGCCTCTGTGCAATGTAGGAACTCTCTCTACAGCCTTTAGAGACAGCAGAGATGAAACCTCTGCCTCTAGGGCAATGGTTTCAGAGATGCTTGCAGGTGGAAAAGATCTGGCCCTCAGCTCTGGAAATTTCTTGAAGCTGAGAACCAGCCCCTGGTTTACCACCTCCAGGACCCACTTGTCTGAGGTAACAGACATCCAGTCCTGTACGAAGTAAGCCAGCCTGCCTCCTACAGGAATGGGGGAGTTGACCCGGGCTGACATATCAGGGTGTCTGCTTGGCAGGAGCCTTAGGTTGAGGAATGGATGCAGCCCTGCTCATCCCCCTTCTGCCTCTCACTGAAGAACACCCTCTGAAGAAAGGGAGAAGAGGCCTATGCTTGGTAGAAAGGCCTATAATAAGGCCTGCCCTGCCCCTAGACTGCTGCCTTTGAGGAGTTGCCTGCCTTTCCTTGGCCTGTGTACTCCTATAGGTGATCCTATACACAGCCATCTTTTTCATATAATTCTCTGTCTGCTCCCCAAACAGAGAATTGCCCACCACAGCGAAATCCATGGCCTTAGCCTGGGTGTCCTGTGATGGGTTAGTACATCTGAGCCAAGCCATTCTCTGAAGAGCCACAGATGTAGCCATGACTCTAGATAACACATCACTGGAGTCCACAGAAGCATGGAACTGTACCTTAGATGTTTCAATCCCATCAGCAGCCACCTCCTCCAGCTCCCTGGCCAGCTGGGGGGAGGCCTGCTTAGCCAGTGCCAGTACTGTGTCCCACCTGGACTTCTGGTACCTGGCTGCATAGGACATATAATTAACCTGCCTGAGTCCCAAGGCGGATGCCATGTACTGTTTCTTTGCCGTGGTATCCAGCTTCCTAGAGTCTTTATCTGGGGGGGTGTGAAGCCAAGGGTATATTAGCCTTATCACAGGATGCAGCCTGCACAACCCTAACATGGCTGCATTGTTGATACAAGTACTCTGTACCCGAGCCTGATAAGGTGTACCTTTTGTCCATCCTTCTGTCGACAGGAGGTACAGAATTTGGAGTTTTTAAACTCTTTTGTGTCCGTTTCCCAAAAGACTTATGAAGGGGAATAGACAGTCTCGTGGACTCTGGGATGTCCATCATCTCCACATAATCAGGTTCCTCTTGTTCCTCAACAGCTTCTTCCACAGGGAGCTGGAGGGTTTCTGTCACTTTCCTGTAAAGCATGTAGTGGGAAGGGGACTCAGAAAGCCTAGGAGGTGAAACACCAGAAAGCCTGTCTGGGGAGATGTCCGGTTCAATGGACTCAACCAGACCTCCCACACCATCGTCATCATCATAATCTTCATCCCCCCTCCAAATCCGGTTCATAGAAGTCTTCAGGGGCATAATCTTGAACCGGAGGAACCAACCGAAGTGGGCGCCTGCCAGAAGGCGCCGGATCAGACGGAACCGGACAAAGCAATTCTACAATTCTTATCACACTGGCAATCTCTTTGGTGGTCGTAAAATGGGTCTCTGGATCCGAACCGGCCGATTTTTCTTTTCTTTTCCTTTTTGTAGGAACCGATCCCTCAGGATCGGCTCTCCTCTTGCCCGAAGAAGTATCGCCCTGGTCAGAGGGCTCTCCCTCAGGTTTGGTCAGAACCGAACCGGGCTGGCCATCCAGGTCAGCGGACTTCACGGCCTCCTTATCCCTGAGCCTACCTAATCTTTTTTCCAGACTTAGGGAAATTTTTACAGATTTGGCAGTCTGAATCGAGGTGGTCAAACCCCAGACAATAAACACAGGTGGTGTGGGGATCAGCCTTAGCAAAGACCTCCCCACACACACTGCAGTGTTGAAACCCAGTGGGCCCAGTTTTTCTATTGGGTTTCTCAAATGTAGCCATCCTAATCACAAACTTACTCATTTTATAGCAAACAACCAGGCAAGACACCCTTATCGGTTTCTAACTGTGTCATGGGTATTGGAAAAAAAACACAAGAAAATGTAGGGTTTTTTTTAAACCGATAAGGACCGGTAACCACACTCTAAGTTTATAAACAAAGACAGAATCAGGGGCGTAGCTACAAGGGTGCAGTGGCACCTGGGCCCATGAGGGTTGAGGGGCCCAAATCATAATTTTGATGTTTATTCAAAACTGGGGAGGGGCCCTGTAACATTGCCTTGCACCCAGGCCCTCTGGAAATTTGCTACGCTACTGGACAGAATATATAAATCACTAAAGGGCCGGTTCAGCCAAACCGGTCCAAAAATAAATTTTTACAATTTCCACAAGTTTACTATGTCTAGTTCACTACCTAGTACTTACTGTACCACAGACAAAGATCTGAACCGAAACTTGCGAAAAAATAATCGGTAAAACCGAGGACTTTAACCAACTTTTGAACCATGAGCAAAGGAGAAATCTCCGGAGCGGCTGTTCAGTTAGGCTGAGTAAAGAATCTGACAGTTGCGCTTCAAAGTGCAACAGACAAAGGTCTGAACCGAGCTCGAGCTCAACGTTCTATGCTCTGCATAGAAATTAACCCTCTACTCTCCGGGGCAGCTTGAGTGCTGGGGCTAACTGCAAAGGTCAGAATACAGCAAGACTTCATGTTGTTTGAAACATCTAGGGCATTCAAAGTAAGGGTGATGGAACACCTCAGTGATATTAGAACTAGAGATCTTGCAAATCCTTTGTTTTGTCATGTTAACTCCTCTGAGAAAATGTGTTTGCAACACCAATTTTTGTACTGTGGGACAGAAAGGGTGAGGTTGGACCCTAGGGGAGGTGACCAGGATTTGCTTCTTTCTCAAAGAGAGCAGTATTGGATACACAGGCTAAGTGCACTGTGCTATACAGGATTAAATTATATTTTTGAGTTGACACCATTTTTGAAAAAATAGGTAAATGAAAAATATTTTTGATTAGTAGTTTCCAAATAAGATGCATGTATAAGTGATGTATCACAATCCAGTGGTAAGGCCTTTTGGACCATTTAGATTCTATTGCATATACTGAATTGCAAATTGTTTGCATTCCAATGTAACCATGCACTTACTATGGTTTTCCAAAAATGTAATGTATTACTATATAGATATATTAGTCCATTTATAAATTATTTTTAAGTATTCTGATCCTTGGAATTAATTTCAGCTATTACAGACAGCTACCGTGATTTCTCCTATATACTATGATTCAGATTATATGTGGATTCTGTTACAAGTGGCTTCTGGGTTATATGCTGTGTTTCCATTCTTACATTATTCAGGAGTTTCTAATGTTTATTATTATTGTTATACATATTAAGATATGTCTGTTTCATCTGCACTTGTAGTGAGTTTTTGTTCATTTGTTCATATATGTATTTTTGTGTATTTTATTATATGAATATTTTACTATGGGTGTATGTCACTCTAGAGTGAGGTGGTTTTTTGAACACACTGTCACTTTAAATTTTGCCTTTAAAAGTAGAGTGCATCACCCGTTTGAACACTCCCTGATGATGCTCTGAAGCGAAACCCATAGGAGGCGTGTGGGTCTCACTTGAGCCCCTTTTTAGAAGGTACATGGTGTTTATTTGACTGCTTTTTATGTATGATAGTACTGAATTAAACTAAATTATTTGTCAACGTACAATTTGCCTGTTGAGTGGTCTGTTTTTGGGTCTTATCTGTCCTTTACTGCAGTGAGTGGTGCTGGAGTTTTTGTACGTGGTTGTGCTGTATTAAACCATTAAGGCCCTACATGAGTCAGGACCTCACTACCTGAAAGAACTCCAGTTTTCCTACTGCCCCTCCCGCTCACTCCGATCCTCTGGCGAGGGATTGCTAGAGATTCCCAGGGTATCCCAGAAAACATCTGGAGGAAGATCTTTTGCCTTTATGGCACCTACCTTGTGGAATTCTCTACCTCGCCAGATATGAGATAGCCTGACCGTGGAAGGATTTAAACAATTCTTAAAAACGTATTTATTTAACCAGGCATTTTCAGGGTTTTATTGAGTGATTGTTATTGTTTGTTATCAGTGTCATTGATTTTAAAATGTTACTGGACTATATTGTAAAGGTGCCCTGAGCTCAGGATGGGCACCTTATATAAATAAACGTTACCTTACCTTTACCTTGTACAGACAGTCACTGTAACTATTAGAATTTATTCATAATCCTAATGTGACACCACTTCCCCCAAGTGTTTTCACTCCTCTGACTGAAGGAAAGGTCTGCTTCACAACCACCACGTGTCATGTAATTGAACAGAATATTTATTACTGTTCTGGATCAGCCAACTGGTTCTGCTGAACTTGGATTGTCTGTAATTGCCTTGAAATCATTTTGCAAGCTTGCCATGTAATTAGTTATTCCATCACTGCTGACTGCGAATTGCCTTGTAACTGCCTTGATATGTTCTGCAAAATCGACTTGTAGCTAGATTCAGATAACATGAGTGGGATAAAAATGACAAGATAACAGTGAGAATAAAAAAAAAAACAAGGTGCTGCATCAGCGTATGGTCTGAAAACAAAACGGTAATATTAAATGCATGCTGAAAAGAGAAAATAGCTAGAATTGACGTTTTGACCATAGGTCTTCTTCGGGAATTATCTGAAACAGAAAAAAGAAAAATGAGGAAAAGGCAAAGTACTGTAAGTCCTAACTAACTTTGCTTTTTTTCTCTTCTAGATAATTCCTGAAGAGGACCTATGGTCAAAATGTTGATTCTAACTCTATTTTCTATTTTCAGCATGCAAGATAAAAGTGATTTATGTAATGTGTGTACTGATAAATAGCTAGATAAAAATTGCTATCTTGACCCAACAGAGCAAGAAAATACTATCTTGCAAAGTAGGGTATGGCACAATGCATACTAAACCAATCCGAGAGCAGTTTTCACAATGCTGATATCAAAAAAAGCCATGTACGCCGGCTCCATGGTGCCGAGTGATAGGGGATCGCTCAGCATGCTGGCGACCCAGGTTCATGCCCAAGCCCAGGATGAAAGGAACGGACCGGCGGTGAGTGGTTGGAGCGTCCATCAAATATTTTCTTGAGGGGGCACGAGCCTGCGTAACTCTGGCGTATCTCCTGGCAAACTATCGTAGTGGTGCGCTTTGCAGTGTGGGTGACCACATGCCGCAGTGTGCCCTGCCAGGATGCCACATGTATGTGGCCATCTTGTGGGGGGGGGGGAGTGTCATGGGAGAAAATGGCAGCTTGGTCAACCGGATGATGGTCACCAGGTCCCCTCTCACCATGAAGCCCTGACGGAACACCTTTTATTCTGCTCCCATGGCCCCATGCACCGGGTCAAGTTTGAACCCCAGTCTCCCATCTCTTTGGCCGGGGGGGGCCTCAAATGAAGAGACCTGTCAGACGTGCCTGGGGGCACAGAATCGGGATGGCAGCAGATGGTGAGGGGGGACATCATGGCTGGTGGGGGGCTCCTAGGTGGCCCAAAGGAGTGGACAGATGAGCAGTGGGGATGGAGCATAAATAAAGTGAAGAAAAAAAAGAGCCACGTACATCATTGAAGCCAGCAGTTGAAATAAAAACAGTAAAATAGTTATACAAACAGCAGATTTAAAATACATAACTAGTAAACTGATGTTGTAAAAACAGAATATGCAATGGTCTGATTTTAAAATATGCAGATTACTATCACTTGCTGTGAAAGGACAGGACTTTCATCTGTCACTCATGGCTCTGCTATGGGTGAGTTAGGGTCTGACCCCTGCTAAATGAAGATAAGCTGCAAATTTTGAGTCAGCCTATTGCATATCACTATATCTTTGCTGATGGTAACAGTAATAACAAGATATCAACAATATATTGCTGTTACTGTTACCACAATGGATATCTTGAAGGTTAAAGCAGCAGAACAATGAACATGTTTTTTCCAGTAAGCTAGTTCAGCTGTAATTAGTTAAAAATATTAGCATACCTGTCTACTCTACTTCTTTAAGTACCTCCTGTGCTGCACATCATCAGTTTTTTTTTCAATCCTAATCTTTTCCAGGTCATCAGTGCTATTTCTAAGTCAAATGTGGTGGCCATCTTTTTCTCTTGAAAATAAACTAATTTAAAACATTTATAGAATACTCAAATGTTGACAGAAGTGCAACATTTCACCACTGAGTAAAACTGGAAGATACTTGGAATCCTTTATGGTGAAAAAAAAAAAAAAAGTAGGTCACATTTTTTGCTAAATTTCGCTGTATCACTGCTTAAACATCATTATCATGGCGGAATACCGAACCAGTCAGACAGCGCCTTTTTACAATTCTTATGACATCACAATGCTTAGTGCAACACTGAAGCCAGCAGTGGAAATCAAAGAGAAATAGTTAAATCTTCAAACAAATGGGAGACTTAAAAAAGTTAAACTAGTATACTGATGTCGTGTCAATTAAATGTGCAATGGTCTGAGTCAAATACACAGTTTATCGTCACTTGTGAGGGGACAGGCTTTTCAGAACTCACTCCTGGCTCTGCCACTCGTGCGTTATGGCCCTGCCTACTCACACTTGAAGATCAAGTGCATATTTTGAGTCGGGCCTTTGCATATCCCCTGTGTGCCTCCTCTCTTCTAAACCTGTATTCAGTTTGTTTCTGTGCTGTTTGTCACATCCAGGACCTCCTTGTAAACGAGCATTGCTCAATGGAGCTGTTCCTGGAAAACAAAATACAAATGCCATGAAACTGCAGGATGTTCAGCATCCACTTAATAAACGTTATCACTGCCACACACAATGGGTGGGTTGCACGCCTCAAGCCTTTTGCCTCCATGAAGTGTGGCGATATTGCCTATAAAATGTTTTTGGCCAAATAATTTAACAAAAAAGCAGAACCTTATTTAAAAATGACTTTAAAAAAGTGAACTTAAGCTAGTTCATGTTGTTATGATGTGGCTGTTTATCTTTTTAGAATGTGAGTGCATCCATTGCTACCACTCTGGTTATTACCTACTGCATCACTAAGACACAGAAGTTTGTTTGTGAAGCCATGTGGTGAGCTCAGCGCATGATCATGGGATGGGATTCTAAATCACAGTGCAAGATTTCTGCCCCATTTAAAAAGGCATAAAATAAAAAGTCCTGCCGTAAAAATCAAAAAGCATTGCATTTTTTTTAGTTGTTTAACCAGGAGTAGCAAACTAAGCTGAAAGTTTTTTTTTTTTTTTTTTTTTTTTTTTTTTTTACAGGTGTGACCTGGGAGCACAGGGAAGTTAAGTGACTTGCTCAGGGTCACACAGTATGCAAGTGGAAGCTGTGGGATTCAAACCTAGGTCTGGTCTGCTGGATGTCACCAGATTTGCAGCTCAGAGCCTTAAACCACTGTGCTATACTGCCCCTCTGCATGCAGGGAAACTACTTTTAAAAGGGAATTACAGTATTAAAATACATGTAAAACTGCATGCAAGCAATTCACTGAAAATTCCACATTAGGGCTAGCTAAGGGTGGGACGTGTTGCACAGCTGAGAAGCTCAGCTCTGGGGGAGGATGACAGGGGCTGCACGGCAGTCACACAACCTTCCAGTCAATCAAGAAGGAAGAGAAGGACTGCCCACTAGCACAGTAGTAGTAGTATCACTTGTGATGCTGGCAAGTGGAGTATGGGAATGAGTTCAAGTTATTGGGGCTCACTGGGGGGGGGGGACTGCACATACCAGGTGACACTCTACTGCTTCAGGGAGAAAGGGATACGATCCCCACTATTAAACTGCCACCTGGGTGAGGACGGGTGGCAGTGCAGCCCAGACACATAGGGGTGGGGGGACTTCAGCCAGGCTCTACACAGCACCCTGGTGGCTCCTTCTGTGCTTACACTTTGAGTGGGACAGAATGGCAAAATGGATAAACCCTGGTGCAAGCGGGACGATCCCAGGCGTACTTGGGAGCCCTGCCTCTGACCATTAGCCACCCTCTCCACCCAAAGTTCTCCTGCCTCTAATCCCCACCCCCACCCCCAGCGGTGGGAAGTTTGTGTCTGACTTGGCCAGCCCCAACCACAAGATTCAAGCCCGTGGTATTGAAAGGCATAGGCGTAAGTGCTAGGGACACAGAAGATGGGGCAGCATCACTGAAGGTGCATAAACTGTAAGAAAGCAAAAAAAAAAAGGCTGAGAGGACACAGAGACTTGCGCCCCCCCCCCAGGTCACTGCAAGAATGCAAGCATGATGACCCCATCATTAGGGTGCAAAAAACTTGGACTTTGACAAGTTTCACAATATTAGGAATTTCAGAGACGTACCTTATAGCGTCTGACAACTTCCCCTATAGGAATCACATTATGATGTCTGTGCTGTATAGACCTGTCACAGACCACGCAGATGGGTTTTAAATCATCTTCACAGAACAGCTTCAGTTTTTCTTCATGCTCCGTGCACAGCTGCCCCTCAGCTGGCTTTTCGTGTATTACAAAGCTTAGCTTCCTGATGCTGTTCACCAGGTTAGCTAGCTGCCTGTTAGGCCTGAGGACCTTCTGCCCAAACTCTGCTCTACACTCAGGGCAGAAGACGTTCCCTTCTGATCTCTCCCAGAACTCTGTGATACAGGCTCGGCAGAAATTGTGTCCACAGTCCGTAATGACAGGCTCATAAAAATAATCCAGACAGATGGAGCATACTGCTTCATTTGCAAGCTCTTCTGCCGCTGCTGCCATTTTCATGCAGGAAAAATGCTGGGTTGAACTTTCAGTTTCAAATCCATAAAGCAGGCCACAAGTCTTCCAGCACTGAGATCAGATTACGACCTTAACCCACTGCAGCCTGCTGTTTTGCATAAGAGTCCATGAAACTTTTTTTTTCTGCTGATGAGGCAGGCACTGCCACCTAGTGGTTAGAGCACAGAATTGAGAACCAAGAGTCCTCATATGCCACCAAAACACAGATACTTATCCTGTGACCCCTTGTAAATAACTTCTCTAGTTCACACACATCCAGCCAGGGTCAGCATCATACCTCTCAACCTTTTTTCCCCCAAATGTGGAACATTGCCTGTCAAAATGTGAAACAAATGGGCAAAATGTGGAACACTTAATCAAATCTTTACCCAAGAAGCTCAAAACACTGTTAACATGTTGCATTTATATTCAGAAAGTCTGCTATTAATTGAATAAGTTCTTTTTTCCATCATTTACTATGGATTTTAGCTATGAAATGTTGACTTTGAATGTGGAACAAGTCCTCACAATGTGGAACAGGGAGCTTTTGTGAAGTAAAATGAGGAACGTTCCTCATAATGTGGTACAGTTGAGAGGTATGGTCAGCATTACGGAATGTCACGTATTTAATCTGAAATAGGTCCCACCATAGTGTCATGTGTTTAATGTGAAATGGGTCCTACCACTTAAGGGGGAGGGTAACCAAACTTTTGATGCACTGTTGTTTTTTGTTAAAATGTAATGGTACTTTCAGGGCAGTAATCTCCATGATCATGTGTCCGAGAACACCGTTTCTCAGTTGAGGCCACCACGGCCACAAGAGGCCATCTGAACAATTTTCTGCAGCCACACAGCTCTTCAGAGCTCAACTGTAAAGGTAATGAAATGGGCAATTTCTTACTTTTTATATAAACACAGGAGGTGCAGTTCAAGGGAAAATATATCAGAGAGTTCATTATTTATTTATTTCAAAAGTTTCATTAGGAAAGGCATACTGAGCTGGTAACAGCTTGTTTCCCAGATGTGTCCTGGGGGAAAAGGGAAGGAAGAGCAATGTATAGCAATCATAAAACAGTAAATTACATGGCAGGATAAGGAAGCAATGAATACTAAGCAGCAATCATAAAGCAAATTATACAATATTTGTGCAATTTTGTTTGTACAATTAGGCAAGGATGTTGAGGTGGTTTTAATCCGGAGGAATCAAGGAGGAAACAAAGTGCAATAGGAGGGAGAGGCAGAGAAAGCTATCTAATGGGTTTTGAGGGAGAGACAGTGCCAAGGTAGTGGGGGATAGCAGAAGGGATGGCCAAGAGGAAACTGGGAGGGGGTGAGGGTAGTAGGTAGAAAGTAAAGGAACAGGGACAGCTATCAGGAGCAGTCACAGGTGTGAGTAGAGAAGTCATGGAGAAGGGAGGAAAGTGTGTGCTGAAAGGAGGCAGAGCAGATGTTTAGAGGGAGTAAATTCCATAGTTTGGGGAAATGGTAAGAGAAAGCAGCCTGGCCAGCTGATGATGTTCTAGAAGGGTGCACTAGGGGGCAACATCCAGAGTTAAGAAGGGAGTAAAGGAGGGGTGGAGAGAAGAAAGGTAAGGTCAGAGGGGAGGGGAGGGAGCCAAGCCAGTATTTAAAGATAAAGGAGGTGCAGTGAACGAGGTGCCTGGCTTCAAGGGAGGGAAGGGATAAGGAGGAATAGAGGGAACAGCAGTGGGTGCGCGGGTGGACAGTCCAAGGCAAAATGGCTGAAGGAGTGAAAGTGGGGGTCCAATCTAGCTAGGGTAGACTTAGGAGTGGCACTGCAAACAATGTCACCAAAGTCAAAAATGGGGAGAATCATTTTTGGGACTATAGCTCAGCGAGCAGGAAGAGGAATGCAACCTTTATTCCTGTATAGTGCACTGTGTTTAGGGTGACATTTTTTGTGGATCGGTTCATAGGTGAATTCAAGCTAGTTAGGACTTATGTCCTTAATGCTTACCTTTAGGTTGTGTATTTATCATTTTCCTTTACTCATTTATTGTAATTTCCCAAGATTGCTTGGTTAATTTTGCTTAATTTATTTTCCCAGAAGAAACATATCGAGTCTATGTTTGAAGGTGTCTATACTTGTGCTAGTAACCACCTCAACTGGCAGCGAGTTCCACCCAGCAAACACTCTCTGGCTAAATCAGTGTTTCCGTGGTAGTGTTTGTCAACTTTGGGTAGCTAATTGAAACGGATACCCCCTCGATTCATATTTAGATTTTCTCAAGGTCAACCCTATATTTTCTATTAGATCATTATCTTATATTATTTTATACAACATACAGTTGTCACCCCTAATCCTTCTGTACTGCAGGGTATACAAGTCCAGTTCCTGCAGTCTTTCAGGATATGACATGCCTGCCAATCCCTCTACAGCCCTAGTTGTTCTGCGTTGGAGTCCCTCCAACTTGTGGATATCTTCTTTTTTGTATGGTGCCCACACCTGGGCACAATATTCCAGGTTAGGCCTCACCAGAGCCCTGTAAACAGGCATGGTCACGTTCCTGTCTGTACTAGTTATATGACTTAGTATGCAATTTAGTATCTGATTATTCTTTTTAGCTAGTTTATTGCAACAGGAACCGAATTTTAAGTCTGCACTAATTGTAATCCCTAAATCTCTCTCCTCAGTTGTTTCCCTAAGTTCAGAGTTACCTATTTTATATGATGATTTACTATTTTTTTACCCATATACATAACAGTGCATTTAGCACTGTTCAATTCAAGTTTGCTGTTTTTACTCCAATTTTGTATAGTGTTAAGTGCTTCTTGTAAGTCAGTGGTATTTTTTTGTGTTTTCGTTATGGCTCCAATTCTGCAGTCATCTGCAAATTTTGTCACCCAGATGTCTCTGTTTGGTATTTTTAATGATGTTATATAAATATTGAAAAGACAAGCCCAGAAAAGTTGAGGTGATGGTTGAGCCAGACTCCTAGGTACTTAAATGAGGGAACATCATCAATTGTGGCCCCATCTAAGATGTGAAACGAGGGGAGAGCAGTACACTTTGTGAGCTTCTGCCTTTTTCCAAAGGTCATGGAGACCATTTTCTTGGCATTGAGTGATGCCAGATTAGACCAGAACCACTGCTGGACATTGCTGAAGCCCAGTTTGAGCCTGGACATCAGATCAGAGGGAGAGGAACCTGTGGTAAATAGAACCATATCAGCCGCGTACATGTGGATGGACGTAGAGTTGCAGGCAGCAGGGAGGTAATTTAGGAAGATAAAAAAAAAAAAGAGTATTGGACCAAGGACCGACCCTTGGGGGACATAAGTACTGACAGGGAGAGGGCAGGATAGGGAGTCTCCAGTTCTAACAGATTGAGTCCTACCCTCAAGGTAGGAACGGAACCAATTAGTAGAGGAATTGGAAAGCCCTGCTGCCTTAAGCTTGCCAAGGAGGAAGGGGTGGGCAATGGTGTTGAAGGCTTTGGCCAAGTTGGCAAAGATGGCGGAGGTAATAAGGCCCTGATCCATGCCTTATAGAATGGAGGCAGTGAGCCAGAGAAGGGAGGAGGTGGAATAGGATTTACGGAAACCAGACTGTTAAATGATGAAGAAGGAGGAGGAGGAGGAGGAGTTGAGGGGGGAGTTGAGACAATGCAAGGTGTTCTTGAAGTTTAGCTAAGGTGGGGAGCAGGGAGAGAGGGTGACAGTTGTCAGGATGAGTAGAGTGTCCACCTTTGGGAAGAGGTATGACTGTGGCCTGTTTCCAAGTGTCAAGGACAGAGGCAAGGGAGAAAGAGAGGTTAAGAAGGCAGGTGACAAGAAGAGCAATTGCAGGGGCAGAGAGATAGAGGAGTTTTTCATCGAGACCATCGGGGCTCTTACCCTTGAGAGGATTTAACACAAGAAGGGCCTTGAAGGTGTTTGCAGTAAAGACATGGGAAAAGGAGAAGGGGGGGACAGGGTGACAGGATGGGGAGGGAGGGAGGAAGAGGAGAAGGAGTGCAGAGGTGAAGAAAGAGTTGAGCTTGGAGGCAATAGAGAGGGGGTCAGAGATTGGGATGTTACCTCCCTTGAGGACTGGGAAGGAGGACTGGGTTTGGGGGACAGAAGAAGGCATGGGTGACTTTCCAGAACTTAGAGGGGGTGGTTAAGGTTGTTCTGGAAGGTGGAGAAATACTTAGCCTTGGCAAGCCTAGTGGCTCTGGTACAGGCATTGCGAAGGGCATGGTACTTAAGCAAGTCAGCATGGTAGCCAGTGGACTTGTGAGTCTTCAAGGCAAGATCACATGCACGTAGGCAGGCCATTAACTCTGCAGAAATCCAAGGAAGATGGGAACCTCAGAGCCTGGTTTTCCTAAGGGGGGCATATTGATCCAAAATGTCAAGGTATCTGGTATTGAAGTAGTCAAGGGCAGAGTTAATGGATCAGTTTGGTGACCAGTTGGTGGCTACCAAATCTGCATGGAGGAAGGACAAATCCAGCAACCGGAACGACCGGATCTGGAGGAGTTTGGAAGGAGCTTTGGGATGGTACATCTTGAACATGCAGTAGACTACATGGTGGTCACTAATGGTATTAGGGAGGGTGCTAGCATCTATAATGTTTTGAGGGTGAGAAGTAAGAGCCCAGTCCAGCAAGGAGTGGTTGAGGGATGTATGATTATGTTGAGTAGGGTCAGAGATCAACTGTGTTAGATTGAGGGGCTTAATATTTTGGCATTAGATTGAGAGGGGGAAAGCCAACTGTTATTAAAATCTCAAAGAATGAGTAGTTCACCAGAAGAGGCATGAGTGAAGATAGCAGTCAGGAGTTCAGTGATAGATGAGTTAGGTAGACCAAGGCAGCAATAGATGCCAGCCACAAAGACAGGGACAGAGAAAGGGATAGAGAGTTTGAGAAGATGTTCATGTGCAGAAGCAAAAGGAGATAGAGAGTACAGGGACAAACTGGATGGTAGAGGAGAGGTAGATGGCAACACCACCCCTTGAAGCAAGATCCTGCTGAGTGAAGGTGTACCCAGGGATGGTGACTGCAGAATCAGGGATCTTGGGGAATAGCCAAGATTCCAAGATAATCAACACCTCTGGTTGAAGATTAACCATGAGTGGTTGCAGCTGGTCGATCTTGGGAAGGAGGCTTCAGGCATTAATGTGAGTCACTATAACCCTTTGGGGAGACAGTAGGAGGAGGGCGTACAGGGCCGGGATTGGGCTCTACATCACCTGCCACCAAGAGAAGCAGTGAGATTAGGAGCTTGATGGAGAGTGAGAAATGCATTTGTGTGGCTGGTGAGGGGAAGAGAGGGGGTGAGAGGAATGGGGGAGAAAGGATTTAAGGGTTTCATGGTGGAGCCAAGAGAAGGGGAGGAGGGAGCTACCTGGGAGCCAGGGGAATGTGAGTGAGCGGGGAGGCTAGAGAAGGGGAGGGTAGGAGAAGGGGAGGAAGAGGGCAGGGAAGGAAAGCCAGTGGGAGGGAGGGAAGCAAGGAAAAAACAGGAGGGGAAGGAGTGAGAGGGAGATAAGCAACATATTAGAAAGACTGGAAGAAATAAGGGAGCAGAACTTGATAAAGGAGGAGTGTGGTGGGAGCTAAGACAGAGAGGGGGAAGAAGAGAAAGTGGAAATCTGATTGATAAGGTAGGGGTGCACAGTATGGTGAGGTGGGGGGAGGAGGAGAGGAGGGATGATGAGCTGGCAGGAGGAAGAGAAAAGAAGAGGAAGCAGGTAGCGCAGGTGAACAGCACAGTAATACAAGAGATAAGGGGACCCTACATAGGGGGTTTGTGCAATTTATGGTAAAAGGAAAAGAAGAAAGCACAGGACAGGTGAGCAGAGTAGAGATACAAGACAGGGGGACCCAATATAGGGAGCATATGCAAATGCTGGAAAGGGCAGGGAAGGTGGGAGAGTGAAGGCAGTCGGGGGTGGGGGGAGAGGAGTGATCTGCTGGCCAGGGGAAGGAGCAGTGCAGTGGGGGAAAGATAGGGGAGCCTAGAATAGTGAGTCAGAGCAACAGCCAATGTGTGAGGTGAGGGAGGAAGAGTGAGAAAAGCAAGAGAAGGGACAGAGGAGGGGGAGAAACAGGCAGGGGTGCAGTACACATTTGGAGCAGGGCAATTAGGATGGAAATGCAGTATTAGCAACTTGTAGCAGGCAGTAATGAAATGTGTTTGGAATACACCAATAACATTTGTAGTGATATGTAGACAGACTGAACAATAAAACAAAACATGGCAGGGTGACAGTTAAGCTGGGAGGTAGATAACATCATCTAGTGTTAAACATAGACTGTAGTAGGGTATGCAGTCGAAGTGGCAACTCCCTAGGACAAAGGCTGGTTGTCGGCACCCAGTTAGAGGCACAACGTAGGTCAGCAAATATTCAGCAACAGCTGTTTGCACAGGGTGGCCCATCCTACTCACACAGAGCAGAAAGGTAGGAGGCAAATAACAGGAATGTGAGCTGGCTGAACACCTACTCAGATATTTGCTGACAGCATACATATAGCATGTATTTTGTTTTAAAGGGCTAATCAGTATCCAGTATACATACACTTATGGACACATGCAGGATGGGGCTTAGGCAGAGACTCCTGGTCTCCTGGTGTCTCTCCTCTGGTGACTCCCCCTCGAGGGCCCCCACTCCTGCTGTGCCACTCATGCTGGGACCGCTAGGAGCCAGTGGGATAAGAGGACTGCTGAGTATTTATTTATTTATTTAATCATCAGTTTACAGACCTTTGAGTCATAGACTCATTTACAAAGGCACTTCGTCAAGAGCGCAATACATCACAGCAAACAAACAGTACTGTACATAACGCTTAGATTAAAAAAGCAACCAGTGTTACAGGCATTCACTGGTGATACACGCTTGGTAATAGGTAGTTCACAGTAGTCATAATATAGGTACACGAGTACCACGTCAGGTAGCAACCTGAGATATTTTATTACATTAGTCAGCAGATGCTGCATGAGACCCCAGGTATATACAGTAAAAGTAGACAGGGCAGACCCAGCCTAGGGGTGAAGGTAAGGGGCAGGCGGAGGATTATGTGCAGTTGCAGCAGCGAATGCTTGTCAGATGGCTTGTGAAGGAGACCTTGAAGGGACCAAGCTTAGTGGAGACAGCTATATTAGCTGGGAGGGAATTGAACCAGGAGGGAGCCTGGTAGCAAAAGGATCTCAGGACCATAGAGGTCCTTACCCTGGGGACAATAAGGGAGGTTTTGACAGTGCTGCGAGTGGAGACTGAGGGGGAGGCACGCTGCAGGGAAGTGGCAACCCCAAGGGGGGGGGGGAGAGCCCTAGCAGGGTCTTTTTTTTACAAGAAGGCAGGTTTGGAAGCAGAGTCTTTCTTCAAGGTTGAGCAAGTTGGTGGTGGAGTACAGCAGGCACGTATGGGTGCACCTAGGGGCTTCCAGCATTAGCCTGCAGGCCTTGTTTATAGAGAGCTGGATTCTTGCAAACGCAGTGCTGTTGGCTGCAGCATAGATGAGCAGCCCATAGTCGATTAGCGACAGGACAGAGGAGGTGTTTGCCAGTCTAAGGGCCTCTTGTGGTAGGCAGTCCCTATGGCAGTATAACAGTCCAGTCCTGACACTGGTGGCAGCAGAAAGGGCATTGATATGGGAATGGAAGGAGAGTGCTGAATCAAAGGTAATGCCCAGATACTTGTAGGAGGAAGCCTGCTCAATGGGGTTTAGTGTGCTAGGCATTATCACAAGAGGGGCACCACTGACTTTGCTTTGGCGATGCGAGAAGAGCATAGCTTTGGGCCTTTTGAGGTTCAGGACTAGCCTTTGTGATGCGAACCAATGCTCAGCTCTATCAAAAGCTTGTTGGAGGGTGGCCTGGAGTGTGTTGGGGTTGGGGTCAGTGGTGAAGAGCACAGCGTCATCCACGTAGAGGAAGATCTTACTTGGGCAGGCCAAGGGAAGGGAGTTGACGTACAGACTGAAGAAGAGAGGGCCTAAAATGGAGCCCTGGGAACCCCAGAGCAGACAGGTCATGTGTCAGATAGGGTGCTATTGATTTTTACACACTGAGTTCTGGCAGAGAGGTAGCTGGTGAACCATGCATGGGGGCCGGGGAGAAACCAAGGCATCTGAAGGAGTCAAGCAGGAGAGGATGGCAAACTGTGTCAAAGGCCTTGGAGAGGTCAATGAACATGGCACCGGCAGGACTTCCAGCATCAAGAGCAGAGTGCAGGAAGTTGGAGAATTCAAGTAGCGCGGTTGTGGTGCTGTGACCTGCATGAAAGCCATGCTGTTCAGGGCACAGGATATTGTGCATGGCCAGGTATTCAGCAAGCTGGTTGGCAACTACTTTTTCAAGGGCCTTAGAGAGTGGGGGGAGGATGGAGATAGGTCGATAGTTCTTTAGGACGGGAGTGATGATGGCGGTTTTCCATGTGCTGGGGAACTACTCCAGGCACAGAGAGTGGTTGAGCAGCTCGCTAAGTGGAACCAGGACAGCATCCAACATCAGATGAAGTAGCCTAGTGTCCAGTTGGTCGGTGCTGGGGTTGTTACTACTAACGCTTTTTGCTGAAGGGGTCTAGCCTCCAATGGGAGATGGTACGTAGGTAGAAAGGAGGTCTCTGGAGAGTGGGCAGGGGTGCTACTGGGATGGGGTCAGAGAAGTTACTGGGGCAGGACTGAACTCAGGTCTGAGAAAGTGTGGTTTAGGCAGTCTGCAATGCCAAGGTGGTCAGAACAGACAGTTCCATTAAAGGAGAGTTGAGAGGGGGTGGGGAGCGGGATTTCCCATTCTGCTCCTTTACATTATCCCAAAAGTTTCTAGTAGACCCCCAGGAGGAGACAAGAGTGGATTGGTATTACTGGGCTTTGGCCTGTCGAATGGCCCAAGTACACTTATTGCGCTCAGCGTTGTACTCTTGCCTATCAGCTGGCTTGCCAGATTACATGGCAATGTGCCATAGGTTGTCTCTCATTTTAAGTTTGTGAAGGAGGGAGGGGGTAACCCAGGGCATGTTTTGCTTTTTGGTGAGATTTCTAGCGAAGGCAGCATAGAGGTCACAAGCAATGTTAAAAGTGCGAGTGAAAAAATACAATGCCTCGTCTGTGGACGGTGCAAGCCTGACTGGGGACCAATCCAGTTGTGAGAGGTACAGTTTAAGGCGACGTCACTGGGTGGTTTGTGATGCAGGTTTGCTGTTGGCAGCAGACCAAGAGAATATGACTGGGGAGTGGTCATTAAGTGAGTTGGGAAGTACACCGATATCGAGCACCCTCTGGGGGCGGTTGGTAATGGTGATATCCAGGAGGGTGCTGGAGCCAGTAGAGAGGTGGAATCTAGTTGGGGTGGTGACAAGCTGGGACATGTCAAGGGTGGCAAAGATATCTCTGGTTTGGGAAGCCATGGCAGAGAGCTAGTGGATATTCAGGTCACCAACAATTATCTGGGCCATTTTGGGTGGTAGGCCAGAGAGGTAGTCAGCAAGCACCTGAATGGCGAGGTCTTGCTTTCTGGGGAGAATATAGGCAATGGTGAGAAAGAGTGGGCCCTGTTATCAAGCTTGGGTGGTGGAAGTGCATGTCCAAGGAGGGAGTCACGCATATAGACAGCACAACCACCTCCATGCTTACCCACCCAATCTTCCATGAAGAGGGTGTAACCAGGGAGGGAGACAAAGGAGTCGGGGATGGATTTGGATAACCAGGTTTCGATAAGTGCGACAATGTCTGGTTGGTGCTGAGTAACGCAGCATTGGAATGCAGTAGCCTTCTTAAGGAGGCTGCAAATATTCATAGAAGCTATGTGGAGTCCTTGAGCCTGGGCAGGCTTGTTCATAAAGTTGGGCACAGGGCCAAGGTTTGGATGAATGTTACCTGATAGAAGCAACAGGAGGGTGACTAGGTGCACCAAAGTGTGGTAGTGATTGTGGCATCTCCCCTTGTGACTAGACATGGGGCCGGGTGCTGGGGTGGGTAGAGTACGAAGGGTGGGAAAGGCATTGAGGAGAAGAGACCAAGGTATGAGTTGGAAGTAAGAGGCAGCAGGGGTTGAAGTGTGGGGGTACCAAGGGGAGGTGATCAAGCATCGGGGGTCTGGTAGAGGTGTTGCAGATAAGAGGGGGGTACTATGCATAGAGGGTGATGGTCCTAAATAAAGTGGGGCTGGTGTAGGAAGTAGGACCATAGTCAGTGTCAATGCACTTGATCCCAGTTACATTGAGGATGATAAGTTATTTGAGCACGAGAGAGGATCACCCCTTTAAGAAGTTACAGAAAGGAGAGCCCCTTTAAGGAGTTGCTGTAATTGACTAGTATGAGGCCTCAGGGGTGGGGATCACTGGGGAAGTGTACTTAATAAAAGGAGGGAAGAAGTGGTGGTGGGGTGGGCGAAAAAATTGTCCAGAGAGCAGTACAGCAAGGCACTGACTGAGCTGTGTTTTGAAAAAGGTGCCTTGTATGCTTTCTTTTTCTTTCTCAAAGAGGGATCTGCAGCATCCACTTGGGAAGCAGCCACAGTCCCCAGTCCAATTACAGGGATTGAAGCCTGATAGCACTGAGCTAGGAGCTGACCACACGTACCTGCTTTCCTTGGTCAGGGGGTGGCAGGCTAGATGCAGAGGTCCAGCCGCCAGCAGGTAGCAGCGCCAGGGCCACTCGACTAAAGTGGAGAGCCTGGTTTGGGCTTGTGGCTAAAATAGATCAGTACTCTGATTGATGGAACAGTCACAGATGAAGAAATACCTACTGCCGTTTCAAACTGCTGGGTGGGGTCCACTGGAGAAGCATACAAGGGCAAGAAGGCTCCAATCTCGGGACCACTGGCTGGCATCCTCCTCATGGCTGATGGCAGCCTGGCACTGAAGATAAGAGTCCCTCTCTGGCTACGATCGCTGCGTGCTCTGACTGACGGAACAGTTACAGATGAAGAAGCAGTTCCTGCTGTTTGACTCTATAATGTGTTATATCAGAGGTTTTGGGGTATAACAGGGGGTTGCTTTGAAAAAGAAAATAAGGAGGGAGGCCATCAATAAGTTCTGGTGGCCACACTGAAGCCCTCTGAGGCCACAAGAATTTGACACTTGAGAACCACTGTCCTAGAACAATATCCCACATATAACTGGAACTACAACATGTATTCATTAAACATCAGAGAACTACCGGTGTTACAGGAGTGGTACTGTACTAGTATTTACAGGGTAACCATTTACTGTGCTACTATTTACAGGGTAACTTTATTTACTATTCTAGTTTTTACAGGGTAACTTTATTATCTTGAGCTCTGTGTGAAGCAGGTTATTAATACAAACAAAGCTGGGAGCAGAGTTCATAATGGCCAAAAACAAGGGTGCCTGCCAGTGATAGTTTTTTTTTATATCATTACTGTTACCATGTTCACATTCTTGCAATTTTTTTTCTCTCTTTTGCCTTCAATAGTGTGACAGTTACTCCTTCTAATGACTACTTAATGAATCTTTCAAAGAGTAAAGAAAGATGATCAGGCAGTTATGCTAAACCATAGAGGCACAATTCAGACAGGAGGTGCCAGTACATAAGTGCCGAATTTGCAAAACACAAAGGTGATATTTAAATTACTTAAAAAAAAAAGAAAAGGGTTCCACTGCTGCAAAACACAAGCTCCTCATAGCAATTTTTTTTAATGGGGATTGATATTGTCCCAAAGAGATACTGTTCTCCCGAGTTAACCAATCATTTGCCTTCGTTGTTTTTGTGACGTCTCCATTTTTCAGTATGGAGCCATAGGACATTAGTAAGATGCTCTATTTGGAAAGCCAGAAATTTCAATGCCATGTCAGGACACATCATAGTTTTTTGAGGAATCAAGGAATAGATTCGACCTGTGCAGAAAAAATGTGGAATTCTGGAATTTCTTTTTTTAATTACACGGAATTCCGAAAAGCATTTCTATGTAACCCGCAGAATGATATCCCTTGAAACAGTATTGTGCAGTTTGCAGAAACTGAATCTTTGGATTATGTAAACTGTTGTATACTATTATGTGGTTTATGTAAAACAGCTGATTGATTACTAATTAGCAGTTTGAAACAAAAACATTCTGCTTTCGGAACATTGGCATTCCATATACCTTGCAAACTCCACAAGCTCTACAGCAGAGATTTCTTTCTCAGAAAATCAGGTAGAAATATGAACTTTAAAAAAAAAAATTACAGCGTGTACTGCTTTGGCACATTGATATGCATTCTTCTAATGCTCCAACAAACAGTTATCATGGATTTAAGCATGCCAGGAACTTGCTCAGATTGCATCTTAGTACACTTAAAACACTAATGCCTCTGGGGGCCTAGGTGACTCCCAGAGACCCAGCCATTTGTAGGGGCCCGTCACATGAAACTGAAATAGGCCCCTGCTTGACTTCAATCAGTTTGGACCGCAGCTGTTAGATGGGGACCCCCCCCTCCCCACTAAAAATGAAATGCTGCATCTGAACTAGGCTTTCCTGGGGAAATATAAACTGGCCACACCTCCTACTACACTAAACGCCCCATTTCCTCAGCAGCTGACCTGGTCCTTGGCCGAGATACTAACAGAATTTCACTGATGCTACTGTCCGTACAAATAAAATGTAACAAACAATTGCTTCAAAATCTGACTCAACAGAAAAACAAAACAATATAGTATTTAAGCAATAAGACCTGCCAGGGTGTGGGGTACTGGTAGATATTCGCATGCTCAGATGTGTGATGAGGCCTGACACCACAGGTGGAGAGCCTTACAGTCCTTGGAAGTACGGGTATTGGTTCTATGTGATGACAGCGGTCACCGTTAGGGCGAGTGTACATCACTGAAAATAAAAACAGCAACGTACACTCATGGCAAAAACAACGTGGCAACAGGATCTCGAAGTATGTGGGGGGCTGTGCCCCCTGCATCCCCCCTAACTAAAGATTTTCAACTCCGGGGTGTGTGTGTGTGTGAAACTGGTAAAGAAAATGAATGAACAGCACAACCGCAAAAAACTGACCCGCTACCCCATACCCGAACCCTCCTCACCACAACCGGCCTCCCACAACACCGTGCCATACAGCCAGCTCGGCAGCCTTCCACTGCATTGCCTCCCACATACCTTCCCTCCTCTTCTGTCCCCTACAGTGTGATTCCGGTCACCTTCCTTCTCGCCTGTCGCTACCCTTTCAGGGTAGCCCACAATACAGGCGCTGAGATTAAGCTGCCATTACTGCAGTCACTCAGTCTCAGTCGCCCTGTTTAGTGGATACCATGGGTATCCACCAACACCCCACACCCTGAAGAGTCCAGTTACGCTTAGAAAATTGGTTGGGTAAATTAAAAAAAAATCTCTAAATGTAAAAAAAAGACACAACAAATACAATAAAATATTGCTTAGAAAATGTAACTAGTTCCTCTACAAATGAATTCCAAATGTCAGCTGTCTTTCTACACATGCAGTAGGTTTGTTTGTTTGCCATGGTACTTAAGAATTCAGTATTCTGCAATATTCCTCTAATAGAATGCCCTATCCCCTCAAAAGCATGGAATGTTAACATGGAATACACAAATTCAAAATTCCACTGGCACACACACAGACACATAAAGGACTCACACTGAGCTACAGGCTCAATTTTATCTGGGGCAGGTTAGCAGCAGAGTGCACTTTGTCAAGCTGGTTAGGCTACAAGGGGGATTTTTCATGGTAATCAAAGAAACACCAGAAGTAAGAAGTATGAATAGTGCGTGATTTTTTTTCTAAATGCATTTATGTATATAATAAAGGGATTATAAGTAGAAAAAACATTCAATTATTTATGTTTTTTTTAATTTAGGAAAGATTTATTTTTAGGACCCAGTTGAAGGTATAAGAGTAAAGGTGGCAGCCATGTTTGTGATGGAAATCAAGAATGAGGGAAGTGGCTCATGAATTCTGTATGTGATGTGTCCAAATTCCAGATCACATGTTGGAACTTTTTACAGAGGGTTAGTGGCACATAAACATATGCCAAAGGAATGGCAACAGACAATCGGAATACAGTATTTAACATGCCCATTTTCTAAATGCGTTTACAGAAATGTAACTAGTAGGTGCAGTGAAACTACAAAAGGCCAGCCCAGCCAGTGGCACCAACACTAGACCACTATGAGGAAACCTGGGTTCAAGTCTTGTTCTGGATTCCCTTACTCTGAGCTGATGGAGCATGGGTGCAATACAGAGGCATCGTGCTTAGAAAGAATGTGGTCCATCCGCTTGCTGAGCACCTCCTGCAATGAGTATCATGACAGAACTGACGATGTGATTTACCACGCCCTGTCAGCTATGCTCCCAATTGGATAGCATAGCAGACGTCCACTGGCAGATGCCTGGGGAAGTGCCAACCCCCTAACCAGATGACAGTGCCCAAGAGCACTATCCCAGATACCTTCTAAACACTCTGGGCTGCCTTCCGTCACCAACAGCAGCATTCTAGCCAACACCTAGCAGTCAGTCGGTGTATGCTGGTCACTAGCTCCCCCATGTCTGGGCAAGCAAGAGAGTCCTTGCAGCAGTGAAGAAAGATTGGGCATGGAGCAGCACCAGAGCATAATAGGGTGTGTGTGTGTGTGTGTGGTGGGGGGCGCGGTGGGTATGGAGAGTTGATAGCAGCCAATGCAGGAAAAGGTAGAATAGAAGGTCTGTTGTGATGTCAGGATAGAGTAAAGAAACTGTAACAAAAAAAAATTCAGCATGTCAGGCACAGGATAGAGGAGTTGTATTTCTTGAACTACTGCTGAGTAGTGGGGAGGACATGGCAAAAATTAAAAAAAAATTACTATAGTAATGCTATTTCTTTTAGGATGTATAAGTGAGTCATACATTCAGTGGCACCATTTCACCAGAATTATAGGGGTTGCAAAATTCCTCCATCCAACCTACTGTGTAGAAATGCTAGGGAAACCTTGTTTTAGTGGCTCATAGGGGTTGCAATGGATGATCATAGAGGTTGCAATGAAATCATAGAGGTCTCTGCTACTACCACCCGTCTAACCCTAAATTATACCCCTATATGTCAACTCGCTCCCGGTCAACCCGCTCCCACGTCAACAAGCTCCTGTGCCAACCCACTCCTGAAAACTCGCTCCCTCTGATCAAACAACCCTCTCGCATGATTGCTGAATAAACAGGAAGGTTCTGCAGCTGAATAAACGGAAAGGTAACTTTGCAGATCAGCTTTAATGATATAGTTCTCTGTTCAGACTTTAAAACATTTCTGCATCAACAAAACCCTTTTTTTTTTTTTAAACTGACTGCAATTCCCCTTCCAAGTTCCCTTTCAAAATGTTAAGTGTTGACTATTTACTGATATCCACTCACTTCACTCCCCTTGCACAATCAGGAACTTTTCACAACAGTATATGTGGATGATTCAGGGTTTTATTGTGGTTAGGAATTCAGGCTTGCGCTACAGGCTGTGGTGGCGGAGGTTCGTGAAGTAAGGCTTGTGCTAAGGCACTTCACACTGTGGTCTGACAGACTGTAGCCACTCAGAGTTTGGTCTCAGAAACTGACAGAAAAACTTAAATAGTGCAAAACTTAAGTTCCTCTCTCTGCCTTTTCTATTTATTCCATGGGGGAGCATGACAAGTTGCTCCCGACATTTCGCCTAATTGTCCTGCAAGCCAGTAAGCACTGCATTTTAATTAACTCTGCCAGGGAGCGAATTGTCAAGGGCGGGTTGTCAGGGAAGTGAAATGTCACCAGAGCGAGTTGTTGGGAGCAGGATGACAGGGAGCGAAATGTCGGGAGCGAATTGTCATGCTCCCCCTCTGCAAACATTATGCAGCATCTCAGCCTTGAGTTTTTGCTCTGATGATAGAACTTACGAATGTTTAAGTTCGAACTCTGCACAGTAGTCAGCTCTTCCTGACATTCTAAATTCAGATTTATAGTTCAAGACAAGAAAAGAGCAGTGACAACTCAAGTAACCAATGCTATGTATTCTTATAAAAAAGTAACAATAAAAGAACTACATTCCCTATATGATAAATTCTCAAAACTGCCAAGTTTAGAAACTGAAGTATTATTTGATTGGAACTGTTCTGAAGAACCCTTTTATACTAAGGTTCTTGAAGGGGTGGTAAGGAGGGTTTGTGTGACTAATATACTCTTTAGAAGAAACATTATTACCAAGGTATTTTTTTCCTTCTAGTAACAACAGCATATTAGTTATGTTACATATTATGCAGACTCCAAGCAGTGCCTTGGGAAGCTGGGCCTAGCACCTCTTTAGGGAAAAGGTTATGAAGCACCGAGTACCATATCTGGCATCCCTCGTTTTGATGTTCAGACAACAGTGAGAAGTGAAAGTGTGTACTGTGGACTAAGTGGCTGCTTTACATTCTTCTGAGAGGGGTGTACCCCTCAATCATGCCGCAGTGGCAAGTTTAGCTGCAGTGTAGTGGAGTCTTCCCACAGGTGGCTCTTTGCCAACCTTCACAGAGCAGAACTGTATGCAAGAGACAATCCAAGAAGAGACTGAGGGTTGAAGGACATCGGCTGGAGCTGTGCAGTGCACAGTAGCATGCATGCTGGCACTTGCTCACCCTAGTCAGTGGGGTGTCCTGAAAGTCAGGGGAAAAAACCAAAGAAAAAGGTCCCGGCTGGCAAGAAGATAACTGACCTCTTAAAAGCGCCTGCACCAGCAACCCAGACACTGCCCATCTGGATTCTGTAAGGTTGGGTTGAGCCAGTGCTCTGCCATGGGGAGCATGCCATAGGGACAGGGCAGGTACAGTAGGTTTGGGAGAAGCTGAGTGACACAGCTGGGGTGGGTCAGTGTGAATGGGGCTAGCAGGACAGGGAAAAATAAAGAGAAGGGCTAAAAAATAAACACACTCTCTGTACTCTACCGTCTGACAAAACCTCACTCTCTTGGCTGTCGTTATTCACTGAAGAAATGGAACTTACCTTTCCACAGTCACAATATTACCCAATGCTGGAAAGTTTCATAGCAGTGCCACAATCTGAGCACTTATGGCCACTACCTTTGCCCAAGCCTCTGACTCCATCCTGACCCCATCTTAGTAGGATGTCAGTGGAGCAATGGTGGCCTCACAAACTTGCACTACCTTTCCCCTCCAGAGTGTGGTAATAACAGGCACCATATGGGGCTCACTACAGGAAAGAAACTGGCTACAGCATACTGGTCCAATACAGAGGCTTTATACAGTCCCTAAGAGTGAATTGGGGTGTCTCGTGATGAATCAGTCACACCACTTATGCAGTCCCCAAGTGTGAATTGGGGAGTCTTGTGATGAGTCAGTCACACCACTGTTAGAAAAACGGTGTGACCCATCCACCTGTCTTCTCCCATTCCAAGACCAACCTAAAACTGCTCTCAAAGCAAAAACAAACAAAACATTTCTCAACACAGACAATTCACTAACAAAACCTGGACTAATCAAATTTATTTTAAGATAGAGAAACTAACAACTCTTTTAAAGAGCGGCTCTGCACTTCAGCACGTGCTTTAATAAACAAGAAGTTTCAGCTGTTACAATTTATTTGAGAATACTTTTTTTTTTTTAATTTTCAATGTTCCTTTCCAAGATTTACAGCACATCTTGGCAGTCCATCTAAAACTTCTGCACAGAAAACATTTGCCACTT
This sequence comes from Neoceratodus forsteri, assembly GCA_016271365.2. Taxonomy (NCBI): domain Eukaryota; kingdom Metazoa; phylum Chordata; order Ceratodontiformes; family Ceratodontidae; genus Neoceratodus; species Neoceratodus forsteri. The sequence goes on from JADMNL010000035.1 coordinate 75,873,921, forward strand.
CCGTTAAGCTCACAGTGACTTTGTTTATGACACCATACTGCTCACTATGACATCATACTGTGATGTCACAAACAGCAAGTGTGTAATTAGCAGGGGAGAGTCAGATATATTTTGAAAGACTCAGTGAAATCATTTCTGCATTATCTATAATATTTAGTAGCCCAACCACAGAAGAAAGTAATAAAAATAACAAATAACTAGAAAACAAAGTTAAAACATAATTGGTTTAAATCTAGTGTTTTTAAAGGAAAGCTGTCTTCAATTCTGGCTCCCGTCCCCGCAAGGATTACCCACCAGGTTTAGCTTTTTACATGAAAAGCGGCGTTTTCCTTGTGCCACAAAGTACTTTATTTTAAAAAGGAAAAGTCCGCTACCCAGAAGTATGGTGGACGCAGGGGGGTTCAATTTAATGTAAAGGTGAGCAGCTGCCCCGCTTGCTTCAATACAAAGGTACTGAAACGAGCGGTGAGGCACCGCACCTTTACAGTTAATGGAGTCCCCCCGCATCTGCCATACTTCTGCGTAGCAGACTTTTCCTTTTTAAAATACTTTGTGCCACGAGAAAAACACCGCTTTTCCTGTAAAAAGCTAACCCAGGGGGTAAGCCTTGTAGGGGTGGAAGTCAGAATTGAAGACAGCTTTCCTTTAAGATTTTTATTGTAATAGAGTTGCTCTTTAAATTAACTAAGTGTAGCTTGATTTCCACTAGCTTTGAGAATTAACAGCACCCTCCTAAAGCACAAAGGGGGAGCTGAACCTACTTTAAAGTCTTTTACACTTTCCTCTGGGGACCCTTGGCATGGCTGTTTTACTGGACACCTTTATCACAAAACAATCCCTGGTCTCAGCATGAACTCTGCATTTTCACATAAAGACTTGGGGTCACTACAGAGATGAAAGTTTCAAAGCACATTGCCACTTTTCAGAGACTAGACTTCAATAGCATTTTGTGTTACGGATTCTGATAGAAGTTCCTCTGTAGAACAATTTGCCATTTAGTGCTGCCCTATCCCCTGCTCCTAAAGGCTTGAAGCAAAAGGATCCCTTACTGAGGCATTTCGGTGCTAGTCTCTTTCTTCCTATCTCTGGTTCCCTCATAGGTAAACCTCCAGGGAAACACTACACACAGGCCATTTCCTCCAAATGTACCTTAGTTTCCTGGATGTGTCTCAGCAAGTTTCTCCAAGTACAAGTGAACTGGCTAGCCTCTCTCCTGTGGTACCTTGTGTAGAAAATTCCTGGATCCCCAGATGAATACTTGCTCAGTGGCGTCTGGGTACTTCATCTGGCGGTTTGCAGCTGAAACTACTCTGCTACAAAATTCTGATCCAGACAGCGCCTGTGATGAAAGCAGTTTGAGCCTGCACCCTCCTTACAGCTCCCAAACTCACTCAGGCTCTCCTCCTCACTCTCTCACAGGTAACATTCTACTGTAGTCAATGCTTTGGTGAGAGTTCCACTCTCCTGGCAGAGCCCAGCACAGGCAGAACGTAGCTCCTAGTGTACTAGACAGCATAATGTTTCCTACTGCCATACTCTTCTAGTGACCCTATAGAAAATAGTGCATGGGCAACCATGCGCAACCAGCCTATTGTACCACCGAGGGGTTTTGAATACCTCAGACCTCGAGAGCGAGGCTTGAGAGGTCCGTGGTAATCAGACCCCCGAGGTGGTACAATAGACTAGTTGCGCATAAGGGTGCATATGCACTATTCTCTATATTGTATGGTCCCCCATTGCCAAAGTTTTTTGTTTTAAATCTTTGAAATAAAAAAAAAAAATGTATTTGTTGCTCCGTCATGTTCTGGGAGATGGGGCTGCTTGCTTTGTTTACATGTGTGGCTGCTAGGAAGCGGACATCCCTATGTTTATTACGCAGCCTTCTCTTGGCTGTCAATGGGATGTGGTAGGGATTTTCAACTAAAAAAACATGGCGGCGTATGTCTCGGTTAGCGAGAGGATGTGGGCTCAGAGGAAACGATTACTTGTAAGTTATTTAACTATCTGGTTCTAATTTTGATGAAGCTGAGGTTATCTGGTTGATCCTGCATTTGTTTTTCGCTTATGTGCCTGTTCATGTTCGCGTCACTGGTTCGGGGGATCTTGCCTCCAACGCTGCTGTTGTTGCTGCCAGGAGGGCTCGCGGACAGTTTACAGTTCTGATAGAACCTCTAGAGCTTTTCCAAACGTTGTTGTACAACAGTGTACTACAATCACATTCCATGACCTTTTGAACTGTGGTACAACATTTGGAAAAGCTCTTATTTCTATACAGAACACCACCTGACTATACACTATAAATGGTTACAGGGGTTACCCCCCCCCACACACACACACAAGCATCTTGTTCTCTCAGCAAGACAAGAACGTCCACCTGCTACAACCATAGGTGACTCTAAAGAAAAGTGATCAGTTTCTCCTTCTGTCTGCATTAAGGACGAACCTGGAGAACCCTTGAGAAATGAGCCACACACCGTATTGATTGGCCAGTCCCCCAGGTTGGGAGAAGCCAAACTCTGAATGCTGATGAGCATCTCTGCTAGCTTTGCCATAATGGACATAATATTCAGTGTCCGGGTTGGGGGGCACTTGTCCCAATCTACTACCATACTCATCACCCTGGTACAGGGAAATACAACACATATAACTCGTCACTCATTACGTTAGAGATGGAACTGGCACATATTTAGCCAGTCTTGGAATACTGTGTCAGAACCACACATATATTAATATTTTATTGATTTTAAAACAGATCACAAAGAAACATGCAATAAAACACCATTGCAAAGATGGTGTATAATTACAATACAGAGTATGAAAATAAATAATATATATCATCATCCATTAATAAAGGAAGCATTGGTATTATTAATCCCTTGACAACTCTATAACAATAAACTAGGTAATCATCCTTTAGAATGTCGTCCATAGCCATGGCAGAATTCTGACAAATACTTTTCAAAAAGCAGGAAGATGAAATAGCAAGGAAAAGAGGAAGAAAAAAAGCATGCTAGAAAAAAAAACAAAAACAGATTTCTAAAGAGTCAGAGTAAAAAGGAAAGAAAGGAACAGCAGAAGAGAAAAAATCCAGAGATAATCCGGGAAATGACAGGGATCATGCAATAACCATAACTGTAAGTGACTAATGTTTGTGGTTACTTCTAAACTGGGAGCTGAAGTGCTTTACTGAATTCCATTTTTTGACCTACTTGTCTATTTTCATAAATGTGCAGAAAAATGTCAATTTCTGGGAAAGAAAAAGGTTATGAAATGCCAACACATCATGATAGCAGCTGATTCCACCTTTTCACCACCTAAAAGCAAAAACAAAATGGAAACCACAAACAGGTAGCTTTGACTATTAATTTTTTGTTAACCAAGTAAGTTCAGTAGATATACAATACACCTTTTTTTTCCAGACACAATCAGGGTAAAATAATACATCCTTTATGTCGGACCACTGGTGTAGTGGTGGCACTACCACTTGCAACACCGATGATCTGTCTTCAGGAATGAGCCCGGGGCATTGAAGAACCAGCCAGGAGGGGAAGACTGAACGTCCGAGGCTCATACAGTCAGCAACATTCTTACCCCTGGCAGTGGCTAGGACGATCGTGCACCATAAGGTTGTGAGTGCATGCAGAGGTTGGTAGTGTGGCAGACATTGCCACATCAGGAATGGGAGCACGTCTGATGTAGCATGGACGTTACTGCACATCTGCCCTGCAAGGGCAAACTGATAGGAGAAAACCACTACAACAGTGCAGCATGACATCGAACCACCCTGCAAGCACCACTCCTCCATGCCTCCTGAGGACAAGTCTGACACCAGAGCAACATCTTGGTCCTCTCTCTCTCTTTAGGGCATTGTGGGGGCGCCCTACCATGGAGGCAAGTCACAGTCTCCTGGTCAGCAGGAAAAGTGCCATCATAAAACCCCTCCACAAATCTGATCCCAAAAATGATGGACTGGATTCACAAAAGGCAAATCAGGATGCAAGGCAACTTGCATTGGAAAACAGGGTGCAAGTAGCACTTGCGTCCTGAGTTGCGTCCCGGCGGGATTCACATAGGCAGCCTGCGACATGCTGCAGGCTGCCTGTGCCTAACTGCACCTATGCACCATAAACCCCCTGCGACAAGGTGTAAGGGGGTTTATGGCAGCATTTGCACCCTATTCAGGTAGGGTGGCTGCTATGTCCACAATTGGGATTCAGACAACCACCAGTGAACATCTGTAAAAGACCAGTTACGCCAACAAAAAGGTGGTCGAAGTGGCCTTTACTGTTCAGTGGAGGTTGCCACTGTGCCTCGGCTCCACATCCCCTGTGGGTTACAGACCCCCATGGGCTCCAGGTCCCAGGCATGGCATGCACTGTGCCAGGATGGATGTGTGGAACACCCCCAATGACCAGACACACACACACACACACACACATATATATATGTTGAGCCCCCCACATGCCCTGAGGCACAATCCCCCTGCAATCCATGTACCCCCGTTGATCTAGTGGCCCCACCCCACAGTGCAGGCCCCCACCCCAATACCCCACCAGCGACTGGCACAGCCCTCCTCACCACCAGGGCTAGTCGCCAACTCATCCGCCGGGTGGTGTGTATGTTAGGGTGGGGGGACCACTGGGCCACCAGGCAGGTAAGGTGCTTGATCTGAGGGGGTTCATGGCAAGGGGACTTGGGGCTGGAGCCCACTCCTTACGGTGCCTCAGAGGTGAGCATGGGGGTGCCATGGCGGCCCTCGACTGACGCATCTGCTGCCTACCCTGTGCTGGAGCCTCACGGCATTCCGGGAGCTGTGCCATACCATGCGCAGCAACTGCAAGTCGCAGGACGCAGACCCCTGGACCTGCTCCGATACTGAATCGGGTGCATGGGCCAGGTCGCAGGGATGGTCGCCGCAAGCTGCCATTGCCGCAGCTTGTGGCGGACCTTTGTGAATCCAGCCCGAAGTGTGCAATTTTAGGCCAATTTCTCTTCTCACTCCTCTCTCCAAAATTATGGAACAAATGTTCTGGATCAGACCACGGAATGTCTGGAAAAATATAACATACTGACAGAGTCACAGCATGGGTTCAGGGATTGCCACAATACGGAGACTGCCCTAGTGAGGTTCACAAACTTTATTGATAAGACTAATGATGAAGGGCTCTTTACTAGCTCAGTGTTTGTGAACCTCACCAAGGCATTCGATCTGGTGGACCACGATGTACTCCTAAATACCCTCTCCCACTTAAATTTTTCAGAAGTACTTAACTGGATTAGGAATTACTTATGGGATAGGTCACATAAAAGAATGATCAGAGGACTACACTCAGATGTTTGTCCCACTAAATGTGGAGTCCCGCAGGGTTCTATTTTAGGCGCCCTACTGTTTATACTTGTTGTCAGTTCCCCCCCAGAGACATGCAGGTGCACAGAACTTATTCTCTATGCTGATGATACAGCTCTTTTTTGTAAACAGAACAGTCCTACAGGCATATTTGACAGACTTCAGCATGACTTCATTCTTGGTTCACCACATGTGGACTAGTACTTAATGCACTCCCCCCCCAAAAAAAAAAAAAAAAAAAAAATCAATGGTATTCTCAGGTATCAGAGAAGCTGCAGACTTTGACTTCTCTCAGATATAATGATGGCAAGCTGACTGAGTCACTGTGTTCAATACCTTGATATTTACCAGGACTGTCACTTAACTTATGAATACCTTATCAATCAGCTGATTAAAGAAGTTCACCAAAGGCTTGGCATGCTATATCGTAAACAATTTCTGACGCAAGAAACTAGGGTCCCATCAGCAAACAGTTTTTTGCTGCCCTTAACTGACTATGGCTCACTAGTTTACTCCTCCTCTTCCTCCTCTCCCTGTTGGAAAATTTTTGGTAGGTCAAGGGCAACATACCACAACAGTATTTGGTTTGTCACTGGTCTCCATAGAAGGACCCATCACTACAACCTCCACAAGGTAGCAAATTGGATTTCATTAGAGGATAGATCTGACAGCAAAATTCTGATTTTCTTCTACAAAATTCTCTGGGGTCGCTTGCCAAGTAGTGTTGGTTCCATTTTTCAGAGGCCTGTCAACGCTCAAACTACTAGACTTACCTGAGGTTACACTTTTTCAATTCCATTTTGCCACACTACTCATGGACAACATTCCCTTTCATTCAGGGGTATTAAACTCTTTAATAGCCTGCTACTACTACTGGTTCAGTGTTAAACACTGGTGTTATTTAAAAACAACTTAAAACGTTACCTTCTTGGCAGAAATGTTTGTAAATGCTCCTGACTCTGTTTTTACCATTGTTATGTGTAATCAATGATCATGCTATTTATTCATATGTTATTGTTCGTCACTGGATGCTTGTGAAAATGGGCAATTTTGCTCACATGCCATTCCAGTATAAACAATAAAATGAAATGAGAGGTAAGTCCCAGGGTCTGAAAAGGGGGGGGGGTGAACCTGAAAGAGGGTTCACAGGGCTGATATGGGGGTGCTTCCCCGCTTCACATGGGAGAAAAAATATAACTAAAAAAAAAAAAATACATCCTTTATAGTTGTATGGTTATACATCTATACATGTTGTATTTTTCTTCCCCAAACGTAAACAATACCCCTATTTCTTCATATGCTATAGGCCCATGAATACAAAAGAAACAGCATTTTTAAAGTCAGTATTTCAAATTTTCAAACAATTATCTTCTATGCTTTTTCCTTTCTTGACCTTTTCAGTAAAACTGAAAGTCTCTAAATAGCAGGAGTCAGTAAAAAAACAAACAGTCGCTAAAACAGCAAATAAATCCCCACTGCTAAAACAGCAAGGGTAGTCATACTCCTGAAGAGATGATCTTTGGACACTGGTCACTAGCACAGCGCTGTCGGCAGCTGCCCCGACACTGTGGAACAAACTACCTGCCGAACTCCGCTCTATCGACAGCCACTGCAGTTTCAAGTCCTGCCTCAAACTCTGACTCTTGACTAATTCCTCTTGCCACTGTTTCTAGGGGTTCCCCACCTACCCACAGTAACAACTACCTAGCATTACAACTGTTGATTTCCTCCTGCCTTTGTATATTCTGTATATATTGTACATTTTACTGTATATCATCAATATTTTACATTGTCTCACCTGACTTATGTATCGTAGCTTGTACATTGTGTTTATGATTCCTGCTTCCTGTATCGTATCCTTAACGTGTTTATTGTAACCTATTATCACTGTCTCACCTTGCGCCATGTGACATGTTTGTGCCTGGAAACGATCCCTGAGATCAGTGCACTTACCTGGTTATCAAAGTCATAAAGAAATAAACCATCAGATGCAGCATTCTGCTCCTTTCTCCGTGACTGGAACAACTACTGCAAAAGACATGTGTGGGCACTGAAGAGTTTTTGTAGTGAGCTAGTGACAACCAGGAAATGACAGGAACAACAACAGATTAAAAAGAAAAAAAAACAAAACAAAAAAAACCCACTGTGTGCTAGGTAGGACAATTTCTTCTTCTTTTCCAAGAGCCTTCTTTAACTCATGCCCCTGGGAGCACTGTGATCGGGTAGAGATTTGTAGACTGTGCTGCCAGCTGGGTTGTACAAAGGCAGGTGATATATTTTGTATCAAGTGTGATGTACTCCCTGGAGGAGAGGAGGGAGAGAGGAGATATGATAGACATACAAGTATCTTACAGGGAGGAACAGGGTGCAGGAATACACTATTTTTAAGTGAAAAAGATGTTCCAGGACTAGAGGGCATGGGATGAAGTTGGAGGGAGGACAATTCAGAGGAAACGTGAGGAAGAATTTCTTCACAGAACGGGTGGTGGACAAGTGGAACACCCTGCCAGAGGAAGTGGTGGGGGCTGAAACAATCACGGGATTTAAGAATGCATGGGATAGACAAAGGAATTCTGGAGGTCAGGGGTAAGGGGCAACAGGCTTCTTGGAAAACATAAACTGAACTTACAAGCTCAAATGGGCAGACTGGGTGGGCCATAGGCCCTTATCTGCCGACACTGTCTATGTATCTATGTATCCTTAAAGTGTGCCCTATGTGCCAGTTTTGAATCAGGGGCCGGATCTTGCGGCTTGTCTCCTCTCAGGTCTCTGTTTGTCCCATTTTCTAACCTGGTGACAGACACCTTTGCTGGCTTCTGTCACAAGCCGGCTCTCTTTCTCCTGATTAGTTTTTTCCCCATACTGACCGAGGCAACTAGGATACTTGTACTGTGAATGGCACTCTACATTTGACTTCACTATGCCACAGCCGCCCCTACTTCTCAACCTCTAAGTGGCCTGCCATGAAAGGGGCCAAATACCATTGTACTATTCCTACATTATTCTCCTCTGTGTTTGGGCAGGTGGATTGCTCAGAAGGTGACTCCATTTGTTTTTCTGAACCCTGTAGATGTCTCAGCTGGGGTCTGGGAGTCCCCAATACTGCCTGCTTGGGTGGTACTGCAATCGTCTTCTGTGCTGGACTCCTCGAGGGATGTCTCCACTGTCTCGTTTGTTGACTCAGGAGTCTGAAGTATGTGGGCAAGCTCAGCACTGGTAGGTGGCCACAATGAAGGGTAGACTGTTCTTTCATGGGTCTGTCCCATGTCAAGCCTGGCCATTGATCCTGCACTCACCGTACCTCCTTGCTCATCCCATCACTCATCTGTCACAGCTTTTCCTCAGGGGTAGTGTACAGGACACTGCACTCCTTCATAGTATTTGGCTTAGGTTATGAGTTGCTATCCAGGTCCACAGCACCTACGACCATTTCTTGCCAGTAGGCTGCAGTGGATATGGGTGAAAACAGGACTGACACTAGATCAGTAAAATCCAGACTGGCTGAACCAGTTACAAGTTGCACAAACTTGTCTGGTCTAGCCAGTGCTGTCAAACAGGCTGATCTGGTTTTCATCCTTGCCCAGGACATGGTGAAAAATGGACCACTGGAACCAAACTGGTCATATTTATGCATCTTACACTCAGTCTGGCTGGACAGTCCCCACTTTACCAGTCTGGTCCAGTTTTTCACCAGGTCCCTGTTGGAGCTCAGTATCTGTTGGCATATTCCATCGAGGTCAGCTCTCTGAGCATCCACCCCTCCCCACGCCAGCCTTACACAATTGCCCACCTCACCCCACCCCCCAAAAAAATAATAATTCTGCTAACATTTTTAACATTAAGACACAGCTGCAACCTGTTTGCCGTCAGTAATGACGGACCGCTGGGTGGGTGGGAAAGAGCAAAACGTTTCTCTGCTGCTTTTCACTGCGGTGGATTGCCACAGTACTGCATCACTGACCATGGTCTACTTAGGAATTAGACCATGGTTACGACAGTATCACCTGTTACAGTTTGACAAACAGAAATACCGGATTTTACTATGCAGTTTTATGCCATGTTACAAAGCAGTTTAGTAAAGGTGCAAGAAAAGGGGATTGTGTAGAATATCGGCTCTGCCCCCCAAAATTAATGATCGTTGTGATATACGTTAAGAAGACGGTGATAGTGGAGGTTATTGGACCACCATTACACAAGCAACATAAATCTTTCATGAATACAGCGTGTGCTTGTGCTTACTGTTAATGTTTGTTGTGTCACTTTGTGTTGGGGGGCTCTTCCCCCATGCCCTCTTGTTTTTTTTTTTTTTTTTTTGGGGTATTGGTGGTGAAGACCACCAACATAAATAAACTACTAAAAAATAACCCAAAAACTGATATAAGAAAGTATATGAGAAAATATCTGAAAGTATCAGCCCCTGATCGGGGAAACATCTGAGCGGCCGGGGCTACCTGGGCCAGCCGTCCACACCACCACTGCTCACCGCCAAGGAACCCTCCTCTTGCTGGTAAGCTCCCAGGCCGAACTGGGAAGTGCTGAAAGGCTCCCATTAGCCGCTTCCATCTCCTGTTGGACTGTTGTGCTCCACGCGGCCACTGATTGGCCCTGCAATCTTGACTGATTCAAACTGTTTTGCTGGGCTCTGCGCCCACAGACTTCAGTGGGGTTTGGAAGAAAATTTTTGTTAAATTGCTAGACAGCTGGCTTATTTTTCTGTTAAAGTCTCAACTAATGTGTAGACCAGTCTCGATGTTCTTAGCACTCGACTTCTAAAAACTCCGGGTCTCAGCCGATAATCTAGGCTAAATTACTAGGCTGCTTGCTATTTTTTTTGTCAAAGTCAAAATTAATTATGTAGACCTGCCTAAATGTTTTAGCATTGAACTGTAAAGTGCAGTTGGAAACTGTTGTAATTTACAGCTGTGAAGTAATTCCTGCCCCTCTGCATTCATCTTTTCTCCACCTCCCCCGCTGCTAAACCCTGCATCTCTCTTCTCCTCCCTTCTAAGTTTCATATTCTACTAAATCTCCCCTCTGTCCTCCCCCTGGTGCCAGTTCAAGCTTATTTCTGTTGTCTGTGGCAGCCTCCCCCCCCTCTGCCAAATTCCCTTCTCTCTCTCCACTGCACACGCCCCTGATTTACTCTCCAGTGTCACCCTTTGTTATTACTGTGACTCACAATCTGTTGCTCTGTTCCTTCCCTCAGATCTCTCAGCCCCTGATCGGGGAAACATCTGAGTGGCCGGGGCTACCTGGGTCAGCTGTCCACACCACCACTGCTCACTGCCAAGGAACCCTCCTCTTGCTGGTAAGCTCCTAGGCCGAACTGGGAAGTGCTGAAAGGCTCCCATTGGCTGCTGCCTGCTGCTTCCATCTCCTGTTGGACTGTTGTGCTCCACGCGGCCACTGATTGGCCCTGCAGTCTTGACTGATTTAAACTGTTTTGCTGGGCTCTGCGCCCATAGACTTCAGTGGGTTTCGGAAGAAAATTTTCGCCCACACCCCCTCTTTAATTAAATAGGCCTTAGCTCCATCCACTTCTGCCTAGGGAACCGCCCTTTTGTTTCCTAATGGATACTCTCTCTCCCCTGTACCTCCTCTCTTTATTGTCCACTCTCCCTCCTTCCTGCTCCTCCTCCCCCTCTGCTAATCAACTCAGTCCCCTCACTGCCCCTGCCTCCTTTCTGTGCCTGACACCCTCCTTATATCTCCTAGTGCCAGTCACTCTGTCACTCCGTGACTGGCCAACCCCCTCTTTGGCATTCCGTAGCTCCCCTGCACCCTTTCACTCCTGAACTCTATTCTAGAGCTGCTACCTCCTGTCTCCCTGTCTTGTTACACTCTTTAATGCCTCCCCACTACCCCTCTGCTACATCCTCCTCTTTTGCTACTGCCCTTGTCTCCTCACTGCCCCACCCTCTGCCCGTTCTCCCTCAGCCACCTGCTTACCTAGTTCCCCCTGCCCCCGGCCTCCACCTCATTGCCTACCTCCTGCCACTTTCACTAGCTGCCTCCCACCTACCCAGCACCCTGTGCTTGCTCTCCCCCACCCCATTCACACTGAATCATGTATGACACCGGTACTCTGCACCCCTTTCTCCTCACCTTATTTGCCCTCTTCCCGCTCCTACATCCCCCCTGCTCATGTTTCCCCACTGTCCTGAACATCTACCAACTCACGTTCTCTCACCCCCTCCATGGTATCCTCCCTCTCGATCTCATGTTCCCGCCTTGGGCATCTCCAATCACTATGAAATGGCCCTCTCCTCCAAATGGCCGTTGGGTACTTCCCCTGTCCACCGCTACTACTGCCATGCTTTATCCACAGCTTCACCCGTTTACTTGCCCTGGTGAATCTCGGAGTTCTCTGGCCCAAAAAAATAGTTGCCAGTCATGGGTATCTCACACCAGTACTCTAAAACGTATACTTCTTCTCCTGCTATTGTCGGGAAACATTCATCCCAATCCCGGGCCAGACCCTACAATAAGAACAACTCAGACCAATCAACCAGGATCCCTCTCAATAATCTCACTTAACATATGCAGTCTTCTTCACAAAACTGAGACCCTTCAGACTTTTCCCTGCCAGCATAACTCAGACATACTAGCAGTCGTAGAAACCTGGCTCTCACCTTCGGTTCCCGACCATGCTATCACCCTCCCTGGGTATAATGTCTACCGGCTTGATCGAACATCAAAAAGAGGTGGTGGCTGCGCCCTGTACCTTAAGAACACAATTCGGGGGCACCTCATCAACTTAACCCCCCAAACCACCACTGCACAGATTCTTCCTGTCAACCTCCTTCTCGGTGTACACAATAAAGCCATCACAGTTGTCACAGTCTACATTCCACCGAGAGAGCAAGGTAATGGGCTTAACGCAGTCCTGGAGTTCACCAAATCTCTCTCACCTGATTCAGAAACCATCCTCCTCGGTGACTTTAATATTAACTGGCATGCTGCAGAGGCAGCGGCATACAGGGATTTGATAGCGGCAGCAAACCTTTCTCAGACGGTTAGCTCCCCAACCAGGACAAACTATAAAACAGGTACCAGCACCCTTCTGGATTGGATCATAACAAGCCATCCCACCAGGATCACAAACACCACTGTCCTCCCTCACACACTTAGTGACCACTCCCCTGTTATCTGCTATTGGTCAATTAAATTCATCAAGCCCCCCCCCCCCGCAAAACCAGTACTAGCCAGGTTCTATCGCGAGGCAAGCTACCTCATCTCAAACCTTCCTTCGTCAACAGGATTGGTCCCCAATTCTCATTGCAACCAACGTGAACACCGCACTGGAACACTTCATCAAGATCTTCAACCAAGCATGCAACATATTTGCACCCTTCAAGAAGCGCAAGGCCAAAGCCCTATGTAACCCCTGGCTCACCGGAGACCTACTTAGACGACTAAAAGCTCGAGACCACCTTTGGGAGATTGCCAGAAACACCGGGAGACAAGTTGATATTGCTAACTATAAATGTGCATGAAATGACTGCACCAAATATATCCAGGATATGAAGACCACCTATTTCCATAATGCTCTCACTAACTCATGGGGCAACGGTAGGGACTTCTGGAATAACAATAAAGAAGTCACTGGGAATCAATCTAAATCACCCCCGTCAGTACTCAGCATAAATGGTGAAATTACACTTGACCAGAAACTCATTGCTGATACATTCAATGACACCTTCAGGGACCTCAGTGCTGTACTCCCACAGGGTTTTTTCGATGAGGTGGTTCCCCTTGCTCCCCCCGCCACCCTCCCTTCTACTTTAAAGCAGTAAAAATGCATCAAGTCCACAGCTACGTTACCAAAGCCATTTGCAACTCCAGAGCCAGCAGTGACTCCCTCGACCTTAAACTGCTATCACTCACACTGGAAGACATACTCCGACCACTGGCTAGGATTTTCAACCTCTCCCTCAGCCTCAGCCAGTTCCCTGACTTATGGAAATCTGCCAAGGTAACCCCAATTCATAAAAGTGGTGACAAAACAGTTACTGAGAATTACCATCCAATTTCCATCCTACTTCCACTCTCCAAGGCCCTAGAACGGATTGTGTCAGACCAGCTCACCGACTTCCTAGACAATCACAACATCCTGTGCAGGGAGCAACATGGCTTTAGAAAAAAGTCACAGCACCTCCACAGCGCTACTTGAATTCACTGGTGCAATCCATCACTCACTCGATAACAGTCATCTTATTGGGTCCACCTTCATCGACTTAACTAAAGCCTTTGATACCGTCAACCACAATCTCCTACTTGCCCAGCTTCGACTAGCAGGGCTCTCACCTAACCGGTGAACTGGTTCAAAAGCTACTTAGACAACTGCTCCCAAAGAGTGAGAATTGCTGACACACTCTCAGACCAAAGACCAGTCTGGTCCGGTGTCCCACAGGGCTCAATCTTGGGCCCTCTCCTTTTCAGCCTTTTTCTGAACTCACTGCCAGAATCCTGCCCTGAACAGATCCTACTCTACATGGATGATGCTGTCATCCTGGCATCCCTCCACGATCCAGTCCATCTACAAGGTAACCTCCAACAGGCCTTCTCTGCAGTCGAAAACTGGTTCACAAAATACAGACTTATACTTAACCAGAAAAAAACAAAGACCATGATCTTCTGCAGCTCCCAAAACAAACAATATCAGCTCTCCATTAAAACCAAGCAAGGAATCACCCTCAAACAAGTTCATACCTTCAAATACCTCGGCCTCACCCTCGACTGTAATCTCTCCTATGTCCCACACATCAATAACGTGGCAAAAGTAGCCAACACCAGGATGGCCTACTATTCAGACATAGGAAACATCTAACCCCAGAAGCTCTGTCCATAGCTGTCCAGAGCTCCATCATCAGCATCATTGACTACAGTCTCATCTATGGATCTGCCACAACCTCATCTCTCAGGCGTGTTTCGATTTCCCTCAATCAAGCCTGCCAACTTGTTACTGGTTCCCACCGTCTCACCCACACCTGTGACCTCTACTCCAAAACAGGCTGGCTGCAACTTAACAACCAAATCAAATACCAAACCTGCATCACTGCTAAGAAAATCATGATGGGAAAGGCACCACCAGGAGTCAGCACCCTCCTCAAACCCAAAATCACCAACTGCAACACCAGGAGCTCTAAGCCCCAAATCCTTCGTCCGCTGCGCGTCCCAGGAGCCAAGGTCATTTGCATACAGGGCTCAGAGTTGGCTGAGCAGCTCTCTAGTGACACCTCATCCACAGCAACGCTTGGAGCGTTCAAAAAAAAAAAAAAGCTCCACCACTCCATAACTGGCACCTCCACCTGTGCTTGCACCCCATAACACCTTCATTCCCTACGCAGCTTCTGACCTTATAGATGTCAGTTTCTGCCCTCTCTTCTTGCACTTACCTGTCCAATGCAACTTCTAATGCACTTGCCCTGTGTCCGTCCTGACAAGGCCCCTCGGCTGCCTCACCCTGACCCTCTATACCTATGCCTTCCCCTACCCTCAGCGCTCTCCCCTTCTTGCCATCTTCCTCCTATTGTTTCTTGAGTTAGTCATCGCTCAGTCTGATTTTGTCAAGCACAGTTACTGTCTAAAACCATGTACCTGTAACTGTTTTATGTTTTAGTGTCGGTTACCCTGTAACCAGCATGACGTGGAACCTTTGTAAAAGAGCCTTGGCTCAAAGGTACTTTGTAATCCTAGATACAAATAAATAAATAAAAATAAATCCTAACTTGATCTCATGCTAATAGCACAGGTCCATCGGTGGTCCGATAATCTCCACCATCTTCAAGAAGACAAGGGGTGGTGGGGCAGAGCCCCCCCCCCAGCCCCCACCCAAAATATACTTCACAGTTTGGTAGAATGGCAGACAATTCATAGCAGGCAGTGCACAAGCTAAGAAGTACTGTATTCATGAAGTGTTTACACAAACTCGCTATTGCTTGTCTGACATCCCACACAAACACCAAAGAGATAGTGCAAGTTTACATTTTTTTTTACAATAGCATTTATATAATAAAGCGACTGCAGTTACACAACATTGGTGCATAGGGTATAGTTTAGAGTAGATAGAGTTGAGTAACTACTGGTATTATGCATATTTACAATAATATTACATAACCGTTTGATTCACTAAACAGCATTTTGACATAAAAAGTAACCTATTCTTTTGCACGTCTCTCCCATGCCAAGCCTGGCCCTTGATCCTGCACTCACTATGCCTCCCTTGCTCACTCCATCCCTCTTTAAGTGTCGCGGCTTCTCCTGACGGGTTATGTACAGGGTCATTGAGCTCCTTCGTCCAGTGTCAAGCCTGGCAATAATAATTCATAGCAGTACAGTGATGTTTAAAATAGGTTTATTGGGTAAAACTTAGCGTAACTATTTACACCAAAATTGATATTCACGGACTAAGCACGCATTTGGTCCGATGTTCTCCCCCAACGCCACAATGTATGTATCTTGTCTTGAGATCTATATTTATTCCAATTAAAAAAAGAAAAAAAACTTGCCTTATCAGAACCCGGCCACCACCCAGCCCGTATCAGAAGCACAGTCCGTTTCCAAACCCAGCAATGGGAAGAAGTTGTTCCACTGCAAGTGATTTAAATTGATAGTGGAGCTTATCGGACCAACGTTACGAAAGTAGCGCAAATCGTTCATGAATACAGCGTCTGGTTCCACTTACTGTTAATGTTGGGTGCGTAAATTCGTTGAATTTAGGGGCTTCGCCCCCTACAACCCCTGGTTTTTTTATGAGGGTGTTGGGGGTGAAGCCCACCAAATCAAATAAAGTACTAAAAATAACCCAAAGGCTGATTTGAGAAAGTAGCGTAACTTGATCCTACGCTAATAGCGTAGGTCTTTTGGTGGTCCGGTAAGCTCCACTGTCTCCAATTGGGCGATAATCTCCAAGTGATAACAGCCCTCAACCAGGCATTGCAAACCAGCGTTCAAGTGTTTTTATTTCTACCCGAGTGGACTGTTACCGCTCACATACCCGGCTTCACGCAAAAGTTGCTGCCCTCGAGTCCCAGGGCCGTTACCTAGCGACAGCTCCACGCTTCTCCCAACCCTAAGATGGCGCCGCTCGGTGTCCGTTGGTGATGACGTCACGGCAATCCGCCCGTAACTGTTTACAATACGAGCTCAATGGCTGCCACTCAGCGCCAACCCCGGAAATGGTTCGCAAGGGGACGGGACCGGCCATGCCTCGGTGGCACGGTCGGTCGGGGAGCCTGTCGGCCCCGTGAACAAAATTCCTGGGACACGTGCACACCGCAGCAAAGATGGTCCATTGAGACAGTGGCCGGTAAGTTCTGCATGCGAGTGATTAAAAACAAACAAAAAAAAAAACGAATACCACTTAGGTGGGCCAATGCAGTGTCTGCCTGGCCATTGGCTAATAATGGCTGCCCATTTCGAGGCAGCCCGAAGTAAGCAGGCAGGTGCTCTGAAGGGTCTTGTGAAAGGCTTCTGTAACTAACATATAACTGCTGCAGTTTATCAAAGGGCCACTTCACCCACGATGTTTTGAGTGGTGCCTGCTGTACGCTTGTTGAGCGGACTACAGTCTAGATTTTCCAGTGCATGAATGCTGTCGTTCTGCGGGAGCCCCAGTGGCTAGTATGGTGTGGACCGATTTCGCCGCGGGTTCCACGTGGAGTGCCTGAGAGGGCTCTCTCAGATGTTATGTGTTTATTGAAAACAGCTGGGCGGGAACTACGGTCCTCTTAGTGCAACTTGTTTCCACGTACGCCCTGGAAGGAGTTGAAGCCACTTCAGTTTCTAGAGCGCAGTAAAGAACGAGGGACTGGCAGTATAGCCTAAAGGTCAGAGCAGCAATCTGTGAATAAGCTTGGTACATCCAGAAGACCTAGCATTAATTCCCGCAATCTCAGTTTGCATATTGTGTGACCAGAAATTAACTTAAAGAAGAACTGCACTGAACCTGTAAGTTAGTTTTCTCAGTAGATACTTTTTCATATATTTGATCCATTTCTGATGTTGTTCCATCTGTACTGGCCTTTTAGCAAACACTGTGGGTGTTTCTAATGTACACTCTGGTAGTAAGTGCCCTTTTAGAATTCCCTAGTGTAGCTTATGTCCCTTTTGAGCCTCAGTTCTTGAGCAGAAAATGAATGCACTCTGAAAATGCTGTAAGTTCTGTAACAAGGACATAAAGTACATCATACAGTTTTGAAATTGTACTGCTGATCAGAGTGTAAAGCAGAAACACCCAGTAAATGTACTAAAATGCCAGTACAGATGGAACAAAACCAGAATGTGAACCAGTATTAGAAATGCAGCTTCTACAGAAAACAGGCTTGCATATTCAAGGCAGTTCTTCTTTAAATTTCCCCTGCTCCTGGCATGCACCTGGAAACACGCCTCAGCCCACTGTGACTTAAGGGCCAAAAATACAATCGGAGTGCACTGCTCTTATAGTAAGTAAAGGCTCCTACCACATTGGCATGTTAGGGAACGTGAGCTGTAACTCCATCAATGAGGCCTAATGTTACTACTTTGCTAGCCCAAGGGAGTAGTCATGGTGCAAGGTTATCTGAGAGGTACCCCCGCCCCTCAGCTTTTCAAGTTACTCCAGTTGTGCAACCCTCACACTTTGGTTCTCTCATCTGTTTCTCCAGAGGGGTGCAGGCACTGAGGGAGGCATCAGCAGCTTCAGCCCAAAAGTGGTTCCACTGTAACCAGGAGAAAGGATACTAAGTTACTGAGAAGGACTGGATGCAAGAGTGAACATCACACAGAGGGGTTGCAGTCAGTTTCTACAAGTGCTGCTCACCCCCAATTTCTCGTTCTGGAATGCACATTTTGAGCACAGTAAGTAAAGAGTTTCTGACGGTATTTACTGTGTGGCTACAGTATTTCCCCTTGAAAAATTTGACATGGTGGGGGCATTTGTCAAGTAATGTGGACGCTATTTGTGTGGTTTTATCTTTGATTTTTCTCCATTTTTTTTTTTTTTTTTTTAACAGTACACTTTTTCTTTTGCATGTTTCCTTGTGGCTCTTGGTCACCTTTCTTTTACTGTTTTCCTTTTGTTGGGTCCCCCAAAATGTTGTAATTGTAACTATTGGGAACGGGCTTCTTCTTTAAATATTAGGGGAGTGCGGGGGTGTTGCAAAAGGATGGGGGGTTGAAAAAATCAGGTAAGGAACACCTCCATACATAGATGCATTGGAGGAAACTCTGGACGATAGTAAGAGTCTAGAGTTCCAGTTTCTGAGCTCTGCCAATTACCCCACTATTGCTGAGAAATTGGTTACTACCAATGACTTGGTTTGGGATCCTAGCTCAAGTGATCCCTGTGCTACACTGTTCTCCATTTGTGGAGAAACTTTACTACATGTGGTCTGCAGTTTTAGCTACACATTGGAGACCCAGGATTACATGCAAGTCTGTCTTTCCTTGCCCCCATCGGGAGGGGCTCACAGTGTCATGGTGGTAAAAAAAAAAAAAACTCCTTTCACTATGCACGCTATCTTGCAGTGCAGAACCCTCCCTGTGCCCACTGTTGGTGGAATAGAATTGACACAGGTTGTAAAGGCAATTACTAGCTTACTCTGCCAGCCACAACCATAATGTGGATGTATGTACCTGCTGTGATTGGTCGCTTGAGGCACTGACCTGTGCTTTAATCTCGTCCCAAGTCAGAACATCAGGCTGGAATTGTTTTTTTTTATTATGAGGTCATTCTTTTTCAAATGCTAGTGCAGACATAGCCACCAAATTCCCACAATACCTGATCCCTAACTAGTCACTAAATTAACCTTAAGATTATGAAAGAAAATCGCATCTTAACTAACACCCAGTCTCTCCTTTTCCCACTTTCTGCTGTACAAGGGATTCGGGGATTTGCTGTAATTCTTTTGTATACAAAAAACCCTAAAGCCCCCCCCCCCGGGATTTGCTGTCATTTTTAAATACAAATACCCAGTCCCTTCTTTGCAGAATATGGCTGCAATTCACAGATGGGTGGGTATCGTGCGCCAAATGCGCATAACGCACCTGCGCTGCTCCGTACCATTGTGCACCAGCTGGTATACACAAGTGCCAGCTGCCTGTCCGTACCTCTGCGAAGAAGGATCATGGCAACATAGGGGCAGAGTGTCAGATGCTGGTGGGCATCTAATAGGATGACCAGCCTGGGTCCCTTAGTGGATCCCTATCTGTGTGCGGGCAGGGGGATCGAGGGACGGTGTGCACCATCCAGTGAGAAACGAGCGGGCAGTTGCTCAAACTTCCACCCCAGCCCTCCCGGGTGGCCCAGCCAGATGTGGCAGCAGTGTGGGGGGGGTGGCGTTCCCGTGGCCACCACGCTCCGCCGATCACTTGTGGAGGGAGCACATATTATGGTATGCAGAGTCTCTTCTCCCCCCCCCCCCCGTGGAAATGTTGCAGCCCGAGAAGGGTGCACAGTGCCATTCTGCATGGGCGCTACGTGAGGCGCACACCTTGGCACTCCCCCAGCCCACCCTTGGCACATAGCTACTTGGACTGCCGGGGAAGGTCCAGTACACAACTGGCATACACTTCATTCGTGAATGCTGCTGGGGGTCTGCTATGTGGCAGCCACACTTAGGGTTGCCTGTGTGACTCTGATATGCAGCACGTAGGCTATCTGCACTGTATCAAATAGACCCATATCTGAATAACCTGTTTGCTTGTAATAGATGATTAGCCCATTTTTCTTGTGGTTTCTGAAAGCCATTCTTCTCAATAGAATTGTGCAGAAAAACTTTGAATGTGAAGAATGAGTTTTGATGGACACTAGGAAAACATCACCTTTTTTCTCATTTACTTGGGAACTCGAATAGCCACCCTACTGGGCACTCTTTGGCATTGGTAGAACCCACACCAGTACTGTTCAGGACTGCGGGAAGGTTTGGTGTTTAAATATATTGTTTGTGTTTGCAAAATGGGCAAACCATTAATTATATAAAAAAAAAAAAAAAAAAATTCAAAGAAAGGGTTGCTAGGACACTGTGGGGTTCTAGTAATATAGCATCACCTGAGTTTTGCTCTCATGACTTTTTGATTTCACACAAACACCTCCGTGTCCTAAGAAATCTGTTCCTCGCAGTAAGAGCTTAATTTTATTTATGATTTCAGGCTCTCTCCTACTTCCACTGATGCCTCTTCTCTGAGCTTTGCACCCTCTCCAGTCATTGCTGACAGTCCCTTCTTAATTACTGGTTTAGAAAACACCTGCTGATTTCCCAACACCAGCATCAGTTATATGCGAGTACCTCTGGAAAACCAAACCCAGCTAACTGTGGAGTGAGAGAGAGACTGAAAAAATGTATATCTAGATATACATTTGGTTTTACGTTTTCTTTTTTGGTTGGTGTATATGAACCCAAGGATGTGGCGATGAGTTTGGATTAGCAAAAAAAAGAAAAATCTTAATTGGGGGGGGGGGAGATTGCTGGTGAGTGACCATATGGTATTTTTTTTAAATGCTTCTGTGTTTAATTGTCCTTTTGGGAGGGTGCATTTTCCTTTTTTAAAGTGCAGTGTAACACAGCAATACTTCTTGGGTGGTTAAAGGCACTTCTAGGATTTAAGGAATTGGGGGACAGTGATAATATGGAGAAAATAAGTACATCTCATTTTGATGTAGAATCCTGCAGATACTATACAGACTGCGAATTGAGGATCCAGATGAAGGGTGTGGTTGTGAGGGAGAGAGAGGGCTATAAATACTAAGTGTGTTTTAAAAAAAAAAAAAAAAAAAAAGCCACGATCAGAAGATCCTTTTAGAGCAGGAGAAAACCAGTTCTTGGTAGAGACTGCAGTGACGTGTACTTGATTGCGATTGTAAACCAAACTGACCTACATTGTTGTAGGTTACATTCCATTTATATGGGTCGAATTCATGAGAATTTGTGTAAACGAAAGACTAGCAAGTTTAGGCTTTATGGTTTAAGTTTAGGTTAGGATAATCTGCATGATGGAAGGAGGAATCTTCCCCACTCACATTTCTTTTCATGTGAAACAGGACGATTTCAAATGGAGTATTACAGGTCTCCCACTGGCTCGGTGGTAGCACATTGGCTACCATGCTGGCAATTGTGGTTCAGAAGCTAGTCCTGGACGATGGTAAGCTTGTACTGTTTGAGGCAGCGAGTTCTTGACCTGGAAAGAGGCATCTCGCTCCTGTGGCATCAGCTAGCCCAGTAGTAGGACGCTAGAGGGTTCATCTTCCAGTCACAGGGTAGTCTGTATATCAGCGAGGCCCTCGAGTGACTGCGTGTGGTGCCTCAGTGTAGAGAAGGGGGTAACAGTGGGAGAAAGTAAGTGTGTGTGTGTGTGTGTGTGTGTGTGTGTGTGTGTGTGTGTGTGTGTGCAAATTCATCTGCTGTCAGCATGGTGGTGTGGTGCTCTCCTGGAAGGAGACTGGTAAGTAGCTGTCAGGGCTGAGTGGTTGTGGCTCTGATAACTAAGTTGTCAAGTGACTGAGCAGATGTAGTAGATTGAATATGTCTTTCCCCCTCCCCCAACAAAAGTATTAAAGTATTAGGTGAATCATTCTGTTGACGCAGCTCTGTGACTCGAACTGTATTCGCTTGTCTTTGTATAGTAAGACATTAGTATTTGTACTGTTTGAGTTGTGTCAGGATGGCCGAGCAATCTAAGGCACTCCCTTCAGGTTACATTCTCCCATGGAGATGTGAGTTTGAATCCCACTTTTGACAATTGTTTCTGTGAGTGTCAGGATGACTGAGCGGTCAAAAGCACTGCGTTCAGGTTGCAGTTTCCCCTGAAGGCGTGAGTGTGACTCTCACATCTGACAGTTGTTTCTCTTTCAAAGTAGCCGGGTGGGGGGCAGTAAAACAGAGGGAGGTAACAGCTGTATCCCTTCCCCGGTTGATGGCACAGCAGGGAGAGAGGGCTCAGGGGATAAGACTCCCCTAGGGCAGGGATGGGGACAAGGTAGAAGAAAAGGGGTAAAAGCCAGATAAGTGAGGATACAAGATTGCCAGGAAAGGCGAAATTTAAAAGGCAGGAGGAAAGTCGGGGTGGGGAGGCTGTCAGGAAAAACACAGTCAGGACTGAGAGGGAAAGCAGGGCAGTGGTCATGGTGGAAGGAAGATATCGAGAGCCGTGTGCGTGAATGCAAGGAGTCTGGAAAACAAAATTCCCGACCTGGAAGCCAGCATGGTGTAGGCTGACCTGGATTTAGTGGCCGTTGCGCACCGAGTACCATGACTGGGACATAGCCATACCAGGCTACTCTGTGTTTGGGAGAGACAAGGTAATGAGGAGGGGAAATGGGGTTGTTTTTATGTGTGGTGGAGGGAATCGAGGCCATGGAGGTACAGGAGTACCAGGAGGAAAAGGAAGGGCTGGAGGTACAGTGGGTCGCCCTGGAGTTGGGCTTTGAGGCCGCTGTCTGTACTGGGGCGTACAGGGGGAAGAGTTGGAAGGCACTTGGGGGACGCCATCGTCAGAACGGCAAGTAAGGAGGTGGTTAGTTAGTGACTTCAATCTGCCAGTCATGGAGCCTTTAGATTGTAGTTTCCGCAAGGAGTAGGGCCATCTTGGACTCCCTACAACAAGGAACTTTTTTTCTCAGGCAGCTAGTCACAGATGCCACTAGGGTTGGGGCAGTGCTGGACCTAGTGCTTGCAGATAGGGAGAGACAGCACTGCAGAAGTCGCACAGCGTAGTCCCCTGGGTACTAGTGATCACTGTGCAGTGTGGTTTTAACATTACAACAGGAACAGGTTAACCACACGGGGGGCGAGGGTCCTGGACTTCAGGAGGGTGTTTTTTAAAGAAATGGGGGACTGACTCAGAGACTGTCTTGAGGTGGGGGTGGATTTCCAGGGATGGGTGGAGGCACAGTGGATAAAAAATAAGGGAGGATATAACTAGAGTAAGTAACCTCTACATGAAGGAAGTGAATAAACGCAGAAGGAAAAAGAGACCATTATGGTTCTCCAATGAAGTGGCTAAGATGGTAAAGGAAAAAGGTCATCAATCAAGAGGTATAAGGAAACACAGAGGGAGGAGGACAGGGAGGTACACTTCATAAAGCAGAGGGAAGCAGGCAAGGCTGTGAGGGGAGCAAAAGCGCATACTGAAGAGTTTCCAAAGGGGTGACTAAGGGAAGGGGGTTGCGACTTTCTTCAGATACATAAGTGAGAAAGAGGAGCAAGGGAAGCATAGTGCTGATTAGAAGAGGCGGGGGCTTACAGAAGAGGACCAAGAAAAAGCAGACATTTCTATTTCTGCTGAGTCTTTACAGTGTTGGGGTGGGGGGTGAGGTGGGGTGGCAGGAAATAGCTGGAAGAGGCAGAAAGAAGTCAGTTTTCAGGAGAGAATCTAGAAGGGACATGCAATTCTGAAGGTGGACAAAGCTACGGGACCAAATGGGATACATCCAGCAGTTACAAAGAACTCTGGGAGGTGCTAACTACCTCACTGACAGTCTTGTTCAGCAGCTGCTTACTGGAAACGGGCATAGTTCTGGAGGACTGGAGAAGAGGTGGCACAGTCCCCTACATAAAAGCAGTAGCAGGGAGGAGGGTGGCAACTACAGGCCTGTCCGTCTCACGTCAGTGGTGGAGAAATGAATGAAAACCCTGGAAGGACTGGTAGAGTTTCTTGAATCCAGTGGGTCGCAAGACCACAGGCAGCATGGATTCATGAGTGCGGAGATCATGCCAGATGAATCTGATGCATTTCTTTTGACTGCATGACTAGGAAAATGGATCACGGTGAGGCAGTTGACGTGGCCTGTCTGGACTTCAGTAAGGCTTTTGACAGAGTGCTGAACTGGAGTCTGATAAAACTGAGCAGTCTAGGAGTGGAATCCAAAGTGGTGAATTGGACTGCCTGGTTAACAGATAGGAGACAGAGGGTGGTGGGGAAACAGCAATCCTCAAATTTATTTTTTATTTTATTTATTTTGATGTCCGGATACGTGCACTGGCGCCCAAGTGCCCTTTTCAGGCACGGCCCAGGTACAGAAGACAGTGGAACCGATACAAACGTAACAAGACAAATGGAACAGGTATATGCACATAAGTATCATAATATAGAATGAATTGACATGGCACAGGTAAGGCATTCAGGCGGCACATTATGTCAGCCGTGTTTCATAAGTCATGCAAAGCAGGTACAGACATTAGACTCTTAGAGATGTACTTTCAGCTTGGCAGCAAACATTTTGGGGGAAGGGATAGCTCTGATAGTGAAACGGATGGTGTTCCAGAATGATGATGCTCCAGATCTGAAGGCATTCTGGACCATGCCCATGCCCATGCATGGAACTCTCAATAAATTGTTTGCAGAGGAGTGAGAGAAGGGGTTGTCCACATAGTGGAGCACTTCCATGTAGAATTTTGTGCATGAAATTCACCAGAGTTAACTGGGCTCTGGTTTTGGGTGGCAGTCAACCAGATTGTTCTAAGCTGGTGCAGTGATGGGACTGTGGGCCCTGCAGGGTGCAAAATTGACACCTTATGGGTTAAGCCCCCCCCCCCCCGATCATGAGGGGAGCGGCTTCTGTAACAAAGGAGCCGTACATGGTCAGGGGGAGTATGCAGTTTTGGGTGATCCCGACTTTCGTGTCGAGTGCCAGGTACTTTGCAGTATGATAGAGTGGACCTAGTTTTTGATGAACAGTTCGTAATGGTGTTGGTTTTATGAGGATCAGTGCAAGGTGGGGATTGATGGTAGCACCAAAGTAATTCATTAAATAGTTCCAGTATCACTCCATCTAAGATTGAGATAGTGAAGTCTCGGTGAAGATCTTACCTTTGGGAACGATGGAGGAGTGACCAGTGGGGAGCCACAGGCCTCCGTACTGGGACCGGTCCTCTTAGGTGTCTTTTTTTTTTTTTTTTTTTTTTTTTTGTAAGTGCCATTGCTGAAGAACGGGAAGGAAATGTATGCCTTTTTGCAGATAATACCAATATCTGCAGTAGGATGAACACTCAGGAGTGGGCAGAGAGAATGAGCAGGGATATGGGGAAACTCGAGGAGTGGCCTAAAGCATGGTAGTTGGTGCAATGCCAAAAAAGTGCAAAATCATACCAGTAACTAAACAGGAAGGGGACCTTGGGGTTATTACTGTATATCTGATGACTTTAAGGTGGCAGGGCAATGTGACAAAGCAGTGGGTAGGACTAATAGGATGCTGGGGTGCATCTGGAGGGGTATATCCAGCGGGTGGTGGTGCTACCACTGTATCACTCGCTGGTTAGACGTCACCTGGAGTACTATGTCCAGTTTTAGAGGCCACACCTCAGAAAGGACAGACCAGGTAGAAGCAGTCCAGATGAGGGCACAATGGGTATTGAAGGAGCTAAGAAAGGTACTGGCTGCACCACTGACAGGACTGTTTTAAACAGCTTGCTCGAAACAGGTTTGATTTTGGAGGACTGGAGGAGGGCAGATGTAGTTCCACATCATAAAATTGGTAGCGGGGAGGAGGGTGACAATTAATAGACCAGTCAACCTCACATTGGTGGTAGGAAAGTTAATGGAATCACAGCTGAGGGAGAGGCTAGTGGAATATCTTGAATCAAATACTAACATACTAAAAGCCAGCAGAATAGGCCCAATGGTCTGTCATGTCTGCTCGGTAGCCAGCCACCTAGTGGTTGCTCGCTATTCCGCCGCCCCCCCCCAGCCCCCAAGAGGGTCTTCATTAGATTTAGAATCCCCTTGTACATGTCTTGCCCCTTTTTGAAGCCCTCCACTGTGCCTTCCTCCACCAGCCTCTTGGACAGTGCATTCCATGGCTCCACCACCCTCTCAGTGAAATAATGCCTCCTACATTCCCCCCTACAATTTCTCCCCTCAAGTTTCCACTCATGCTCCCTCGTTGTTCCCCCCTTTTTTTTTTTTTCAGCCTAAACAGTTCCTTGTTTCCGCTATCAGTTATTCCCTTTACATACTTGAAGACTCTTATTATGTCTCCCCTGTCCCTCCTCTCCTCTAGCGTGTACATCCCAAGCTCCTTCAGTCTCTCCTCATAGGTTCTCCCCTCCATTCCCTGAATCATTTTGGTCACTCTCCTCTGAACTCTCCCAACAGTGCTATGTCCTTCTTCAGAACTGAACACAGTACTCAAGTTGTGGCCTGACAAAGGCATTGTACAGAGGGAGAATCACTTCCCTCTTCCTGGACGTAATTCCCCTGGCTATGTAGCCCAGTATCCTGTTTGCTTTGGCTGCGGTTCTTCTACTATTTTCAGAGTTATTCATTTTGATGTCTGCCACCACCCCTAAATCCCGCTCACTCATTGAGGCTTGCAGTGTGACCCCTCCATGGTGTAAACCTGGCCCGGATTTCTGACCCCCAAATGCAGTACCTTACATTTCCTGGCATTAAATTTCAGTCCCCACCTCCTTGACCACCCTCCGGGGTATCCAGATCCCCTTGGACTACCTCTCTTGCTTCTTCCCAGTCCACCATTGCTCCCAGTTTGGAATAATCTGCAAATTGCAGATTGGTTACAAGACCCGAGATGGCATGGATTCATGGGTGGGAGGTCATGTCTAACAAACCTGTTGGACTACTTTGATTATCGGGCTGGAGCAGTGGATGTGGCCTACCTAGAATTTAGTAAGGCATTAGACTCTGTTCCACACGGAAGACTACTAAACAAATTGAATATCCTAGGAGTGGGTCAGAAAGTAGTAAACTGAGTAAGAAATTGGTTAGGGAATAGGTGACGGAGGCTAGTAGTAAAAGGAGTTCACTCCGAGGAGGAGAGGGTGACCAGCGAGGTGTCTCTGGGATCGGTGTTGGGACCAGTTCTCTTTAATGTCTTTGTAAG
This sequence comes from Neoceratodus forsteri, assembly GCA_016271365.2. Lineage (NCBI taxonomy): Eukaryota > Metazoa > Chordata > Ceratodontiformes > Ceratodontidae > Neoceratodus > Neoceratodus forsteri. The sequence goes on from JADMNL010000035.1 coordinate 75,901,085, forward strand.
TGTCATTGCAGAGGATCTGAAGGGGAAAGTCTGCCTATTTGTGATTGACACCAAAATCTGCAATAGGGTGGCTACTCCAGGGCTTGTGGAAAGGACAAGCAGAGACCTGGGAAAACTTGAGTGGTTACGAGTATGGCAGCTGGGCTTTAATGCAAAAAAGTGTAAAATAATGCACTTGGGGCACAGAAACCCAGGGGCAGAGTACAGAATGGATGGAGTGTTATTGATGATCACGAAGCAGGAGCAGATGGTAATCTGATGACATGAAGGTGGCCAGGCAATGTGACAAAGCAGCTGGGAGAGCTAGTGGGATGATGGGGTGCATAGGGAGAGGTATTGCCAGCAGAAAGAGGGAGGTGGTGCTACCTCAGTATAGATCACTGGTAAGCCTCACTTAGAATACTGTGTACAGTTCTGGAGGCCACATCTGTGGAAGAATATCGATAGAGTGGAGGCAGTCCAGAGGAGAGCAGCTAAAATGGTGCAGTGTCTGCATTACAAGCCCTATGAGGAGAGACTGAAGGAACTCGATATGTACACCCTGGAAGAGAGAGGGGAGATATGTTAGAAACCATTAAATACCTCACAGGGGTAAATAAAGTACAGGAAGGAAGTACTTTTCAGAAAAAAGATGCACAAGAACTAGGGGACATGCTGTGAAGCTGGAGGGGGTAAATTCGGGAGAGATGTGGGGAAGTACTTCTCAGAAAAGGGTAGTGGATTCATGGAATAGCATGTACTAGCTGAGCTGGTGTGAGCAAACACAGTGACGGGGTTCAAGAATGCTTGAATTATGTATAAGGGGTCTTGGGGTCTACAGTGATAGTGTAAGAAGGGGGGAATGGGCAGACTAGGTGGGCCAAGCAGCCCTTCTCTGCTAACAAATTCTGTGTTTCTGTGCAACTAAAATGGTGCTGAGGCAGCATGAGAAGTCTGAGAGATCTCAGCATTTACAGCCTGGAAGAGAGGAGCGTGAGGGGTGACATGATAGAGACCTACAGGTACCTCATAGGGGTGAACAGGGTGCAGAAGGGGAGCCTCTTTCAAATGAGAAAGACCACCAGGAGGCATGTGATGAAGCAGGGGAGGGTGCAGTTTAAGTCGCATGTAAGGAAATATTTCTTCACAGACAATGTAGTAGACCCCTGGAACAGACTGCCACCCAAAGTGGTGGAGTCAAAAACGGTTGGGTACTTCAAGAATGTGTGGGGAAGATGTAAAGGTGTATTCAAAAACAGGCAGGGAGGAGGGAGGGTTGCCAGAGACCAGTTGGGGTCTGTAACGACAGATTACGCAGGGAACATCTGGGTGGGCCAATCAGTCCTATTCTGCCAACAGATTGTATGTTTCTGATATGTTCTGACTTTGCAGCATCCCATTTTGATCTAATCCTGATGGTTCATTAGGGGTATTATCATACATCTCTACTGCTATGAATTTGGCATAGTGTTATGATCTCCCCCCCCCCGCCCCCAAATTTAGATTTTTTTTTTTCCTCACTGGCGGAGCTACCTTCACTCGGAGGGGCTCATTCTTGACGCCTGGCAGCCTCGCACCGACCCTGCCAGTAAATCCCCCACGGGCTACACCATCTTCTTTCCTCTCGTGATAGGTGAAGGAGTTGACACCCCTTCCTGGAGACCAACTTCCAGACTCGGGGGGCCTGTGCAAGTGCTATGGGGCCGTCATGGAGCCTGCCAGTTCCATTTTCACTTTTTCCTTCCTTTCCCTTGCCATGGTTGCTGGGGCGCGTGTGGAGGCACACGCACGCAACGATCTGCGGCACCCTCTCTCTTCTAGCCGCTCCTGTCTGCACTACCCTCAGGCCTCCACCCGGGGAAGCCCTGTAGCAGGTGCAACTGAGTCCCCACCCTGACGACCCATGCTCGTTCCCAAACCTTGGTTGCTGGCGTGTGGCGTCCAGCACCTCAACCCTCAGCACCGCCAGGCCAGCCATAGCTTCAGGATTTCACACTGAAATGTGTCTTTGCTCCACAGGGGTTTACTGATGTTCCTAATAACACTGGAGCTATTTCTGGACACACAGCCTATTAAATTGTTGAACTAACTCGATAGAAACGGATAGGGAGGCAGTGACCACAACCAAGTAGCCTTTTTCCTGGTCAAAGGGAAAACTAGTTGGTCTTCCGCCACCAGACTCCAGACCTTCAGATTTTGCCAAGATGAGGGATCTGCTGGTTAAGGGTCTGGAGCAGCTGAATAAGGCTGGTAATGCAGAGAACTTGTGGGGGTTGTTGAAGAATGTGCTTAAAGCAGCCACAGAAGTCTCCGTCGCTATAAACAGTAAGGGAAAACGGGCCAAGAGGTGTCTCCATGTGGCTAAATGGGGACCCAAGGCAAATATCTTGATACAGTAAGAGGGTTTCTAAAATGGCACGGATAAATCCAGAGATATTATTGAATGACAGCTGTCACTTGGCCATGCATTGAAGTACTAACGATGCACGGTCAGCTAACTGGATCTCATTACGAAGGCTAGAAAACCTCATTACCAACAAGCCATTTTATAAGAGCAGTCAGCTACTCCAGGCTATGCATTAAAGAAAATAATATTGCACATCCCACAGGCGTAAGGACACTTAGCCTTTGGCCTCATGCTTTACTGCACCCCTGGGGTATGCATAGTTAATCCTTCAGTGTAGACCCTTTGTGGTTTCTTTCTTATGTATAACTGCTAGAAAGTGACAGGTTGACTCCAGGCAAGACAGGAATATAGAGCAGCACTGAGGGACTCTTGGGCTGGAATCAAGGAAGCCAGGGCAGCAGTGGGAGCTGTGGACAACACCAAAGTAGCCGTCCAGTACACAAAGGAAAGAAAAAGGTAAAGGAGTGGATTTGGCCACTAAAAATGGGGGTGGTGGCTAGGAACCCATGAGAGAGCTAGAGGTGATAGCTTAGATCAGGAGTGGGCAACTTAAGATAATCAGATGGCCATATGTGTGGCCATCAGACACCCCCAAGGTCCGCAAGACCCCGGTTTACCACAGTCACAAGCCAAAATTATACATTTTAATTAAACACAAGCTATGTATAACGTGTCCATCACAGCCTTCAACCTATACCCATTGTCTAGCTTTGCACAGAGTCTCGTGGTGTATTCTTGAATGGATGGGGGGGCCACATGCGGCCCACGGGTTGCACACCACCGGCTTAGATGCTGAATGAATACTTTACGTTGCTCACCAAGGATCCTCGTGGGGGCCAGGGGCTTAGTGAGTGGGCCCATGGCATCAAGGGATGGCTATGATTAAGCTTGCAGACCTCGCGCTTACCTAGTAGTTGGCTACCTGATGAAGATTTACGCAGGTAAATCCCAATGGCAGACAGGATACACCCCAGGATCATATAGGATCTAACAGAAGAATTGACAGGGTTAGGGCAGGTGTGGTACTGGAAGACTACTGTTGTGGTCCCAGCCTTCAAGAAAGGGGCAATGTCAGACCTGGGCAATTATGGGCTGGTCATCCTGACATTAGTGCTGGTAAGGTTCTGAAAGTCATTATCAGAGATGGAATATGGCTCATTCGATTAAGGCCAAGGTTCTTATCCATCTCTGCATGGCTTTATGAGGGGCATATCCTGCCAAACCAACCTGATCACCTTCAAATGGATTACAAAGAGGTAGACAGCAGCAGGGCTGTAGACGGTCTTTTTTTTTTTTTTAAACTTTCTTTCCATTGAGTCATCGTCTGTTGGAGTCCCATTGGGCAACCCCTAGTCTGCTCCTGCCCGAGACCCCTCCCTACCTGTGGTCCTGGTCCTCCGACCCACCTGCTACTCACCTGTAGGTAACCCCCCCCCCCAGGGTGGGGCTGCCTTCTGTTCCTCGGTATTCCCGTACCACTATCCAGTTAACCTTCAGGTGGAGGTGAAGGACGGTGGGTGTCGGGAACCTGGAGGGTAAGATTTGGTGGAGTGCATGGGGGATGAGGAGTGTTGTCTTCCTTCCAGCCAACAGGGTGTTTTCTGTTTTCTTGCATTGTCCCCTCTGAGGCGTGGACGTGCAGTGATGTCTGTGCGGGGCAGGCGTGTTCCCGCACCTGATCCGCAGACATCCACTGTCTTCTGCACCCCACTCTAATGTGGCCCTGGTTGTTGCACACCCAGCCTCTGCTGAGTGTCACTGACAGGGAAACCATGCCCCCCACAGAGGAGGAATGCTCATCCTACCTCCCTCCTGGCCAAACCTCTGACGTTCTGCGCTCACTCCCAAACACGGGTTGTCAGTGCCGCGAGCGGTCATGCTGAGGCTGCACTGGCGGGCTGGCCGGGTGACAGTGTCTAGTTGGACTTCATTACGACCTTTGTCACTGACAGTGATACATGATAAACATCTGATCAGAGAACATCAGAGTTGTGTACATAAAGCATACACACAGAGTGGTTTGCTGACTGACTTGGGTGCAAGAATCGGAGGGTTGTGGTGGATGAGCACTTCTCTCAGTGGAGAGTGGTACTCGGCGCCCTCCTTGGATCAGTGCTGGGGCCAGTGGTTTTTAACATTTTTATCAACTATAGGGAAACTAGAGTCTCTAGCAGACTGCTTAGGTCCACAAATGACACTAAGCTGGCCAGGGTGGTAGACTTCTTTGAGGATGGGGACAAACTTCAGTAGGACCAGCACAAACAAGTCTGCTTGGACTGTTGTTGACTTAGAATCAATAGCCCCATTCACATGGACAAATCTACGTCATTTTTGGTTGTGCATAGCAGCAAGATCGTTGCTGCTGTGCATGTCTGAATGCCACAGTTTTGCCATTTGGGGGTTGTGTTTCATTCTGTCCGTGATCCCTGTTTCCTTGGGATTGGGTAGTGATGCGAGTGTTTTGCACCATTTTACTCTGCCGTCTGAACAGCCCGCATCGCACGCAGCATTGTGACAGACTTTTCTAAGCCTGCACTTGTGTTTCTTTCGCTTGCAGGCACGCTAATGTTTCCCACTTGAGTTCAGCTAAAGGTTGTTTCTGGTACTGTAAACGCAGCTGAACTCTGGGGAAGTGATTCTTTTTGTAAGCTGAGGGCTAAAAATTGGAAACAACGTGTTCTCAGAGTTGAGCCGTGACCCTGGCATGTGTTTATGTCATGGCTCGACCCTGAGACCATATATTTTTCAATTTTTAGCCCTCTGTTTACAAAAAGAACCATGTCTCCAAGTTCTGCTATGTTTGCACTACCAGAAACAATCTATAGCTGAACTAGTGTCAGAAGACCCATCTGCAATCTTTGTGGCACCATCACCCCAACTCTACTGTGCCTCTCCCTGCTGGAACCCTCCTCAGAACCTCAGGAAGCATCTCTCCAGCGTTCCAGGACCATGATGTCTCAACGCTGCTGCGCAGTGTTGTGGTGGATGGGAAGGAGGGGAGAGTGGCCCTGTGGGGGAGGACATGGAGGCACTGGATAGGTGGTCAAGAAAGTGGAAACTGGGGTTCACTGTGGGGAAATGCAGGATTCTGTACCTGGGGGCCAGAAATCTGGGCCAAGAGTATACCCAGGGTGGGGTCACACTATAAGTTTCAAATGGCGAGAGGGACCTGGGGGTAGTGGTGGATGTCAGAATGAACAACTCTTCGAATTGTAGGAGGGCAGTGGCAAAAGCCAATAGGATGCTGGGTTGCATCGCTAGGGGGATTACCTCTAGAAGGGCAGACGTAATCTTTCCTCTGTATAACTGCTTGGATAGGCCGCACTTCGAGTACTGTGTGCAGTTTTGGAGACTGCACTTAAGGAGGGACATTGCACTCCTGGAGAGGGTACAAAGGAGGGCAACCAAAATGATCTGGGGCTTGGGGGAAAGGACCTATGGGAAGAGGCTAGAGGAGCTCAACATGTACACCCTGGCGGAGAGGAGGAACGGGGGAACGTGACAAAGGTCTTCAGGTACATGAACGGGACCAATAAAGGTGGCTCAGTCGAGGTGCTCCAAAGGAAAGGGGGTGACAACTAGAGGACATGGGTGGAAGCTAGAGTGGGGAGGTTCAGGGGGGAGAGGAGGAGTAGGTGTTACTTTACGGAGAGGGTAGTGGAACCATGGAATGCACTGCCCAAGGGACTGGTGGAGGCAAAGACCGTGGAGGGGTTGGGACAGGTATAGGGGGAGGGTGAAGCAGACTAAGTCCAGTGCAAGGGGAACATCTTGGAATGGGGTCAGAGAAACTGGGGGTGGGGGAGACAGCAAAATCGGAGCCCAGTATGAGTACTGACTATCAAGAAGACATGAAAGACCAGTAGGCCTCCTCTGCTGGCGTTTTATTATGTTAGTGTTTTAATAAGAATGGCTACAACGAATTACACAGCAGTAATGTAGGTCTCTCGCCATGTGACTGAGTTATATGTAACTAAATAGAAGGTGCTACACGGGGTGGGGCAGGGCTGCCTCCTCTTGCCGCAGTGCAAAAGGAAAAGGACTTTGGGATCAGAAACCAGGCTAAACAATGGCACGCTGTAATTGGCCCCTACTAAGCAGGCTGGAAGAATGTTGGTGTGCATTAAGTGTGTGTGTGTGTGTGTGTGTGTGTGTGTGTGTCTGTGTTTGGGGGGGGGTTGACTAGCTCAGCAACTTGAGAAGTAATTCTGCCACTTTACAAGGTCTTGGGCAGGCCTCACCAGGATTACTGTGTGCCGCTCAGGGCACCGCAGTACAAAAAACCATTGAGGCAGTCACAAAAGTGCAATGCAAGACCACCAGAATGATCAGACATATACAGAGGACTAGCAGTTGACTGCAAAACATTCACAGTTTGACTTTCCAGAGAAGCTAAAGAACCTAAATGCCACTCTTCTCCCCCATACAAAGGTTAACAGCAACAACAACAGAAAAAAACTTGACGACTTTTGGCGTTGTCAGGGGCAGGCACCATTTTTTTTGCATCTTTCCTTCAAACCAACCCCTCCTTCAACCCCCCCACTGATCCGTCCCATGCCTGAGGCAAGATCATATACTGTATAACCAATAGACTAACTCTGTTGTCTGGAAAGACAGTTGCACTCTTCAACAGTTAAAAAATTATTACAAAATGCAAAGATATTGCCATCAAGTGTGGGTCACATAAGAGGTCCTTTGTCACCTCTATCCTATCCCTTTGAAACACCCTCCCAGCAGAGTTATAAAACTGTTCCTGCCTTGGCCACTTTAAAATCATTCCTTCCCAGAGTGTATATTTGAGTCAGTGTTCTATGCTTAACCTTATTCAGAATGCCTGCCTCGAGCTAAATGAGTGAATTGGGATAAAGACCCTTCTACTTGAGAACAGCCAATGCACTTGTAATCGTTGAACTGTGCCTCTCAGCTTGAGATTGTTGTTTTCCTTGTCTGACAGGTCTGTGTATTTTCCAGTTCTCATATCTCAAATGTTTCTAACCCATGTCTAAGCTCCACATATGATTTTTTGCAGTGGCTTGTATGTACTCTCATTTTTATTTCTTGTATTTTTTTTGTGCTGTCACATTGTAATTAATTCCGGGTCGCCCCAAAAAAAGGGACTTTCAATCTCTGGGCCTACCCAGGTAACACAATTCAATAAATAAATAAAGTTTTGTTTCAGCTTACCAGCTAATAGCACAGCACAAAACTCTCTTGATGCCAATATCTTTGCATTTTGTGAGCAATCATTTCTTGTTTTAGTGTTGGAGTGCGACAGTTGCTTGCTTTTCCTAGTTGCTGTTTGTACGGTCGGCACCCATTCTGTCTCCCTGAGAGTACATGTTTGTGTGCTCATTTAGTTTATGTCCCTCCCCATCTTCCCCTTACATATTAAAGGGCTTCATAAACACTGGAAAACGCCCTGAACCAGAATGCTCCTTATTCCCAACTGGAACCCCCCCCCCCCATTAATGATTTCCCCGGGAATTTTGGCAGGGGATTTAGGGCCGGGGCAGTAACTATGGGAACATTCTGTCAGGGCATGAAGTAGGAGAAGCGTTCTTTTTCTGAGGAGACAGCATTCCAGCTTAGGAGTGCATTCCGATACTGGATGAGTTCCGTCAAGAAAGCAAAATGCACCCTAAATTCAGAACATTGCCCCCAAACTGAATGCCTTCTCCCTACTTAACGTCCCGACCAGAGTGCCCCTCTTGTGATTGCCCCAGGAATACTCTGGCTGGAGATTTTGGAGCATTTTGGGGCAATCTGCATTCCAGGAAAAAAATATCTCCCATCAAACACCCAAGCAGAGAGCACTTGTTAGTCAAATGCCTCCAGGTGTCTGCAGCCTCTCTCCTTGATCATGGACAAATATGGTAATCTATTAGTGGGGGATCAAAAACTCCTCCTGCCGTTCAGAAAAACTGCTCTTTGCCAATGCTCTTCTGCAACTAGAGCAGTCAGAGTCTGGAACCCCCTGCCCACAGCCATCCCTGCTCTCCCCCACTTCTCCTCCTTTATAGATACATAGATACATAGATGGTGTCGGCAGATAAGGGCCCATGGCCCACCCAGTCTGCCCATTTGAGCTTGTAAGTTGTTTGTTTTCCTAGAAGTCTGTTGCCCCTTACCCCTGACCTCCAGAATTCCTTTATGTCTATCCCATGCATTCTTAAATCCCGTGATTGTTTCAGCCCCCACCACTTCCTCTGGCAGGGTGTTCCACTTGTCCACAACCCGTTCTGTGAAGAAATTCTTCCTCATGTTTCCTCTGAATCATCCTCCCTCCAACTTCATCCCATGCCCTCTAGTCCTGGAACATCTTTTTCACTTAAAAATAGTGTATTCCTGCACCCTGTTCCTCCCTGTGAGATACTTGTATGTCTCTGCCATATCCTCTCTCTCCCTCCTCTCCTCCAGGGAGTACATGTTCAGTTCCTTCAACCTGTCTTCATAGGACTTGTGATGCAATCCATGCACCATCTTTGTTGCCCTCCTCTGAACCTTCTCTACTGTCTATGTCCTTACGAGGTATGGTCTCCAGAACTGTACACTGTACTCCAGGTGGGGCCTCACTAGTGTCTTGTATAGCGGAATTATGATCTCCTTTTCCTGCTGGTGATGCCCCTGCCTATACATCCCAGCATCCTATTTGCTTTACCTGCTGCTGTGTCACACTGTTCCCTACCTTGAGGTCATCAGATGATAACCCCAAGATCCCTTTCCTGCTTGGTGCATGCTATATCCTCATCCCCCCAACTGATATATTGTGCCAGGTTTTGTGCCCTTATGCATTACCTTGCACTTCTTTGCATTGAATTTCAACTGCAAACCCCTGATCATTCTTCAAGTTTCTGCAGGTCCTTCTCATTCTGTCTACACCCTCTGGTGTGTCTACTCTGTTACAGAGCTTTGTGCATCAGCGAACAGTGAAATTCTGCCTTCTAGGTCCTGTGAATGTCACTGATGAAGATGTTGAATAGGACGGTCCAGCACTGATCCCTGTGGTACCCCACTGATCACTCTTCCCTCTGTGGAGTGACAGCCATTTACCACCACCCTCTTTGTCCTGCCACCCAGCCAGTTACCTACCCACCACACTATTGTCCTGCCCACCCATATTCCCCAGTTTGTGTAATAGTCTTCTGTGTGGCACAGTGTCAAAGGCCTTGCTGAAGTCCAGATAGGCCATGTTCACTGCCTCCCTGATCTACCTCCCTAGTCACCCAGTCAAAAATTCAACGAGGTTGGTCTGACATGACCTCCCTGGTGAAACCATGCTGCCTTGGGTCCTGTAGTCCATTGACAACCAGATGTTGCACCAATCTCTCCTTCAGTAGTGCTTCCATGATCTTCCCACTACCGAGGTGAGGCTGACTGGTCTGTAGTTCCCTGCTTCCTCTTTGTTCCCACTTTTGCATAAGGGGACTACATCTGCTGTCCTCCAGTCTTTGGGTACCTCCCTGTTTCCAGTGATCGGCTAGCAGGATAGCCAGAGGTTCAGCCACCACCTCTCTTAGTTCTTTAAGGAACCTGGTGCACCCATCGCTTTATCAACTCTTGTGAACCCAGTTCACTTCAGGACCCTTTCTCGTGTAAGGGACTTGTGTCCATTTCTGCACCCTTCTCACCTTGTACTCCCTTCAGACCTTTACCTCCTCTTCCTCAGTAAAGACTGAGCAGAAATACCTGTTCAATATGTCAGCTTTACTGTTGTCATCCTCCATACGGCCCCCATCCTCCCCCTTCAGTCTCACTATCCCTCCCTTTGTCTTTCTTTTTTCACTTATGTACCTATAAAAGGTTTTGTCTCCTCTACCCACTGATTTTGCAATGTGTTCTTCTGTCTGAGCTTTGGCGTCCCTTACTGACCTCCCTGCCTGCCTTTGCGTCTCCTGGTACTTCTCCCTGCCCCCTTCTGCCTGTGTCTTTTTGTATTGCCTGACTGCAATCTTTTTGGCTTTCACTTTCTTTGCTACCTCTTTGGAAAACCATAATGGTCTCCTCTTCCTTTTCCTTTTGCTAACCTGCAATGCATAATTCTGTTGTTCTTGTAATCCCCATTTTAAATACTGCCCTGTCCTCAACCCCTGATTCCTGTCCCATTCCCTTAATGCCTCTTTCAAGTATCTCCCCATTTTCCCAAAGTCTGCCCCCTAAAATCCAGGATACGTGTTTTGTGTGGTTTGGTTCTGCTCTTTCTGTGATTTCAAACCACAATGACTGGTGGTCACTGTTCCCCAGGTGCTCCCCACTGTTACCCCCATCACACTGTCCCTGTTTGTGAGCACAAGGTCCAGTATTGCCTTCTGCCGAGTTGGTTCCATGACCAGTTGCTTGAGGAAGGCACCCTGAAGGAGTCAGGATAAATCTGCTCCTAGTTGATGCTGCTGCTGGGATGCTCCAGTCACGTCTGGAATGTTGAAGTCTCCAACCAGTACTCCTTACCCTTGTCTGCCATCCTTTGGATGGCTAGCATCAACTCCTATCTGTTTCTTTTCTCCTGGGCTGGTGGTCTATAGACACACCTGTCATGGGATGGCTGTTCATTTTCCTTTCCAGCTTAACCCACAGTATCTCTCCCCATTTTGTTCCTCCTGGATCTCTGTAGCCCTTAAGTCATTTTTCACATACAGTGCCACTCCTCCTCCTCCCTTCCTGCCTGCTCTGTCTCTTCTGAATATGTTGTAGCCAGGTATGGCCATCTCCCAGTCGTGGTTATCATTACACCAGGTTTCAGTGGTGGCCACAATGTCCAGGTCTGACTGCACCATGACAGCCTCCAGATCTTCCATCTTGTTGCTAAGGCTCCTGGCATTTGCACACATGGCTTTCCATGATTTGACCTCCCTAGACTGTTTCACTGTTCTACTTCAGCCCCTTTCTTGGTTGTCCTTTATCCCTGGTTCTCCTTGCTGTCTTCCCTTCTGCTGAATTTTGCCCCTTTTCTGCCTATCCACCTCTTGGGCACTAATCTCCATCTTTTGCACACTGCTTTGCAGGGATGGCCACTCCTCTGGTTCACTGGTTCCACTGCTAGCTGTGGGGGGTGAGCAAGTAGGTACCATCCTTGCTGGCCTGCCACCCCCCTTTGCTAGTTTAAATGCTTGTCAATGTAGCATTTAAACTTATCATTGAGTGCTTGGATTCCCCTCCAGGATGGATGCAGGCCGTCGGGCTTGAACAAACCTCCATCCCTCCAGGTGGGTCCCCAGTCACCAATGAATCCAACCCTTCCTCCACAGCACCAGTTCTTCAACCATGAGTTAAAGTTCCTGGTGCATGCACTCTATGCTCTCCCTTTCCTCTAGCAGGGTAGTACTTCTGAGAAAGTGACAGAAGTAGCTACTTGCTTGAGACCCTCCCAATTTCCTAAACTCTTCCTGAACTTCCTTTGGTTCCCCATTTGCCAGGTCATTAGTACCTAGGTGGATAATGACATCCAGCTCACCCTCCCGTCTTGCCTTCCCAGTGATCCCCAGTATCTTCCTTCCATCCCTCCATGCCGTGGCACCTGGTAGCACCTCACCTCCCTGTCCTCCCCTCCTGTGTTCCTAGCTGGATCCTCTTATGATGGAGTCCCCACCAGGATTGCTTCCTCCTCCTCTGGGGTCCACTGCTTTCCCAGCTGGAGAGTCACTCCTTGGCTACATCATCCTTCTCCACTTCTCTGGTACCTCTATTTGGTTGTCTCGTTTGCCAGTGTGGCATATGAGTTCTTGAGTGGAATAGGATCTGGGATGTGCCTGACCACCCTAACCCTCCCTGAGCCCACTGTCATCCAAGTGCTCCTCGTTCTCTGCATCCTTTGAGGCAGTTGCATTGGACTGGATGGTCTCTGGATAGCGGTGATGGTACTCCTGACCCAGTTTACTTCTGCTCTGAGTCTGGCTACCTCATCCTGCAGTCCAGAGAGAGATGCATGCAGATAGGGCAGCACCTCAGTGTCCAGAAGGTCTGCCTGAATATGGCTGCCCCACAGCCACTGCATTGCACCACTCCCCACATTATACTGCAATGTTTTAAATTTTCAACAGCCCAAACACAATTATAAGTAAAGACAACAAAGAAAGTACAGTGTCACTAAAAGCCCACAATCTAAGTTTAAAAAGAAAAATAGAAATTACCAGTTACTCTAAAGCACTGGATTGAATATGTTTCCTTCCTTCCCTTTCTGGCTTCTTAAGGCCCACGTCACTGCCCACCTTTTCCAGAAACCGCACTTCATGTGTACCTAAACTGTATCTGCTAGTTGCATTAGCCTGCACCCCCTGTTGATGCTTCCGGCAGTTACGGACTTTTTAAACTCCCTAGTCCTTGTGTGATTAACGATATACCTGTTATGTATTGTATTGGCCTGCTATCGAATGTAACTTGTTTTTCTGTTATATTGAGTTGGAAACCTTTGAAAAAGAGCTCTTGATCTCAAAAGGTATGTATGGTGCCCGAAGGACCTTTGAGATCAGGAGCTGTTTTTCAAAGGTTTCCAACTTTGTACAACAGAAGAACAAGTTACATTCAACAGCAGGCCAATACAATTCATAGCATAAGAAGTATATTGTTAATCACACACATACGTACATACAAGTCTTTAATACCTTGGTTCCAGCGTTGGTCCTCCCTTCTGACCTTCAGTCCACAGTGTAGGTGTGTGTGACATCCTCCAGTTCCAGGTTAGCTTAGTCTGGTCTAGCATCTTTTCTCTTTCCTTAGCCAATTCCCCCTTTTTCTTTTTTTTTTTTTTTTTTTTTTTTTTTAGAAGCCCCAAGTAGTCTGTGTTTATCCTGGCACCATACCAGGAGCTGGCACTGAGCATTCTTAACCCCTTTCTCTACTTTTGCCCCCAGTTGCCCAAAATAACTTTGTACTGGCGGGTTGGGGGGGGGCAGTAGTTTAACTCCCAAATAGCTCAGTGCATTTCCTCAACGTGCGGCTCTTGTGACTGCTCTGTTGGTAGATTAAGCATACCTAGGAGGGCAGAAGTAAGGAGGCGGGGCTTACATTTAATTTGTGATGCTAAGCACAGTGATTGCTTAGTCTGAATAGTGGTGTTATGATGTCCATGCTTCGCCCCCCTCTCCCAGGTGTGTGCTCAGTCTATCAGTGGGTCTTGGTGTGAGCCTGCCACAGTTTTTGGAGGGGGAGGGGACATTTTTAGCACCAGTCTCATTTTTAAATTAAAAATGGCTGCCGAGATTTTGTGTGAGATTTGATTACTGTGCGTTGTAGAATACATGACACTGACATCGGTCAGTAAATACAGTACAGGAGGCTTGTAAATGAGTCCAAAGAAAAAAAAGAAAAATTGTAGACGTATGTGGTAGTTGTGCTCTGTGTGTGTGGGTTTCTGACATTTTCAGTAGTTCCGGGGATTTTGGGGTGCTTCCCCTGATTTTTATCATTTTAAATGTACATATTGGTCTAGGACATGAATGTAGGTTGGGGTCCTGTTGGAGGTGGGGAGTCTGGAAGTGGACATCTGCATCATGACATTGATGCCATCCACTCAACTCTCATTAATTGCACTGCAGGACTACCACTGTAATGGCAGATGAGATCTTGCGGCAAATTTCATCCACCATATTAAAGCGAGCCTGTCACTATAGTCATACTTGAGGGGTCTGCTGAACAGTGCTGAGTTAAACTATGGTTTCTCCTCTCTTTCCCCAAAGTCTGGGCGAGGCCGTTTTTTTTGGGGGGCAGGCTAGGGAGAGGGATTGAGAATGCCTGATGCCAGGGATGGAGACCATCTTTGATTTTGGGTTTGTGTGTGTGTGTGTGTGTACCTGGAGCTTTGGTGGTCCATTTTTGGGTTTGACCCATGCGACCAATGTGGACAGACACACATGCAAACCTAGGTTACTATTATATAAATAACGTACAAAGCTCTGATAAGAGACTGGAGGCCCATAACCTGTTCAGTGTGGAGAAATGGAAGCTGAGAGGACGGGATCTTAGCCTTCTGCATACTCCGGGGCACTGACAAGGTCGAACAGGTTGAGAATGTTTGACCTGGACTGGTATGCACCAGATGGACACAGGGACATACCCTGAATCTTGATGGCAAGAAATTTAGAGGTAGAGTTAAGTGGCACTTCTCCCAGAGATGGTGAGCCTGTGGTACTGTCAGTGGAGACCATGGGTATGAAAAAGCCCATGCTTTCAAGGTAAAAGAAACATTTGCATTTTTCATCAGTGGCACTGTACACCAGGGCACATGCATCTAATAAGTCTCGTAGTCCCTATGTTTCGCACCAACATGGAACATCGCTCCTTTAGCTACCGAGCCGCTTCTGTTTGAAACTCCTTACCCCCGCCTGTCAAAAATCCTTCTTTCTCGATCAGCCTTTAAGCTCTTAAAAACACATTATTCCTCGGCTCAAGCCTGTAACTGCTTCCAGTAACCCCCACACCCCATGTATGTGCCCACCTAACCTAACAAGCTATGCACTTACCACCTGTACTTCATACCCCCTTCTCTCTCTAGTGACCTCTGCCTTCTTTCCCTCTCTCTCTAGTGACTGCAACCTCACGTGCTAGAGCAGTGCTTACCCGCCTTTGTTTTTTTTTTAAATTTAGTGTTTGTAACTCCACGATAAGCTCCAAATGTCCATCCCCTTTTCAAATTTTTTGTCTCTATCGTAGTTATGTTTATTACTACACCACTGTTTCCTTTATGTATCCGCTGTTGACATTGCACTTCCTCTGTTGCCTGTGCTGCTGCACCAAGGTCATGCCTGAAAAAGGCGCTCGTTGCCAGTGTACTCACCCATTCAACTAAGTTAAAATAAAGAAATATAAAAAATAAATAAATAAATGCTTTGCGCTGGTTGGTGCCCCATGTGGTGCAGAGTCACTTCTGTAGAAATGATAATATATATGTGGCCTGGCTGGCAGTTGTTGTCCCTGCCAGTGCCCTGGTAAATGTTAAAGGCTGGAGCCAACACAGCTTTTCTTGCACACTGTATCCCAAAGAGTTTTACAAGCAATAAGAGACTGGTAGTGATGTGACTGTAAACGTGTAGTGACAGCCATTTTACACATCAACACACAGCCTTGACCAGCTGCATGAACCTGTTTTATGGGAAGGGGAGTGTTAGCCTGGACACCAGTAAAATTCCCCTACTCTTGCGAGAAGTCAAAGTGCACTGGCTTCTTTTGCAGTACTTTACCAGACAGCACCAGAGATGCGTAGAAAGGACTTCAGTTTATCATATGAAGGATGGCAGGCCCTGACAGTACAGCATCCCCCTTGTACTGCATCAGGGTGCCAGGGTATAAGGTATGAGATTAATCCCAGTGTTAGACCAGAATCCACAACTTGAGGCGGATGTGCTACCAGCTCAGCCATGCTAACACCCTAGTTTTATTTATTTATTTTTTATTAATTTAATTTGCTTTTTGCTCCACCAGGTCGGCCCACATCGGCCTGACCTCTGCCTCAGACTCGTCACCCGTTCTCTGGGACCATTCCCAGCGTCTCTTCATGGTGGGGCCTTGGGGGGGGTGTAACTCTTCCCCATCAGAACTTGAGGCTTGGTGTGTGTTTGGGGGCGCCCGCGGGGTGACAGGTGTGAGACCTGCGAGAGCGGCATACGCACACCCCCATTTTCCATTTTTCTGAATGGGAGGCATGACGTCCATGGCGACACGCTGATCTCTGTTCCGTCTGCTCTGTACAGTAAGCCCCGACAGTTAGTACCCCCGGACTCCGCTAGGGGTCCATCTGGCACCGACTGCAAACCCACCCTGCCTCTGGAGGAGGAGAGCAGTCGCTAGTGCATTTAGTCCTCCTCCCCTCGGCCAGCCCTCCGACTCCCGAGTCCGTTCCTGAACCCAGGTCGTCGGCAGAAGAGCTGCTGCTGCGCCGGTGGGCTGGTTATGCTGACACGCTAGGTAAGCCTGGACAGATTGCTGCTTACCGTGGGAATCACAGGATATCCTGAGCAGTAAAGTGGGTGGGAGTCCCTGTTAATTTGTACATGGTTGTGCAGCATACTTCTTGATCCCTGCTTGTAAGACATGGGGGGGGGGTTCATGGATCTAGCCCCCTTCCTACCTTAATTTACTAGTTCCTGAAGTTTAGGCTGGTAGTACGGGGCAGCCACTCATGTAAGTATTAGATGAAAATGTCAGCATCCCCACATGACTGCGAGAGCAACAGACCAGCTCTACCTCCAGCTGTTGGTTGGTGTATCAGACCTATTTTTAGAAAAAAATACAGTCGCATTCAAGGCTGCAACTAAATTCAGAATGTCTGCAAGCACAGTGGAGGGAGGTGAAAGTCACAGTGCTCATGTGCTGTGTGGTGTGTGGTAAGAGCCCCACTAATCAAAAAACAGAAAAAAAAAAAGCAGCATGCTGGAACTTGAGATATGAGCTCTGTACATGACTGAAATGAAAAAAGAGGAGAGAGGACTGAAACAGATGCCTCCCAATAGTCCTTTTAACAATGAGACCATTTATTTGAATTTTGAATTTGCCTACCATGGCCCCATAACACGTCAGGGGAGTTTAGTCGTACCAAGGGCCACACCTTTATTTGAATTTAATTTTAATACATTGTACAGATGTGGCAAGCTATCCAGAATACGTAGTAAATGGCCCCTAAGGCAGTAGGCATAAATTGACATGCCTCACCTGTCTAGATGCAAACCAGGGAAAATGTTGGCTACAGGAGACTGTCAGCCTGTACAAATGTGCCAACCCCCACGGCACCCTCCCACAACAGCTTTAGAGAACATGCTCTGGTTTCTGGCCACATGCCAACAAAATGTTTGTTTGTTTTTTTTTTTGCAACAGTGGGAGTAATGTGGAATAGCACCCTTAAGAACAATAGTCACAATACATTTGGTTTGGCTGCCAGATTTTGAAAGCTAGTAGTCAGGCAGCCATCAGCCCACAAACAAATTTGTCCCGCCCTGACACTCTTAAATATTTAAAATATTTTTTTCAGATTTTGCACATTCAAAACACATTAAAAAACAAGGATTTTTAATTTTGCTAATCAACAAGTGCCGTGTGCTATGCATTTTCAGTTTATTAGCACTTCTGTGTGCAAAACTTCTAATACATTTTTTTTCGACTTATTTAATACCCTGCATCATTAGCACTCAAGGGTCCTGCCAGTGGCACACTGCCTCCTTCTACCCCAGTTTTTAGCAACTTTCAGTGAATTCATTTCAGTCATGTGAATTTACTTGCCTTTGCTGTGACAACGCAAACTTGGGACCCCTTTCTGTGCTTGTCTGATATGAGTATAAGGGTGGGTGGAAAAATGTTTCTGAACTGGCTCAGGTCCGTGAGGACCACCCCTCTCCAGCTTAGCTGAAAGTAAAGTCCCTCCATCCCTATCTCTGGAAGCTTCAATCTCCACAACATGGACAAGGTGTCTTGATGGCAGTGTCTCTCATTGCTGGCGCTCAGGCTAATTAAAGTAAACCACCGATATTGGCTCTGTGGCTGGGTGACAATGGTACCCTCCTGGTGAGGCCAGGATGAGTTGTTCCTAACCGTAGATCAGTACCAAGTCAGGAGACTGAGAGCGAGAATTTTGGCAAAACCAAGGCCCCCGCTTCACTTGAAATCAGTAATGTAATATGGTGTAAAAAAAAAAATAGAAGATATACAGAACACATAATAAATGGCCCCTGGGACAGTAGGAAAATGCATATTCCTTGCCTGTTTGAGATACAGGCCAACAGACCTTGGTCACAAGAGGCTGCAAACCCATCCGAGGGCAGCACCAACACCCACAGCTGCTTTAAAGGGTACGTGGCCTGGGGTCATCGGCTGGCCCAGCAGAAGTGCACTGTGCTTCTGTGCTGAGGACCAGGTTCAGACGCAAGTGAGAACAAAGGCTGGGTGGTTCCTGCCAAGTGCAGTGGGAAATTGTCCAGGAAGGGTGGTATCCCATGCTACACCAGCCCCTCATGGCGCATCAGGTAGCGTGTGCCTCCCGGAAAGGTGGTGCCTGCCAGTGCTTCAGATAACTTTACCACTCTAGAGTAATGTACTGGCCATTTCTGACATTATGTGAGTAAAATATAATTTTGATGAGCAAAAGTGCTTAAAACGTGGGGGGAAAAAATGCTCCTCTGAAGCATATATGGAGCATTTCCAAGGGCTGGAATGAGTATTGGTACTTATAACCAAAAAAAAAAAAAAATATTTGTGTTTGTAGCTCCTTTGGCAGGCCACAGCTGTTGTCTGCCAATCTACCAGACTCCAGGGTCTTTCAGGATCTTATGACGCTGTGTGTGTGTGTGTGTGTGTGTGTGTGTGTGAGAGTCACGGCAGACCCCCTAGCCGTCCCAGAGGTATCATCCTGTCGCAACCCCTGACCTTTTTCCAGGTTTACTCCCATGTTACACCGGGGTCCCGGACAGAGAGGTGCATGTGCGTGGAGGTGTGCATGCACCCTCTTGCTCCGGTGACGGCCCCATCCTCCCACCCTGTTGGCCTAGCGTCCTGGCTCACCCCATTGGCCTAACGCCTTGGCTCCCCCGGCTGCACTGCTCCCTGGCCTCCACCGCAAGACAGTCAAGGGCAGAGGGGAGCACGGATCCCTCCCCGGAGAGGAGAGCTGCCTATCGGTAGCTCAACCTGCAGCGCACCCCCCCCCCATGCCAGCTGCCGCGACCTGCTCTCGCTCCTGAACACTGGTTGTTGGTGTGGCGAGAGGCAAGGTGTCCAACGCCTTGGCCCTCTGTGCCACCAGGCTGGGTCGCCAAAAAATGTTTTTAAGGGGTATTCAGCATCTGAAATTTGTTTAGTTGTGACCTAGACTAAGATCCATACATTCACTAAACTTTGTGGTCTGGATCTAGTGTCTCACTTAAGAGATTTTTTTTTTTTTATCCAGCTGTGTTGCGAGGCTTACTGTCTTAGGGGGTGCTGTCCTCCTATTCCTTACTTCCCACATAGGTGTGCTGTACAACTTTGTACTTTTTCTAATGTGTGTAGCTCTATGGAAGAGATCTCTTCAAATAAAGTAGGTTTGTTACGTACCAGTATCATTGAATTGTCAAGAGACTCTCCTAGATAGTCATACAATCCCTCCCAGGAGGACGACTGATTATTACAGATTGCTGCACGATCTGCCTTTTAGTTGCCTGATTGTTTTGATGGACTGTCTATAATATCTGCTTCCTCAGTCGTTCCTGCATGACTAAACAGGAATGGATTCCTTGTTTCTGTCAGTAAATGTTGGAATTGTGTTTTATCAGCGACAGGAATTGATGTGGGTGTGTGGTGCCCACGTGATATTGGTGACGCCAAAGCATCTGTGATCCTAGATGAGGGAGTATGCTGCCATAGGTGTCCAAGCTACGAAACTTCTCCCATGAGGTCGTGATGTTGCCAGCTTACAATCCTAGTTGTGTGTGTGTGTGTGTGTGTGTGTGTGTGTGTATGTGTAGGAGATTCACTTGACGTTCTAGTGCCACTGGTCAGTGATGAACTTTTGCTGCTAATAACCCCAGATATGTGGATTTTGGAGGGTATTTTTTTCATTAATGCTTTTCCCTTCTCCGGTGCGGGTTGTTACTTCTTGGTCCCCCCTCCCAATCACCCAGTTCCTCAGGGTCATGGCTCGATCCAGCTGTCCTTCAGGGCCTGTTCCCTGTGGCAGGGGTTGGGAGCGCCCCCCCCATGCTGCCAACACACGGATGCAGTGTGCTGGGGAGAGCCCTGTCACTGGCACAGGGTCTGTGAGGATAGGACCCCTCATTTGTGCTCTGCCCAGTCTTTCCTCCCTGGGGTTTTCTCCCCAGTAGGTGTAATGAGTATGCAGTGCTGCTCAAGACGTTCACGCGCACACTGGCTATCAGCGGCAGCCGCACCTCCTTACCGATAATACTCTGCAGTCCTAGCTGCCTTACCTCTTGCTCTTGGCCACACTTTTACTGAGCTCCACATCCCTCTCTTAGCGGAGGAGGAGAGCGGTCTCTCAGACACGTGGTCGACCTTCCCTCTGGCCTAGGCTCTTTGCAAACCCAGGCCGCCGGTGTCACAAGCAGGAACACTCTTGCTGTGCCAAGGGGCCAGCTTAAATTTTGAGGCTATTTATCTGGATACTGTGGGAGCTGTAACTTCTATCTCTGTGGTGCTTCACAGTGCCCCCACCAGGAGAAACCCATTTAAAAGTTGAGGTGAATAGCAATCATTGTATCCCCTGCTCTTCTGTTCAAAAGTCTGAAGCAAACATCCGATGTCCTGAGACCCAGCTGTTGTGTACATGGCAAATTAAATGGGAAAAAAAAAAAAATTTGAATCCCCATTTCAGTTCATGAACTTTGCACAGCAGGCTGAAAATGGATGTGGTGGAAGAAAATGCTCTTCCTTTGGGGAAGAGTTAAGTTGCGAAAATGCATACACCCTTTTCCGAAATGGAAAAATGATTTCAAACATAGCTGACAAGTGGCCTCTCCATCTGGGAGACAATGGCATGAAAAACTTCATTCTTTTCTCAAGGACAAGTTGTTCTGAGAAACATGATCCAAACATAATTAGAAGCAGTTCCTGACATCTCAATTAAATAAAGAGCTCCTTCTAATGAAAAACAGCAGCAAAAGGGTTTAAAATGGCCAGCAGTGGGACACACTACAGCTCGAGTCACAAGTCCAGAGCCATTCCATTTTCACTGAAATACCACCAACAGCTGAATTTCATTCTGTAAGTCAGTTTGCATCTATACACACATTTCTCTTCCCTTGCCGCCAAGATGCACCTGGAAACGGGCCGTGGGCTCAGTGTGCTTCTCCTGGTCACAAACTTTCAAATAAATAAGTAAAAATTCTAGCATGAGAGTCAGCCATGAAGGAGTTAAAATGGGCAGCACTAAGACCTGTCATTACAGGTCAAGTCATCCAACATTTACAGAAGTATTTTCGGCTAGTAATGACCAGCAGTGAAGGGGTTCAAACCCACAGTACCCTGTAATGAGATCTATAAACACTGAAGTTACCCAACATTTCCTTAGACCACTTCTGCCAGGAGAGCTCACACACATATATATATAAACATTTTTATATAAAAATGTTCCTGTTCCCTGAGAATCTTCCCCAGGAGGACTTTACATTCCCTACATGTCCCAAGTCTAAGGCAGTATAGCCCAGGTTAGAGCAACAGACTGTGATCCTGGATACCCAGCGAAGCTGTGGTTGAACCCACAACCACCATTTAAAAAAAATGGTGTGACCCTGAGCAAGTCACTTAACCTCCCTGTGTTCCTGGTCACACCTGTAAATCAACTTCGGCTCACTGTGCCTTTTCTAGTAAAAATTCTAACTTTATAAAATTATTTTCAGTAAGATTTATGATTTTAAGTTTTATGCCACCACTTGTCACGCAAGTGAAATTAAACACTTTTTGTTTAAAAAAAAAAAAAAAAACTAATGAACTCTGGTCCTCAAAAATATAGAAACGTAACATTTTCTCCTGGATTTAAACCCTGGTTTCTTTCCAGAGTTGTGGCATTTCCACAGCGCCAGAGTTGCCTGGCAGCGAACCATAGCTCCTGCAGCATAGTGTGTTCCTTCTGTATGTATATGGGATTTTGTGAAGTCTGGGGGGTGACGTGGGGGTCTTGTGAGGGAACATCTCTATATTGTGTGGCTTGAAATGGCCAGCAGAGAGGCTCTTATTGCTCAAGGCACCCAACTTTGTTAAAAATGTTCTTCAAATATTTTATTTAAACATTTTTACAATTTAAAAGCTACAATAAAATAAATTGCACATAAATGCAACAAGAATTGCAACAGGATGTAAAAGTCCAGTAGGGAAAAAATGTAAAGGGTGTACAGTCTTTTTTTTAGTCCATAGCAAAGGTCCATATAGCA
This sequence comes from Neoceratodus forsteri, assembly GCA_016271365.2. NCBI lineage: Eukaryota > Metazoa > Chordata > Ceratodontiformes > Ceratodontidae > Neoceratodus > Neoceratodus forsteri. The sequence goes on from JADMNL010000035.1 coordinate 75,923,309, forward strand.
TTTTCCCTGCCCTCACAGGTGATGAGAAAAGGTGGGGGGTGGGCTGAGAGTACCAGAGACCAGGCCAGAGATTCGGAAGGCTGTCCAGTCTCGATTTTAAGTTGCATCGCCCCCCTGTATTCATGGCAGACCAACTTGCCTCACAGGGAAATGGACCATGGAAACAGATGGCACACAAACGGAGCGGTGCAAAACAGGTACCAAGAAATAAAATGGCTAGCTCTTGAGAATATAAATGGGTAATAGTAAGAGAGCAAATACAACTAAAACAACTTTACCAGCGTATACCATTGTCCTAGAGTCTTGGCTTAAACACTCTGCAGAAAGGTAAGTTAATGAACAGCAAAGGAGATAATAAACCAGTACAGGGATCCAGTAGTGAGAATGTTTACTAATAACTGACGTCTTTCGGAAGGTACAATACCGCCCTTGTGTGTCCAACCTCAAGTGTCCTCCGAAGCATCAGGGTCCTCTGCTGTGCTACCAGAAATCAGTTGACTTGAGGCATCTGTAGGATCCGTAAAAATGTGGACCTTGTTTTGGAGACAGATTTGCAAGTGAGCAGGAAACGAACATCTGTGCTCCAATGCCCTGGGCCAGCAAGGCTTCCAGTATCTTGTAATTCCTTTTTGCGGAGCTGGGCTTGTGCAGACAGGTCAGGAAAAATGCAAGTTTAGAGCGCTTCCAGGTAATGTCGCCCATCTTGTATGCAGCTTGCAGGAGTGAAATACGAGCATCCAGGCTAGAGAGAGTGAGGATGGCTGTCAGCGGCTGGGAGGAACACCTTGCTACAAACTCTCTGATGCATGGAAATTTTAAATGCCTTCAGGATTTTAATGCCAGAATCCGCAGGTACAGGTTGTAAATCCATAAACACCAGCCATTCGACTGTTGCTCAAAGATTGGTTTTTGGAGGTGAGAGGGGAAACCCACATCTCGGGCAGTCACCTGCCACTGAAAACATTCCAGATTTTCACCTTAAGGTTTTTGATTATCTCTCACCAACACGGCAGTCGTGTCTTTCGGTTGTTTGCTGCTCGGGCAGGTCCAAAATAGCCGAAATGTTTTCTGAATCTAGTTCTCAAATTCTCTAAGTTTGGTTTTGGCAGCAGCTAGGCGTTGGTTCATTTCCTCACCGATAGCCTGTAATTTGGTAAGCACTGTAAGAAGTTGTGAGGCAGGGACATCTGTGATGGAGGCTCCACTCAGCTGTGGAGGCCCATGTTCCTTTGTAGATGCTGTTGTCCAGAGACGGGTATCCAGTCCCTGTATCTCAGTTTATTGATGCTTTTTTTTGGTCCCATGCTGGTGCAGATTGCTAGTACTAATATGTCCGTTAGAAAAAAACGTACATAGGAGGGGTGAACCGCAACCTAGGAGATGCAGTGCCAAGGTTGAAAATTAAATGTAACAAGTAGCAAGGAAGTCAGCACTTGAATAAAACAGTCATAAAGCTTAATAAGCTCCTTACTCATTGTATCCCATTGAATGGAAGAATGCTATCGGGACCAAGTCTTCGGTATAAAATATAACTATATATAATATCCCAGACTTCTGATCCTTCTTTTGGTCCCATGCTGTTGCATATTGCTAGCTCTAATATGTCGGCTAGAAAAACAGCAGAATGAATGACACAAGGCAGCAGAAGTACATGAAAATTTATTCACGTTGATTGGAGCACTAAAAAGCGGCTGCAATGTTGGTTGCTCTTCGGCGTCCCCCCAAGCCACCCAGCTTTTACGGAGAGATTGTTTGCCAGTCACTGTACGTCAGTGAAAGGCTAAGGGCACCATTTGAGGGCCAAATCAGTAGGGTAGGGTAGGGTAGGGGTGGTTCTTCTGATTTGCTGTGCTGACAGCCAGTGTTCAGGAATGAGCTTGGGTCATGGGGGTGTTGGGGGGTGGGGAGGGAGGCCCAAGAGGATTGTGTGTCCCAGGGACTGCACTCCTCTGGGGAGGGGGAGGAAATGAAATGCTCCGCAACCCATCAGCCACCTGGGATTTGTTGCGACAGAGGCCATGTGGTAACTCAACTGGAGGTACTCTGAGGGGAGATGTCCACTGCCAGACACCAAGCCCAACTGTGTGCATGCACTGGCACACAGATCATCTCTGGGTGAAAACAGGAGATCAGCCCTGCAGGCCCTGCACTACCGGCCGAGGCAGCTGCTCACTAGGGCAACAGGGGGAGGATCCTGAGAATCTAGGTGTCTGAGTTGGGGAAGGGGAGTAGCTGATAGGGTACACTGGGGTGACCAGGAGCAGAAACACGTGATAGTGGCGGGGGGGCACCATTGAGATCTATTAACTTGTTAATGTTTGTCACCTACCTTTTATAGAAATACCTCCTCCCTGGCGTCAAACAGTGAAGGTGTTCAGTAAATATTACTGCAGTAGATTGCAGCTTAATTTATTACAAATGTTCAAGTTGTTTCTGTCCGTTTACCATGAGATGTGAAAGGGTTAAAATGGAAAGCACAAAGACTAGTTCTGGTTTATCAGTACAGCAGTTGCAGTGGGGTGTTTTTTTTTTTTCCTTCAGCGGATAGCAGTGAAGGTGTTAAATAGCCAGTCCTGAGGTAAGTTGCAGCTGATTTCACTAAACATATACATAGATGCTTCTTCTTGGTGCCCATCATGTTACAGGTTAATTGAGGAGTGACTCTGTGTATTCTTAGACTATTAGGTTTTCACTGACATGGTAGCCTGCAAAAAACACCTCACTGTAACTCTTCATAGTGCAAGCCCCCCTGACTGTTTGCAGGCTGAGCCACAGCTGCAGGCTCAGTAGCCACAGAATGAAGCTGGGAATTGTACTGATGTTGGTCTCTGTAAAACCAGCATGATTGTGTGGCTAAGAGAAGTTGAGGCGTGAGCAGAGATGGGGAGGAAGGGGTGTGTGCAGTCAGCATGCAATCCGGAACTACAGTGTTGAAAACGCCTAAGAGGTGACCTCCGTGTGGAGCCTGGGTTTCCTCCAGTGCAGAGCCACTTTCCTTTGACTCCAGCTGACAGTATCTTCAGTTAAACGTCGTCGTGCTATTACACACATCAGTTGAGTGATTCTGTATAGCCTGGAGTAGTATGTTTTAGTCAAATTGTATTTGAGAAATTGCAACAAGCATGCACAGGACATGAGATAAGGTGCTTGTTGATCTCACTCACGCACGCTGCAGGGGTCAAAGTGTCACTAGCCTACTAGTCAGTTGCTGGTAGAGTTTGTATTGGGCTAGTAGAAATCTCTGTTGTACTAGAGAATGTATCATTACAGCAATTACACCCAGTGGAAACAGTTGAGGAGCCAGTGGATTTTCTGAGTCGACAGCCCTGCTGGCTACTGCCCGCAAAACCTAATTTTGATCTTCTGACAGATGGCAGTATTTTCAAAGGGATCTGCCCGTCGTTAGTCTGTCCATATTTTTAATTAGACTTACAGCTCACCGTTGTGCTTTGTATGCTGCAGTTGGTTGGCCCTCACTAGCTACCAGGAGACTGCAGAACCTGTATACCAGGGCATACAAGGTACTCCTAAAGGAGCTCCCAGGATATCCATGAATTATTCCGTATATCTCATAGCAGCTGCTCACTCTGACAAAATACTTACATACTCCTGGACTTTTCCAATCTGCGCTACACAGATTGGAAAATCAGCAGTCATCTGTTTCATCCCCATTTCGTGGAACTCGTTGCAGGTCTCTCTAGAATTCACCTCTTTTGGTCAGACTTGACACCTTCAAGATGCTCACTGAAAAATTATATACTAAAACCTGCTCTTGTGGCTAGACTGGCTCTCACTGTCCTACGCCTGCCTGATTGGTGTCCAGTCATGTGGCGCAGCCCCTAACTGGGATCTCTAAAAGCTGTGGAACCCATTCAAATTTCTAGCTAGTTTGTATTTCTGCTTTATCCTATATCTTTCACATTATATAAAACTGTTAGACATGAATACAGTGAGCTTTGTATCTTTTTAAATACTGCTATGTCTTGTGTACCTCTGTAACATGTATCAATGCCTTAAACTCTGTATGTTGTCTGACCCTGGACCTTCTTGTAAATGAGCGTGCTTAACGGACCTTTTTCCTAGTGAAATAAATAAGTGCAAAAAAATTCAAACCTGCCTGGAAATGACAGACACTTAAATCTTAACATTTCCGTCTGTCTAGAGAGCTTTTTCTTCATTCATTATGTTTATTCAGAGGGAATTGGAAGGTCATTACGCCACTGTCCTTCACAATGGCATCTAAGTGCTGGTGCAGAGCTGCAGATAACTACATATACATACAGAATGAACACACCTATACATTCATAGATGTCAACAGTGTGATGCAGTGCACGTGAGGAATGGCATCCATATTGCACATGTCAAATTGGCAGCAGTTACAGGTGGCACTTGCATTGTTTCTGACCCATTTAGATTGTACTGAGGACCACTTTTCTTGGTCTCTGCCCAGTGGAATAGTAATGGGGTCAAAAGGAAAAGATCACTGCCGGGTGTCACAAACACACTCAGCAGGTCAGGCCCTCTCCTCCCACAGTGCCAACCTCATAGCGCAATAGTGTGAACAGGTAACAGACAGGGTAACCCTCCTGTCTGCTCTTGGGTCTGAATCACCTTTAGTCTCAAGTTCTGGGGGGAATTAAAACTGTGAACCTTATGCTAGCGTACCCAAATGTACAGGCTCGAATAATCTCTTCGGGGGATGCAATACATCTTTCACCTAAGGGCACCTAACCAGGTATCCAGAATGAACGCTTAAAACTCTATCAGAGACCTTGGGTGTATTCTTACCTTTTCCCAGTTTAGTAACACTGTCAAGCCTTTGAACAGTTGTCAGACTTAATATCCATTCAGCAATAACATGCATAAAAATGACTGAGGAGACCCAGGCAGTATCTTAAGAAAATACAAAATCACACATGCCCCCACAATGCAAAGCATCATGGGCTGCATATGCAAATCACCACAGAATGTTATGCTGGTCCAACTTTAAGCAGAATTGCATGGTGCCGAAAGGCCTCTCACACAGTTTGCAAAGGGCAAACAGACGAGGCATACTGATGAGTCCTGGTAGGATGAAACACGTGTCTGTCTTCTGTTAGCACCTTGCAAACTGTATGACAACCTTGACTCTTATAATACTGACTATATAAGCAAACAGCACTCTTTATTATAGCCATGATAAACTTAACTTCCAACCAAATGCCTTTAAGGTAACCCTTGCCTCAGTGTTTGTGTACAGAGGTTCCTTGTATCTTAAGAAAATGTTTACTAAAAATGGTTAAAAACAGTAAGATAAAATACAGAACAATTATCAAAGACATCACAATCACATAAAAGGAGAAAAAAAGGAAAACTATGGAACAAACTCCTCCCGCAATACATTTAGATATTTTCTATCTAATGTATTACCTCTGTAAGTGCCTTTAAAGTTAGATCTGAGAGCTGTGTCTCTGTAGAGTCCCAAAATGATATGTCATACATTTCAGACACAAGTATCGGTTTAAACTGTCTCCACGCCCCTTCTGTGATTCATCTAGCTCCTCCTTTTAGAATGTAAAATTACAAAACAATGATTTCCTATCAGGAGGTATTTAAAATAAGGTGTCATCAGAAGAAAAAATAAATTTCCTATATATTACTCCTTAATTACACATGTTTCCTTTGAACTTGGCAATCCCACACTGGCACCAATGTGTTTATATTAAAAAAAAAAAAAAAAAAAAAAAAAAGAATCAGCCTAATGATGTCCCGTTTCTGAAGTCAAAAAGTCACATTTTATTCCCACTTCAAAAAGCCTAGAAATGTCATAAAAAGGTAATAAAATGCCATTGTGAAGGAAGTCCGTTAATTAAATGGTTCCTGGTCAGTTTACATATCCTGTATCTTCACTGAAACCGGGCCGGGGCACACAGCACCAATGGAAGCACAGGCTGTCTTATGTGAGACAATCACATACTATATTTTTATTTTACAAATATAACTAGCTGGCCAGGTGTCACACCGGGCACCATCTGACAGTCTGTGAATTTCAGGCAGAGGGTAAAGCAGAAGCAAAAGATTGCCGACCACAGTAAGTGGTATGAGGGGCAGAGCAGCAGTATGTGGCATGGTGGCAGAGCAGCAGTATGTGTGGTGCTGTTGGAATGGAGAATGGTACATGTGATGCGCCCCTCCACAAGAGTGGACCCAGGGATGACCTGGGGAATTCTAGGCCAGTCGGCCTGACGTTGATGGTATGTAAACTCATGGAGACCATACTAAAGGACAGGCTGGTGAGATAAATTGAGGAGAATGGTTTGTGGCTGGGAGATCGTATCAAATGAACCTGATTTAATTATTTGATTGGGTCACAAGGGGGGTGGACAGAGGCCAGGGGATGGACATCATATACCTGGACTTCAGCAAGGCCCTCGATTCTGTACCACACAGGAGGCTGATAATGAAATTAATGGATCTAGGGTGGAGGAGAAGATGGTAAGGTGGGTAGACTGTTGAGTGGCAGAATCCAGAAAGTAGTGGTGGTGGTGGGGGAGGAGCTTTCTGCAGCACCAAGGAGGTCACCACCGGGGTCCCGCAGGGATCGGTGCTTGGGTCAGTGTTGTTCAATGTCTTCATAAGAGACATTGGGGAAGGCACTAAAGTCAAGATGTGCTTGTTTGTGGACTACGCCAAACTCTGTGGGAGGGTGGACACGAAGGGATACAGGCCCCGACGGAGGACCTCAGTAAACTCGAGATGATCAGGGATCTGACAACTTGGCTTCAAATGTCAAAAAAGTGCAAAGTGATGCACGTTGGGGCCAGGAATCCTAGGACAGAGTATTAGATTGGGGGGGGTGGAGTATCTGTTTCACAGGAAGAAAAAGATCTGGGGGTGGTGATTACTAGAGACCTAAAATACAAACACATGCAAAAAGGCAGCAGCAAAGCTAACAGGATGCTAGGGGTGTATTGCAAGGAGATTCAGTAGTAGGTGGAGCGAGGTCATTTTGTCATTGTACAGGTCAATGGTAAGACCACATTTAGAATATGGCATAAGGTATTGGCATCCATATCATAAGAAAGACAGCATGCTGGAGGGTGTCCAAATGAGAGCAACCAAGATGATAAAGGGGCAACGGAATAGGTCTTATGAGGAGAAGTTGGGAACCCTAAGGATGTACTCCCTGGAGGGGGGGTATGATAGAGACCTTCAAGTACTTTAAGGGGATGAACAGAGTGGAAAGAGAAGGTCTCTAAAATGAGTGACAGCAGAACCATGAGGGGGCTTAAAGTTGATGGGGAGGTTTAGAAGGGTTTTTTTTTTTTTTTTAAATACGGTAAGGGTTGAGGCCACATGGAATGAGCTGCCAGAAGAGGTGGTCTCCGTAAAGACGGTGGGGGCCTTTAAGATGGCCTGGGAATAACACATGAACCCATGGGACCAAGGAGGGGAGAAAGGAGGGATGGGCATTGGCGTAAGCCATGAACCCTGCATCACTTACCAAGCAGGCGCAATAGACCAATTTGGCCTTCTGCTGGCATTTTTCATGTGTCCCTATGTGACGGGGCGAAGTGACAGCATGTGACATGGGGCCAGAACAACAGTATGTGATGTGGGAGCACAGTGGCAGTATGTGGCATGGCGGAGAAGCTGCAGTATGTGGCATGGGGAGAAGTGGCAGCAAGGAGTGTGGGGGGGGGAGAAGCGGCAGTAAGTGGCATGGAGAGAAGCGGGAGTAGGCATGGGGCAGAAGTGGTGGCGGGGAGAGGTGGCAGCATAGAGTGGCGTGGGGGTGAGGTGGCGGTGGGGAATGGCAGCAGTCAGTGGTGTGAGGACAGAATAGCAGAATGTAATTTGGGGGTGAGGCAGCTGTAAGTGGTGTGTGGTGAAGCAGCAGGAAGTGATGGCAGAGGAGCGGTAGGTGGTGGCAGAGGTGCAGTAAGTTGTGGGGCGGATCCGCGGTAAGTTGCGGGGCAGAGACGCAGTACTTTCCGTGGTCAGAGTGGTGGGGACACAGCAGCTACTAGTGGAGGGGCACAGTAACTGTAAATGGCAGATGAGAAGCAGCAGTAAGTGGCGGGGATGTCTCCAGCCAGTAAGGTCCACTCAGGCTGTCTACAATTAAAACCTTAAATGCAGATTTAATTAGTGTCAAATGTTTTCCCCAAAATATGAGTAAGCTTTTTTTTTTTTTTTTGTCATGCATATGCATCCTTTGAAATATATAGATGCAAATTGAGCAACAGACTCAAGTACTTCACACCGCTGCTTTGGTGTTCACCCATTTAAAAAATGTGGTCCTGCACCTGTATTGGGCCAAGAAGTAGTTTAGGTATACTGGCTTTAGAGGCTCATGTCTTTTTTTCTTCAGGTACCAAAAGTCTATATGTAAGCCTAAAGGTATTGCTGACAACAATTATTTTGGTTTTTTGTTTTTGCTGGTTAACATTGTACCCACCAAATAACTAGGATGAGAGAGAACATTTAGCTACCGTCAGTATGTTGGGGTTCACGTACACCAGATAGGTCAGTAGGTACATGAAACCAGTGGATTTTCTTAGTAACTACTAGTCCTGCTATTTAGCGGCTGCAAAATGTAATTTTAACCCCGATAACAGGAGTCGAAATTAAGTTTTATAACTACTAGCCAGCAGAATTAGTGACTGGAAAACTCCACTAGCCCCACATACGTTTCCACTGGCCCAGCTGGTGTACTTATTGAAATGTTACTTTCTCCAGTACAAACCCACAGGACTAGTAAAAGGAAAATCTTACTAGCCTAATACAAAATCTACCAGCATTTGGCTAGTGGGCAGCTGCCAGTTTTGACCCCTGCGATACAATAATTCAGAAAGCTTACATACATGTAGCAAAATGATTTGTGGAGGGGGTGACCCCATGCTCATTGTTCTGTGATCAGATATACCAAGTAGGGTCTGCAGCAAGCAAAAAAAAAAAAGGGAGGGGGCAGGGGCAGACTGGGTGAGGCCAGTGGCCCTTAAACTAACATACTAAAATGCCAGCAGACTAGGCCTAACTGTCTCTCGAGTTTGCTCAGTTTTCAGCACCTGCACTTGAGGGTCGATTTTGGTGTCCCCGGGTTATACTCTCCCCAGTCCCAGATGTTCCACCTGTACTGGGCCTGGTCAGATTTACTCTCCCTTTGTACCTGTCCCATTCCCATTTAAACCTGTTCACAGTCTTCACCTCTACCAGCTCTCTGGGTAGTGCGTTCTATGGCTCCACCACCCTTTCCGTGAAATAACATCTTCTCTCCCTTCTGAGCCTGCCCCCTTCCAGCTTACACCTGTGACCTCTCGTTGCCTCACCTGCCTTCCTTTGGAGCACCCTGACTTGGCCTCCTTTATTGATCCCTTTCATGTATTTAAAGACCTCTATCATGTCCCCCCATTCCTCCTCTTCTCATAGGTCCTCTCCCCCAGGCCCCAGATCATTTTGGTTGCCCTCCTTTGGACCCTCTGTAGGAGTGTAATGTCCCATCTTACTTTGAGTTGGAGCTCTTGCAGCAGACTATCACAATTAGGACTATGCCACAGGCACTAGGACCCTCCGGAAACTTCTCAGCCAGCAATACCCAGCAGGGACCGCCCCCGACGTCTGCTCCACCCTGGCGTCAGCTCTGGTATAAAAGGGGGCAGACCCGACTCCACCCCAGTTCTTTTCCCGCCACGTCCCATGCACTTTAAGAGTTCCTGCTCGTCTTGGCTTGCCAACCCAGCAAAACTTCTTGTTTTTTTTTTTCTCTATTATTTGCATTTCTCTACAGTTTGACTGGTCCACCAGCGCATGTCGCGTCATCGGTCTCCTCGGCGGGGCCCCACGTTAATAAGTGCGGTTGCGGTTGCCAAATCCCATCGAAAGACGGTCATCGGCAGTGCGTTTTCTGCCTCGGGCCTAACCACGACACCACTGCTTGTTTGGCCTGCCAGGAATGCACGAGCTGAACCCGGATCCGCCACCTGAAGGCTTTGAAAGCGTTTCTGCTTGAGAAGAAGATGGAGGTGCATACCTTGGAGGAGAAGCAGATGAAAAATGACGAGACTAAGTCCCGCAAAAAGGACCATAGTCTGTCCCGGCACCGGTCCAGGTCCCGGTCTCGCTCACAGCAGCCTTCTCCCAAGACAGCCTGTGGGTTCAAGGGCTCAGGTGAGCATCCCAGAAAAGATCAGGCTAAGGCTGGGCCTTTGGGGGAGGGGCCAGCGAAGCTCAAGGTGACTCCGTGCAGGGTCACCGTGAAGACCTCGGAGGTGCAAGCTTCAGCCTCACCTTCCAAGGCACCGGCGCCACCTGTTGAGAGTGCGCCGATGGAGTCTAAGGACACTCCAGTGCCCCAGTCGGTTCCCGTCATCGGTCCCCTACCGGCGGGTGATGGGCGATGGATCCGGACAAAGCTGCAAAGGGGTTGCGTCCTCTTCCTCAAGTCTTCCTCACCCGGGCTCAGAGTGGGCTCTACTGCGAAGTCATGTCCTGGATATTCCATTTCCAGGGAAGGCAGCCTCTCTGTTTTCAAAGGATGAGCTCAAGGATCTGTTTTCCTTTGGTGGGGCAGGTCCAGTAGCCCACCCAAGCTGGCCCCGTCACCGGTCCAGGACCCTTCGGGTGAGCCACAGCCAGGAGGTGCTTCTTCCCCGAGGAAGACACCTGACAGGCTGCCGCCTACTCCTCCTCCTAAGGCTCGTTCCCGGATATGGTCCGTTGACCGGCGCTCTACCAGATCAGGTAGCTGATGCTGGGTCAGGTCTTACACAAGGAGCCTTTCCCGTTCTGCTAGACGTGACCGCTCCAGACATCTGTCCCTTGAACGACGTCGGTCTCCGTTCTGTTGTCAGTCCCGCGACCGCCGTCAGTCTTCGGACCGATGTCGGTCGGTGAGCTACTGACACTCGAGTGGGGCTAGCCATAAGGACAGATCTGGCTACTCATCACCTAGTAGCCGTTCTTCCTCTTCTGTGTCATCTTCTACCTCTTCTTTTTTGGGAATTGGGGTTCCCCAGGAGAGAAGGACCTGCCCCGCTCCCATCCTGACGATCCTACCTTTATGGACGTCATGAGGCATATCCAGGCCTCCAGTGAGTGGGACATGGAGGACCTGGATCCGGAACACCGATGTTTGGCTAAATGCCTGAGGCAAAAGGAGCCCAAGCCCTTGGTGGTTCCTCCTTTAGTGGATACGTTCCAGGACCTCACCAGAGTTACCTAGAAGTGTCCGGCTTCAGTCCCGGTGGTTCTGAAAAAATCGGACAGGCTGTATAGAGCCCCGAAGGATGAACCATTCTTGGCAGAGCATCCTCAGGCGGACTCTTCAGTTATTATGGCTGCCCACAATAAATCTGAGCAGCCTAAACATCTCGGCTCACAGCCTCCCGACCCAGAATCCCGCTATTTGGAGCAGGTGGGCAAGAAGGTGTATTCTGCCTCCACCTGTTCAGTTAGGTCCCTGAATTTCCTCACGCACATGGTCCAGTACCAGAATGCATTATGGGAGCGGGGACAAGAGCTGGTTACTGCTTTGCCAGACTCCGAGAAGAAAATTGAGATCCTGGACGTTTTCAAGTCTGGCTCGGACATAGGCACACATGTTGCGTGCCTCGTATGACACTGCAGACACGGCCGCCAGAGCAGCAGCATCAGGTGTGTGTCTCAGGTGCTATTTCTGGTTGAGGGTCTCTGACTTTCATCAGGATCTGCAGTTCGGGACCTACCGTTTCAGGGTTCTGTGCTGTTTGGGCTGGAGACAGTCTTTGATCTCTTGCCTCCAAGAGTCGGGCAAATCCATCTGGTCTGTCCACCAAATGTATTATGGAGACCAACGGAGACAGCGAAAGCTGCCATTTTGGAAGACCTCCAGTGGTCAAGCCCGCGGTAACCAACAGGGACAGAGAGGAGCCTTTTGGAGGAGAGCCGGCAACCAGCCGCCTGGAGGCGCTCCTTCCCATGGCCCCAAGTCCTCTCAGGCCTCTCTGCCCACCCCGGCTCTGCCCAGTGACTCCCTTCCGACCCCTCCTTCCTCCGCCGGAGGTACCAGGGGAGGCGGTAGGGGGTCACTTCTCCCTGTATCTTCAGGGATGGAGCTCAATAACTACGGACAAATGGCTCCTGGATGTTATACGGAGAGGACACACTTTAGAGTTCACGGAGATTCCTCCAGACACTCCACCAAGGTTCTCCAGATATCCTCCTTCTCATATTCCTCTCATAGAAGGAGAGATACAGGCCCTCTTGCAAAAAAGGCAATAGAACCAGTCCCTCTGCAACAGCGGGGAAAAGGGTATTACTCTCACTTCTTTTTGGTTCCAAAGAAGACCCAAGACCTTCGGCCCATTCTGGACCTAAGCTCACTAAATCTTTTTATATAGAGTACAAACGGTTTCGAATGGTGACCCTGCCAGGTCTTTTTCCTCTGCTGCACCAAGAGGACTGGCTCTGCTCCCTGGACATGCAAGATGCGTATATGCATATCGGGATCTTTCCCCCTCACAGGAAGTTTCTCAGGTTCCACTTCCAGAGGGAGCATTATCAGTTTCGAGTTCTTCCGTTCGGCCTCTCCTCTGCTCCTCGAGTCTTTGCAAAGTGCTTGGCAGTAGTGGCTGCGGCTCTAAGTCGTCAGGGACATTATGTCTTCCCTTCCCTGGACGATAGGCTGCTAGCGGCCCCGTGAAGGTCTCACCTGCTTCAAGCTCTCGGAGACACTTATACACTCTTCCGAGACTTGGGGATCACCCTGAGTCTTCCAAAGTCTTCCCCAGAACCCAGCCAAAGACTCATCTTTATTGGAGCAGTCCTGGATTCGGCCCAGGGCATGGCTTTTCTACCCGCGGAGAGGGGCGATCGCCTGCAAGAGATAGCCAGATCGGTTCTAGTAACTCCTCGGGTCTCAGCAAGGACCTTCCTCAGACTAGTGGGGCACATGGCGGCAGCCATTCCAGTCACTCCTCTGGCCTGCCTTCACATGCGAATCCCACAGTGGATTCTCAGGGTGCAGTGGGATCAGTGCTCAGACGATCTTGACCATATAGTCAGGATCACAGAGCTGTTAAAGAGGCCACTTCATTGGTGGATGGACTCCCTCAATCTGGAAAGAGGGGTCCCCTTCCGTCCAGAGCCCCCAAATCAGACTCTTATGACAGACGCCTCGGATTTGGGATGGGGGGCACACCCTAGGATCCGCCAAACACAAGGCGTTTGGACCCCGGAGGAGCGTGACCTCCACATCAATGTCCTGGAGATGCAAGCGATCCTCAGTGCGCTTCATGCCTTTCAGGAGGACCTAGTGCCAGGCTCTCTTCTAATCCAGATGGACAATATGGCGGTTGTCTTCTACATCAACAAGCAAGGAGGAGCTCATTCTTACCCCCTATGCAGGGAGGCGATGAGAGTCTGGTATTGGGCGTTGGAATGGCACATCACACTCTCCGCGGTGCATGCTCCGGGCATCCTCAACAACCTGGCCGACTGGCTCAGCAGATCTCTGTCCAGAGCGCACGAGTGGGAGCTACTGCAGTCAGTAGTGGACCAGCTGTTCGACAGATGGGGCCGTCCAGATCTGGACCTGTTTTGTGTTACCACGCAATGCCAAACTGCCACTTTTTTGCTCGCAAGAGCCCACGCCTGGTGCTTTCTGGCAGACGCGTTGTCTCTATGTTGGGCAGGGAGGTTTCTTTACGCCTTCCCTCCCTTTCCTCTGGTCCAGAGGGTTTTGTTGAAATTGCAAGCCGAGGGGGGCAAATGATTCTGATCGCCCCGCTGTGGCCTCGGCAGACTTGGTTCCCACTACTTCAGCTGCTTTCCATGGAACCTCATTTTCCGCTGCCAATATGCTCACAGTTGCTGTCCCAGGATCAGGGGTTGCTAGTTCATCCAGATCGCCGGTCCTTGTACCTTCATGCTTGGTTCCTTCAGACGTAGCAAAGCACAGGTACGGGGTATCGCCAGAGGTGATAGAAGTTCTTGTGTCGGTGAGGAAGCCCTCCACGCACTCCACTTACGCTATGAAATGGAAGCGTTTTTGTTTGTGGGCCTTGTCTCACCATCTCTATCCCGTTTCCTGTCCAGTGAACCCAGCTCTTCAGTATCTCCTCTCCTTATACCAACAAGGCTTGAGCTACTCCTCCATTAAGGTGCACATGTGGTCCATTTCGGCTTATCACGCCCTTCCGGGTGACAGAACCTTAGCCCAGTTGGACGTGGCACGCACTTTTTTGCGAGGGATTCTCCATGAGACCTCCTATTCGGAATCCTGTCCCACCTGAGCCTCCTTTTTGTGTTGGAGAAGCTTACTCTGCCTCCGTTTGACCCTGCAGCGGATTGTGAGCTGCGATACTTGTCCTGGAAGGTTTGTTTTTTGGTTGCCATTACTTCAGCTCGAAGAGTTTCCGAGCTTCAGGCTGTGATGTGTAAAGAGACGTATTCAATTTTCCACAGGGAACGGGTTTCCCTGAGGACGAACCCTAAGTTTCTTCCAAAAGTGGTCTCGGAGTTTACCCTCAACCAGTCTGTTGACCTTCCAGTTTACTTTCCTCCTCCCCCTAATAAAGGGGAGGCTCTTCTTCACACTTTGGACATTCACAGGACGCTTAGGTATTACCTTCAACGTACGGCTAATCACCGTAAATCGAGCAGCTGTTCGTGGCCTTTGCGCCATAACAAAATGGACCATTTCTAAATGGATTGTCCACTGTGTCTCTTTCTGCTATGAAAAGCATAATAAGCCCCTTCCGGGTCTGGTTAGGGGTCACTCCACCAGGGGAGTGTCTGCTTCCTTTGCCGTGCTGTGGAATGTGTCCATTAAGGATATTTGCGTGGCTGCTACCTGGAATTCAGTGCATACTTTCATAAAGCACTACAGCTTGGACATTGCCTCCAGATGCCGGGCGGGCTTCGGCCTGGCAGTCCTTCAGGGACTTCTGTCTTGATCCTATGTGTTGAGCTGTTTCTCCACCTCCTGGGGTCAATTACCTACTTGGCAAGGGACTGCTTGGGATTCAGTCCTAATTGTGATAGCCTGCTGCAAGAGCTCCCACTCGAAGTAAGATAGTACAGTTGCGTAAGAACTTACCATAACAGTAGATCTTCGATAGGAGCTCTTGCAGCAGGCGTTACTTTCCCGCCCTCCTTCCCCCTCTGAGGTGTGTAGATTCCATCTTCATGCTCCGCTCCATTCTGTTGCATGGCTCGTGCTCTGGATTTGGCGGGGGGAACTGGGGTGGAGCTGGGTCAGCCCCCTTTTATACCAGAGCTGACGCCAGGGTGGAGACTACATCGGGGGCGGTCCCTGCTGGGTATTGCTGGCTGAGAAGTTTCTGGAGGGTCCTAGTGCCTGCAGCATAGTCCTAATTGTGATAGCCTGCTGCAAGAGCTCCTCTCGAAGATCTAGTGTTACGGTAAGTTCTTGCGTAACTGTACTTTTTTCAATGTGGTCTCCAAAACTGCACACAACACTCGAGGTGTGGCCTAACCAAACAGTTTTACAGTGGAAGGATCACTTCTGCCTTTCTGGAGGTGATCCCCCTGGCAATGCATCCCAGCATCCTATTTGCCCTTGCTGCTGCCCTCCAACAGGTCTCTGAGTTGTTAATTTTGACATCTACCACTACCCCTAGGTCCCTCTCACCCTCTGTGACTTGAATCATGTCTCCTCCCAGGGTATATGCCTGGCCTGGATTTCTGACTCCCGGGTGCAGAACCTTGCACTTCCCCACATTGAATTTTAGTTTCCATTTTCTCGACCACCTTTCCAGAGCCTCCAGGTCCTCCTGCAAGGCCACCCTCTCATCCTCATCCACCCCCCCCCGATGTCGGAGACATAAGCATTGAACAGGAGTGGCCCCAGCACTGACCCCTGGGGAACCCCACTAATAACCCACCTTGGGGATGAAGCTAACCCTCTAACCTTCTGAATATGCTCAGAGAGCCAATTTCCTATCCATCTTAACTGTCTCCCTACCCCCATTTCCTTCAGCTTATCTGCCGTCACATTCTATGTTTCTTTGTCTGTGTTCATTTAGTTCCCAGGATACTACAGCTAAAATAAGGCAGCTTGATTACTGGGAGGGGGCTCTGCTTCTGCCTGATTACACAGTTCTGCACACTGAAACACGGGGAGTTGGTGGTGGTGGGATGTGAACCTGGGATGACCACTAGACCACACTGCCTTTACAAAGAATGGCTGTAGAAAAAAAGTCTGCTGAGCTTCCTCTAGCAGTCTTCTTGGCAGACTGTGCCTTCTCAGGGGATTTGGGCAGCAGAACCAAATTTGCTGCTGCCTTGCTTTTGAAGTTCCCTGAAAACGGCAGGAAATTTCTTTGTTTGCATTACCCACCAGAGTGTGTGTGTGTGTGTGTGTGTGTGTGTGTGTGTGTGTGTGTGTGTGTGTGTGTGTGTGTGTGTATAGAGTTAACAAGGAAAAAGTAAGAAGTGGAAACTCATGCCAGGGAAGTCCTCTTGGGAGACTGCTGTACGCGGTTAAGGCTTTTATTTTTTCCCCCACTATAGTACACTTTTGCTGACTTGCTCTTTCAGATGGTTACAGAAACGGAGTATTTGCATGAAGACAGGAGAGAATTAATGTGATCCTGGAGAGGGCGGCACCAGAGAGTTAATGATTGTAGGAGTTCCCTGACCTTTGACCTGCCTTCCTTGTTGCTAACCTACTCTAGAGTGACACGTTTCCTGATTTGGAGTGCAGATTAGATCTCTGAAGAGAGAAGGAAAGAGAGAGCAAGAAAGGGGGTAGAGTATGCACAGATTGCAGAACAAGCCAAGTTGAACTACTGGTTCTGACAGCAGTGAGGGAGACGGTGCTGGCACCATGGCGAGATAGAAAACTGGTATGCAGGTTTTTATTTTGATCCACTCTGCCGCTTGGATCTATTCCTTCTGGAGTTGAACCACTCTACTTCTTGCCTCTTTTCCCTAGTGATGTTTTTGGGGAGTTGCTGCTTGTCCTTACTTCTGTTGTGTAACTTTGTTGCTCTTTGCTTTTACTGAGCCCAGCCACAGGGTGGGGATTATAAATTCAGAACCAGAGCTGACCTGGTTACTGCGAACTGGGCAGTCGCACTGGGATCCCAGAGCAGACCCCAAGAAGCTCGAGTTCCACTGACCCCACTCCCTAGGTTTCTGTTTAATTTCCTAGAAAATCGTCTGCTTTGCCCATCTGTTCAGTTTCATACAACATTTTTTGTTAATTCTTTGCGTCGTTTTTCCCTAAACGATTATATTCTAATTCAGACAGCATGCAAAAACATGTTAGAAACTAGTCATTAAACTGAGCAGGGTGACATGAGGAAGTAACTGAACTGCAGGAATGCAGATGTTTCATGTGCTGCTTGTTCTCCTTTTGGGGGCAGTAAGAAGATTTGCATAGGGCTTCCAGATGACTAGGGCTGGCACCGCTATGCCACAGCATTTGGTTCACCTGGAGGTGGGCGAGGTCCCCCCCCCCTGTGTACCTTGCGTCATGTCAGATCACCCTTATTTGCCTGGTGGATTATTTATATGGGCAGTTTGGGTACAGAGCCTCCCTCAGATGCCACATCAGCACACTGGTTACTACTTCCAGCATTTGTTTTTATGTAGATTCCAAATGGGATGCCAGACAAATATTTAAAAAGTGGCGGGGGTGACAGAGGAGATGATTTTGGCTTTAGCATGCTGTTTCTCTGCTTTGTAGAGGCATATGCCATGTTACAAAATAGAATAAATGAACACCTAGTGTATTCCTGTCTGAAGAATCCAGATTGAATTGTGTGGCTAAAACAGTAGAACAGCAAAAGGAGATGTGATTTTTCTTTCTCCTGCACACTCCTGGTCACAGGACTGTTGTACCATTGGGATCGGCTTCTGTAGAGGCAAAACATAGACTTTTGACACAGGCGCAGAGGTCTGCCCCCTGTGGCTTGTGCCATGGGAACAGGCAGCACTAGACACAGGCTGTTGTGTTATGACAGCCGCACAGGCCTTAGACTGTTATTATTTTTTCCTGTCTTGGGTTATTTAGATAGTCTGGATAAATTAACACCTTGTTTATATCCGTCGGAAGAATCCAGATTGTGTCGTGTGGCCAAACAGTAGAA
Organism: Neoceratodus forsteri; assembly: GCA_016271365.2. Classification (NCBI taxonomy): domain Eukaryota; kingdom Metazoa; phylum Chordata; order Ceratodontiformes; family Ceratodontidae; genus Neoceratodus; species Neoceratodus forsteri. The sequence continues at coordinate 75,941,386 of JADMNL010000035.1, forward strand.
GTGCAAAACGAGACGATGCAGTTATATCGTGCTTTGTTGAGTATTACAGTAGGCTCCAACTCGAAGGAAATAAGTTAGCATTTACTTTTGATAATACTGGTGTGATTTGCATCATCTTTGCTACTTTCCCTCCTTCTGGGATTTGGGGAGGGGAATTATGGAGTATTGCACTTCACTTTTTTGTTTGTTCCTGTGATGAGGAGAAGCAGCATTTGTGAAAGGGTTTGGTACTTATGTTTCCCCACAGGTAATATCACATCAACAGTTAATAAATACATTCACTGGAATCTGGGGAATGGCTAGGCAAATTGCACCACTCTGGCTCCCTTGAAACATTCCTGGATCCGTTAAGGAAACGGACTGTTCATATGGCAGCAGCTAGTGACTGGGGTTTTAAAAGATGGGTCAAATTAAACCCGTTGTTGTTAACAAAAAAAAAAGTGGGTCACTATGAGAGACGTCTGGGTCAAAACCTGTTTGAAAGAACAGGTACCTGTACAGAAGATAAAACTTGTCAAGAAAAATTACTTTTTCAATATTTCCATCTTTCAGCTATTGTTACAGTCTGGGTGCACTACTGTAGACTCGCTGTCAAGTAGAAGGTGGGTCATTTCTGGGCAGGCTGCAGCCTTTTCCCCATCCCCCCCCCCCCCAAACAATCTGCACTTTCCCCAGCAGTAATCCTGTTTGTCATACAGATGTTTTTCCCCTCCTTTATTTCTGCCTGCCTGCTCTCTTGATATTTTTTAGCTCTTCCCCAGCTATGTTGCATTCATACCTAAAGAAGTTCCTAGCATCTCTGACTCTGGCCTTTGGATACGCTACACTAGGGGGTTGTTTGAGATTATGCATAATGGAATGAGCAAGTTCTGAGCAGGTGAGCAGTTATGTATACTGGGAAAGGTTAAAGGGAAACATCCATGTGACTGCGCAGTGCACCCCAGTGTGGGACAACCTTCCCCCCAACCCGATTAGCATTTACGCCTTATGTTATAAAAAGTCTGCTAATGGGGAGGGGGGGTTGCCCCCACTGCCCCACATTGTGATGTGGGGCACAGTCACATGGATGTTTCCCATTAAACATACTGGGTTGTGGGGAGAAGGGGTTTAGATTATGCATATTGGGGTGGGGGTGAAGGATTATACATAACACAGATGGGAGAAGAGAGATGGAAGTGTGGTATGTGTATCTGGCTGACTGACATGCCGACCCAAGGGTAAGCATGCATCTCTGTCCAGGGATGAGTGATGGTGTGCATCACTACCGAGTGTGACATGTCAGTGAAGGGTGACTCACAAACCAAGGTGCTTTTTATTAGCAACTCAGGGTTTCCATAGGCATGAACAATGGGGGTGGGGTTTGCTGTACTGTATTGGAAATGTTTTGGGAAACAAACTGAATTTTGGGGCTCACGAACTGTACCCTCTATATATTTCAGATGGTACATATGGAATTATCGTGTACACTTTTTTTTTTGTTTTGTTTTAATATTATTTGCATTGGTGTTCAAGTCTCACTAAAACTGCTTGAACAGGGATAACCTTGCGAGCCGAGGAGGATAATTGCAACTTTGTAGGCACATAGATTTCATGTACTGATGGTCCCAGTTTTCCCGTTGACCACTCTGCTTTAGACGTTCTCTACATCACTGCTGTTGCCATTCTCGCAGTGCTGCCCGTATATTCTATGGAATGACACTTTTATATTTCTTTCAAATAAAAATAGTAGTAGTTTGAGATGGAGGACCTGCGCACCATGACCCAAAACGTACTATGCAGCTATCTGGATCCTGCATCTGTCTTCTGAATTGGCTGCTCCGGTTGCTCACTCGCATCATTTACTGCACCCTCCAGTCTTATGAATGTACATAGTCTACATACTTTTCTTTGCAAGTTTGAACACTCTAACTGCACTTTTATACTTTGGACTGTGACTGCAGGACCATATCTACTGGTGATGTCAGCATGTGTTTGTGGCGTGTGTGTGTGTGTGTGTGTGTGTGTGTGTGTGCGCGCAGTTGGTATAATTTGAAACATAGACGATGGCAGAAAAAGACCAACGGTCCATCCAGCCTGTCAAATTTCCCTATTCAGCCCTGGGACCTTCAAACAACATGACGTCTTGCTGTATTCAGACATAATGCAGTTAGCCCCAGCACTTGAACTGCCCCAGAGAGGAAAGAGTTAACTCTATGCAGAAGCATAGAACGTTGAGCTCGAGCTCGGTTTTCAAACCTCTGTCTGTTACTTCCCAGTGTAACCATCAGATTCTTACGAGCACACTAACTAACATACTATAGTATGGAAATTGTTCAACATATAGCCAGAGGGCAAAAGATTCTTTTTGGGCCCAAAAGACTCAAGTCGAGAACCCAAGAAAGAAAGGTAGTAACAATATTTAAGTATAAAACACCAGAAAATATAACAACATCCACCCCACCCAAGAGAGGGGGGTACAAGGTACACCCCTGAGGTGCAACACTGTACCTGCCAGCCCACTTCCCAAAAAACAGGTTCTGAGATGGGAGGCAGGGGAGGAGGTCTGAATACAGCAAGACTCCATTAGAAAAAACATTACTATGGTGAGTAATTTTTTCTTCAAACAACTTGAAGTCTTGCTGTATTCAGACATAATGCAGACTACCAAGCAGTTCCCTATGGAGGAGGGAATGCAGAACCTACTTTGGGAAGAGGCTCTCAGTACTGCTATGCCAAACCTAGCATCACTCCTAGCCTCGATGTCCAGGGAGTAATGCTTGGTAAAAGTATGTACTGTTTTCTAGGTGGCTGCTTTACATATCTCTAACAAAGGTATATCTCTGGCCTCCGCTAGAGAAGCAGCTGTACCCCTAGTCGAATGAGCCCTCAGGCCTGAAGGGAGCGTTCTACCCAACTTGTCATAACAGAATTGTATACAAGAAACAATCCACCTGGCAATAGTTCTTTTAGTGGCAGGCTTACCTTTCCCCACTTCACCATAAGTGAGAAACAGTTGAAGACAGTCATTTATATGTGCCTTAGTATGCTCAATGTAGTAGCTAAGGGCCCTCTTAACGTCCAGACTGTGTAACCTTCTTCCACCTGAAGAAGAATGATCAATGAAAAACACAGGGAGAGATATAGACTGGTTCAGATAAAAATTCGATACCACTTTGGGCAAGAACCTCCGATTGGTCCTTAGGACCACTTTGTCCGTATGGAAGGAGATGAAGTCAGATTCCTATCCTTCCTGAGCTGAGGACTCCAGAACTGGGTGCAGTACTCCAGGTGTGGCCTTACTAAGGATCGATATAGGGGAAGTATTACCTCTTCCTTTCTGCTATCAGTACCCCTTCGAATACAGCCCAGCATCCAGTGTTTAAACTGGAGGTCTAAAGTCCCATAACATTTTGGCTAATTGCCACGTGAACCTTTTCACCAAGTGACAGAAACTTAGTCAAACCTTACCAAAAAAAAAGCTAAATATGGATCCACATTATGTTGATTTGCAGAAGTAGTTTCGCTACTTGAACAGTGCTGTTTGCAGCTAAATGTAGAAATGATTAATGAAGTGCTATGTGGCTAGTGTCCAGTTAAACACTGCAGCATCCTACTTGGCTTGCTATATGCCTTGTTGCGGTCACTCAGTTACTTTAGGGAGTCACTGATGATAACTCCCAGGTCTCGCCACCCATCCAGTACTCCGTCCTGGGGTTCTTGTTCCCCAGATGCATTACCTTGCACTTTTTGGCGTTTGATTTCAGCTGCCAACCCTTAGATCACTCCCTAGTTTTTGTAAATTTCTTTGCTTTTCCTCGGTTCCCTTGTCACTGTCCACCCTCCCATAGAGCTTAGTGTAACCTGCGAAGAGACGCAGCCTGTTCCAGATTCCCTGACCAGTGTTATTAATAAACATGTTAGAGGACTGGACCCAAGGCAGATCCCTGTGGTACCCCACTCGTTACCACCTTCTCGTCTGATTTAACTCAATTGACCGCAGCCCTCTGTTACCTTACCTTTAGCCAGTTACCTGCCCAGTTTACTGTGACCTTAGCCTTCACCCAGATCCTCCATCTTCTTCAGCAAGTGTCTGTGAGGCACTGAGTTGAAAGTCTTGCTGAAGTAAAGCAGATATGTAGCATGGCCCCGCTCTAATTCTCTTGTCACACAGTGAAAGAAAATGACCCGGTTAGTCTGATAAGACCTCCCTGCCACAAATCCATGCTGTTTATTATCTTGGAGGCTGTTGCTCTCCTAGCATTGAGGTTCTGCTTTTACTTGGCTTCACAGCTTCGTGAACTGAAGCCCTAGGAGGTTAAGTAAGGTCACCCAGTAGTAAGTGACTGTGATGAGATTTGAACATGGATCTCCTGGTTCATAAATTGGCTCGCCAACCACTAAGCCACATTGTAATACCATATTGATATGTTGCCGAGTGGCAAAAGAAGAGGACAGGATGGAGCCCAAGTCCCTTCAGTCATCACAAAACTATTACTGTATTAGCTCAGCTACCCTGGTGCTACCAGACATCACCATGGCAGAGCAATGGCTCAGATTCCACCCCCCACCCTCCAACAGAAAATGGTTAACTACATGTTACTATTTAACCAGTATTAATTGCTGAAGCTGCCCTGCTGTTTGGGGAATTGCTCCTGCTCTCCTGTCTGAGGAACTGCTCTGATCAGACCGAGAGACTGGTAAGCAGCTGGCTCTGAAGCCATCACCAATGCTAGTCTGTTGCTTGCTGTGGACCTTGGCAATATGAAAAAATGTAAGAGATCGTATTTTCCTCCATGGAGCTGAAAGCCAAAACACTGCCGCTTCCTTAATGTGAGACATTCTTCTGCGCTAAACCCTTTTGTGATGTCGGTACATGTAAGGCACGGGGGCATGTTCCATAGAGTAGAATAGACTTTTTTTTTTTTTTTTTTAAATGCTTTTTATTACAATTTTAGAGTTCTAGTTATAACAATTCAAGGCCACCGTTAACTAACAAGAACCTTGTTAATCGAGGGATGGCCTTAATTTGTTGTAATGGGAACGCTAAATTGCTAATAAAAAATGCTTGAACATTCCTATCCTACTCTGTGGAGCATGCCCCCGCACTTTCCATGTACTGACATCACAAAACATGCTAGTGCAGAGGCATGTCTCACAATAAGGAAAGAGCAGCGTTTTGGCTCAGTTTTTCTTGGCTGTGTGAACAGTCAGCGCCACCCACAACGTTGAGTTATGATTTTGACAGAAGGTTGGAGGTGGATCTTCAGACCCGAGTTCAGCTAAAGGTTGGTTTTTGTACTTTAAATACAGCTGAACTCAGGCAGTCGTTCTTTACAGACCGAGGGCTATATGTTGGAGAAAACACAGTGCCAGAGTGGATCCGTGATGTCACGGATCCACTCTAAACTATGTTTTCTCCAACAACCTCGGTCCTTAACCGACCTACTAAAACCAAAAATAACTTCAAACTAATCTGAATCTGTGTCTTAGGTCCACCCCCAGCCCTGGCGCTGTAGCATCGTTAACCGCACACCCCACCCCCACTGGAACCCTCCTCAGAATGGTGGAACCACTTTTGTGGCACCTGCAATGATCAACCTGCTGTTTGGGGAACTGCTCCTGCTCTCCTGTCTGGGGAACTGTTCTGATCAGAGACTGGTAAGCAACTGGCTCTGAAGCCATCACCAATGCTGGTCTTTTGCGTCACTGCGGTCCTTGGGGGGCACTCGTAGTGGCGATTTAGCTTTCTCGCTGTGTGAACGAGCCTATTGTTGAATGGAATTTGGACCATTTGTAGGCAGGCTGCAACTCCACTCCCCACCCCCATTTAGCACTGTCCCAGGTTTGCAGTACAGTATGCGCCAGATGTACTGTCCATGTTTGAAACAGACAGCCGGTTGTAACGGACAAACACCATTTGCCAAATGCCATTTCAAGTCTATTCCCATGTTAAAACTGTTATTTTAAATGGACGTTGCGTTCTGCATGTACCGTTTGGTTTCTGCCTGACTGCACTAATCAATTAATCAATTTGCGCCATTAGCACCTGGTAGTGACTGCCGACGACTCCATCCAGTTTTGTTTTACCCCAATCGGTCAATCGTCAGCAATGAAACAGAAGCAGTTAACTCTGTTTCCACCAGGTGACATCAATCTGTGATGTGCATAAAAAGAAAATTGAAACCACTCAACTTAATCCAGTTTTTCTGTGTCGCCCTGCTGTTCTGATCTCTTTTCTCATGATGTCTTAGTCTCAGTCAATGCCTGCTACTCCAGCATCCAGTGGGAAATGTACCTGCTTGACCTTAGCACGTAAAGTAGAACTTATTCAGCAAATTGAAAAACTTCTGAAGCTCAGTCTATGGGATCTCAGCTCGCGCCTCAGAATCCCCAAATCCACAGTGAGTGACTTGTTTAAAAAAAAAAAAAAAAAAATAATAAATAAAATAAAAACTGTCCTCTTAGCTGACTAGCATTCAAACCAAAATCCAGACAGAAAAAGGAAGAGGGAGGGGAAAGATGATAATGTGGAGGAGGCTCTGCTTGGGTGGTTTACCAATACTAGGGGGAGGGAAGCATTGATTAGTGGGCCACTCTTGGTTCAAAAAGCAGACAAGATTGCTGAAGCTGTTGGCAAAACCGATTTCAGAGCTACTGATAGTTGGCTAAGCCACTGGAAACCGTGGCATAACAAAGGATTTAAAAATATTCACGGAGAGAAATTAAATGCCGACACTATTGCTGCTGTGAGAGTTGGCTGAAAGATGTTTTACCTGGATTGTTGAATGGTTTCTTCCCGGACAACATTTACAATGTGGATGAAACTGGACTTTTTTTCAGTTGTGTAGGCTATGGTACACTAGAATTTAAGTCTGAAAACCCGCTTGGACTTAAAAAAAGCTAAAGAACGAGTCACAGTCTTGGCAACATGCAACGTGTTGGGCACTGACAAAAGACCGCTGATGGGCAACACCTCTGAAACATCGTAGTTGTGCTGACTTCCCCATGACCATCTCCCAGTGCTGTACAGATATAATAAAACAGCGTGGATGACTGGTGACATTTTCGAGGCATGGTTGCGCAATTGGGACTGCAGGTTAGGGTGCAGAAAGATGGTCCTTCTACTCAACTGTAGCTCCCACCCAAATGTAGCTAGGCTACAAAACATTAAATTAGTGTTTCTACCTCACAACACAACCTGTTTGGTGCAGCCCCTAGACCAGGGAATAATTTATTCCTTTAAGAGACACTATGTTAAGCAAATGCGGGGCAGGCTTTTAGAAATTTTGGATCAGGATGAAGAGATCACAGCATCTACCTGTGTCCACAGAATCAATCTCCTGGATACTGTGTGGTTGATGCAGTGAGCTTGGGAGCAGTGTCAGCTGAAACCATCCAGAGATGTTTTAGGAAGGGTGGTTTCACTACAGATCCTGCTGTAGGAATGGTGGCAGAAGAGGATTTTGAAGTGGAAGAAGAAACTTGCATCTTGACTCAGGCTCTGGACGAGCTCTACAACTTGGGGAGCAGAGACTCAGTCCGAAGCAGTGGATGACATTGCTGAAGCTGTGGCTGGATTTGACCAAGAAGAGCAACATGAACAAGAAGTTGAAGAAGAGACGGAGTCAGAGGCAAAGGAGGTATCCGTTACAGCATCAGACATATGTCCAGCACGAACGCTGAGGAGAGCGGCAGAGCAGCGAGCGATATCTCTTCCCATTGGGGTTTATTGGCACAAATGGAGAACGAATGGAGGTACTACACGACACAGAGAAAGAAGACTGCCATCACCGATTTACATTAGCCAGGTTTGAATACGAATGCCTGGATGTACACTACTGTACTTTTAATGTTTTTTGAACACGTCTCTAAAAAGAGTTGAAAACACTGCACAAGGAAATTCTCACTGAGAGCTGTATCACTGACCTACATCCTGTACAGTGCAGTGTTTGTAAGTTCTGTCTGTTAGTTCATTTGTTCATTATTTTGTTGATGTTGGTCTATTACTGTAGTGACACTTTTTCAGTTGTAAGCGATCTAACTAACTGATGCCGCTTCTACCAGACACAACTGCACATGTCAAACTAGTCCAGTACAAGTGGCATATACTGTGCTGCCTTAGTTTAATCTTATTTGGTTGACTGTTCACATGCCCTGACATCCTGTAACTATAGCCGCTCCAGCAGCATCACAAGAGTCCCCCCATGGCTGACATTAGCGATTGGTCAGTTGTAGGAGATTTAATCTGCGCAGATGCTTGTGTTGAACTTTTAACAGCTCAGATACACCAGTTGATGGTCCAGTGATAACCTCGAGGCAGAGTACAAGCCATGTGCTTCATGGTCCACTCACCAAATCTGCACAGGATGAGACCTCTTTCACAGCACATATAAACTGAAAGAGAACACTGGTGTTTTGCACAACTGTGCATTACACGTCACAGACTTTGATCAGGTGTCTGGAAAGGAGAGACCTTAGAACCTCTCCTCCCTGTACAAACCTATTTATGGCATGGTTTAATTTAGAAACTGTTTGACAGGTCTAACTGGTACTGGGGTGGAGCTGAGAACCGCTCCAGAAAGAGAGACTGCAGTTCAAACATGGGTAGTGGCTCTGTGGTTCCAAATGACAGATTACAAAACGAAGTCCCAATCTTGTTGTGCAACCTCTCTGTTTTAGGGACTGTAACTGGCTTGACCCTCGAGGGGCAAGTCAGTATTAGCTGGCGTTCTGTTGGGTTGTTGCATCATGCTTCCACAGAGCTGGGCATACACACACTTTGTTTTTCCTGTTTTTTTTTCTTTCTTGTTTGCTTTTCTTATTTCTTTTGAAGCACTGTATCTACAGGGCTCAGTCTTTGTTTTTTGACCCACCCATGAGGGGGACTGTATGAACTATCTCTTCAAGGCTAGCTCTTTAGGAGTCGACATTAATTTTTGTAGTTACTAGCCAGCAGTGCTAGTGACTGGGAAAATCCACCAGCCTACAGACTTTTCCACTGGCCCAGCTGTTGTACTTACTGAAGTGTTAACCTTCTCCACTGCAAGCCTACAGAACTCGTTAAAGGAAAATCTTACTAGCCCAATCCAAAACTTACTAGCATTTGGCTAGTGGGCTGGTGCCAATTTCAACCCCTGCTCTTTCTGCTTTGATCCACCGATATGGAAGTGGTGGCACAGGTTCTCTGTATTTACAGGACTTGGTCTTAAAGTGGCAGTGCATGATAGTGTTGAAAGTTTTGTCTTGTACTTTTTATTCTGTTGTAGATGGCACCTTTATCTCCCACGTTGTAGGATAGTTTTTCCCCATTCGGGGTCTGTTTTATTTATTTACCACTTTTCTTTGCACAGTTGAAACATTAAAAGGATCACTCCAGTTAATATGATTCAGACCAGGTTTTCATCAGTATTCTGTTTTTGAACACCCATTGTTTAAAATCAGTATGAGTATAATGAACTAGCATGCAGAAGACACTGCCCCCTGACCTTATGGGACAACAGGTGTACACAAACAGCAAAGAATACTGATGAAAACCTGGTCGGTCATGTTAAAAGGAGCGCTCTTTTTATTTTTTTCAGCTGTTCAGAAAAAAAAAAAGGTAGAAAGCAGACTCACAGTGGGGAAAGAAGGGTATACTACAAGTCAGGAAATAAGGGGCAATCTAAAATGGAGCAAGTAAGTATTCGTCAAAATGTTTACTGTTTATCATGCGCTGATGAGAACCATTATTGGTATTTTTACCTTCTCACCTTCTTCCCCAAAAAAAAATAAATAAAGAAGAGGAAGTTCCCTTACTTCTGTGGAGCTCCTCTGTAGTAAAACAGCCTTTGTAATTATACCCCTGAAGGAAGGGGACATACATTACACCCAAGGGGCTATCAGTGTGATGCCTTTTCATTTTCCTGTTCCTGGCCACGCCCCATTTTGGGATGCGGCAATAGGAGAGCACAGGGGCGCGTGCCACTGAAATGTATGGAGCATGATTTTAAAGCACAGTTTTTGGCTGTTTAAGTGGCATTTGGTAAAACCACAACCAAGGTTCAACTAACAAGACTCGTTAGTTGAACTTTGGCTCCGATTTTACCAAATGCCCATGCAACAGCCAAATCAAGTTTTTAAAATCGTGTCTATACTTTCAATGAAGCTTGCCCCTCACACACTCGTATTCACGTTATAAAATGTCGGGAGGGGAGAACGTGTCCAGCAACAGGAAGTAGAAAAGGACGCAGTACTAACCCCATGGGAGCAGGCCAAATCCCTTCCCTCGGGGTATAATTACAAAAGGTTATTTTACTGTAAACTCCATGACAGGTAAAGGGCTTCCTCTTGTCTCTGCAAGCACCGAGAAAGGTGCTCTTTAAGAGATTTTTGCCACTTTGAAAAACATAGTTAGCCTATGTGTCTTATAGCGTACAATGAGACATCTTCTTTATAATTCGGTTACTGCACAGTGCTGTTGTACCTGGTTTAGTATTAGTCATCTGTTTTGGTTAGGGGTGGAAAATTCTACAATTTTGCATTTAAACATGTTTTTGCTTATGTGCTTTATTGTAGGTAGTTTTGAACGTGTTATGGTTTGATAACCACATTGAATTTTTTTCCCCCATGTGGTCTACATAGAAATTACATACTAACATACTAACAGCCAGCAGAATAGGCCAAATGGTCTGTCATGTCTGCTTGGTAGCCAGCCACCTAGTGGGTGCTCGCTCTCCCTCCCCCCAGCCCCTGAGAGAGTCCTCTTTGGCTTCAGTTTCCCCTTGTACCTGTCCCACCCCTTCTTGAAGCCCTCCACTGTGCCCTCCTCCACCAGCCTCCCAGGCAGCGCATTCCACGGATCCACTACCCTCTCAGTGAAGTAATGTCTCCTACGCTCCCCCCTGTAATTTCACCCTTCCAGCTTCCACTCATGCCCCCTGGTTGTTCCCCCTTCTTTAGCCTGAACAGCTCATTGTTTCCGCCCTTAGTTATTCCTTTTACATATTTGTATACCCCTATCATGTCTCCCCTGTCCCTCCTCTCCTCCAGTGTGTACAGCCAGAGTTCTTCCAGCCTCTCCTCATAGGTCCTCCACCCCCCCCATGCCTTGAATCATCCTGGTCACACTCCTCTGTACCCCCTCCAGCAGTGCTATATCTTTCTTCAGATGAGGTATCCAGAAGTGTACACTGTACTTAAGTTGCAGCCTAATCAAGGCATTATACAGCAGGAGGACCACCTCCCTCCTCCTGGACGTTATCCCCCTGGCTATGCAGCCCAGTGTCCTGTTTGCTTTGGCTGCAGCTCTTCTACAGTTTTTAGAGTTATTCATTTTGATGTCTACCACCACCCCTAGATCCTTCTCACCCGATGTGGCTTTCAATGTGACCCCCCTGGGTGTATACATGGTCCACGTTTTTGACCCCCCAAATACAGCATCCTACATTTCCCAGCATTAAACTTCAGTCCCCACCTCCTTGACCACCCCTCCAGGGTATCCAGGTCCCCTTGGACTGTCTGTCTTGCTTCTTCCTCATCTGCCAGTGCTCCCAGTTTTGAGTCCTCCACAAGAGACTCAGCCTGCTCCAACCCTCTTCCTATATCTGAGACATAGGCATTGAACAGGAGTGGCCCCAATACTGAACCTTGGGGGACCCCACTAATTACCTTACTGGGGGAGGAGACTATCCCACCGACCATTACCCTCTGTATTCGCCCCTTAAGCCAATTTTCTACCCACTTGAGCAACTGCCCTCCCACCCCCATCCCCTCTAGCTTAGTTATCAGACCAGTGTGGGGTACTGAGTCAAACGCCTTGCTGAAATCCCGGTATAGGACGTCCACTGGCCTATGTCTATCCAGGGCCCCCATCAACCAGTCATAAAACTCCACGAGGTTGGCCTGACACGATGTCCCCGGGACAAAACCATACTGTTTGTCTTTCCAATACTCCAACCTTTCCAGCTGCCTCCCAAGCCTCTTCTTGATAATGCCCTCCATTACTTTGCCTACCACAGACGTTAGGCTGACAGGCCTATAATTCCCCCTTCTCCTCTCTAGACCCCTCTTTGTGGATAGGCACTACATGAGCCACCCTCCAGTCCTGAGGCACCCATCCTGTCTGCAGAGAGGCGTTAGAGTGAAGCCAGTGGAGCTGCCAGCTCATCTTCCAGTTCCTTCATAACCCTCGGATGCAGCCCATCCGGCCCCGGCGCCTTATCAGCAATTAGCGGAATAATATTTCACATTTATTTAGCTTTAAAAAGTTGAATAATATACTATAAAAAATAGTGGATGGGGGCCCCAATAAAATGGTGATTGCATCTCTAATTCTGATGACCTCAAACCACTTGAGGTCTGCTTTTGGGGTTTATGATGATCTATGTATCCAGCAGTGGAAATTCAGTCCTGTTGGCGGGGAGACAAGCTCAATTGTTGAGATGCATATACACACAGAAGTTTACAGCAATAAAAAAAAAAAAACCTGTGTACAGGTGTACACTGTCCAGAGTATGTTATATACTGTTTGCTTTTCCCTTTGTTCTTAAGTATGCAGTTAATTTGCATGGAAAAGTATCTGTCCTCATCATAAGTTTATCTGCTTCTGCTGCTTAATCCTGAGCCGGGGTCATGATCTCTGTTTGTGACATCAGTCTGTTGCTGTGGAAATGTTAGTGTGAGAATTCCACGGGGTGCTAAAACAGTAGGAGTAGCTTCACTACAGGGGACATGGATCCAGTGTTTCCAAGGAAATGGACTAGTAATACTAGGTTCTATACTAGGAAGGTAAGATGAACAGGAGGTGTTGGCCAATGTGGTTCATCTCCTGCACTAGCAGATCAAGTGGCCCTGAGTAACAGGTGTTTATCTAATTTGTTTTTAAAAGCTAGAAATGGAAATGGATGAGCCTCTTCGCGGATGACTCAAAACTAGGAGCACTGGCTGACGGGGAGGAAGCAAAGGTGGCAGTTCAGAGGGATCTGGATACCCTGGAGGGTTGGTCAAGGAGGTGGAGGCTGAGGTTTAATCCGGGGAAGTGTAGGGTGTTACATCTGGGGGGTCAGAAACCCGGGTCATGTATACACCCTGGGGAAGGGGTCTCACTGCAAGCCACATTGAGTGAAAGGGACCTGGGGGTGGTGTTAGACACCAGAATGAACAACACTGAGTACTGCAGAAGATCGGCGGCAAAGGTAAACAGGATACTGGGCTGCATAACCCAGGGAATAACGTCCAGGAGGAGCAAGGTGATCCTGCCTCTGTGTAATGCCCTGGTCAGGCTGCATCTTGAGTATTGCATGCAGTTCTGGAGACCTCACCTTAGGAAGTACATAGCACTGTTGGAGAGGGTCCAGAGGAGGGCAACCAGGATGATCTGGGGCATGAGTGTTGGGACCTATGAGGAAAGGCTGAAGTCCTTAGGCTATACTAGCTGGAGGAGAGACCGGGGGCATGATTGAGGTATTCAAATATGTGAAAGGGATCAACAGGGGTAGAGTCAAAGAAATTTTCAAGCTAAAGCAAGGGGGGCACAACCAGAGGGCATGAATGGAAGTTGGAGGGGAGAACCTACAGGGGAGAATGTAGAAGGCATTACTTCACTGAGAGGGTGGTGGAGCCATGGAATGCATTGCCCAGGAGTCTAGTTGAGCAAGGCACTGTAGAGGGCTTCAAGAGGGGGTGGGACAGATGCATGGGTGTACTGAAGCCAAGGTTGACCCTCTCGGGGGCCGAGGATCTAGTGCCCAATAGGGGTTGGCTACCAAGCAGACACGAAAGACTGTCAGGCCCATTCTGCTGGCTTTTAGTATGTTAGAAATGTGTAAGCATCTGCTATATACCTTGCCCAGGCTCCCCAGCTTGTCTTTGTAGCTCATGCCCCGCATCCCGTCAGTCATTCTCGTTGCCCTTCTCTGCACTCTCTCCAGTCCATCAACATCTCTCCTCAGGTATGGGTTTCATGGTGGGGCCCCGTAGTCCAGGTGGGGTTCTCTAATGAGGAATAAAATGTATGTGGTAAGACTACAAACTGTCAGGTGAGCTGCGCCTATTATGTTTTGGAAAGTTTTTTGACAAATGACAAACTGACAGTAAACTGTTGAACTCCTTAATATTAAGGAGAACCCTGCAGTGCTGCATCTACAGCTGCCTGGTTTGGGGGGGGGGCCAGCCCGTGTTCCCCCAGACAGAGTTGAGCTTCGGTCATGATGAGAGAGGATCCCAGCTGGCCGTGTACGGCTTGCGGCTACAGCGGACCGCATCCTGCATCGGTCAGGTTGCTTTTTTTTCTTCACATTCTCTGGTCCAGACCTTGCTGATGAATGCGTGTCATGTTGTCAGCGTAACCCTCCTGTAATGGTTTCTGTTGCACCGCCACCTATGGTCACCCAGCTGGCGGCCTCTGTTGCACCGCCACCTATGGTCACCCAGCTGGCGGCCATACTCCTTCCCGCCACCTGAGGAGGCGAGCATCCATGGGACACATAGTCATGCGACCTAGGCTCATTCCTGAACCCGTGTCTTCAGCATTCGAGCAGTAGTGTTAGCACTGTGCCAGCGGCCAGCCACAGTTGCTACCTTTCTGACCCAGTGATATGAAGACGACCCCCGGAGCGTGCTATCTATGATGTTTATCCTTAACAAGTTGATGTGAGGCAGACACCTGGAGTGCAGTTTCTGTAGGGCTCGATCTTTGTTCATTTTGGTCCACAAGTATGAGGGAGACACCTGAAATTCTCTTTCTAATGGCTCAGTCTTTCCCTTGACTCCTAGGTATGAGGGAAGACCCCTAAGACTGCTGCATCTACAGGGCTCACACATTACACTGCTGATCCACTGATGTGAGGGAGACATTTAAAGAACTGGATTTGCTAGGCTCGATCATCCTGACCTACTGATATGTTGGGGAACCCATAGAGGGCTGCATCTTCATGGTTTAATCATTACCTTTCTAACCCACTGATGAGAGGTGGAGTTCAGGGGTGCTGTACCTACTGGACTCCATCCTTACCCTTATGACCAGTTGATTTGAGGGTGACCCCTGGATTGCTGTGATTATGGGGCTCCATTTTTTTTTTTTTTTTTGTTACATTTTTACGTCCTGGAAAGAACACGCTGACCTTCCAGGTCTCTCCCTTTGGTGTAAGTAACCATATTGATGCCTTAGCATGGTATTTGGGAGACACTGGTGGTTGTTCAAGTTAGACGTTAAAGATCCCATGCCCAGGGGAACAGATAAGGGGAGTAAAGGAGTATTTTACTGCCATTTTTGCATGATTTACTACCACTTTATGATTTTAGGAATTGTTTCACACCCTGCACATGCAGTATGTTGGTACATAGCATTACATGGTGCTGCCATTTTTGTGACCATCAGCCATGGAACCACACACTTACCAAGTGTAAGTAGAAAAGATCATGGCAGGACACATCAGTATCCATTGTGTACAGTGCAGGAAACCGTTTGAGTTTATTTTTTTATTTATTGAAAGTATTGGAACTACAAACCTTTGAGTGAGATTCCTTTTACAAAGGCTCCATGTCAAAGAAGTGCAAGACAGTTAAGGGTGCATATATACAATAAGGAGGATCCAAATAATACAGCATCGACAAACAATAACTTAATGACACACACAGTGAGACAGCAGGTACAGATTAAACAAATAGTACATTCTACACAAGTATTTAGGCAAAATCAGGCCACGTAAGACCTGGTACAAAACTTTCAGAACTATAGTATTCAGCAATACACCAAATTTAAGGGTAGAGGGAGGGGGTGTGGGCAGGTGGGGGATGCAAGGAGATGGGTGGGGTGGATGCAGTCAGAGAGACCTTGTTAAAACCTGGACAGGAGGGGTGGGGGCTAGAAGCAGTCACATTGACGAGGAAAGGAGGTGCTCCCTGAGATTTGCTTTAAAAGGGCCAAAATGTCACTTCAGATGAAATACAGGCTGGAAGGGCATTCAACTACAGTGGAGCCCTGTACATAAATGCCCTCTGCCCCAGGGACGTCCTGCAGTGGGGGACAAGGAGGGATGCTTTAGCGGAGCTTCTGGTTGCTCGAATTATAGGGGCAGGAGTAATAAGATGTTGGAGCCCTGGAGGTGTGAGCCCTGAGGTGATTTTCTTGGCTAGAGCCTGCAGTCAGAGTTGAGCCAGCTAGTCAGTAGAGGTCACAGGCATAAGTTCACCTGTCGCACCCAGCCACGAGACAGGTTTTATTCATGGCGCCCTTGATCCTGTGAGAGCTGTGTTAGCAGCCGACCCATAGAAAACAATTCTGTACTAGACTATGGATGGTACAGAGTTTGTTACGGCTAGTCTGAGAGCATTGGGGGGTATACAGCGTCTGTGTGTGTGTGTGTGTGTGTGTATAACGGACCAATTCTGACATTTATGGCAGTACTGACTAAGTTAATATGATCTTGGTAAGAGAGGGAGGAGTCAAGAATGACACAGAGGTATTCTGAAACTGTTGACTTGTTCCAGAGGGCTGACAATTTAAAATGTTTACAGGTACATCCCTGTGTTTATTTTTGTGATGCAAGGAAATCATTACCTTTGTTTTTTTTTTTGTAGTTTAGAACAATTTTGTGAGTGGCAAACCGGATTTCAGATTCCGAGAATAATCTTTGTAGGTCTTGCTGAAGTGGGGAGGGGTCAGGATGGCTACTGAAGATAACAGCATCATCTGCATAAAGGAGCATCCGACCAGAGCAGGCCGGTTGGGGGGGGGGGGTATTTAGAAACAGACTAAAAAGGAGGGAACCCAGGATAGAACCCTGGGGTACCCCGGACCGGACAGGAAGACTGGAAGATAGGGTGGTATTGATTTTCACTTGTGACCTGCCACTGAGATAGTTGGCAAACCAGGAGGTGGCGTCATTGGACAGACTCAAGAATGGTAGGGACTTGACCAGAATGGCATGATTGACTGTAGAACGCTTTTGTTAGGTCTACGTATTCAGACCCAACTAAGTCTGTCCACGGTCTAGAACTTTATGGACATAGTCTGTGTATTCCAGAAGGGCCATGGTGGTGCAATGGCCCTTTCTGAATCCACGTTGTTCCTGGCAAAGTAAGTTGTATTTAGAGAGATAATCGGAAAGTTGTTCTGAGACTATTTTTGCTTACTGGCTGGAAAGAAGGACAGTTGCAACCTTGGCAAACATTAAAAAAACAGGGTCACAACACTACACAGCAGTGGGGAAGTATCTCAAGATTCCACAACAGTATCGGACAGAGAGACAGTGGCTGCGCTGCAGGTGCCCAGTGGGACTGAGACTTGGCTTAGAGAGGTAGTGGGTCCAAGACGTGTCAACGGATGGTATTACTGCCATTTGAAAATACTATCGCACATTACAAGAAGCTAGCAGTGAATACTTCCCAGTCCTAAAAATTTTCTAGACCTCTGCTCATGGCACTGCTTGAAACGAGTAAGGTGGTTTTTTACTGGCAAGCATTAAACTCCTAACCGGCTACAGTTTACATCGTTATAGTCAGCAGTATGTCAATAATTAGACAAAGTCGCAGAGTGCTATGAAAAAGGCCCTTCCACATAATTTTACATATCTCACTAGGTCTTTGTATAAACCTTTCCTTGCAAAACTTTCACCACTCTCTGCGTGATACCCCTGGAGTCAGTCGTAATATTCTCCTGGGGGATCACACACAAATTGTTAAGCTCATCTAACGTCTCTGCCATAATTTTCCCTGATTACATGATATACCTTCTCCAGCAGTTTTGAAATAGTGACATATATGTATTACAGGAAGAGACTAACTCTTACCTGCCGAAACCCCTACTGCACAAGCCCCCTCAAAAACCTTTGAGGATACCCCATAAACTAATTCAAGAAACGTCATCTGTGTAAAATGCGGTTCATTCCTTAAATATAAAGAAATTCTAAAAAATGATACTTTGTTCTCTCAGTCCGATTACACCCCTGTCTAGGACAACCTTTCTCTCGATCTTATATTTCAACTTTCCTTTTGGATTTGACCTACCACGCTAAATTGTGTGCGTCTCATTTTTACCGGTAACTTGTTATTCAAAGTTGATAAAGCCTTTGGTATATTTTGTAATGTACATTTAGGAAAAATAATGGTGTAATCCCACGCTTGGGGAATCATGATTGTACAAAACCTTTCTTATCCCTTGTTTAAAAACTGCAGTATCAGTTTTCCATTTTTTCATGTTTTTAACACAGCTAACCATATAGCATGGGAAAGAACCCTGTTTCAGCAAAGCACTTTTAACCATACTCCCTCCGTTCTACAAGGGCAGCAGTGGCTGAGTCCAGGTATACATGCAGGATATCCATACTTTACTTGTCCAGTTCAAAACGGAACTGATACTGGAAATGAGAATGGTGTCTAGAGGAAAATCACAGTGATGACCATATTCAAACCTCCATCTTTCACCTTTTTTTTTAGGCCTCATTTTGTCGGATTTAACATGCTTTCCCAAATCGATTGAAGAAAACAAGAAAACTAGAATTTTGTTTCCACCTGTGCCGGGGTGGGGGGACGTGGTCCATTGCTTCAAGGTACAGGTCTAGGGCCCTGTGTGAAGAAAATTAAAGGAAAAGTCCCCTCAGCCTATTTCCTATATACCTGTGTAATTTGTAAACATGAACATTGATTCCCTGTTACAGCCCCCTAATTGCAGCCTAATTTTAACTATAAATTAGGTTGCTTCATTCTTTTGCCCTGGTGTGAGAACCTTTTTGTCTCCATTGCAAAGGTCATCACGCCACTCGTGCATGGCATCATGGGGGTTGATGATGCATACATACACAAGCCAGCAGAAAATATACTCTCAGTTCTGTTTCATGTCTTGTGAAGTCTCTGCATTTTCAAAAAGCAATTTTTCTAATTCAGATACACTTTAAACTACAGAAAACAGCAGGGCACTCACTATGCCTTGAAAAGTTTCATGGCTAGCATAAGACAAGAACATAAGGACCGCAGAGGACAATAACAGCACTGAGTGACACAGGGCAACTAATGCAGGCTTTAGCAGCAAAACATCACAACATTCCAGAATGCCTTGCATGAATGAGGTCATGACCTTTGTAATGGAGTTAAGTAGGTTTTCACTCCAGACTTAAGTACCTTCATTTGCATTTAAATCTTGATGAAATGAAGAGGAGGGTGTAAGAGAGGTAATCATTGTGTACGCTGACAGATTGCACAGGGAAACACAATAAAAGGCTGCGAGGACCTTCCCTTTAAGAGTAAGCTCTGTTATCACTCTGTGCCCCCACCCCTTGTGTGAACAAAATTATGACTGATTTTGTGGTCCCTGTGTGAAGAAAGTTGGGATTGATTTTTATGTGGACCTTATGTGGAGCAGCAGATTTGTGGGGAACAAGCTCCGACCTGTAGCGTGGTCCTGCGTCATGCGGCTAGGGGCTGATGGAGGAGGCTAGGCATTAGGGTTGAAAAAACCCTTAAGCTGCATTTCCCTTCTTTTTGGCTATGGAGCCCTACCAGTGTGTTTAATGTATTTGTGTTTTTTGCAATGATATATAATTTCTTTTTAAAATGTAATCTTTGTGTTTCAGGTTCCACATTGGCCAATTACTGAGACTTCTGATGACCAACCATAAATCCTGCTGGAGTTTTCCAGTATTGTGGTTGTTACGTAGAGCATTTAGAAGGGGGTTGAATTTATTCAGTTTGCTTACAGGTCCTGCTCCACTCCTTAAAGATAGATGGTTTTTCCTTTTAACAGAGTCCGCAGCAAGGGGGTTAAAGTGGGACAAGTGAGGAAGGCTTCCTTCAGCAGGGCTTGAAAGCTGATCTGCAGTATTTTAACTGTGCTAATCACTGTGCTAATTGGTATTAAGGCCATCGGTAAACTGTGTCAGGCATGGTGAAACGTGATCTCACAAAGTAGGCAGTTCTCAAGGTCTCTCTTTGAGTCGCTGTTACCATGTAAATAGGTGCAGTACACCTGAGCCCAGGAACAAGGCAATGCTGTGCAGAGTGCAGTTGAAGCCTTAGGTAACCCGAGTCATTCCCCCGAGACAAGACACACAGACCTGAGAGCCACCGAGTGCCTTCCAGATCAGAGCAGGAACAAGGCAGTGGTGCTACATGGGGAATATTTAAAGATATGTAAGTAACACAAGAGTAGAAATAGCTTTTACTAGAGACGGACTGTGTCCCCCAGTTCTTTTATGTATCTTGCAGTTGTCCTGATCCTTGATGGGTTGGGGTTGATTCATAGGACAAGGCCTTACAATGCGAGACTAAGCCATACATAAGTAACACAAGATGAGAGATATTTGAGTAGATAATGACTCTCCCTCCCTCTGTCTTTGTCTATCTGTGGTCCTAAATGCAAGTGTTGTATGTAATCCCTTTTCACCCCTTCCCTGTGATGCCTCTGATAGCAAGCTAGTTCCAGTTTTGGATGCATTTTCTGGTAAAACTTTCTAACAAGTAAATCATCTTCAGTGGGTCAAGGCAGGTACAGACCTTGCCAGAATTCAAGATGAGGCATTCTTGAGTGGGTTGCAGCTTTTCTGTCCCTTTTTTTTTTTTTCTTCTTTTTCTCCTGATTTTGAAAGTCTGATTTATATAGAATAACATGGGACTGCAGGGTTTTAAATAACTGATTAGCAGTTTTTTTCTTGGGACAATGCTAACTGTACAGAAAGTATTTATATAGATTTTCTAGAAGTATTATGTTTGTTAAACACAATGAGACAAGTGCTATGCATTTTCACATTGTTTTAACACTTTTATTAGCAAAACGCTAATCAATTTTTGGAGTTAAATAAAACTCTGGACTGTGAAGAACAGTTCTCTTCTGCCACTGACTGTTCTGATATCACTTTGTGATGTTTATATCACCACCAGACCTTAAGACTGTATATGGTTGTGTGTATATGGATGCATAATCAATAATACCCAACAGGGTGGGCGGTAATGGGCTATACCGGACCGCCCAGGGGCTTAATGAGACCCGACGCCGCAGGTGGAGTGCCTTACAGCACCTGGAAGGTCCGGTATAGCCCAATACCACCCATCCTGGAGGGTATTATTGCGCTTAAAAAATGAGTTATGTCACATTTTTGGTACGATACTTAAATATGAAAAAGAATTAGAAAAATTAGATAAAATCCATTTTAAGTTGATTTTTTTT